>OY728163.1:427132836-427782495 GCA_963277665.1 Viscum album
AATACCACAACATTACTTGGTGTGACCAAGAGGTAATGGTTGAGTAAATCCAATATAAAAGGATTTCAGGATTGGGGAGTCCACTCAGCGTATCAAGGAGTTGCGAGTTAATGCCTTTGGAATTTGGAATGTTGACGAAAAACCCTTCAAGTTTCTTCACTAACCCTATATGGGGTAATGCGAAGGGCAATATAGATCCTTTCCACTAGAATATTCAGGCAATAGAATATTCCGAAGTCAATGGCGAGGGCTATTGGATTTCGATAATATAATGGGAGACTAATAAGTATTAATTTATTTATTTGTCTCAGTTTTGTAATAATGTACTGAACCTTTTCACATATTAATTTGTAGAAAACACAATAAAATGATTTCAAACATATCATTTCGAACCATTCTCAAGAAGGAAAACCTTCTCACTAGCACCAATTTCCAAGAGTGGCAGAGGCGTTTACGCATCATCCTCCGCCACGAAAGGAAATTGTATGTGCTGGAAGAACCTATTCCAGTTGTGCCTGGGAAAGAGGCCAGTGATGAAGAATTATCTCTCTATATGAAACACATGGATTATGCCACAAATTTCGAGTGTTTCATGCTATCGGCCATGTACAATGAGCTCTTGAAGAAACATGAAAACCTGGACGTGTATAGAATAATGTCTCACATTAAGGATCACTATAAAGATAAGGTGAGACAGGAGAGGTATGAGATCTCCAATTATTTTTTTACAACTAAGCATAGAGAGTCTGCGCCAGCTGGGCCTTATGTAGTCAAGTATATTGGATACATTGAACGCATGTACGTCTTAGGGATAAAATTCCTGGATGAGTTGCCTACAGATCTCATCATGTCATCACTGCCCAAGACCTTATCTAGCTTCATGGTCAACTATAATATGAGCAGCAATGAGAATAGTCTATTGGAGCTTCTAAACTTGATTTTCCAGGTAGATAAGGACATGGGGCATGACAAACCCACGGTCTTTATGGTGAACAAAAAAAGGAAGGACAAGGAAAAGGGGCCAAAGACTTATAAATGGTCTGAATCCCCCGAGGACTGTCCCTCCAAGAAGGGGAAGATCCTGAGGCATGTCAAAGAATGAGAGGCGGTGTGTTTTGCATGTGGAATGAAGGGCCACTATATGAGGAACTGCACCCAGAAGGATGGGTATGCTAAAGGTGAGTTTGTTATTGAGTGTAATCTTTCCAGTTCTAGACATTGGGTATTATATATAGCTTTTGTGGGTCAAATCTGTATTCAAATGTAGGAACCAAGTAGATTTAGAATGATTGTAGAGGAGAGGAGAATCTTTGATTTTCCAATGGTGCAAGGATGGCTGCGTTGGATATTGGCAATTACCACCTCTCATTGCCGACTGGAATGATTTTGGATTTACATAGCTGTTATAATGTGCCTACTGTTACCATGAACATAATTTCTATATCTTGTTTGGATATGGATGGATTTATTTTCATGTTTGGAAATCAGGGTTGTCTCTTTTATAAGAAAAACATATGTTATGGTACGACACATTTAAATAATGCTTTGTATGTATTAAATTTCGAATACGAAGTGTTGGAAATCGATAATGAAACAAACTCACATGACTCATACATCACTAAGTTGTGGCATAACCGTCTCGGTCATGTAAATGAGAAGCGCTTGACAAAGCTCTGCCAAGATGGCTATTTAGATTCTACTGAGCTAAAACAACTTGATAGATTTCACGCTTGTTTACAAGGAAAAATGGCCAAGCCGCCTTTTGGTGGACAAGGTGAAAGGGACACAGAGCTTCTCGGATTGGTACATACAAATGTGTGTGGACCATTTCCTGTAGAAGCTAGAGGTGGATATTCTTACTTCATTACTTTTAATGATGATTTGAGTAGATATGGCTATGTCTACTTAATGAGGTATAAGTCAGAAGCCTTAGAAAAATTTAAGGAATTCACAAATGAAGTAGAGAATCACCTTGGTAAGAAGATAATGAAACTTCAATCGAATCGAGGTAGAGAATATCTGAACCAAGAGTTCATCGGTCTTCTATGGGAGTCTGGGATTCTATCTTAGCTCAGTCCTCCTTATACACCACAGTGGAATAGTGTTAGTGAAATGAGGAAGCACAACTTGTTGAACATAGTGAGGTCGATGATGAGTCATGCAGATCTTCCATTATCCTTTTGGGGATATGCATTATAGACTACAACATACACATTAAACTGAGTACCGACTAAGGCATAAAATTGAATTCCATCTGAGTTATGGAAAGGAAGGAACCCCACTTTGTCTCACACATGTGTATGGGGATGCGAGGCATTTGTTAAGGAATTATCAAGCAACAAACTAGCACCCCGGGCCATGAGGTGTATCTTTATAGGATATCCCAAGGAAACAAAATGATATTACCCATATAACCCTTCAGACAAGAAAGTGATTTTTGGTAGACAAGATGTCATTATTGAGAGGTAGCACATCCTCAAGAAGGACAGTGGGAGAAAGATTGACTTCAATGAAGCTGATGCTCATGATACACAAGAGTTAATACAGGAACAAGTTCCATAGGTTCCTATAGATGAGCTTCCAGAACACAAGTACTGCGTAGGAGCTCACAAGAGGTAAGGGAACCAGCAAGATTTGGTTTCCTAGTCACTGAGTATGGTGAATTATTATTGTTGGACAATGATGAACCTCTCTCCTTCAAGGAAGAACTAGAAAGCTAAGATGCTTCAAGATGTCTAGAAGCTATGAATTTTGAGATGGATTCCATGTATCAGAACCAATTCTATGTTCTGGTCGAAGAGCCAATTGATGTAAAGCCTGTTGGATGCAAATGGGTATTCAAGAGAAATCTAGACATTGAAGGTCACGTTAGCACCTATAAAGCATGGCTAGTGTCTAAAGGGTTTAGACAGCGTCAAGGAATTGACTATGATGAAACCTTCTCGCCAGTTTCCATGTTTAAATCCATAAGAATCATACATTCCATAATAGATTACCATGACTATGAGATTTGGTAGATGGATGTCAACACAGAATTCCTTAATGGGAACCTTCAGAGAGATGTCTATATGACACTACCAGAAGGGTTTGTGACACCAGGTGAAGTCAAACGAGTTTTCAAGTTGCATAAATCCATTTATGGATTAAAGAAAGCATCCAGGTCAAGGAAAAGTTTATTTGATGAAACCATAATGGAATTTGTGTTCATTAAAAACGAATTTAAGCCATGTGTATATAAGCGGTTTAATGAGAATGTGATCGTTATCCTTTTAGTATATGTTGACGAAATATTGCTTATTGGAAATGATGTACCAGTCTTACTGTCAGTTAAGGACTGGTTGAACATGTGTTTCTCCATGAAAGAATTGGGTGAAGCAGCCAACATTATAGGGATCAAGATCATTCGTGATATATCCAAGAGGCTTCTTGGACTAAGTCAGAGTACATATAATGACTAGATACTATAGAGATTTAGTATGGAACAATCCATGAGGGTATTGGTTCAAGTGTCACCTGGCCTACCTCATTATATGAAAATGAGTCATCAGACGCATTAAGAGAATGATAGAATGAGTAAGACCCCATACGCTTCAGCTATAGGATTAATTATGTATGCCATGATATATACCAGGCTTGATGTTTCCTATGCACTGAGCATGGTAGGCAGATATCAAGAAGATCTAGGAAAACAGCATTGGATTGTTGTTAAGACTATACTTATGTATCGGATAAGAACAAAAGATATGTTCCCGGTGTATGGAGGAGACAAGGAGAATGTTATCAGAGGGTATGCTGATGCTAGTTTTCAGACAGATCAGAATGATCTAAAATCACAATCTGGATATGTTCTCTATCTCAATGGAGGAGCTATGAGCTGGAAGAGTTCAAAGCAGCCATTTGTCACTGATTCTATAGCGGAGTCCGAGTATATAGTGGCTTATGATTCAGCCAAGGAATCTATCTGGATTCAGAACATTGTCCAAGATCTTGATGTGGTGCCTAGCAGTAAAGATCCCATTACATTGTATTGTGATAATACTGCACTGGTGGCTCTTGTAAAAGAAACAAGGTCACATCGACAAACAAAGAACATACTCCAGAAGTATCACCTCTTGAGCGATTTCTATCAGAGGGGTGAATTTGCAGTGAGTAGAGTGTCCATGGAAGAAAACATTGCAGTCCCCATGACTAAAGGCCTATCTCAGTAGAAGCATGAATATCATGTGAGAGCTAGCGGGTTAAAGGTTGTTATTAGTTGGCTCTAGTCCAAGTGGGAGTCTCTTGGAGTTGGTGGCCTAGAACCAACTACTTTGTACATTATTCATTAATAAAATCCTTATCACATCTTGTTTGTTGTTCTTCTTGAAAATTCATGTGATAATGTCCTAAAGAATGATGTTGAATTAATGGGTCATAGCGGATCCCTACTATGATGTGAACCTGGAAGATCCATAACACTATTAACGAATATATTTTCTATGGCCGATTGATGTAATTTGAGGGAAAAAATAATATAGTTAATTAGGGGTGAGGACTCATAAAACATTGAGGCACCTTATCATGGTGTGCACCCTTGGTAATATCCAGGAGGATATTATGAGAACGGGACCCTCCAGTAGGAAATCCACATTTCATAGTGTCATTGGATGTTTCTATCTGCATATGTGTGTATTATTCCTTAGAATTTAGGATTATTATTAAGGGGTATTACAACTCGCTCACTTAGATGTATTGATGAAAACTATAACGAAACACTGTTCGTAGTGAGGTAGGATACGTTGTGTGCATCATGAGTAATATTGCATTAATAGATAATGCGGGAAAAGATTTTTCCCTTTTGTTCCATAACGGAAGTAGATATCTGAGGCCCTTTGATGGAATTGATATAGCCTAAATAAATCCATGTCCATGGCCAGGTATGGGTGAGTTCAGTTCTAGGAATTCAAAGAAAGAATATTCTAGCACACGGGTTGATGGAACTAGCATGCAACCCGCCTGATTAGAGATATTGAGACAAAGGGATTATATTACACGGTAAGCATTCGTTGGAGGTGAAATGTCATTGCAGTGTTAACTTCTTCTCTATGGGTTCCTTGGCGTGTTGCTAGACGCTAAACATGGAATTTAGGTAGTCTCCACTAAATTCCATTGAGAATGAGGACTAGAGGGTCACACACTATGTGTGTCCATTTATCTCAGTTAAATATTAATTTAACAAGTTAAATAAATATTATTCCCAACATTGGTTTAATAATTATTTAAGGATTCCTGATTGCATTTATTTCTACAGTAGTTATTTGAGAGATTATATTGAGGGAGAAATAATATATTTATTAGTGAGTAATGCATTTACATTTATTTAAGAAATAAATATCCATTACTCAAGGTCTAATAAATATGGTGGAGAAAAATGGAAAATAAAAGTACACGCTGTGTAGTTTTATGGAAAACAAGTACACACCATGTATTATTTATTACAGGTCAGGTAGTTTTACAGTCGGGATTTGGAGGATATAATATTATTTTATTAAATGATATTAATTAAAATCAGCGTGGGCGCATGTCAAGGAATTAATAATTCGACATGGGGATTCAATAAGAGTTAATGAAAAAAATAAAATGCGTAACACATTTATTTATTGTCATAACTCTATTAAACTCAAACCCAATTATAAATATCCTCAAAACCCCAACACTTTTCCCAAGCCATTTTGTTGTGCACAACGGATTTGGAAATACTCTCAAGCCAAGAGAGAATTCCCTTTCCACCAAAAATTCCCTCAAGTTACGAGAGCGAGATCCTCCACCAGATCAATTCTGTTGAAGGCGGACATCGCAAGAGAATGCTCTTCCGTGCTAGCACCTGGAGATCCCTTCGTCAATGTCCAGAGATACGTGAAGCAAGTGTGGATAACCACTAGATGAATCATATACATGGATTCTACGACACAAAAATGGATCACATGATAATGACCAGAGACATCAATGAAGAACTAATTCCACCGAGGTAATTCTTGTGAATTAATTAAATTAATTATAACCAAAATATGATAAACCTATCTCAATGGTTCCATGACTCTTCTTTTCTTTTTCGTCCTTCATTCCATTCCGAAGATCCAGAGTTTTATATCATGATGGATCTTGGATTGAACGTTGATTAATGCTAAAATTAATGTTAGGCAATCCTACCAACGTGCTTCCACTCCGCCTAGAACCTACATATTTCCCCACCTCGGTTGAAGGCTCACAGATGGGTCCATTATTGTTTTAGTTAGAGAAGGAAAAAATGGCCCATCAGATATTATTCATCCATTTATTATTATGGAGTGTTTCATATTGGGGAAAATTTGTCCATTTGGTTAAATAATCACTACAGGTTCACCATTTTTGTTTCATGGAAAAAGGTATTTAATAGGTTCCCAAGTCTGATTAAAGGGTGTCGGTGCTATTTAAACATTTTTACCGGGTTCCCTATCCCTGTGGTTTTTCATGGTCTGCAGCACATTTATTCGCGGAGCTAGAAACACCAAATGGTCTTTGTATCCAAAAATATATGGACCTACTATCTAAAGGTAGGTACTCATTGGGTGATATGGCCAAAGACACTTAAGTTCTCACATTGGTTGAGAGGATGGGAAATCAGGGACATCACGCCCTTTTGGGGGGGATTATTGCCTAATCTGGGACTATCATAAATATTTATAATGTGATAATATGTTCACAAATCATTAATTTATACCCGAACATAGTATCGACAAATTACCTCTAGGTTGCAAGTCATAGGTATACGCTGGGATCCAGAGCCGTCTACATTCGAGTATTACCATACCTCATTAGATTAACGGTTTTAGGGAAGTTTGAGTCTGTTCAGACAACCCCAGTCTCAAGACATATAATTTGGCACTCTGATGTTTATTATCATCTAGGGGGGATAAAGAGTGACTAGAGCATCTTGATCGAACCCGTAATACAGGCTTCTTATGCATCCTTGTAAAAGGAATCATAATCCACGTAGTTAGGTTCCACATAACGAGAAACATCACCTTTTAAGGTAATGTGACAAGGACCCAAATGTAAAGTTTAATGTCCTGTGGCATGGATGCCAAGGAGAAAAGTTCCTAGTCAAGGTTGGTGTGAGAGTTACGCCGAAGCGGCCTAGAGGACTTGAGCGAAAATGATTTCTTGTGCTAGGGTATTGTCATGCTAGGGGCATAAAAAATATTATAAGGGTATATGAGTATCAAACATGGATGTTGGGATTCTTATAGAGGTTTCCTATCTATCCCAGTTGGTTGGGAATCAATGTGTATATAGTTTGGGAAGGTTAGGGCTTTCCCACAATAGCAGCCTACCGAGGGCATGATTGGCATCCCATGTTGGGGTATGGTTGGGGCTTACATGTTGCTAGTGGCCCGAGTTGGGATTGAACCTCAAGGATGTGTCCTACGTACCCTACATAGAACACAGGGATCAAAACCCATGTAGCGCGTTCTACCATCATCATTGTATGGACGTCATGAACATCACATGTCACTAAGCCCACGTGATTCATGCTTGCTGTGAGAAACAAGAGGATGTGAATGATTCATCAAGGAACAAACATTTTCCATTATAATGGGAGATGTGGAAGATGATGATCGATGGGGAGGGATGAGACTACAAGACTTTCATTCCCCCTTGTGTCGAGGAGGGAATGAAAGTAGAAGCCGAATAGGTGGAGGCATGGTACCCTGGTAAAGGGAATAGAACAATAAACATTACCAGATGAAATGGGAAAGTCTATTTTCATCCATTGAGGATGGTGTGGGGCTTACTCCACGAGGGATTCCCTATTACTCTCCTCAGTGTAGGGGAGAATTTCTCACCACTGTCTCTCATTGATTCGAAAAGGGAGTGGGATCCCACAATCATGAAGAGTGGAGATGTGGAATGGGGCTCCCGGTGTCAAACTCTAGACTACAATGGGCATGTGAACCCATGAATGCTCTGGATGTCAATTCAAGGGATTGGGTAACCCCTTTGTCCCTGCCTACCATAGGTATGTGAACTCTGGAGGGCGCGCTATTGCGCCTAAAGGTTTCAACATGCTGGTCCGGTGGATTTGGAGAGGCCTTGGCTTGGTGTCGATGGATATGTTACTAAAGGAATTCTAGAGGGTTGGGATGAATTGGAAGGACCTTATCTTACTCGGGGGATGGAAACACCAAAAGGATTGGCAGTTTACATGGAAATATGATGAGTGTGGGCCTTGCGTAGGTAGGTTCTATGCGGAGGGAAAGGTTGTCCGTGTACCAGTGTGGTACGTGGACTGGGTGACATCCCACATACTTGAGTGGTATGCACCTTTGGGTTTTTTCTCTGTACCAAATGGGTATGTGGAGCTAGAGTCTTCTTGAGAGGCGAAAACTGGGGGCTCTACCAGTCAGGTCTTCGCCCACAAAGGGGTGTTCTACACAGCGTGTTGGATCAAAGAAAGAGCATAACCACCCTAGTATGTGGGGAGTTCATTTAAATAGGGGTCATGGTTCACATTTTACCAATTATAGGTTCGTGGTTTACCATTTTACTTATGAATTCTTAAGTTATTAAAAATTATTCCCTAGTTTATACATGTTGTTGGTTTGCAAATCAGAACTTTGTAGTCTGCAAAATCTTGAGCTCCAGAAAGCCTCTTCCTTCTCTAAAAGTAAGATGCTTCCCTTCAAAGAGCTGATCTCTAAGAATCTGATCTTCAATCAACCGATCCCTTTCTTCCCCCCTTCACATCCTTTTAAATAGGGGGAATGGGTTGTATCTATGGTCATACGATACCTATTGTGGAGGACCCTGAAAAAAACCTAGTCTACGAATGACTTAGTCAACCTAAGTTTCACGAGGTATATTGAATGCACCTCTCTTGCGAACCAACTCAGTCATGGGGGTGCTTCCAAGCTGCACATTACTCTGCCCCTATTTCATGAATGACATAGTGAACGGAGGGGGTGGGAGGGGGTCTACCTGGTACACGACTAGCACAGTTCGCTACTACGGACCGGTCTGACCTCACTTCGGTGTCTATTTCTTTCATGACCGTGTAGAAGTTGTACCTCCGTTTTGTGAATGACATCATATGTGGGTGGAACGGTTCTACCAACTGGCCGCATACCACTAATGATGAACTGGCACATCGACTGGTTAGTTCCTTTACCATTTCTTCTAAACATTCTTCATTTTTACCCAAATTATTTATGGAGAATGAGTAGATTCTTCCACTAATATTAAAGGTTTATCTTCCTTCCATTCTATGGATTTTTTAGGACCTACAATAATATTCCATATCTATGAAGATTAAAATAATGGGTTTTTAGCAATTAAGAATTAAGATTATATTAAAATATAGTTATAATCAATCTTGATTAAAATAACCTTATAATTCTTAAAATCACATTTAAAAGATAAAAATTTCTAGTTGGTTTGTAATATATTCTATTTGAAAATAATAAAGGAAAATTTTAAATGATTATTTAAATAATATAGTGGTCTAGACTATTATAAATTCTATTCATGAAAATTATGTTAAAACAAACATTACCTATAAATTATTGGAAAAAGGTCATTAAGTGAATCACGAAGAATGTGGAATGAAATTTAGTTTTAAACCATTTTATAAATAGTAAAAGATAGGAAAAATGTGTTAAAAAATCCTTATAAATTATTAAAAACATTATTTAAAATATTAGGGGGAAAATATATACATTAAAGTAAATGACTCTCAACTGAGTTGAAAACAACATTGATTTCCCTTGAAAAGTTATTTTGATATATTGAGTACATATTCATTGAAAAATGAATGAAGAAATACAAATTTTTAGAAACAATCTCATTATAATTTATTTTTATTAGGATATAAATATAAAATAATTCCCATAATAGATAATTTAACATTTAAAATCCATAATAATGACGAGATTGTGAAATAAACCCTTTTTTATTTGGTATTTGTTTTTCAAAATCCAAATGAATGAAATACCATAAATAGAATGTTTGAATACCATTAATATAAATTGAATTATGTTATATCATACAAAATGGATATTATATGCACCACAAAAATTATAATGTGGTGAATATTGAATCTATCTCATATAAAAAAATGACTGATCAAAAATACCATATGAAGAAAATTTCAATGGAGTGAAATTTTCATTAATGAAAATATTATCTGTAATAGATATAAATAAATGAAATTTATAAATATAAAATAAATCATTAGATATTTATTCAACACATTATTAAATAATTAAAAAGTAAATAATATTCATGTATAACCAATTAATGAAAATCTAGATAAGAAACCCCTTTCCTGAGGCCTAAATCATGGTACATGTTCTTTATCATCCTGAAAAATTATAATATGTTAGTTATTTACATTATTAATAACCTTTTCAATTTTATTACTCCTTTTATATTATTTAGTACCATGGTTTATCTAATTACTTACTAAATTTAGTTCACATCGGATTTTTAATGATAACCAATATTTATGTCCAAAATGACATTGGTTGGTTGACTATAGTAATGTTAGTATTAATTCCCTAACATACATATTAATAATAATGGAAAATTTATGATTTTTATACACCAATTATAATTTTAGAACAAACCAGGTAAAATTGTTATGAAAAATTGACAACATTTCAATCATGATGATGTTTAGTTAGTGTATGCCTGAGTAACATGTCCATTTAAAATGTTATGGTGAAAAAAACATAATTATTATTAAATCATTTAAAATGTTTTTATATAATCGATACCATATTATTTATTTATAATCTTGAATGGACTAATGGCCGTCATTTTTTATTATTCTTTATAATCCAGCTATTACGGGGTGAGGTTGAACCCTTACATGTCCGAAAGAATTAACAGACAATTACATGACCTCTGGGTCTTAATGGAATCACTAAGAGAAAAAGACATGTAACTAATCATCCCCAAAAAATCCCATGATATCATCACTCCACCTTCGCAAGGCAAGCCATCTAGCTATCCAATAGAGATTTACACAAGCCTGGTACTGATGGAAATTCCAGTTCCTCTCAATATTCCAGTTCCAGTTAGCACTTCTCAAATGAATACACCTACTCTGAATCCTCATCTGAAGTGTTTCCCCTTGTAATCCGACAGGTATATCTGCATATTTCATGTGACACAAATGAAATGGGGTGGCATGAAGTTCTTAATGTGGACTGAAGGTATTGAGAGACAACTAGCCTGAAGGCCTTGGTTTCCCCAAAAAGCTTTCCAGACTAGAGGAACAAACCAGTGGCCCGAGGGAACATATGCATGAATAGTATCAGTTGATACCATACCAAATAGTACCTTATATAGTGCCAAATATAATGCCTTCTATTGTACTGCTATAGTAACCTAAAAATATTTCTCCACCAGGATTTGATCATGGGTCTCTTGGATGCATTAATTGAGTTCCAATTAGCCCAGTTGAGGGTACTGTGAATTATTTATATAAACCCATATATATTATACATATTATTTAGGGATGTAAGATGAATGAAATCACTTTGTAAAGGTTGTTGTTCCCACATTCACACGAACAACGTTATAATTTTTCATTTGATGAAAAGGTATACAAGAATATGATATATTATAATTTATTAATGGTATATATGTTATTAATGTCATATGTAAACATTAAATAGTTAACTATATTACTATTTTAAATGTGGTGATGGAAACAAATTGCATCGGTTCGTGTGGCTATTGTATGATGTGTAAATGAATGAATATTTTATTTCTCATTTTATGTAGTAGTAGATGGATATAGGGTATGAAAATATCATGAAAACATCATTTTTAATAAAATTGTGATACTAATTAAACATGTTTTATGAATATTTCAATGAAATAGAAGAAGAAAAATAACTAACACATTCGCTTAAAATATATACCACTTCTTTGGACATACCCTTTTTACACCATAAACCCTTAATGGTTTCCATTGTGCCTAACGTAAGAACTCTATAATATTTAAAGATAGTATTGGAAGATATTAGGATAGTTTTAAGAAAAACCAAAGGATTTTTTTGTATGGATAAAATAATGGAATGAGTTCCCTTCTATTTGCGAGGGAAGAGAAATCATTGAATTTATTATTGTATAAAATTAATATAAAATATATTTCAAGATAAAATGGGTAAAAAGTTATTTAATAAATTTATAATATATGTATGAGTTCGATAAATATCAACATGTAATAATTTTGTACATTTGGGATATGTTCTCACCCTTATCTTTTTAACAATATTTTAATGATTTTTAGAATTATCATAATATTAACGATTTCCAATATTTAAGCATAAAACATAATACCATAAAATGAATGAAACCCATAAATAGACATTTTCAGATGTTTTCATCAATTGAATAATTAATTTTGATGAAGAAAAGTTTTTTTAAAATTTCAAATTATTCAATATATTATTAATATAATATAATATAGTTATTGACATTTTTGACACTATTTAGGTAATTTGACATCAAATACATAATAAAAATTATTAAATTATAATATAATTATTTTACACATCAGTGTTTTGTTTTATTTAACTAAAAAATTATTTGAACATAAAAATTCATTCATGTTATATTACCTTTAATATTTTTAGTATTATTAATTTTATTTTTATAATAATTGAATAAATATTATGTCGAAATTGAATAATCATTTATGGTAATTGTTTCATCACTAAAAATTGTAAATAAATTTCCATGATAACAAATAATTTACCATTAAACTAAAAAAAATCAAACATATTTTCTTTTTTTCTCTATCACAAAATAATATAGATATTAAAATTTTGAATGCTACAATATTTACTATATCTTTTACATAAATATTAAAATGATTTAAATAATAATCAATATGGAAAAAACTATATATTAACATATTGGATAATTATGGGTGATATAGAATCATAAATGGAAATAAAGTAACGTGTTTGGGAACCTTTTTTATTCTTTATCATATTATTTCTAAAGTTAATTTCTCGATTTACCCTTATAGTGTGGAAAATTATTTATTGTGGAAGCTATTCAAAATGGCTAAAAATAAAAGTGTCATATTTATTAAATTGGGATAGAATCATTTTTAGTATGGAACCCATTTTTCATGATTCAATTTCTATAGGTTTGAGAAATCATTTGTAGAGAAATTAAAAAAATACAAAAATTCATTATTTAGAAAATTGTCTTTTTCTGTATAAATGTTTTTTATACTAAATTTAACAATAAAATTGATTCTAAGGAGAATGATTTTATTATTAAAAATAAAATAGATAATAGTTTACTTTTAATCTATTTTAAAAAAAAATTGAACATTTCAAATTCTCGAAACAAATATACAATTTTCAATAAAAAATAATATTTTTAACAATTCACATTAGAATATATCTCTTCGAAAAAAACAATAATATAATATAATACAGATTGTTGGTTTCAAATAATCACATTTATTTATATCAAATTTATAATTGTGATATAAAATAATAATATTAGTTTCATAGAAAAAGAAATAAAAAAGATTCATGAAGAAAACATATTTTTAAATAATAAAATATTTTTTATAAAATTTTAGTGTTTGTTTAATAAATATAATTCAATACATTTTTATAGTTTAAAATTTTTATTTAATTTATATATTATAGTTAATCTTAATTATAACCACCTTATCAACAATAATGTTATTATTGTAATATTTAAATAATAATATTTTGTGGTGTATTTGAGATCTATGTTGTCTGTTTTACAAACTTTTGATCATTTTATTATTTAAAAATATGTCGGTGTTATGTCGCACCTAAAAAAATTCTTTAAATTTGATCATTATATTAATATTAATTGGTTTTTCATTTGAAAAATAGTTTTTTGAAAGCACATGTCCTAAAATAGGTAAATAAAATATCATTTTTAAATAGTGAATGATAAATAAGATGGTCATCTAAAATAAAACATCAATAGTTTCGGAAATAAAATAACATTTGTGGGAATTGAATGTATGTAAATGGAGGAAAAATAAGTTTCTTAATAATTATAGATACTGATATAGTTGAATGATTACAACTGAATTACCATGGAAAAATTAACAAACACAGAATAATAATCCAAGGATGTGTGAAAAGGACCATCAATTCATCAAAATGTAGGGTAATGTGACAATATTTTTGTTACAATATCCTTTTCATATAGTTTATTAATTCCATTACCATTTATAAAAATAATATTATAAAATATAGTTACATTTCAAGTATAATTTCATCTTTAAATCAATTTCGACCATAATATCAACTTTTCTCCAACCGATTAGTATTCTAGATTATTTTTTCCAAACCTAATGCACTGTAATAATCTTATAATTGGTGAAACAAACCACCAATGATAACAAGTTATTCATACTATCCTTATAAATAAACTAAAACAAAAATAAATAGAAAAAGGTAAAATAATACCCAAAATGAATAAGCCATCATATAAATAATTATTAAATAAAGTAAAAATTAAATCCTTCCTCAATTGAAAATAATAAATTTTTTTAAAAAAATTACTGAATTGTAATGAAATAATAATGTTATATTTATTTGATAATAAATTCATTCCTTTTAAATAGAAAAATTATCTCCAAATAACATCAATCACTCTTAATTTATCATATTTGAAATGTATATTTCATTTCAGTATATTCTTCAAATTTTACATTTTTTCCCAAAATTAATTCCCAAATAAAATAATTTATCTTTATAGATATAAAGAAAATTTTATCCCTAAAATGAAAACCCAAATTAGAAAAAAGTATTTTTATTTAGGTTAATTATATAATTTCCCCACAATAATGAAATTCTTCACAAATTAAATGATTCAAATAGTCACCAAATAAATTTTCTACTCAATGGTTATATATATGATAAATTATATGATCCAAAATTTTAATAAACCATAATGACCTTAATATAAAATATCATATAAACTATAAAATAATCCAATAACTATAAAATTACGTCACAGATATTTTAATTCATTATTTGTAAAATAAAATTTTATCTAAAACCCATAATAAATTTGATGGTTATGTTACGATAAATTTATCCCAAGAAACTATTAATCAATATATAATTCCATCAATTTCAAGAAAAAAATTTCTATTTATAAAATTATAATAATGATCATTTTTAAACGTATGAACTCGGGACAATTTATTTTTATCTCATATCACAAGGAATATCATAGCTTTGCATAAGTTATGTTATCTAATTCATCATAATGGTTCATAAAGGAATTTTTAAATAACCCATGTAATGAACATGGCATAACCAAAATATGTGATCAATATATTCACACACATTATGAACCAAAATGATAGTTGAGATATACTCGACCCACTATTTTGGGGTAATTACTGATTGATGTAGTTGTGGCAAAACCTGGTCCACTTGTAGAGTCCATACAATGATGTATTTCTAGTAAAATAAAATAAAATATTCCATTCTAAAGTATTATGATATAATTGTATGCAAATACTTATCGTCAAATTCATTTATTGGTTTATATTACCTAATCAACGTTTTCCTAAAACAAGTTGCCATTTTTTTACCCATATTCACATGATAAGAAATGTAAAGTTTCCTACTTCTGTAGGCTAGAGAAAGAGGTTTCGATATTAAATTATAATAAGAAAAAAGTGAATACATCATGATGGACCATATAGTTTAATAGTATTGGTAAACAAGATACATAAATGGTTCTCATATTACATTGGTTATTAAATATAAAAAAGTATGATGAAATATATTTTTCATCCTTAAACCCATTCAAATACCTAATATTCATATCATTGAGAAGAAAAACAATATATGGGTGATCTTAGATACACTATAAGGTTTATTTATAGTGGATTTTATCAAAGAATAAATAATTAATATTCAATTTATAAAGGTAAATAACTAGAAACATATTCCATTTAATCAATAATGTACACTAGAATGAAAATGTGATAGGAATTAAGTAATACCAAAATAATTTTATTTAGTTAATCACAAAATCTATAAAATTATCCATGCATATCATAATTATCAAAATAATCACATTTTCATGATTAATATACCTCATAATCATTTAATGAATAATTTTGAACACATAAACTCCTCATCAAGTCCTCATGCTGAGATATCACATAAAAATGTGTAAGGCCTCATCAAATATCCAATGTAAATTGCGTCATGAGATATAATGATTTATCAAGGGGCTATAACATGACCCGAAAATCACATAATAATTCTAATTAATTTCTCATATGAATAAAGAATACAAAATAATCAATTTTAAAGAATAAAAAATATCGACCATGTTGGAAGAACTATCATATGAAATGTAAATAATTTTTATTATCAAACCAATCATAAAACATCCAAGTAAATAATTAGGATGGCCTCATTGTAAAAAATACATATTTTGGGATCAATAAAATAAAGTGTTTTTTGTTGATGAAATTAAATTTCATAATATGATCGTTAAAATATTCTAGAATAAAATGCTTGGTTTCTTTTGAAATTCAATGTGAAAAAATAAATACTTCCAGGATATTTAAAAAGTATTTGAAGATAATAATGTAAATATATAAATTAATATTTAAATAATTCAATTCTTTTTATGGAATGAAATTCTATTCATAGTAAACTAATTAAAACAAAAAATCCATTAACATTTTTAGTAAAATGTCAAAAAGTTACCTATTTAAAAGATGATTAAAAGAATTCAGTTAATTTTTTTTATAAAAAGTTAATCATGGGTATAAATTTATTTAATAAGTCATTTTATAATAATAAAAATATTCATTAAATTCTTTTATCTAATATATGGAATTATAATTGAAATTTTAAAAATTTAGGTGTAAATAATTTTGGTTTATCTTTAAAAATATTTTTATATTGTGTGTTCTTTAATAAAAAAAATAAAATGGGAAAATTTTCTGTTTTATAAAAAACCATAAGGTAATAGATTGGGTTTCTTATATAAATATTAAATAATTCCCCCAATAGAGACTTACATATTTGGAATCCTAACTAATGATCAGATTGTGAAATAAATGCTTACTGCTTTTTTAACTTATGAAGCATAACCCAAAAGAAATATATAACATAAAATTAATCATTTAATACATTGAATATAATTTGAATTATGATATTTCATATTACAATTGTAGTATTTACACCACATAAAACATGAATGTGGTGAATATGACATATCTCTCAAGGAAATAAAAGTGTGACAAGAAATTCCTTAGAGAGATCATATCATTGGATTGTGAATTTAATCAATTAAGTGATAGTATGTAACAATTTTAAATCCCCAAAACAAAAGTTTAAATACTAAATAATAAAATAAAATTTATTTTCACACATATTCATTGAATAACATTGTCAATATAATAGAATTATGGTTCATTTAAAGGTATTTTAGTAAATAAATCCCTTAACTCAGGTCTCACACATCATATATGTTAAATATATTCTTTAATAATAAAAAATATTAAATATTTAATTTTTTAATTTACATTATCAATTTTATTATTCCTTTTATATTATTTATTTCCATTTAATATTTAATTAAATAGTCAATAAAGTTCACATCAGATGTTTTAACGATATATGCTTCATATATCAAAAAAGACATTGGTTGATTGACCATATAAAAAGTGACCAATATTAAATTATCTCTATAATAATAATCATGAAATAAGTATCATTTATATATATTAATTTTTCTTTAAAAATAATAAAAAAATATCATTATCGAAAATGAACTATGTTGTAGTCATGGTAAGATGTACGTACACATGAGTAAAATTTCATTTTTTTCAATAATCATAATGGAAATATTGTATGTACTATTTTATCCTTCCATAATGATAATTATATCAAAAATACCTTGTTATTAATTAAAATAAACGTATATAATCCATTCTTGTTATGTGGATGTGGAAAATCACAACACTTCGTAGAGGTGGCAGTCCATATTTATTTATGAATGAGGTGATCATATTATAATTGATAGAATGTTAATAAAGTACATGATATATTATTTTAAAATAATTATTAATATTTTATTAGTATCATATATAAATTTTAAATCATTAATTATTACCATTTGTGAGAGGAAGTGATGGAAAATGAATTACATCAATTTTTGAGGCGGTAGACTATCGTACACATGAAAAATAAATAAATTTTCCATTTTATTGAAGTGGATATGGATATAGGGTAAAAAGTTTACATGAAAAAATAATTATAAATAATATACCAGTGTCATTATTTCAATATTTTGAAATAATAATTTATGTAGACAAAAAGATAAATAAAAGTAAAACTATCAGTAAAATTTTATTCTTCTTCTTCTGATATCCACCTTTATTTTACACCATAAGCCCAAAAATGTTGCTATTGAGCCTAAAAAATAAGAAAAATATAATTTTTTTATATATATTTTTAATATTTTATTTTAGTAGATTCTTGAAAAAAAACACTTGATGTGTGGATTTAAAGGGATTGAAGGATCCCTATCAAAAATGATGGAAATAAATTCTATGAATTTCTTATTGTAATAAATTAATATAAATTATTTTTCATGTTATAATGGATTAAAAATGATATAATTTTAATCTAGGTTAAGGATGAGTCAAAATAATCCCATGTCATAAATAATTTACAAGTTTTGGTGATGTTTTCACCCATATAATTGTGTTTTAACACCATATTAACCCTATTGACAATTACATTAATATTAAGGTTTTATACCATTTATGGTTAAATTATATAACAATGAAAGGTTATAACATCCATAAATGGATGATAATTGTAGTTTTAACCTATATACTATTCATTTAATTGTATAATAGTTTTATGAATTTTATATCATTTAATTAAATATTTTTTTTCCATGAAATATCGCTACTGTCATTTTTTACACTATTAATATAATTTTCCTCTAAATACATCAATACAAATATATAATTATAAATAATAATTTAACACATCAGTATATTGTTATATTTATCCAAAAATTCCCTATAAAAAATAATTCATTTAAATTATACTAATATTAATATTTTTAGAGTCATTTATTTTTTTTAATTGAATAAATATTGTGTCGGTGTAGAATCTTTAACTTATCTATTTATCAATAAATATTAAAATATATTTCCTTGATAAAAAATACTTATTTAAAATAATCTTTTATAACAGAATAAAAAGTTATTTTTATCCCTATCACAAAATATTAATGACATTAAAAGTAAGAAAGTGACATTACTCAATTAATCTTTTACATAAATATTATAAAGGAAAAAATCATATAAAAAGATATAAAAGTTCATATATTAGTGTCATGGATGGATATAGATGAAATAGAGTCATTAAATTAATGAAATTAACATTTTTGGATATTTGTTTGTCATTTTTATGTAATTTTTAACTTTATTTCCCCGATTTTCCCGTACCATGGTGAGAATAATTTATTATTGTCACTATTCATAATAAAAAAATATAAAATTGTCCTGTTTACAAAATATTAAATTCATAATTCAATATAGAAAATTAATATTTTATGATTAAATATTTATTTGTATGAGTAATTAATTAAATATTAAAAAAACATAATGAAAACAGTATTTCTGAAAAATAGCCATTTATGTCTACATTATTTATATTAAAATCAATCATAAAACTGATTTCAAAAAACATAATTGAATGTTTCATAACACAAGGGACCTAATTTTACATGTAAAACATTTTCAAACTAAATGAACCATTGTAAATGATTGATACAAAAATGTGTTTTTCTATATAACATAATATTTTTCACTATTAAATGAATAATCAATCTATTCCAAGTATTCCGAAAAGGTCAACCTAATATGATTTTGATTTTATAATTAAAAAAATATAGTATTTTTATTTAATATTTTTTAAAAAATATCTAAAACATAATTTTTAATCTTTTACAAAAATAAATAAAATCTATTATTAGAGAAAACACACATTTGGAGACTAAAAATCGAGTGTTATTTTCATTATAATTAATTAAGTAATTTTATTTGAGAGTGGATTTTATATAATATATATAATTTTTTAATCCTATTCATACCCACAAATTAAATGGCCTGGTTAGAAGATTAATATTTAAATAATATCATTTTCTAGTTCGATTAGACTCAGTGTTGTGTGTCATATATGCAATGAAACAGTATTATAATAAAATATTTTGGTGATACAATATTAGGTTTCAAGAATGATGGAGGTTTTTTTGTTATAGGTTTTTGAGGATTTTCATTCATTTTATTGGGATTATGGTCATCATCGTATCCTCGATCTTTTATTGTGGTCATCAAATCTCAAGATAAGGTAGGGTATTCAAAAAAAATTCATTAATTATGTGTCAATATAGAATACTAGTTTTTATTTAAAAAAAATATTGCAATTATTTATTTTATAAGGAATCCATTATTAAAGTTCATGTCGTAACAAATAAATTATTAATACCATAATGATTGAACTCGCTTTTTTAAATAGTTAAATACTTAAATATGAAAATCATTTGGGTTCCATATAAGCTCTATAATTTTCATTGATTCAATTTGGTTATAGAAGGTTCAATCAATAATGAAATATGATTAAAAATTATTATTTGTGAATGTTTTTTGGTAATGTTATTATAGTATGTTATTATTATCATATATTTCACATTTCATAATTAGAAAATGATGTAATGATGGAATCGAATTTTAGAAATGTTAATCTAGAATTTTTATTAATTTTTGTATAACTAATGATTAAAATAACTATTTTAGTATGGTTAAAAGGATATTTTTAGTGTGATGAACTTATGAATTTTTATTTTTGTAATTGAATTTCCATTTTTATTCTGTTCAGAGTCTTCATTGTGAGTCTTGATGGTTGGTTATTGGTGAATCAGAAATATTACTAAGATGATGAAGGTTGGGAGTGATGATATAGTTTATTGTGGCTCGAATAACATAGTTTTTAAGGAAAAGTATATGAGATTTTGAAAGATGAAGGGTGATATTGTGGTTGTCCATTAGAATTTTCTATGGTTATTATTATGCTAGTATAGTAAGGGTTGTTTCGAAGTTATGGGAGTGTATAAATGGATGATTGTGTGGAAATGGTATGAATCCATGTAAATTATTCATATAGTTGGAAAGTGGTGAAAAATATTTTATGCAGTTATTTTTTTCAGGATTGTGGAATTGTATATATTAAATATTTAATATGGTTAAATTTAATGAAATTAGAAATGGGTAATGGTCTAGAAATTTATAAACGATTGGATTCTTAATGAATTGAAATTACGGTTATATAAATATAATAGCTGAAATAAAAGTGAGGGAGGACGAATTAATGAATTAAAATTAAATATGTTTGGTTGCTATACTAATGCCATTAATGGTAATTCATTAAATTGTAATGATAAACCCTAAGGATTGTATTTCTGTGTCTATAATTAGACCTAATACTTTTATGTTACATAAAATGCACCACTACTTAGTTTAGGTAACCTTACTATGTCCCATATAAGAATATGGATTTTGGAAATGTTCCCCAATATATAGGTTGTATATGGAATGAATGGATGACTTCTAAAACTCCCCCACACCCTATTCAATCATAGTAGGGATATAATGTCTCAAGGTATGTATATCTATATGTGATTAAATTTATTTTCATATGATTTATATATATACTAGTTTCCTAGGTTTTGTTGTTGTGATGTAGATAAAAATTGTGGACTATATATGGTAAGAGTATGGAATTTAGTTTATTTATGTTTATGGTACCATACTATGACAAGGTGGTAATTTTCATTTGGGATGATGATATGGTATATGATATGTTTTTTGAAATTGCTATGTGGTTATTCTATAATATATAAATAATTGAATAAAATTACATATTTCTGTAGGTTGTGGGAGTAACTATATTTGTGGGTATGAGGCTTTTGGTTATCTTATTAATATTAATTTTTTTCATACCATGTTACAATACATGTATTGGGTATTTGGTGAGTGAGATTTAGAGAGGATTGTAGATAGATGGCCTGGTATATGTGTGAGTTGGTAATGTTTTTTATTCAATAAGCCATTAGTCAACTTCTTCCACAATTCTACAATTGTTTTTAGTGATTATCCTACTAAGAATATGTATATGATATCAATTTTCTATATGTATTTTTTTATATTTTTAATAGGTTTCTTTTTGGATAAGATTGTTCTTACAAGTTATGAAGTTCACATATGGTTTGTGTGGGTTCCATTTATAGGATTATTTTTAATATTTTAATTGGGTGTTTTTTTTATATATAATATTTTATGAATTAGATAATACGAGTTATATTTTATTTTTATATAGTGGTGACTATTTTATTCTCTTTATATTCCTTAGTTTTGTAAAGGAATTTCCTCCCATATATCCATTATTATACCCTTTATGATTGTTAGCAGCCAATGGAATATTGGAGTCAATATTATGGGGTCACTCTTCTATTAACATTTTTCAATAAATGGGTACCAATGGGGGTTGATCAAGAATTAGTCATATTGAAGTATAAAATGGGAGTTATGATTTATTTTTTAAGGCAGTACATCAAATATTGATGATCATATACCCTTGGTTCTCATTACTAACCCATGGCCTATGATTGTCTGGATTTAAGGGTCACTCTCATCATCACATTTAGTCTTGGAGGGGTACCAATAGTTATTGATCATGAGAGATTAAATTCAAAGTCATGGATGTGATTTATGATAGAGTTTGAAGTTAGGAACACTTAAGGAATTCATTGGGGTTTTAGGGAAATGTTATAAATAAATTATATCATGTTATCTTACAAGAGATTCTAGTTGTGACAATAGAATTTTAGGAAAAATATGGATTGATATAAGAATCATAATTTTACTAAACATACTTGGTGAGATATTATTGACTAAATGGTATAATCCTACGAGTGGTACATGAATATTTATTTTCTTTAGTCATTTTTGTTGTAACCTAGTGTATCTTTTGTTTTTTTGTTCTTAATAGATCAATATGTATATTATGTTGATGAAGGAAGGAAGATTTAAAATGTTAATGGAAATCCAAATTGACGTTTTCAATCAGATCTAGAAAAATCAACATGAAAATTATATCCAATATATAATACTCATATTATCATCATAAGTCAATATGATCCATCAGATAGGGATCTTGATAAGAAGTATGAAGTTGTTCGAATTCGTATTGGTTATGGATTTTATGTTGTTAACATAATGATGATGTATTTTATAGTCTTAATGGATTTATTTTAAACCAGATGATGCTTTTATTTTTTTTTAAATCTTGAAATTCATGAGATGTATGAGAACCTGTAATGAAAGCCTCATGAATGAAAACATGGAGAGATGGTACATACAATCATATTAAGGAATGAAAGAAGTTGTTGAAAGGCATGGTATATTATAATAAATTCCATTATATGTAATATGATGTAGAATATGAACATAAAAAATCAAATTAAAGCCAAATTCATGACACATGAAGAGGATTTTGAAAGAATAATTTGATGATGATCGTAATTAGAGAATGGAAAAAATCATATAAAGGTAAAGTAACAGGAACTGGTACATCTAACATGGTATTCCACTGATCTATCATAATTGATTCTCAAACATATTCGTATTGTATGTATTATTTATATATCATATGTAGTGTTTTTTATGAAGTATAATGTTTTGTAAAGAATTCATCATATTTTAATTGAGATAACAAATAAATAAATAATAATTATTTATCTTAAAAATAGTTTAATATAAAAAGAAAAGAATTATTAATGCTTTAGCAAGAAGATGTAAAGACTCATCTGACTATCACTAATAACATTCATCGAAGTGAAGTAGAGAACAAACCATTAGAAGAATAATAATATCTATAAAGGTATCATATGAAGGGTCTTTAGTGTGAGGACTGGAAGAAAATGATAAATACATTATATATATTTCAGAAAGGTTTTTAAAGTCTTACATTTAAGAGATGATACATGGAAAATGCATGTTAAGAATTTCAGTGTATACCAGACATGAACATAATAAAACATATTTAGTATTTAATGTGTATTAATCATAATGGTAGGTTATAAAGTATTCAAATATGTTCATTTGTTATGGAGAAATTATTATAAATAATTATATTGGAAAATCATATTGAATAATCATAGTAAAGAAATGCATGTAAAACATTTAGAAATATGAGGTGTTGAGAAGATCCTCGAATAATTGTTATGGTTTGATAAATTAATAAATATATATATATATATATATATATATATTAGATTCATGTGAAATTGAAGATTTGTATAATATAGTTGAGAGGGACTGGTTTTCAGAATGTAAACAAAACTGTAACTGAGTTTCCTGTAAAAGGATTACATAGTTCATTTCTAAAAGATTGAAAAATATATGTTGTTAATGTCCACTAAGATCTCTAAATTTTTTTGTTATGTATTTAATTTCATGTGGATTTTATTAATATAAAGCTAAGGAAGTCTCATAAGAAATAATATATAGGTTTGGTACTCAATCTGACCAGTGGAATATTTTCAAATGGGTGACTATCCATCGTATCAAGGAAATCAAAAAAATCACATTAGAGTGTCATACATTAGAGAAGGGTTCATTAGAATGTGATCTATCAGATAGAGGAATTGCAAGATATCATTTGAGTACCTACCCAATAGAAGAAGGAAGAGAAAAGGGTGAATCTAATCATGGCCAGTCATATATTACCAATCTGACTGAGGGTAAAAAAAAGAGGAAGATTTGACTGAATGTTTATGTGTATTACATCATGAGGGAGTTTGAAAAAAAAAAGTTTGAAAAATAGATATATCCTTAGATAATTTCTAGTGTTCTTGAGGATTTTTCATTGTTATTTGTTTTTTCAGCTTATATATGGAGGAAGTAAAAACATTCTGATCATGATCATAAGATAAGAAGAAAAGTGACACTTATAACTATGGATTCTTGCCAATTCCAAAAATGAATTATCATGTAGGGAGTATAACCAACTATAACAACGTGGATACTGAAATAGATAGTTGGGGGGGGGGGTATAACCAACTGTACAAAAAAATCAAGTAGGATTGTGGAATTGTTAACTGCTTATGCCATTGTAATCTGGACATATTTATTTGTAATAATCCTTGATTGTGGGAATATCTAATAAGGAAAGGAGTATGTCTTTATACCAAACCTATATATATTGTATGATTCATTATATATATATATATGTTTTATATGAAAGGTGTTATTATGAGTTATAATTGAGTTGATAATAACTATAACATGTTTTATAAGTTATTAAATATTTTTAAGTTGTCAATAAACATTCTTATAAAAGAAAAATGAAGTAATACTTCCCTTCCACGACCCTATCAGTTGTATAGATTAGACTTTGGGGAAAGAATTGTTATCAAGGGAGGTTCCCTAGGAAGGATCCATCTTTGTGATTGGATAATTTGAACATAGTGAACAATAAGGGTATTCCAATTTTCAATGGTATGAACTATTATATCTTGAATGATTTAATACTTCCTTGTCTTATGCCACTTAGATATGATTTTTTGGGAGATACTTCTTAAGGACTTAATCAATCTGTTGATAATTTTCCTATCAATTGTGCTGATAAAAAAATCATGCCACTAATGGAAGTTAAATTTTACTCTCATCACTAACAGAAAGTTCGTTTATAAGAGAAACTACACATGGAACAACCAGAGGAATCTTGGCTAATATGAAAAACATCTATAAAGGAAATAATATGTTGTATATTGAAATGACCGAACATTGTAGGTGTAATTATAAATATAATAAAATTGATAAGAAAGGATTTTTTGATGAAAAATTTACATGGATAATTAAAATATTTATCACCATGTGATGTGTTGGTTAGAAAATGGAATACTAAACAATTATTAAAAAGATATTGAGAATTTATCCTATTATATTTGATGCAAAATATTCATCTTTGAAATATTAAATCCTAAAACTCTATCTTTGGATGATCATCACTGTACTCTTATTACTTATGATATAAGAAAAGAAATTTTTATTAAAATAAATGAAAAGTTTTATTAAGATATAGTTGTAAAATCATAATTAATATGGAAATAAAAGATAAATAAATAAAAATAAATAAATTTATTCATATTTATAGTAATAATCAAGGTATTTCAACACAATTTTATCCCTCATTTATAAGAAATACAATATGGGAAAATTGAAATGTAAAACCCTCAAATGATGATCTTGTTAAATGAATTGAAATTTTTTAAAACAATATTACTAGGAAAAAAATTCGGTAATATGTGTTGGAGGAAGATGATTAGAAACCATAGAAAAAAGTGTATGAAATATAAAGAAATATTTCCTTATAAAAAAATAAAATTTTATCTGAGAAAAAGAAATAAGGATGATTCCTCGTCTAGTGATGGACCTAATCCCCAACTCAATATCATTTCACATGTAAAAAATTGATTTGATTAATCTAACAGTGATAATGATTATGATGAAATGATAAAAATGTAATGGTTTCTCGAATGGAATTTGGAGGACACACTTGGAGAAAATACTCAACTCAAGAAATAATATTTGAAATTTTAGAATAATGTTAAAGAGTTACAGTTTGAGAATTGTGATCATAAAATAATGATGAAATGTTATGACTAAAATTCATTTTGGAAAGATAATCTCAACAAGATAAACATAACACTCATTGAAGAAATAAAACATAACATGTTGAAGATATCGAAATATGATAAAATCAGGGATGTTCTCAAAATTTCATTGGTTGATAAATAATTTTTTTTTAAAAATATCAGTGTGTCACACACCACCATGTGATATAAGAAAGATTATAGAAACAATGGTCTAATGTAATGTATGTAAAAGGAGAAGCATCTCAATAAGAATAAAAGAATTGTTTAAAAAAATATGGGCTCTATGAAACCATCTTCAATTATGAGAGATAAAAATTCTTCATGTAATTATCCTCCTTATAAAATCAGTCATAAGTTTTTGACGAAACAAAAAAACAACAACCACGTTCTAGACAATTTTTGTATGAGTCCAAAAAATTAAGATTTTGAGGTTACTGTTGGTGTGGATGACTTAATAGACAAACAAATTTTTCATGGCGTTAAAACAAGTCCCTATTAAAAATATGTGTCAATAAACGGGGATATTTGAGTTGATTATAAGAACAAATTTTCCTAAAAATTAAATGGAACTAAAAAAGGTATATTAGAAGATAAATAATGATGAGTATGCAATGAAAGTGGAGAAGAAAACATATGGAGTTTGAAAACAGTGTATCCTGAGTCATATGGCCAGAACATTTCAAGCCATAGTGAGTACTCTCATTAAAAAATATGCTTCAATGTAATATCTTAGTTCGAAATTAATCCTAAAATATTATTATTTAAACTACCTTATTAGGAATTTATGGATTTGAAACAATAATGTAGATGTTGTTGAGTCTCTTAATATTTTTGAAAATGTAAGTATTTAGTTTTTGAAATTTATTTCATTGAATGTTTTTTTAGAAACATAAACTTTCAAATATTTTTTTTTTGATATGGGTTCATGTTACATTTATCATAAAAAATTATCATGATTTCCAAAGAAATTATAATGCTAAGAGATACATGAAAATGGTATTATATAAATGTTATGCAATGAATAACATCTACAACCTAGATTACATACACTTTTTGATTATAATTGGTTATCCCACATAGAGTTGTAGTTGCATAGTTAGAGGATATATGATATGAAACTATTGTAAAATTGTTTTTCTCATGAAAAATATTTCCATGATTTTTAGATGACATGTTTTAAACCTTAAAAATGAAAACATGTTTCAATGATGTAAAATTTGTCAAGATAGAACCTTGTAATTTTCTTTTCAATAAGGGGGAGATAAGGAAAAGGGGGATAGATATGAAATGGAAGGAGCATGGAATGAATGGGTGTTATAAAAATAAAAAAAAATTAATATTATTTCAAAATGGGAGAGGTGTATATAGAAAAAAAATATAAAGGGGGAGATTCTTTGAAACACAACTATGTTTTGTTGGTTTTCGTTGTCAATAGATCAATATATAGATTACATTAAATATAGAAATAATATTTAGGAGGGAAATTGAAATGAAAATTAATGATTTCAATCGAATATAGAACAACCATCATAAAAATCAGATCTATAATACTAGACATAACATATCATCATGAGTCAACACGATTCATATAATTGGTTACATAATAAGAATAATTAAGATATTAGAAATTATATTGAGTCTATAATGAATGTTGTGATCATAATAATTATGTATTTTAGATTCTAAATAGATGGGATGTAATCTTGATTACTATTTATTATTTTTTAATTCAAAAAAAGTCATATGTTTTTTCAGAACATGTGTTGCAATCCTTGTGAAAGATAGGTGGAGATCTTGTGATTCCATTCTTAATAAAGAAATAAAGAAGAACCTATGATATATAGAAAGTTACAATACTTTACATTATAAATTAGATGATTATAATGATAATATTAAATGTATTAAAAGACATTAGGAATTCATGATACAAGTAGGGGTTTGTGAAAGAATAAATTGATGAGGATCATTATCCAATAAGGAAAGAAGAAACAAATATTGAATTTTATGGAACTAGTCCATTGGACACGGTATTCCATAGATCCATCGTAATAGATTCTAACACCGATTTATAATGTAAATATTCTTTATATATCAAATGTAGTGTTTTTATTAGACGTAGAATTTCTGGGAAAATTTTAATGTAATTTTAAATGAGTCATGAAATCAGAATGTCTTACTTTATTCTATTATAATAGGCTCTAGAGAAAAAAATTCACTTTTTCCCAAGTGGAGGTAAAGACTCATTAGGCTATAACTAATAAATTTAATCAATGTGAAGCAGAGGCAAAACCATTAGATTCATACTGAAATCAATAATGGTGTCAGATGATGAACTTTATTAGAAATCGGATCTTGGGTGTGATGAGTTAAAGAAAAAGAGTTAAATTTTGAATATATTTCATAATTTTTTTCAATGTCTTAAATTTAGGAGTTGATATAGTGAATCTTCTAGAGAAAAAAATCAATGTTTTAAAGAAGTAATAATAATGATCCTACTTCAAAATTGAATATTTTTTCATCATAATGAGAAGTTATCTCATTTTTATATAATATCATTTGGTATAGAGTAATCACAATGAAGAATATTACTGGTGAATAATAATGATGAATTATAATAATGAAATGTTAGAAAATCTTGAAGATGTATGATGTTTTATTAAGGCCCCAGAAACATTATGAAGTGTTGATAACATCAATGATATATTTTATATTCAATAGAAATTAAATATTTCTTTAATCTGGTTGAGCATGAAATATTTTGAGCATCCAACCCAAACTAAAGTTGGGTTTACTGAAAAATGGGAGCATAGTTAATTTATAAAGAAGAGAGAAACATGAATTTTTAACATGAACAAAGCGACATGAAATTTTTTTCATGTATATATTTTCCAATCAAAGTTTTTTTTTCAGTTTGAAACTGAGGATGTTCCTTTGGAACGAATCTATCAGAGTGAGGCTCAATCCTATCAAAAATGAATGTTCAAACAGGCGATGATCTCTCAGAGAAAGTCCGTCGGTGTAAGACCATCACAGCGACATCTATCAAAGAAAGGTACTTAAGAACATGTTCCATTGGATTGAATAATTATGATCTATAAATGTATTTTAAACTCAACATAAAATGTAACAACAGAATAATTTTTTAAGATATATTTATTTGAATTAATCTAATATTTTTCATATTTTTCACTTCACGCAACAACAAAAATAGTTATATATATATACAATATCATTATGTTTGGAATTAATTATACATAACAAAAACATAATCATACAGTAAAAACCTCATAATGGTTAGCATTTCTAATAAGAAACATCGGGGTTATCTTATATTAAATACAAGACTGTATTTCCTTTGTGGATTGTGTAGCACAAAAGAATGAGTTTTAAAAATAATAATATATTATTTGAAATATTATTATTTAATATAATAAGGTATAACATAGCCTTTAATTCAAAGTTATGAAAAGGGATAAATTACATGTTTTCACAAATATAAAATGAATCCATTGAGAATAAATTAATTAAAAATTAATATAAAAAATGGTTCAATATAAATTAAAATATTACTATTTTAATCCTCACTAAGGATCTATTTTCCTAATAAATTAAATTATTAAAAATTATTATGTGATTTTATTGTAATATATATATTTAATATTAAATTAATTTTTATTAATATTAATAGAATATATTCAATTTTCATAGGATCATAACAAAACCAATTTTATGTATAAAAAACTATATTTTTATAAAAAGCACATTTACCGCCTTCTAATGGTGAACATTTTTTAAATATAAATTTTGGAACCTTTATAAATGTTATAGTTCAAAATAAAAATAATATTTTAAATATAAATATCAAAATTATGGTAGAGTAAATTTTTGTGATTTTTCTGTGATGTTTCATTTAATAATTAAAAAGCAACAATACTAAATTTCAACTCAAAACTTCTTTTTAATCTATTTTTTTTGTCTAGAAAACTTATATTTTGAATATGTTTAAATTTTTAATTAGTTAATAATTTAGTCAATTAATAAAATTCATGAAATTATAATCAAATTTATTTTGAAATTGGGTATAAAAACAGAGTTAACTTTTGCAAGTTTTTTAATTTTATAACACTCATTATCATCTTGTATATTGGATTAATTTTTAAACAATTTCAGCCTGTTAATTTTTTTTAACATGAAAAAGTGGAATCCATATTTGGAATAAAAGAAATTTATAATTTATAACATTTTCAACATATATTTTTACCAAAAATATATGTGAATTCTGTTAAATTTAATTTAAAGTGAAAAAGGTAATATTAAGAAAAACAATAGAATAAACCATAAATTTAAGGGCCCAAATGACATAACCAATTATGAAAAACCAAATGGATGTAAATATTTCAGAATAAACTACATATTTTAGATTTTATGTGGTTCTTTATTACTTTTTAGGTTAAAACGTTTGTACAACTAATTAGTTTTTAAAAATTCCAAGTGTGTCATTTCCCTTCCCTAAAAAAGTCCACAACGATTCCCACTTCCTCACACCTATCAATCCATATAGGAAATGAAAAGATAAATAAAATAAACTTCAAAATAATCCTTCATTTCTTCTAGAATCTCCCATTTTTTAATTATGAATTCCCTGTAATCCTGTTTGTGCAATGCAAAAGGAGTAACTCGATTAAGAGGTAACACCCTACATCATGATCCATAATTTTTTTCCATTATCCACTTTCTAAACTCATACTATTATTGGAATGTTTAAAAATAATAATATGATATATACTATAATGTTCTTATGTTATGGTTTTGTACTACACATTCAATCCCTTCTAACTAAAGGTTTACAAACATACTGTTCTTGTGAATGATGAACTACCGCCTAACGAAATGATGATTGTTCATTTTTCTGTTACCTCCTCTCTTGTTGTAAATTTTGATGAGAAGTATATTTATATGTTATATAATTTTTAATCGTATTTTATTTATTCTTTTGTAATTTTTATTTATAACATACCTTTATACTTTCAATATTGTGTAAATACTATAATTGCATTTTAGGAATATTGGACTAACGCACCCCCCAAGATATTTGATTTGTTCATAAAATACGAGGAATGTATTAAAGATATTTTTAGGGAACTTGTGTGATATATATGGCATAATAACTAAAATTTAATGATATTATATATATTTACATATATGTAATCTACGTTCTTTCTTCCAACATGTTAATAAAATGGGAGCATCATTCATGCGTATGTACAACCTTCCGTCCCATTAAATGGTGTATTATGTTGCATATTTCTCTATTAAAAAGATTTTTATAAGACATTTATATGGAATATTAATAAAATTTATAAAATTTATTAAATACATGAAATTTGTTTATGTTTATAATGACCAAATATATAATAAATTAGGACACATGGAAAAAACGAAGTGAATATCTCCTCAAATATAAACTTAACCTGAAAATGTTAACAAAAGGGTAATATAAATTCATATTCATACATATATTCTATTAGATATTGGAATATGGATCATAAAAATATTTATAAAAATTTATTTATTATAAGGGAGGTTTGAATCAGTACGACACGAGTCAAGACACTGGGCAAGTGGATTTCATGTCATTTTTTTCAGGAGATACTTGCTTTTATCACCAATTATTTTATTGTTTTTGTTTATATACATACCATGAATATATTTTATGGATAATATAATTTTATTTATTTTTATTTACAATTTAATTTTATTATACCTCTTTCATGTGGTCTATGATTCAAAATATTATAAATCATAAAATTTATTTTGTCTCAATTTTCCTTATTTGAGACACATGCCATGTTATACACATATATTATTCTATGATGTTTATATACGACCTTCGACATGTTATATCAAAAATATAATTATTTAATGATATTTTATGATTCTTTTAAAGTTATTGTTTCCATTTTTTTATGATTCAATGTTACCAAATTAGAAATGGTTTATTACTACAATATCACCATTTATAAATTTTATTTATGATTAAGCTCCCATTGATGAAATAGTATGATCCATATATTAATAATACTTATTAATTTTATTAAAACATAGATATTCATGTTATATATATGTAAATTTACTATTTATCAACAATATAGTATATATGATGATGACAAATGTTATTCCAAGAAGGTCAAACTTTACCTCTCTCTTCGGTCAGAAATATTTGTTCATTAAAAACATTGTTTTCAAAATTGGTTTCCAAGAATATTATTCTATAATCCTATAATATTTTAAATAAATTTTTACAATTTTTTATTTGTGAAATGTATTCAATGTATTATTCATGTCACTATTTGAACATTTCATTTTTCTACATATTGACTATGTATAAGTAACGGGTCTTTTCACATTATACAACATGTATATATTTTCTGAATGTCATTTCTATTAAAATTCCATTCAATGATTAAAATGTTCACATTTTTGAAATATTTTTTTAAAATTAAATTTCAAATAAATGGTTTTCAAAACATTTTCATGCCCTATTTATATTTTTTCAATATATTAAAAAAAATATTTCAAAACATTTTCATTTTTATTTTCTATATTTTTATGGAAAACTCTTTTGAGGATTATTTTATATGTTTTCATGGGATAATGTTTTCTATGTGATTTCATGCCTTCTTTCTATGTTTTTAATGAAATTTCAATGAAATTGGTTTTATAAAGGTTTTATTTAAGAAATACAAATTTTACAAGAATAAAGGATATATTCCCCTATAACATTTCCAAAATATATTTCCTTGTTATATTTCATCTAATATGAAATCTATTGATGAAACCAATTCCCTTCTATGAAATTATTAAAATCTTCCATTCAAACAAATTCTTGAATGGTTTACGTTTTGATGGAAGGAGAATTGTGACAACCACTTATATTCCACATCTTATATGATTTTGAATACCACTTCTTTTTATGGGTTACGATTTTGGAAATGATTATGAAACCTATATCATTCCAATAGGATATGACATGGTGAAATTTTAATAATCCCCATTTCATTTAATAGGTTATGATTTGATGTTTATAAGACCAATCTATTTTTATGGGTCATAACATGTTGAATGTTTTATTATCTTGATGAATATGTATGAAAGATTTTAATATTTTATGTGTTGGACCTATATCCCTCTAAAATTAATAGGGTAATGATTTATATCACAATACATAATGATTGAAATCATGTCAATGGTCTTAGTACACTATTAGAAAATGGGGTAACCTAATCTATTATAATGAATGGACTACAACTGGGGATGATGGTGTGTTCTAGCCAATATGTTTAGTGATCATGAAGATGGATGGTTAGTAAACCTGATCCACTATGGGAGGATGGGAAAACCCAATCCAATATAGGAAGATAGGGGAAACTCAATCCCTTACAAGAAAAGAATTGCAACTGGGGGACACCTAGTAGGTGAAGTTCCCATGTAGCGACTTGATATGTTCTATAAAAGAGGCTTGACTTATAGGAGATGATATTTCAATTTTAGGAATGCAAAAATTCCACGTCTTATTGCTATGATATGCTTTCATGTCTTATGTTCTTCCTTTAATTTGGATTCATATCTTATGAACATCCAGGATTTATGACACAATTCATGTTTTTGACCTTATGATATATACGATATAATCTTCTAATGTTATGATCACATTCTCATATTCGTATTCACATGTTTATGCTTACATGTCTTAATTTTTTACCCTTACTGAGCATATAAGATCACCTAGTTTTGGTTTCATTCCCATCATTATGAAGAAATATTTCACGTATGATATTCTAAAGAGGGAAGCTAGTCTCCGAAATCATTGTGGACGATAATTTAGATCACCTATGTACTCATTTTTATGATTCCTTATTTCCAAAGTCACTAATCTAATATGGTATTTTGGCATTTTTTTCTGTAATTTTTCAATTAATCCAAAAAAATGATGTATTTTTTTAGATGTTAATAAATTTTCATTATAGGTTGTATCAAACAGAAGGTTTAGTCAGCCATTGGAATATATGATGAGAAATAATTAGTTTGAACCCCAGGGATATTTCTAAACATAAGTATATGGATTTCACTATGGATACATATAATGATTTGTTAATGTTTGGGAAAATGTCATGGAATATTTCAAACTCATAGTGTGAGAGGATTCCTAGTAATAAATATTTTCTTGTATACTACATGTGGATGTGGATATAACAAAAATGTACCTAGGAGTAATAACTATAACAAGGTGTGTCGGGCTTGACTCAATGTAACATGGTATGATAAAATGGGCCATCCCGCAGACCAGGTGTGACACTTGCTGGGGATATGCTATGGAAATTCACAAACTCTTTATTAAACATCAAGAAGGATTTAAATAAAAGATGTCCAGAAATAACCTAGTCTAAACCTAAGGTGTCGATGATTTAAAAGTTGATGTTATGATTTATACATCGTATAATTAATATTTCATGATTATGTGGGTTTCCACTATGATATAAGTTTTTCAAATTGTGATTTCTGGTTTTAGTAAATGGAGATAACTAAAGGGACCATTGATTTTATAAAATGTTTCATATGGGGAATGTATGAGCATTATAAAAATCTATTACCCAAGTTGAAATCTCATAAATAGAATGAAGAATGTGTTATAATTTTTTCATATAATATTGAAGATAATGAGATCCTAAATGACATGTGAGAGGAATGTGATGGTCAAACATTTTTTTTACACTAAACATACGACTCGTGATTAGACTTAGTTTGTGGAACCAGAAGACTAGTTTCATATTTCATATTCTAGAAAAGGGGTACTAAGGAAAAAGTTTATGAAGCCTGAGTAATGGTAAAAGAATAATTTTGGATGAATGAATTATTTATTTTTTTGGAATCAATGGATTGTCATATAGGTATCATGAAGCATATTAGTATTTTTATTTTATGTTTTTATTTAATTAATGAAAATTATATGTTTAATGTATATAAAGACTTATAAAAGTGATTTTTTTTTATTACCAGAAGGTACCCCTTAATGTGTTCAAGATACTAAGAAACAGTTTTTTGCTTGTATAAAGATATTATTGATCTAGATAATGTAAATTGGATAGTGTAAATAATCTTGGAAGAAATTAATAATTCATTCACAACAAGGTATTATTCATCATGGATGAAGTTAAAAAATTATTTAATTCATGGAATATATATTGCAACTTATTGAATAATGAATCATGCATATCTTCAAAAAGCATATATATTAATTTGGGTTATTGCCATTTTTGGGGGATTTTAGATGATTGTATTAACGTGTTTGGATTGATGAAACCGAGAAAAAACATTGTGATATATGGGTGATATTTTTAAATCTGATTACACAAATTTCTTTTTATTTTTTCAGATTTTCATCTTTCGTAATGGTTATAAGGTTAAATATTTAGGGAATAATTGTGATACATTTTGGATGAAGTTTTTGAGATTAATTTTTTATGTCACCACATAGAGATTTATAAATATTGGAAAACCTATTATTACAAATTTGTGTTGATGATAATTGTCTCCCATGATCTATTAGTACATCCAAAATAAAATATTCATCTTATTTTTGGATAATTATGTATAGTTGATCAAAGAACAAAAAAGGGTGAGGTTGTACTAAAATCATGCAGTGTATCTTTTTATAAAAATTCATTATCTTTAGGACAAAATTTTCATTAAACCAAAAAATCTTATCTGAGTACCATTATTTCCAATGAATCAAACGACCCCTTATTTCACCACTGATATATGGATTTGTTAATGTAAAATTCCTTCTAATAATGTTTTCTATCACTATCCAATAGAACATTATATTTATATTTTTCTTTTTTTCCACGTCTTCATTTTAAAACTGTGTTTTCTTATGTAAAAATCAAGTTATCTGTATCTTTGTGAAACCTCTATGTTTCTAACATTTATTTTTTTAGGAATATTTATTATAAATTATTATGTTATGTGTTTATATGAATTTAATTTCAAGTATAAATCAAATGATAACCAAAAACAAATTTTATGGAGAAATTAATTTTAATGTGGCTAGATTGTAACACCACAATATTTTGTAAAATATTGTTTTGAATTAATTTAATATTTTTGATATTTGTCATTACACACAACAATATAAAAAGTTATATATATATATCACAGTTATATGTTTGGATTATGTTATATGTAATAAAAATTTAATTAGATAGTAAATGAAACATAAAGTATATCTTTAACTATACAAAACACTGATGTTATATTAAATTAAATTTTGGACTGACATTCTTTAATAGCTTGCATATGAAGCAAGACATAGTTTTACAAAAAACAATATATTATTAGAAATAATTTTATTTGATATAATAATATATAACCTTTATGTTATGTTATTATTTATGAAAATGGTTTACTAACTTATGAGAATCTATGGTTTACACATATAAAATGAATACATTTATTACAAATTAACATAAAATGAATATGAAAACCAAAAAAAATATAATGTAAAATATTATTATTTTTGAGCTCAAAAAGTATTTATACCCTAATTAATTAAATTAATAACTATTTGACATTTATATGAATATAATGTAAAAATTCAATATTAATTTAAATATTCTTTATAATCATATAATATATTTGACTGGCATAGAATAAGAAAAAACACAATTTTATTCTTAAAATACAATATTAATTTAAAAAAGTGTTTTCCTGGATTTTAAAAGAGTTTCAATTTAAAATATAGTTTTTTGGCACTTTTAAAAATCATATATATCAAAATAAAATTATTATTTTAAATATAAAACTAAAAATTACGGTGGGATGAATTTTCGGTAATTTTTAGTGAAGTTTCATTTTCTAAAAAATAATTGAAAATAAAGAATTTTAATTCAAAACTAATTTTCACATAATTTATTTATAATATTAGATAATATTTTATATTGATATAAAATATAAAATAAATAATAATTTTATAAATTAATATAATATTGGTCATTATAATTAATTTCACTTAAAAATAATGTATAAAACATATCAATCATTGGGATGCTTTTACTTTTCAAACATTTATTGTTGTCTTATCTGTGGGATTAATTTTAAATTAGTTTTTCCACTTATGTTTTTGGAATTTGTAGAAATGGATTAAATATTTTTTATGATCATAGGTTATAATTGATGATATGTTAAACATATTTATTTCCAAAAATATTTGTGAATGCAGTTAAAATTAATTATTGTTATGAAGGTAAAATTAAGATTAACAATGGAATAAACCTGAAATTTAAGGCCCAAAATAAATTATCCACTTTCAAAACACCAAATTTCGTAACATGTTTTATCCATAAACAATAAATTATTTATTATTTATTATGAATTTTTTAGCTAAAAACGTGGGTACACATAACTTGTTTTAAAAAATTCCATCTATGTCCTTTCCATTACCTATAAAAGGCCACTACATCTCCCGCTTTCTCACAACTATGAAACAACATAGTTTCAGAGAATACTTATTTATAACATTACAAAAAAACACTACCTTACACATTCAATCATCCCTTTGTGAATAAATTATTCCATATAACCCGTTTAGTGTAAACCAAATGGAGTTACGTGATTAAGGTGTAACACCCTCCCTCATGATCCATTATTTATTTTTCAATTATCCATTCCCTAAACACGTCTTATTCAATTATTGTATAAATAAACTAGTATCTACAATATAATATGATATTTTATGATAATATCTTTATATACACTTACACACACTTCCACTTAATGGGAAATGGGGATACTGTTTAGGTGATTGACTACCTACCGCCTCATGAAATAAAGATTGATAATTTTTCTTTTACTGCCTATCACAGACAAAATTATACGGAAAACTATATTTATATAGTATATATATGATAATTATAATTTCTTTATAATTTTGTAATTTGTATTTAGAACATTACTTTATTCTATAATTCTTTTGTATATATAAAACATTCTCTTGAGGAATTGTGGACAACTACCCACTCAAAGCGATGTGATTCATTCACACAGTACACAAAATTTATTAGAGATAAATTTACTAAACCGATATGATATATATGAAATAATAATAGTAAATTAATTACATTATACACAAATATACATAAACATATATGTCATTTACTTTCCATATTTCAATACATCAATAAAACAAAACCAATGTTCATGCGTACATATGACCTACCATCTCCAAGAATGAGGTGTTATCTTTCACAATTATTCAATATATAGATTATTATAATAAAATTATACTCAATATTTATGATAATTATATGTGGTTTTATAATCTTTAAATGATAATATATGTATAAGGACCATAAATATAACAAATGAGGTCACAGGTGGAAAACAAGGAGAATATTACCCAAAGTGTAACCTTAACATTAATGTTTTAACAAGATGTTAATATAAAGTCAAAAATATACCATATATGGTTATATATATATAAGAATTTGGTAATTTAAAATATACATAATAAAGATAAATTTATATTTCATGAGGTTTGAACGAGTACAAGGTGAGTCAAGACACAAGGTAAGGGGATTACATCATACTTTTTATTTATATGTGATACATGACTTAATCATCATAATGAGAAGTTATCTCATTTTTATATAATATCATTTGGTATAGAGTAATCACAATGAAGAATATTACTGGTGAATAATTATGATGAATTATAATAATGAATTGTTAGAAAATCTTGAAGATGTATGATGTTTTATTAAGGCCCCAGAAACATTATGAAGTGTTGATAACATCAATGATATATTTTATATTCAATGGAAATTAAATATTTCTTTAATCTGGTTGAGCATGAAATATTTTGAGCATCCAACCCAAACTAAAGTTGGGTTTACTGAAAAATGGGAGCATAGTTAATTTATAAATAAGAGAGAAACATGAATTTTTAACATGAACAAAGCCACATGAAATTTTTTTCATGTATATATTTTCCAATCAAAGTTTTTTTTTCAGTTTGAAACTGAGGATGTTCCTTTGGAACGAATCTATCAGAGTGAGGCTCAATCCTATCAAAAATGAATGTTCAAACAGGCGATGATCTCTCAGAGAAAGTCCGTCGGTGTAAGACCATCCCAGCGACATCTATCAAAGAAAGGTACTTAAGAACATGTTCCATTGGATTGAATAATTATGATCTATAAATGTATTTTAAACTCAACATAAAATGTAACAACAGAATAATTTTTTAAGATATATTTATTTGAATTAATCTAATATTTTTCATATTTTTCACTTCACGCAACAACAAAAATAGTTATATATATATACAATATCATTATGTTTGGAATTAATTATACATAACAAAAACATAATCATACAGTAAAAACCTCATAATGGTTAGCGTTTCTAATAAGAAACATCGGGGTTATCTTATATTAAATACAAGACTGTATTTCCTTTGTGGATTGTGTAGCACAAAAGAACGAGTTTTAAAAATATTAATATATTATTTGAAATATTATTATTTAATATAATAAGGTATAACATAGCCTTTAATTCAAAGTTATGAAAAGGGATAAATTACATGTTTTCACAAATATAAAATGAATCCATTGAGAATAAATTAATTAAAAATTAATATAAAAAATGGTTCAATATAAATTAAAATATTACTATTTTAATCCTCACTAAGGATCTGTTTTCCTAATAAATTAAATTATTAAAAATTATTATGTGATTTTATTGTAATATATATATTTAATATTAAATTAATTTTTATTAATATTTATAGAATATATTCAATTTTCATAGGATCATAACAAATCCAATTTTATGTATAAAAAACTATATTTTTATAAAAAGCACATTTACCGCCTTCTAATGGTGAACATTTTTTAAATATAAATTTTGGAACCTTTATAAATGTTATAGTTCAAAATAAAAATAATATTTTAAATATAAATATCAAAATTATGGTAGAGTAAATTTGTGTGATTTTTCTGTGATGTTTCATTTAATAATTAAAAAGCAACAATACTAAATTTCAACTCAAAACTTCTTTTTAATCTATTTTTTTTGTCTAGAAAACTTATATTTTGAATATGTTTAAATTTTTAATTAGTTAATAATTTAGTCAATTAATAAAATTCATGAAATTATAATCAAATTTATTTTGAAATTGGGTATAAAAACAGAGTTAACTTTTGCAAGTTTTTTAATTTTACAACACTCATTATCATCTTGTATATTGGATTAATTTTTAAACAATTTCAGCCTGTTAATTTTTTTTAACATGAAAAAGTGGAATCCATATTTGGAATAAAATAAATTTATAATTTATAACATTTTCAACATATATTTTTACCAAAAATATATGTGAATTCTGTTAAATTTAATTTAAAGTGAAAAAGGTAATATTAAGAAAAACAATAGAATAAACCATAAATTAAAGGGCCCAAATGACATAACCAATTATGAAAAACCAAATGGATGTAAATATTTCAGAATAAACTACATATTTTAGATTTTATGTGGTTCTTTATTACTTTTTAGGTTAAAACGTTTGTACAACAAATTAGTTTTTAAAAATTCCAAGTGTGTCATTTCCCTTCCCTAAAAAAGTCCACAACGATTCCCACTTCCTCACACCTATCAATCCATATAGGAACTGAAAAGATCAATAAAATAAACTTCAAAATAATCCTTCATTTCTTCTAGAATCTCCCATTTTTTAATTATGAATTCCCTGTAATCCTGTTTGTGCAATGCAAAAGGAGTAACTCGATTAAGAGGTAACACCCTACATCATGATCCATAATTTTTTTCCATTATCCACTTTCTAAACTCATACTATTATTGGAATGTTTAAAAATAATAATATGATATATACTATAATGTTCTTATGTTATGGTTTTGGACTACACATTCAATCCCTTCTAACTAAAGGTTTACAAACATACTGTTCTTGTGAATGATGAACTACCGCCTAACGAAATGATGATTGTTCATTTTTCTGTTACCTCCTCTCTTGTTGTAAATTGTGATGAGAAGTATATTTATATGTTATATAATTTTTAATCATATTTTATTTATTCTTTTGTAATTTTTATTTATAACATACCTTTATACTTTCAATATTGTGTAAATACTATAATTGCATTTTAGGAATATTGGACTAACGCACCCCCCAAGATATTTGATTTGTTCATAAAATACAAGGAATGTATTAAAGATATTTTTAGGGAACTTGTGTGATATATATGGCATAATAACTAAAATTTAATGATATTATATATATTTACATATATGTAATCTATGTTCTTTCTTCCAACATGTTAATAAAATGGGAGCATCATTCATGCGTATGTACAACCTTCTGTCCCATTAAATGGTGTATTATGTTGCATATTTCTCTATTAAAAAGATTTTTATAAGACATTTATATGGAATATTAATAAAATTTATAAAATTTATTAAATACATGAAATTTTTTTATGTTTATAATGACCAAAGATATAATAAATTAGGACACATGGAAAAAACGAAGTGAATATCTCCTCAAATATAAACATAATCTGAAAATGTTAACAAAAGGGTAATATAAATTCATATTCATACATATATTCTATTTGATATTGGAATATGGATCATAAAAATATTTATAAAAAATTATTTATTTTAAGGGAGGTTTGAATCAGTACGACACGAGTCAAGACACTGGGTAAGTGGATTTCATGTCATTTTTTTCAGGATATACTTGCTTTTATCACCAATTATTTTATTGTTTTTGTTTATATACATACCATGAATATATTTTATGGATAATATAATTTTATTTATTTTTATTTACAATTTAATTTTATTATACCTCTTTCATGTGGTCTATGATTCAAAATATTATAAATCATAAAATTTATTTTGTCTCAATTTTCCTTATTTGAGACACATGCCATGTTATACACATATATTATTCTATGATGTTTATATACGACCTTCGACATGTTATATCAAAAATATAATTATTTAATGATATTTTATGATTCTTTTAAAGTTATTGTTTCCATTTTTTTATGATTCAATGTTACCAAATTAGAAATGGTTTATTACTACAATATCACCATTTATAAATTTTATTTATGATTAAGCTCCCATTGATGAAATAGTATGATCCATATATTAATAATACTTATTAATTTTATTAAAACATAGATATTCATGTTATATATATGTAAATTTACTATTTATCAACAATATAGTATATATGATGATGACAAATGTTATTCCAAGAAGGTCAAACTTTACCTCTCTCTTCGGTCAGAAATATTTGTTCATTAAAAACATTGTTTTCAAAATTGGTTTCCAAGAATATTATTCTATAATCCTATAATATTTTAAATAAATTTTTACAATTTTTTATTTGTGAAATGTATTCAATGTATTATTCATGTCACTATTTGAACATTTCATTTTTCTACATATTGACTATGTATAAGTAACGGGTCTTTTCACATTATACAACATGTATATATTTTCTGAATGTCATTTCTATTAAAATTCCATTCAATGATTAAAATGTTCACATTTTTGAAATATTTTTTTAAAATTAAATTTCAAATAAATGGTTTTCAAAACATTTTCATGCCCTATTTATATTTTTTCAATATATTAAAAAAAATATTTCAAAACATTTTCATTTTTATTTTCTATATTTTTATGGAAAACTCTTTTGAGGATTATTTTATATGTTTTCATGGGATAATGTTTTCTATGTGATTTCATGCCTTCTTTCTATGTTTTTAATGAAATTTCAATGAAATTGGTTTTATAAAGGTTTTATTTAAGAAATACAAATTTTACAAGAATAAAGGATATATTCCCCTATAACATTTCCAAAATATATTTCCTTGTTATATTTCATCTAATATGAAATCTATTGATGAAACCAATTCCCTTCTATGAAATTATTAAAATCTTCCATTCAAACAAATTCTTGAATGGTTTACGTTTTGATGGAAGGAGAATTGTGACAACCACTTATATTCCACATCTTATATGATTTTGAATACCACTTCTTTTTATGGGTTACGATTTTGGAAATGATTATGAAACCTATATCATTCCAATAGGATATGACATGGTGAAATTTTAATAATCCCCATTTCATTTAATAGGTTATGATTTGATGTTTATAAGACCAATCTATTTTTATGGGTCATAACATGTTGAATGTTTTATTATCTTGATGAATATGTATGAAAGATTTTAATATTTTATGTGTTGGACCTATATCCCTCTAAAATTAATAGGGTAATGATTTATATCACAATACATAATGATTGAAATCATGTCAATGGTCTTAGTACACTATTAGAAAATGGGGTAACCTAATCTATTATAATGAATGGACTACAACTGGGGATGATGGTGTGTTCTAGCAAATATGTTTAGTGATCATGAAGATGGATGGTTAGTAAACCTGATCCACTATGGGAGGATGGGAAAACCCAATCCAATATAGGAAGATAGGAGAAACTCAATCCCTTACAAGAAAAGAATTGCAACTGGGGGACACCTAGTAGGTGAAGTTCCCATGTAGCGACTTGATATGTTCTATAAAAGAGGCTTGACTTATAGGAGATGATATTTCAATTTTAGGAATGCAAAAATTCCACGTCTTATTGCTATGATATTCTTTCATGTCTTATGTTCTTCCTTTAATTAGGATTCATATCTTATGAACATCCAGGATTTATGACACAATTCATGTTTTTGACCTTATGATATATACGATATAATCTTCTAATGTTATGATCACATTCTCATATTCGTATTCACATGTTTATGCTTACATGTCTTAATTTTTTACCCTTACTGAGCATATAAGATCACCTTGTTTTGGTTTCATTCCCATCATTATGAAGAAATATTTCACGTATGATATTCTAAAGAGGGAAGCTAGTCTCCGAAATCATTGTGGACGATAATTTAGATCACCTATGTACTCGTTTTTATGATTCCTTATTTCCAAAGTCACTAATATAATATGGTATTTTGGCATTTTTTTCTGTAATTTTTCAATTAATCCAAAAAAATGATGTAATTTTTTAGATGTTAATAAATTTTCATTATAGGTTGTATCAAACAGAAGGTTTAGTCAGCCATTGGAATATATGATGAGAAATAATTAGTTTGAACCCCAGGGATATTTCTAAACATAAGTATATGGATTTCACTATGGATACATATAATGATTTGTTAATGTTTGGGAAAATGTCATGGAATATTTCAAACTCATAGTGTGAGAGGATTCCTAGTAATAAATATTTTCTTTTATACTACATGTGGATGTGGATATAACAAAAATGTACCTAGGAGTAATAACTATAACAAGGTGTGTCGGGCTTGACTCAATGTAACATGGTATGATAAAATGGGCCATCCCACAGACCAGGTGTGACACTTGCTGGGGATATGCTATGGAAATTCACAAAATCTTTATTAAACATCAAGAAGGATTTAAATAAAAGATGTCCAGAAATAACCTAGTCTAAACCTAAGGTGTCGATGATTTAAAAGTTGATGTTATGATTTATACATCGTATAATTAATATTTCATGATTATGTGGGTTTCCACTATGATATAAGTTTTTCACATTGTGATTTCTGGTTTTAGTAAATGGAGATAACTAAAGGGACCATTGATTTTATAAAATGTTTCATATGGGGAATGTATGAGCATTATAAAAATATATTACCCAAGTTGAAATCTCATAAATAGAATGAAGAATGTGTTATAAGTTTTTCATATAATATTGAATATAATGAGATCCTAAATGACATGTGAGAGGAATGTGATGGTCAAACATTTTTTTTACACTAAACATACGACTCGTGATTAGACTTAGTTTGTGGAACCAGAAGACTAGTTTCATATTTCATATTCTAGAAAAGGGGTACTAAGGAAAAAGTTTATGAAGCCTGAGTAATGGTAAAAGAATAATTTTGGATGAATGAATTATTTATTTTTTTGGAATCAATGGATTGTCATATAGGTATCATGAAGCATATTAGTATTTTTATTTTATGTTTTTATTTAATTAATGAAAATTATATGTTTAATGGATATAAAGACTTATAAAAGTGATTTTTTTTTATTACCAGAAGGTACCCCTTAATGTGTTCAAGATACTAAGAAACTGTTTTTTGCTTGTATAAAGATATTATTGATCTAGATAATGTAAATTGGATAGTGTAAATAATCTTGGAAGAAATTAATAATTCATTCACAACAAGGTATTATTCATCATGGATGAAGTTAAAAAATTATTTAATTCATGGAATATATATTGCAACTTATTGAATAATGAATCATGCATATCTTCGAAAAGCATATATATTAATTTGGGTTATTTCCATTTTTGGGGGATTTTAGATGATTGTATTAACGTGTTTGGATTGATGAAACCGAGAAAAACATTGTGATATATGGGTGATATTTTTAAATCTGATTACACAAATTTCTTTTTATTTTTTCAGATTTTCATCTTTCGTAATGGTTATAAGGTTGAATATTTAGGGAATAATTGTGATACATTTTGGATGAAGTTTTTGAGATTAATTTTTTATGTCACCACATAGAGATTTATAAATATTGGAAAACCTATTATTACAAATTTGTGTTGATGATAATTGTCTCCCATGATCTATTAGTACATCCAAAATAAAATATTCATCTTATTTTTGGATAATTATGTATAGTTGATCAAAGAACAAAAAAGGGTGAGGTTGTACTAAAATCATGCAGTGTATCTTTTTATAAAAATTCTTTATCTTTAGGACAAAATTTTCATTAAACCAAAAAATGTTATCTGAGTACCATTATTTCCAATGAATCAAACGACCCCTTATTTCACCACTGATATATGGATTTGTTAATGTAAAATTCCTTCTAATAATGTTTTCTATCACTATCCAATAGAACATTATATTTATATTTTTCTTTTTTTCCACGTCTTCATTTTAAAACTGTGTTTTCTTATGTAAAAATCAAGTTATCTGTATCTTTGTGAAACCTCTATGTTTCTAACATTTATTTTTTTAGGAATATTTATTACAAATTATTATGTTATGTGTTTATATGAATTTAATTTCAAGTATAAATCAAATGATAACCAAAAACAAATTTTATGGAGAAATTAATTTTAATGTGGCTAGATTGTAACACCACAATATTTTGTAAAATATTATTTTGAATTAATTTAATATTTTTGATATTTGTCATTACACACAACAATATAAAAAGTTATATATATATCACAGTTATATGTTTGGATTATGTTATATGTAATAAAAATTTAATTAGATAGTAAATGAAACATAAATTATATCTTTAACTATACAAAACACTGATGTTATATTAAATTAAATTTTGGACTGACATTCTTTAATAGCTTGCATATGAAGCAAGACATAGTTTTACAAAAAACAATATATTATTAGAAATAATTTTATTTGATATAATAATATATAACCTTTATGTTATGTTATTATTTATGAAAATGGTTTACTAACTTATGAGAATCTATGGTTTACACATATATAAAATGAATACATTTATTACAAATTAACATAAAATGAATATGAAAACCAAAAAAAATATAATGTAAAATATTATTATTTTTGAGCTCAAAAAGTATTTATACCCTAATTAATTAAATTAATAACTATTTGACATTTATATGAATATAATGTAAAAATTCAATATTAATTTAAATATTCTTTATAATCATATAATATATTTGACTGGCATAGAATAAGAAAAAACACAATTTTATTCTTAAAATACAATATTAATTTAAAAAAGTGTTTTCCTGGATTTTAAAAGAGTTTCAATTTAAAATATAGTTTTTTGGCACTTTTAAAAATCATATATATCAAAATAAAATTATTATTTTAAATATAAAACTAAAAATTACGGTGGGATGAATTTTCGGTAATTTTTAGTGAAGTTTCATTTTCTAAAAAATAATTGAAAATAAAGAATTTTAATTCAAAACTAATTTTCACATAATTTATTTATAATATTAGATAATATTTTATATTGATATAAAATATAAAATAAATAATAATTTTATAAATTAATATAATATTGGTCATTATAATTAATTTCACTTAAAAATAATGTATAAAACATATCAATCATTGGGATGCTTTTACTTTTCAAACATTTATTGTTGTCTTATCTGTGGGATTAATTTTAAATTAGTTTTTCCACTTATGTTTTTGGAATTTGTAGAAATGGATTAAATATTTTTTATGATCATAGGTTATAATTGATGATATGTTAAACATATTTATTTCCAAAAATATTTGTGAATGCAGTTAAAATTAATTATTGTTATGAAGGTAAAATTAAGATTAACAATGGAATAAACCTGAAATTTAAGGCCCAAAATAAATTATCCACTTTCAAAACACCAAATTTCGTAACATGTTTCATCCATAAACAATAAATTATTTATTATTTATTATGAATTTTTTAGCTAAAAACGTGGGTACACATAACTTGTTTTAAAAAATTCCATCTATGTCCTTTCCATTACCTATAAAAGGCCACTACATCTCCCACTTTCTCACAACTATGAAACAACATAGTTTCAGAGAATACTTATTTATAACATTACAAAAAAACACTACCTTACACATTCAATCATCCCTTTGTGAATAAATTATTCCATATAACCCGTTTAGTGTAAACCAAATGGAGTTACGTGATTAAGGTGTAACACCCTCCCTCATGATCGATTATTTATTTTTCAATTATCCATTCCCTAAACACGTCTTATTCAATTATTGTATAAATAAACTAGTATCTACAATATAATATGATATTTTATGATAATAGCTTTACATACACTTACACACACTTCCACTTAATGGGAAATGAGGATACTGTTTAGGTGATTGACTACCTACCGCCTCATGAAATAAAGATTGATAATTTTTCTTTTACTGCCTATCACAGACAAAATTATACGGAAAACTATATTTATATAGTATATATATGATATTTATAATTTCTTTATAATTTTGTAATTTGTATTTAGAACATTACTTTATTCTATACTTCTTTTGTATATATAAAATATTCTCTTGAAGAATTGTGGACAACTACCCACTCAAAGCGATGTGATTCATTCACACAGTACACAAAATTTATTAGAGATAAATTTACTAAACCGATATGATATATATGAAATAATAATAGTAAATTAATTACATTATACACAAATATACATAAACATATATGTCATTTACTTTCCATCTTTCAATACATCAATAAAACAAAACCAATGTTCATGCGTACATATGACCTACCATCTCCAAGAATGAGGTGTTATCTTTCACAATTATTCAATATATAGATTATTATAATAAAATTATACTAAATATTTATGATAATTATATGTGGTTTTATAATCTTTAAATGATAATATATGTATAAGGACCATAAATATAACAAATGAGGTCACAGGTGGAAAACAAGGAGAATATTACCCAAAGTGTAACCTTAACATTAATGTTTTAACAAGATGTTAATATAAAGTCAAAAATATACCATATATGGTAATATATATATAAGAATTTGGTAATTTAAAATATACATAATAAAGATAAATTTATATTTCATGAGGTTTGAACGAGTACAAGGTGAGTCAAGACACAAGGTAAGGGGATTACATCATACTTTTTATTTATATGTGATACATGACTTAATCATCACTTATTCCACTTATGTGGTGTGTATACATCCCATGGATGAATTATATGATTATTAAACTCTAATTTATAGTAATTAACATATAATGTTTTTTATATTTCTTTCATGGGACCTATTATTAAAAATTTCCAAACTTGTAAATTAATTGTGTCTAAATTTCACTTGTTTGAGACACATGCCATGTTATGCACCTATATTTGTTCATGAGGTGTATATACCGCATTTGGAATGTTATATCATGGATCTAAATATTTTCATTATATCTTATTATTCATTTATGTTTCTAATTTCCATTTCTTATGATCTAATGTTACTATTATAGTTATATTTTATGGAAATAACTTCCCGATTTATCTAGATTATTTATGATTATACTCCCACTGACGAAATATTATTATCCATATATCATCAAATCTTATGATATTTATTTCTATTTGGTTATTCTTCTTATATCCATGTTATTATACCATTTCTCCATTATTTGTTACATATGATAATAAAAAAATTATTTTTATAAATGTTCGAATTTCTTCGCCCTTTAGTCGGAAATCTATGTTCGTACATAACCATGTTTCCCAAAATGGGTTTCCAAAAATATTATACTATTATATAATTATCATTAAATTAAATTTTAACAATTTAATTCTTTTTCCAATTTTTCCACATTAATATTCCTGTCGGTTCCTAAAAAATACATTTTCATCCTTTTTATAGGGGAAATGGAATGAACTATTTAAGTCATACAACATGTATGGATTAACCCATCATCATTTATATTAATCTTTAATTTCATTTTTAGAAGGTTAATTTTTATGAATTTTTTTAAATTTATCTTTCAAGTAAATGTTTTTTCAAAACAATTCATGCATATTTTATATGTAATTAAGGAAAATGATTTTCAAAACATTTTTTATCCTTATTTATTTGTTTTCAAAGTATTTTAAATGACTTTTTTGTAAAAATGTTATTATTATTATTTTATATGTTTTCAATTAGAATGTTTTTCAAAATTTTATGATGGTTCTTTTATAAGTTTTAAAGGGAAATGTTTTTCAAAATAATATAATGACATCATTATACTTTTTAATTAATTTTTTAAAAAATTATTTTTCAAAAGGTTTTCTATTATAAAAATAATTTTCTTAGTGGAAAGAATATTTTCCTGATGAAAGTTTTTTATAATATCTTTCCATGTAATTTTTCATTTAATAAAACATTTTTTTTGAGTTTACTCATTAAATTATATAAAATGATCAAAATATTCCATTCATATCCATTAGTGAGGGGATTATATTTTCATTGAATGATGCTTATGACAACCATTTATATTCCACATATTAAACACTTTTGAAACCTTCTTCTTTGTGTAGGTCATTCATTGGTGAAATTATTATGAAACATTTCTATTTCCTAGAGGTTATGATGTGATTAAATTCTAATGATCCCTAATTAAGTTCATGGGAAATTATTTGATGTTCATAAAACCCATATATATTTATGGGGCATAATATGAGGAATGTTTTTTAAATTATGGAACATGTATGAATGATTTTATTATGCGATGGGTGAGACCTATATATCCCTCAAATGCATCAGGTAAAGATTTATATCTCTTGAAATATTAATGATAATCAATTCAAAAGTATAAACCCCTATGGGAAGATGGAGAAACTCAATCACTTATAAGTACTACAAATGGGCATGGTGGTGTATCCCTCCACGTAGGTATTGTCATCAGGATGGTGGAATATGGGGAAATCAAATACAATACGGGAAAGATGTTGTAACCTGATCCACTATCGGAGATGAAAAATAATGTTCCCTTATAAATAATGTACTATGACTCGAGATGGTGGTGTGCCCCGCCCATATTTACAGTCCCCCATGAAGTGCCTTGATATGTTATAGAAGTGTGTCTTGACATATTGGGGATGATATCACATGCATTGTAAGCCAAAAATACATAGTTTGTTCCAATGATATTCTTTTGGAGATTATGTTCTTCATTCCCATATAATTAATGTCTTATGAATTTTAAATCATTAATCCATGAAACATGTTCTAATATAATGATATATAGGTTATGATACTCTAATGATATGATCACATTATCATAACCATATTATCATTTTTATTCTTACATATCTCCAGTGTTTACCAATACTCAGCTTCTGAAATCATCCCTTTTGTGTTTTTCCCCATTTTAGGAGGATATATTTAAGGTATGATATTTTTAAGTGGGGTGATAGTATTGGAGAACATACTAGAAGATAATGTAAGTTGATTATATAACATTTCTTATGATTCAAAAGGCACTAAACTAATATAGACATTGGGCATCTTCTTTTGTAATATTCTAAATATTTCACGTATATTATGTAATGTGTATTTATATTAATATAGGATCATTAAATTAGAAGGAAAAATGAATATTTTGATTTACAGAAATTAGATGGAGCCCCTAAGACTGAGCATACTAGAATGAGGGAGATCAAATTGACCTTTTTTGAGGAATATTTATAGAGTGAGTTTATGGAATAAGATTCCAAACCTACACGTTCCATAGTAAATTATTTATGTTCATAAAGATTATTTTTAGTTAAATTTTAATTTATCATACTTTTAGAGGATCTATTGTCTTTATGAAGTGGATTAGAATAAAATAATAACATTCTATTTTGGATCATAAGAGATGAGAAAAAGTGTAGATTTTGGTTATAGATACATATCAGTTACTGAAAAGGATAGTATTATTGGGGAGTATAACCATGTGTGGGAAAATGGATACTAGAAATTATTATTGGGGAGTATAAGATTCTATTTCATGAAATATTTTACTCATATTTTATAATTGTTCACTTATTATGCTTTTGTATTTTTTATTGAATAAATGGAATAATCTATGATTTTGGGACAATATGACATAGATTGGTTCATGTAATTTTATCAAACCATATAAATATAAAATCATTCTTTATCATTATATATTTTTCCTATGAATGTTGAAGTGGTGGGAAATATTTGACTGGATTGTAACTATAAAAAAATTTAGCGGACATTAATTTATTTTATAATGAGTAAAAAAACATTCTTACTAATGAAATAGGAACCACTAATTCACCTCCTTCTCTTAGTGGTCTTGATTCTATATGGGTTTGGGAAAATCATGTATGAGTTAAGATGATTTTATGGTACTTTAAGTGGATAATTTATTTAAATTTGTTTAATAGATAAACATGTGTGGGGATTAGATTTTATTTTCACTATAGTGAACAACGTTGTGGTTTTAGGTATGTCAATGTAGTAATTAGGGTACCCATTCATATATTTTTTTTGTATTTTTAGAAGCCATATTTTTTAGTTGGTATACATTTCCTCTATATTTTACACAATATGTTTTATGTATCTTTTCTCTATTTCAATATGTTTATGATACTCATATGTTCATGTTTATTAAAAATAATTAGAAATTGGTATGAATATTTAACTCTTTAATGAAATGAATTTTATTTATAGAAATCGGTTTGTAAAACATGGGAACCATAATGATGTTTATAAAGATTTGATACTTCTTGATTTTTTTTTCAAATGAAAACGTTATGTATTTTCCTTACTAGGTGTTCTATAAATAATGATTTTTTATTAACATAATGAACCATTGAATTATCAAAGATGATATGGTTTAACCATTATATTCGGTTAATTAAACATACTATCATGTCTTAAAATAAATTATAGGTTTTATAAATTGGGTATTTCAATTTGGATTAGACTAAGATAATTCATGTAAATATTTGATTTTAATTTAAATAAGTTAAACGTATCACATCCAAACTATTTCAAGAAAGGGAATACATTGAATATTCATGTTTACTAAATTATGTTATGAAACATGTTATTTATGACCAAGATATATTAGTTTATAAATATACGTATAAAATTCCACCCAACCCATTTTCTTGGGATGAGATACAAGTGAAACTTAGTTTAGGTGAAATACCCCAAACAACAATGGTTGATAATAGATTCAAGGGGTTTGACATTAGGATATAAGGGGGAATTAATTACTCTTGAAAAAACACACATATACGTAGAAAATATTTAATAATAATAAAAATACATAACCAATGAAACTGAAAACAATAAATGATTCATGAAAAAAATAAAAAAAAATAAAAGGAATCAGAAACACAATGTAAAAGTAATATTTGAAATAACAGGACCCAAATGGTAAACCAAAAAAGAAGTTAATTAATAAAGAACTAAGATGGAATAACTATAACTCTATGAAATAAATATGAACCGATATACAACTAAAATTATTGGTATTAGAAACAATATAGGTTCTCCACAAGTGAATTGTGAGACGAAACCCTTTTTTATATCATGGAAGACAATGTTTTCGTAATCATAGAACTTCATATACAAGAATGTGTGTAACATCCTAGTAAGAAACCCAAAAATTCATTTGTAAAATTCCAAAAAAACCAATATTATTTTATCTAATAGTTTTATAAAGATAAAAAGGAGGTAAAAAAGTATATTAAATAATTTTATAAGCATCAAAAAAATTCAATAAGATTATTCCAAAATAGTTCTAAATGAAAAATAAAAAGAAAAAAAAATTCCAATATAAAATTAACTTTTAAAATTTTAAGGAAAACATTTTATAAAAATAAATTCTATTTTGAAACTCACCCAACCATCAAATCTGTGGACCTCCCAAAACTATCTTCTGATCATGGTGACCATATCCCATGATCCATTCTATAATATCTTATCTAAAAAATCAAAACATGCACACTCATGCATAACATGGTCTATCAAAAATGGACCTATGATCATGTTGACTTCCATCCATGGTATAATTTAATGATGCATATGAATAAACTCAACCCAATCCATGCAAATAGAACCCATTAAAAATCATTGATTTTCTAAATGTATCTTTATTAAATAAAAAATATATGTATTAATATGAACCCCTTCATTTCCTTCTATATCAAATCCATAGGAAATCCAGTAAAATCTCTTTTAATAAATATATATATATATATAAACATTAATATATGGTTTTATTAATGAAAACCCAATGAGATCCAATATATGAATGAAGAACAGGGTCCCATACATTTATTTGCACAATAAAAAACTGTAAGAATCTTCCAAATTAGAGTAAATGCATATTATATCTCAAAAAATACCCCAAGGTAAACATGTAAATCTAGATCCATGGTCATATATGGATGAATGAGTAATTTCATATACATTTTGAGTTAAAAAGAATATTTTTATACCATTTATTTTTTATCGCATTGTCAAGCCACACTGATTGAAAATCTGTGAAGACACTATGTTAATCATCTTTATATAAAATAATATAATTAATATGATTAGTTTTATAGTAATTAAAAAAATTCACCATATATATTACTTCTTAGTGACTCTGAAACCCCCTGTATGGTTTCCTGGAGATTTGAGCATGATTTTTACTAACCAATCACCTCTTAAAATTATTACAAAAACCTTCAAAATCAAATCCCAGTTCTAAAACAAAAAATTCCACAAAATTATATAATATATAAAATATGGAAATACCTTAAACAATGGTTATACCATTATTTAAACCTTAGGTATTTTTACCAATATAAATATGGAATAGATTCATCCAATGATCATTCATTTAAGTCCCTCATTCCCATATTTCTTATTGAATTTTCACATGTATTCATTATACTATTACCAAAGGAATAGATATCCATAATTTTATCCTTCCATATATATCTATAATTATGACCAATTTATGAATAAAAATTGAATTTGGATTATGTGTAACATGATATATATAAATCACATGACCAGGATCTAGCTGGTATTCCATTAATTGATATATTTTAAACACAATATTGTTAACATAGTGTACTAATAGTTACGCTATACTTCATTCAACATTTATAATCTATTAAAAATATGAAATGGGATAAAATAACATGTATCCAGTTTACCAACTTTCCAAATTGATTATGACTATATCTCAATGAAACATTCATAAAGAGAGGATCACTCACATTAAAATACAATGGATGGTGAAGATGATAAACATGTGATTTTTATCAATTCTAAATCATATCCATTTACTTCTAGAAAATGTGGATAATTTGTAGAGACACTAGATAATAGATAGGTTTAATTAGTATAATCTCTCTATTTTTGTCTCAATAAATTGGTTTATAGAATGGGTAGTCGTATAATGACTAAAATGGGGCCTTACAAATAATTTCATATTGACTTTTATTATACAAGACTCCAATAGTGAGAGTGATATTCCCATGAGCTATAAAATCCATGAAATTAGACAATTTAATAAAATATAATTTTTAAATTTTTTATTCTTCTTTCCCATACTTCTTAGGGTGATATTTAAAGCTTAATGTTTGATTAGTTCAGATATCCAGTTGTTCAGAGTGAATAATAAGGAAACTGAATCATGGATCACTATTAGAGATGATCAAAATATGTACTAAATGTTGCCTCAACACTTATTGTAAACATATATATATCTCTCTCTGTGTGTGTGTGTGTTAGATCATCTACCATAATGGACTCTCTGATTGACATGAAGTGTGGTTAATTGGTTAGTAGGTCCACAATAATGCAAATAGCCTCAGTTTCTAAAGTGACTATAGAATAAAAATAAGAAAAATCAATAACAATATACTCCCATTTCAAAATAGATATTGGAATTGATATAATCATACAGGTTATTTATTTATGATCATCCTTGAACTACAATCTTGTTACACATTTCCTAACATAATATTCAATTCTAGTTTTCGTACCTGACAAGAAAAAATTTGATTTCATACTTTGTAAATATTATAATTTATTGGGTGAATAAATCATTTTTTATGATGATGAGTGAAAATAATTTTTTCCTAGAAATAGTTTAGTACCATGATTCAATTTTAAAACATAAAATAAATTATGGATAAATTTTTTAATTCTATGTTATCTCCCCACTATTTAGACTTGACCTGACGGTGATAAAATATGGATAAGATCACTGAACATCCTCTTCCCCATCGATTAAACCGAAAATCCTAGTGATCATAACAAAAATTAAATTATCATTTATTTCAATCCAACCTTGTTTCACAATTGAAATAGAACCCATCATCATCTATTGGCCACAAGCCTCTATATGTATGTCACTATATGCCTTCCACAGAAAATAATCTACAATAGAATTTCCTTTCTTAGGAGAATACATTTGGTCAATGTAAAATATATAGAGATACGACATCCATCATATTTTACTCAAGTTCATGTATCAATGAGAAAATATATGCATCCAGATATTTTGATCAGTGAGAACTATGAACATTTTACTATATATATTGTGGAATTATGTTTTCATGGAATGGACCAACATTGATAATTACATGCCATACATTGGTTAATTTTTTTCATGTGTTCTCAACTACATGATGCTACATGACAGATATGATCATTTAAGATAATTGATCATTTTCCCCCATATGGTTTTTGTAATTTTTTGTCAAATATGAAATGGTATTCCATTCCTTTTAATCACAGTCATCGGAAATCAATCCTTGAAAAATCATAAATAAATAATTGATAATAACTGTATATTATAAAAAAAATTAAAATAATGAATATATTATTGGGTGGATTCCATGAAATGACTGCTTGGATCCTCGTTGGATCTACTATTATACTTTCATCATATTTTATTTTCCCAGGGATACAAGCTTCATGAATCTAGAAGTCACACATAGAAAATGAATCATAATTTCAAAAAACATGAAATATACTCATAACAATTTATAAGTGATCCCCATGGTAGTTATTGTCATTATAATGATATAAAATATCATTAACAAATACTACTAAAATGAAATAGAGGTTTCTCTAGAGTTCACAGTTCATCATGTCTATGAAAATTTCATGTTCATTCATCACATCAAAAGACGTGATGAAAAATGCATAATTTTCTTATTCACTCCAAAATATTTTTTTTATGTTATCCTATTTCTTAGCTCGGATCACATGGTATCTCAATTATAGATAAATATTAGGGATCCACTTGTCTCCCATTATTTTATAAAATATACATTCAATGTGAGGATGTGGATATCAAAACTCTTTCAAAACATGTTTTAATATATGTTAATCCACAAATAATTAGAGTGTACTAGATACAGACTTTATGAATACAAATAAAACATCCCCAGAAGAAGATATTGGTTTTATGAATCCATTTTTTAAAATTCTATGCATTGGACCTTTAAATCCAATAATTCTATTGGAGGCATTCTATTTGAAAGATGGTATATAAGACTAAATCTATGTATTAGTTTGATATAAAAATAGATTATACACTGAGTTTATAATCCTATTAAATCATTTAGAAGGACATATGGGTATCTTTCCACAGTAATAGATAGTTTCATGTTCCCAATTCCATCTATAATTTTAATGGTCACTACTTCAAATTGGAATAATATGGTTCCATCCACTATTAATAAAGGACCCTATGTACCTATATAAATATTTGTTTCCCCCTTGAATAAATTAATGATACTATTAAGGGATGTAAATGTTGCATTCATGGCATAACATTTAGTGTGGTAATTAAATTATAGATAAAAATCCATTTTAATGATATAATAAAAAGTATCAATCCATATGACTGTGAACACCTAGAGTAACTTCACAACATAAATTCTAATGGAACATGTTAGGAGCATAATTACGATATTCTCCCATAGTTTTAGAGCTGCCATAATACACATGATGTGAGGAATCATCTTGGAATTTATTCATAGATGTTTAACGACATGATGACAATTAAATGAAAGAGACAAACCTATATCCAAAAAAATATATTAGGATTTGGGTTCAAAAGTATGATAACATACAACATGGAGGTACCTAGATACTCAGTCGGAATAGTTTTTCCCCTCCAAATAGTAATATTTAATCCTCTATATAATAGTTTGTGATCCCCGAATGATGTTTCAATAGTACCAATAAGTTTTTATTTGAGTTATCCAGAATCACCTGATTACTTAGAAGAGATTTATTTTGTTCGGAATTTTTTATGTGTATATGAGGACTAATGATAGTTCATTACATCTCCTCATGTTGACATCAATGGTATTTTGTAATACATTTTAAAATGAACTATATTAAAACAACTTTTCCAATTATTTGGTTGTGAATTATAGTCATGCTCTCTATTCTAAACTGTATCGTACTAAAATAATCTCAGTTTATTATTAAAACAATGTTGATTAGAGACAAATCTCATAGACTTGGTCTTTGGTGTCATAATTCCTTATGAGTTTCCCTCCATTTTGTATGTCAAACACTATATTTCCTGCAAACACATTCATGGAAATATGCATCCTGTCCACTATACGTTAATATTAGATATATCTCTTCCACACATTCCTTGTTCAATATTTTTTTATTATCCTAATGAAAAAAACAACTCCTTTCAAGAATTCGTTTTTTATAGTCATACCTCAAATATCATCTCATTTTTTTGCCATTCGCTACTAACTATAATGAAAAGAGAACTATGAGAATGAATTGAGCATCATATTCAATCACTAACATATTAAATTGTCTTAGACTAATGTAATATGTCATCTTCTCAAGTAATTATATGGGATAATAACTCCTTTTATTGAAAAATTCCTCAAATATTTCCCATGTAAGGTTCTATGAAAACTTATATTGAACAATTCCATCCCACAAAATTAGATCCATGTCCTGTAAAATGAATATTTCTAATTTTGTTTTCATCTCAAAGTGTTTTTTTTTATGTAAATAATTATATTTATCCTACTCCAAAAAATAATCCTTTTCAAGTACCAAATCGCCAAAGAATATAATTTGATTACTCTTAATGAACTATGATGACTAATTAAAAAATGAATGTTCTTCTAGCTAAGGTATGTTTTTAACATCATGGTATGATTTAGAGGTCCTACAGACCATAGGTTATATTCCCTGGACAGTAAATGTAGGAAACTAATTTCAAAGTTTCAAAATAAGAAGATATAGGGTGAATGATTTCATAATAAAAACACACACACAACCACAAAAATGATCTAATATAATGATGAAAATGATACCAATGCAGGTGAAAAATAATGGTGAATGATAAAAAATCAAAATACTCAAAGTATTAAAAATAATATTTATGTAACAATGTATATATATGAAATAAAATAGATATAATATCTAATCATCGATAAACTCAAGGACCAAGGGCCAATAATTTTACTCCATGATATTACCATGAAACAAGATCTATCACAAGACATCCATAACATCCACAATCATAGTGCTCCACTAGTAATGTATGAGGCCTTCCCCAATCATGTATCCTAAAAGACTACATCTAGATATTCAATATGTTGTATATGTTGTTGTGAGTACAAAAACCTAATATGGAACCAAAAATGAATATTACCATTGTACCTAAAACATATATAAAATAACAAGATTTTTAAAATTAGTTAGATGTGATTTTTACGAATATAAAAAATTAATAATACTTTTCAAAAATAGTTAAAAAAAATACAATATCCAAAACAAATTTTACCAATAAAAAATTTATTTTAAATTAAATATAATTATTTTTTCTAAACATTAATTCTATAATTCCCCTCATATTTCCATGAAAACCCCAAACCTCACAAAATAGTCTTGGGATCATTGAGACTTCCAAAAATCATTCATTCTTTAATAGCTTATTTGAATAAAAGAACATACACACAAACATACATAACATTATTCTCCAAAAATAGTTCTATAATCATGGTGAATTCTATATATGATCTAATTTCCCAACCCATAACAACACATGAATCCCAAAAATAGTAATAACACCCATTATTCCTTTTTTATTCTTGAAATGTTTCCTTTTCCGAAAAAAAATATTTTCAATCTCATTAGGTGTTACACACATCCTCAAAATGAAGAATGATTATAATATTAGGTTTTACTAAAAAAGTTTTAGTAGAGTTTTTTCAAAAAAAATCATTCAATGTGCATGAATAAATCATTGTATTGGAATATTCTACAATACAAGAAATGTGGAATTATAAAAATGTACCCTAATAAAGGACCGTAGGTCACTCGGTGGGGGGGAGGGGTGAATCGGGGTGTCATGTTTTTATCTCGTTTAATGGATCTTGTTCCCAAATAGGTAGAAAGTTAATTAAACATGTATTATGGATATGTTTATTTACTAAAACATTCACATTCCGAAGGAAAACACATCACTTTAACTTGGTTCACCACTAAGGGCTACATCCAAGGAGCATACACTGACAGGTTATCAATCATACCTAATTCCACTATTTTCAATAGTAGTGGATTACATGGTCTGGGTATAGTCACTCTTTCCTAGGAAAATTTCCATTAAAAAATTTCGGGGATATATCACAAATTCTCTTAGATGACTTCCATTGACTCCCTAGAACACATTTCCATAGGTTAATTCACACTCAGTATATGGTCTGAAGGTCCCTTCAATGAATATGAATGAAATTATTTTTATCCATGTCATCATGACACATTTCTTGCATCTAGGTTTAGAGTTGATGCTCTTTAACAATCAATCCCTTCTCCAGTTAAACAACCAAATGTACTAAGGCTTCTTGTTATTCTTGGCCTGAATAAAAAATTCTTTTGTGATTATTCAAACTCAAAAAAACATCTCACTATGGATCATCATAATCAACCCTTCTTATTCCATGTGATCGTGTGACCATCCATGTGATAATTCAGATATGATCTTACTTTTCATTTCATTACACACATGCACCCATTGTTTAGGATGCTTCTCTTCAAAGTATTCATATAGGCATGTGCATGCATGAATGGATGCACTAGTCTTTCTTATTTCTTCATCAAACCAAAATGTTCAAATTGATTTATTAAAATTTGTTTAGTATACGGATTTATTTAAACATCCATTTATAAATTTCGGTATGTCATGGTGATCTAGTTCTCCTTTTACGCACCATGGGTACATAGTTATCTTATACACAAGCGTTCTCGTCTCTTCCGCGAACTAGCATGATTCAAATACCCTCCTTGTTTAAGGGATGCACGAGAATCCTTTTCATACCAATTGACATTTAGTTCAACTCCACAAAATAAGTGTTATGTGGGACTTCCCCTCATGGGACACACTCTTCTTCCAACCAGAGTTGTACACGGTCGATCTGAGTGGTGCATAGGAACATTTCGTTCTGATCCCCAAATGTTATGCGAGCTCTTCTCTTCCTGAACAAGAAGTGGTCTGAGGCTCTACTTCCTCGCAAACCAGTGTGGTAGGAAGTTCACCTAATTGTGGACCAGATTGGTATAAAGAAAACTCTTCACCAACCTAAAATGGTTTTCTGATCATACATTCATTTTCTTGAATATAAATTTCTAAGAATGTCTATTTTTCAGAAAAATAGCTCTCAAATGGTTTGGAAGTAGAAAAAACTTATTGAATCGGTGGGTCTCTTTTATAAGTATAGATCAGAAAATTTCCACTTACAAAATCCACACAATACACTCTTCATGATTATACATTGAATAATCAAGATCATTAGTTCATTAATATCTTCAAACACGCGTGGAGATATGTCGTATATCATGGATGTTTCCATTTTCAAAATCATGTACTTCTCATTGATTTGTCATATATTATAGATGAAATGAATAACTTTTTCAATCCATGCTCAAATTCACGTGGCCATGGAAATATTGTTTTCCTCAAACAATTTCTTTCTCTTTCGTCCATTCGGATGCAAGATAATGTAATTTCATGCATGTGTTTTTAGCATCTACATGATCATTGTGGAATTGATCTGAGTTCCCTCAATGCCTGGAGTGGTTATATTGTCATTCGAATTGACCACTAGTTCGTTGGTGCATTCATGGTTCCATATTTCGAAGAAAACATCGGTGAAAGAGATCAGACGGTGCATGATGAATCATACGCGGTGTAGGGAAAATTACCGACTCAGATTATATCGTTGGACATGAGATGCGATGTGCGGCCGAGATCACGTATGAGATCAGATGGGTGTATTAGATTTTATTTTTCATTAACATATACATACCACAATGAAATGGATACACATAAGAGATGTAGTTTATGAATCAATTTGTTCGTCCTTAGCACCAGATTACTCATCTCCCCCCTCCGGTGCCCCCGTGAATCCATTCTCCTCATGCACTCTCCTAGAACCCAGTCTACCTCCTCGGGTACACTTCTAGTTTTCACTATGAATAACCAAGGTCTTATACCTGGCCCCTCAAGCACCTCTTGCGGGATTGATGGGATGGATTCCCCATGGGTGTGGTCAACCCCTATGGTCCTGAATGAGACCTAGGTTGAGGCTGGTTGGCAAGCTAGTGGGATAACCATGTTTTTAAGTATGGCCTATAAAAATAAATAGTAAAAAAATAATTATTCTTTGAAATTCATGGACACCATGCAATTCCATGACTCCTCACACTCTCTTCTTCTCCTTTTCTTTTAATTCATCCGAAAAACACTTAGGATTAGTGAATTAATGATATGAATTACATTATTCATTTATCCAAGGAGAGTTTTTTTCTTCATGTCTATCATCATTGACATCCACTGACACCCATTGAAAAAAATACAATATTCATACAGATTGTGTTCCCAAAAATCTCTCCCTTTGTGTTAATTGTCAATACTTTGACATTCTCTAAAATGATCATATCAATTTCAAAATGAGAGTCTTCTATCTGTGGTCTATTTTTCACTTTTCAACATTCATTTCACTTTATCTACCCATTATTGGAAGGAAATACAATGTTTACAGTAGAGAGAGTATATGTTTGTATGTTAGAAATTTTTCAATCAGCCATATCACTATACTTGAACAATTCTATATGTAGAATACATGATGATTTGATCTAGGCAATAAATTTGTCCATTATCCCTTTATCACGATACATCATTCTGATGAGAACCCATGTACTGGTCTTCAAGGGCCATTCTTATTTTCTTATATCACTGATAGATTTATTCACTCCCCATTTGTAAAATAATAATTATTTTTTATTACTATAGAATTAACGATTGGGAAATGAAATATGTTTTTCAATGAAATTGCCTTCAATCCATACTCATAGTAATTAAATTTGATACCAAATATGGTTGATGCGTAATTAAAAAAATAACTCTGGTAGGTTCATTATGTTTATCACCCTTAAGGGAACACTTCTTAGGTTCTCCTCTAAAGTGAATTATTTAGGTTAAATTCCCTATAAAATTACTACAATACACAAAGTGTTAAGGGAATAAGGTGGATCCTCATTGCTTCGTCAATATGAAATGAAAAGCTGAGATGATTTTATCAACCAATATTCTTTATTTTCTCCACTCCTCACAATTTAACATTTTATTATAATTTTTGATTTTGGTTCTGTGGATCTCAGTATTTCTTCTGTCTGTTTGTGTGTGAGTATTCTTTCTTCAAAAGATTTTAATTCACTAGAATCTATATTTTCAACTTTCTTTTTTTGGAGTAATTATTCTTATGTTAGAATAATTTCTCTAAATTTTTACAGTGTTACCAGCGTTGTTTCACCTCATACACAGAACTTCTCTATATTCAGGTGCAATCTTATTATTTCCTATTGCACAAGCCTTAGCATGTGTATCTTCTTGGATTCTCATTCATTCCAAAACATCAAACCAGATAAACAGTATGTCTCTATGAACAATGATAGTATGTTTATATTTTCAACATGGACACTTCTGAGTGTAATATTTTTTAGGAATTATTTTAGATTCACGACTCTTCAACTTAATGGATTTTAAATCCAAGAACATTTCCCCTCTCATTCGCGGATACTTCTTGGGAGAATTTTCTTTTATAATAGTCTTATGATTTCATCCAAAGGTATCTTCTTATTTATTTTTTTGCCTTCAATGATTTTATGTTCTTATCAACTGTGGACATATGTTGGGATAAGCATCCTCTATTCTTGTGAAACCCCCATTGTATACATAATGGATGTTTTCTATCATTCCATATCTATATGTGGTATACAGATGCATCCAGATCTGTTGACGTCTCTTTTTCTTCTCTGGTATTATCCCATATGACATTGGATTTCTCTATACTTTTTTATTTAGAGTATTATACCATCAATCCTGTTCAAAATTCCCAAATCTGTTGTAGCACCAACAATAACCAATAAATCTTTTATTCATAATATATTCTGTATAAGGTTCTTGGGCCTTCTTCTTATTGTAATGTGCTCAATATGTTGAACCATCTTCCATATTCTAATTTCTAGCCACCATTTACATAGTTTAGGTTTATTTTCCTACACATTTCACGTCCATACCTGTTTATAATTTTTCTCCCAACCAACACTTTTAGTATTAACATTTTTAGAAATAATTATACATGTTGGTGTGGATGGTACCATCACTTTCTCAGCTACTTGTGAAAGATCAATGACAGAATTCCTGATATTATTATAACATGTTGGAGGTATTTTGTCTTTAGAATCCTCTAATGTGAATTAAATATCCATAGCCACAATTTCTTGAGATTGATAATCAAGATTTTTCATAATATTATTATCACATGTTGGAGGTTTATCTACTTTAGAATCCTTTAATGATCATTGAGTACTAGACATTATGTATTGAGGATGATCTTATAAACTTCAATCATGATCATCAAATAATAAGAAAAAAAGTTCAATCTTTTATCCCCATCTTCATGAAACATGACATTGGTTGGTAACAATGATTCATGTACCTTGAATTTCATTGAAGTGTCTTCCCAATTTAGAACCTTGACTTTAGGGATCTTTTTTAGACCATCTTCAAATTAATGGATAATTTATTATAGAGTCTTATTGACTCCCTAATTCACTTAAATGGATTTAATTCATCTAGAGAGCCCTAAAAATTCATGATTTTTTTATTCCAATACCTTTTCCACATTATCAGCTTTTGTGTCCAGTCATGTGATCTCAGCTAGCATAAATTGAAATGTTCTACAAACACCAACAATTTTTTCTTCAGGAATATTATTAAGTTAGGTTCTTAATTTCTCCATTGTATGCTCATGTGATGTAAAGGATTGATCATCATCTCCACTTGTGTTGGAATCCTTGCTTTTGGTGGAAACCTGATCCACATGCTCCTTAATTTCCAAGACTCATATTTCATCATTATTAATATGGAATAGAGAACCAACTATTGAATCATCATTAGGCACGAGGGACTTCTTTAATTTCTTCCTCACTTTATTATTCCTATTCTCCATGGTATTTAAAACTATATTATTTTTTCCAGAGAAAAATGAGATTGGATCAAGATTTCTCATCATTATTGACTTAGGAAGGAAAAATCAAATCCTATTTTAAATATAGATACTAAGGAGTAACCAACATATGTAAACCTCAAAATAATACAAATTGAAATAACACAGGTCACCCTGAGGGGGGGGAATTATGGTGTTAATTGTTTATCTTGTTTATTAGATCTTATTCCCATGTTGGTAGGAACATAATTAAACCTCAATGATTGATAGGTGTGGTGATTTAAACCTTCACATAAACATGAGAATGTAAAACTTCTACTTGATTAACAATTAAAGGATACGTCTTGGGAGAATATGCTGATAGGTTTTCGGTCTTAACTAATTCCCATATTTTCTCTAGATATGGATGACAAGGTTAGGGTACATTCACTATGTCCTAGTAACACTACCTTTACAAATGTTCCGTGATAGCTCACTACTTCCTTCAGAGAAATTCTATAGAATCCCCCTGGATCATTTTCCTATGTTAAGTAACACTCATTTTATAGATGTGATGGTCCCATTAATTAATAGGAATTAAATAATTTGTCTCTTGTTCAGTATGAGACGTTCCTCGAATTGAGTTTTGGAGTTTATGCTCTTCATTTTTCAATATCTCGTCCAGTTCAATAACCATATGTATTAACAATTCTTGTTGTTCTTAGGAAGAATCACAAATTATTTTGTGATTATTCGAACACTAAAAAATTGCTCACTACGAATAACCAAAATAAACCCATATTATTACATCTATGCATGTGATCATGCTTGTGATAATTTAGATATTTTCTTCCCCTTCACTTCTTTACACACGTACACCGTCATTTTAGGATTCTTCTCTTAAATTTATTCACATATGCTTGTGCATGCCTGAATTAAAGCACTAATATTCCATCTCCCTTCCTCAACTCACAATGTTCACATTGATGTATTTATATTTATTTATGTATGTGACATTTTTCAAACATTAATTTGTGTATTTTGGTATGTCATGGTGTTCTATTTGTCCTTTTACAAACTATGGGTATAGAGTTCTCTTAAGCACATTTGTGCTTGTCTCCACCGCAAACCAGGACAATTCGTAGCCCCTCCATGAAAAGGGGCTGTGTGGGATTCCTTCACGTAACAAGTGACAAATGGTTCGCCACTACAAACTGAGTGGTAGGTGGTAATTCCACTAGAGGGACACTCTTCACCATGAACCAGAGAAGTACATGTTCGATCCATGTGGTATGCATGATCTTTACTATATGAACCCAAAACGGTACGCGAGCTATTCTCTTCATGAACCAGAAGTGGTTCAATAATCTACTTCATCAAAAACCATAGTGGTACTCCATTCAACTCTTCATGAAACAAATTTTTGTGTGGAATACTCTTCAAGAACCTAAAATGGTTCTTATATTGTGCATGATCCGTATTGAAATTAAATATTGATGAAACATTGTTTCTCAAAACTAGATCTCTCAAAAGGTTTGGAAGTAGTAACCCCATCTCAAATTGGTGGGTCTCCATTTATATGTACAAATCAAATCTTATCCGCATAAAAAATCCATAGAATACACTCTTCTATATTCTGCCTTGAATAATTGAGATCATCAATTCTTTAATATCTTCAATCCTTTGTGGAGATATTCCCCATATCTTAGATGATTGCCTTTTCAAACTCATGTCCTTATCGCTAATCATTCAAGTATTCAATATGGATTGTTTCACATTTTTATTCTCTAATAAAATATTCGAGGCCTTGGACTCTTAGTTTGCCTCATCTAATCACTTATTCTTTATTTCTTTTGCAAGCATGAAAATGTAATTGCAAGCATGTGTTAGTATCATCCAGATAATCATTGTGGGATTAAAATGAGCTCAATCGATGCATGTAGTGGTGAGATCTTCGGTCTACTCGATACTAGTTTGTGGGTTCATGAAGGTATCCAAAGGATGAAGAAAACATCAGTGAAGAAGATCAGAAGGTGTTGGTTGAATCATACACGATGTGGGGTAAATGAAAGTCTTAGATTATATTGCTGGACAGAGGATGCGATTTGCAGAATAGATCGTGCGTGGGATCAAATGGATGGCTTATATTAGATTTTTCATTAAAATATTCATCCCAAATCAAAATGGGGATGTAGAGGAGACATATATTATCAATCAATCTATGAGCCATTAGATCTAGATCACTCCTCTCCCCCATCTGATGTTTCCCTACATCGTCACTCCTCGAGTGCTCTCCTAGACCCCACTCAGCCTCCTAGACCATGGTCCTATCATCCAGTATTCATACCATGAGGCCTATATATAGCCCCCATGCACCTTCTGTAGGCTGGCTGGGCTACCATCCCCATGGGAGTGGACGACCCCTATGGTCCTGCATGAGACTCAGGATGAGGCTGACTGACTAGACAGTGAGCTAGGCCAATTTTTTAAGCAAGGATTGTAAAAATTTTAAGTAGAAAACAAATTATTCATTTATATTTATGGACACCATTCAACTAAAATCCTCTTTACATCCTATTCATCTCTTTTTATTTTACTACTTAATAAAACAATTAGGATCAGTGTAGCAATAGTCTAAATTCAATTCATCATTTCACCTTGGAGAGTTCCATTTTTCATGTTGATCATCATTTAAATCCATTTCCACCCATTGAAAAAAAACCATTTTCATACACAATGTGGTCCCAACAACTACCTGTAATTCATTCAACACAACACATCTTATATGATTCCATATATACTAATATGTATTTCCATTAGTATATAAAATCCCAATATAAATCAATCAAAACACATATGTTCCCATTGTTTCATTTATAATATCTCTAAAACAATGTTCCTTATATGAAAACACATATACTTCCCTAATGGGAAGTAATAACGGTGTATTATCCATTTATTTACATGATCAATCACTCAATGGGTCATCAAAATCAGATTTGAAATGCTAATGATCACTAAAAATTTCATATGATAACCATAGAAATTGAGAGACTTTGTTGGTGGATGATGAATGGGTATTTTTGGGAATGTTTTTTGTTAAAAGAAATTTTCCATACTTTTTTTCTATCACATAGTTAGGCTATATATATTTTTCAAACCATATGAAAATAATGCAAATTTTTATCTTGGAAAACTCAAAGTATCCTACTCAGCTTTATAGTTTTTCCAAACAATGTGTCAAACATAAACCCTCCCAGTAACAACTAAACCATTCACACAATTTCAATAATGGTTGAACATAGTTCTTAAAAGCCATTCTCAAACTATTCACCTAAAAAATGATTTCAAAATTATCTCATTCATTATATAATCCTCCGATATCATAACCAAAATATTATGTAAAATTAAATATTCAATAAATTTGTAAAACTCCTAATACCAAAGGAGTTTCATTACCTTTTAAAAAGAATGTGAAAAAATAAAATATGACTAAAATTAATTTACTAATGTTTGATAGTCCATATACTCTTTTATTCACGATGGTTAAACTTTTTTTACTGAGTTATCAATCCAATAATATTGGTAAAAATAATTATTTTCAAATCTCATTATAATTGAACAAGAATTTGTTCAACAATATTTTTGGGGTTTAAAAGTGTGTAGTATTTGTGGGTAATTGTTTTGTATCTTTTTAAAATTATTTAATTCATTTTAGTAACATTTTACATAAATAAAAACTATGATTAATATGTTTTATTTAAATAATATTTATCAATTATTTTATGTAGTTTTGTAAAAATGGTTTTTAATGTTTTATTAATGGGGTTTTGGTTACTTATTTTAATTATATGATAAAAAATATTTTAAAAAATAAGTTTTATACGTTTTTTTGAAATAATGTTATTTAATACTGACTAGATATTTTTATTTTATCTAAAAATAATTCCTTCAATAGATAAAATTTATATAAAGTGAGTTTCATCCAACTTGAAAACAATTTTTGTTGTTATCACGTGATGGGAAATTCATTTCCACAATGTGTTAGACAAGATAAAAGGGGATTATGATTCATTTTTTTAACAATTTTGTTTTCTCTGGAAGTGTCATAAGTAGTGATGTTGATGTTTTTTTACATGAATGAGTGAATATAATATTAGGAATTTATAGGATTATGTAAAAATAGATTAATTGGTTTGGTGATCTCATAGTAGGGAGTGAATATGGTTCCTTTTTGAGTTTTTTATATTTTGTTTTGGAAAGCTATTTAATACATTGAATTTTTCATTAGTAATTTTTTTTTTGGTTAATTACATTCAAAAATATAATTTATTGTATAATTTTATTGAGAATCTAAATTATGATTCACAGGAAGTGATGATATCAAGGTTCCTATAGTTATAATTATCAATTTTATTTTATGGGGTGTGAGGAATCATTTTTATGGAGTGGTTAGGTGATGATGAGGAGAAACCTAAATTGATGAAGACATGAAATTAAATTTAGTTTCAATAATAGTGGGTTCTATGTTAATAGTGTCCCTAATATTGTGGAAGATAAATCATATGAAATATGAAGATGTTTGTAGGTAAAAATATACATTAATGGTTTGAAAGATTTTATTATATATGTATGAAATGAAAATTATTAGAAGGTGATTTTTGAGTTTAAATAAGAGGGTTTAGGTGTTTGATACCATGATGTTTTTTTCTAGGTATATATTTCTCAATTTTTGGACCTCTTTTATGATTTTTTGCGAGTAATATTTTTTTAGTAAAATTTAGGACTAGAGATTTATTAGAAAATGTAGAGTGTTGAGTTGAATTATTGGGTGAAAGATAGGTGCCACAATGTAGTGATTGAGAGTTTTGTTCTTAGAGATTAAGAATGGTGAGGATAATGAATCAATTTATAAATCTTTTATTAGGTTAATTCATAGATTGATATTCTCTTTTAGAGATTAATAACACCTTCACTCTAGAAGTTCTAGTAGCATGAGGTTCCTCTTTTATGTGTAAACCAGTTTATTTTTGTTATAATGTGATGGTACATCAGTAGTATGAGTTCCATATGATTTCTGATGTTCCTTAGATAATGTGAGCTATTTGTTTTTTTAGTTTTAGTGGTAAGAATTATTTTTGTATACTCATAATATGGATTATGATTTATTTGGTAATTTATGGCTGAAAATTCTATGAGTAAGTGACTTTAATTTAATTTACAAGAAACTACTTCTTAAAACATTCTTATAGTTTTTATTTAATGTTTATTTTCTGTTGAATAATTACATTCACATCCTATTAAAGTATATTTTAATTTCAATGTTAGTTTTTCCCTCGGTGTCGTGATTTAGAATGAATAAAATTATAAATTAAAATTAATCAAAAGACATTTTTTGTAGTTTTTTAAATATTAAATTTTTTGTAAATGTTTTAAACATTCAAATTAACTATCATAGTTTGATATAATTAAATATCATAGAAACATAATCAAATGAAATTTTTATTCAATTAAAAAGTGTTAATGGTTTGTAATAATCTAAATAATTTAGATACAGTTATTGATATATGCATCATTAATTCTATGTTGTGATATATTGTTTTTTATATTGAAAACATTTTTTAAGAGGTGTCTTGCATCATTTTTGTATTTTAATAATAACACATTGATAAAATGTTCTAGTGTTTAATTATTAATTTAAGGGTGTTAGGTGTATATTTTAATTTTCATTAAGTGAAAATATTAAAAAAAATATAAGATGTTTCATTTGGATGATGTTGGTTCAGTTTGAGTGGTGTCCCTATGAGAATTTATCATTTATTAATTAATCTTTTGGTATTCTATAATTGATAAAATGGATGTTTTTTTTAATATTAGGATTGAGTTTTCAGCCCCTTTTTAGAATGTACCACATTTAAAACATTACATAATTTTGAGTTATAAAAAAATAATTAATTTCTTAAATTTCTATGGACTACTTTTGTTTTAGAGTTTTAGATAATTATGCCCTAAATACTTTCTAATAAACCCATTCATATAAAATTGTGCACTTGGACTCAGAATACATTTTGTTCATAATACTAAACATTTAAAATGAAACACATTTTTTTAGTGAAATATCTTCATGATTTTTATCATAACTTCATCACTATTTTTAGACATATCTAATAAAATATGAATAAAATTTGAAATTGAGGGATGATAATTAAAATTTCCATAAAATAATAAAATTATGATGAAATAAAACCTTTTCTATTATTTCCAAATTTAGTTATCAATTTAGAGAGTTTTATTTTAACATAGTAATATTTTAGCTCTGATTATCATTCACATACACCTGAAATGATCCTTACTAGATTTTTTTTATAAAACTCATTATAATAAAGTGTATAATAAAAATAATAACCATGAGGTTTTATTTTAAAATAAGAAAACCCATGAATTTTTTTTATAAAAAATACATTTTTCCACTAAGAAGAATAATGACTCCTTTCAAAAAATATCATTATCATACCTAATATGATTTAATTATTTTCATGAAAACATACTATTAAGAATAGAAATTTCATGTACATTTCATAGGTAATGATATTCAAAGAACCCTTACAAGAACCCTTACAAATAGAATAACCCATTTGGTTAATTCCAAAATAATTCTCTATAGTATATAATCATTACTCAGTGCATTTGAGAGTTATATCAATGTAACATTTTATAATAATTAATAACCATGGACCCTAAAATACAAAAAAAAATCATTTTAATCATTAAATATCATAAAATAATCATTTCGAAACTTATGTCACTGAATTTTTGGGTTTCACATTAGAATAAAGATAAAAAATCATTTTCATTGAAAATACATAAAAAAAGAATACACGAATAAAAGAAATGGAATATTAATTCAAAAACAAAAAAAACATAAATTGTAAGATTATTTAATAATAATTTTCATGAATGTGGGAAATCTTTCTCTTACCATTACTCAAAAAATTTATTTTCGCATATTCATAAAAATATAATAAATAACCAATTTCAAAAAATATAAAAATTATCGTTAAAACCTTAATAAATTATAAAAACAGGGAAAAATGAATTAGAACAAAAATTTCATAATTTTAAATGTGTACTTTGATGTTTTTTTTGGGAATATATATATAGAGTAAACAAATTAGAAAAACTATATAACATTTAAAATAAGGTTTTAATGAAAAATCACTTACCTCAGGTCCCACAAATCAATGAAATTCATTATCATCTTGAATAATAAAATTATTTTAAATTATTTAATTTATTTGTGATTTATTTTTAGTTTCATTGTAGCTTTTATTTCACATATATCCTTGTTAAATATAATTACATAATTAATTGAGTTCCCATCAGATGTTTTAAGGACATTTCGCCTATAAGTCAGAAATGGATTTGGTAGGTTGACTATGGTCAAATGGATCATTTTGATATCATTTCTAGAAACTTATTATAGTATATTTACCATTATTACAATGTATTTATACTTTTTTTAAGAAAATACATAATATGGTTTTATAAAGTGAATTGTTTTGCAATCAGGGAGATGGCTTTCCGTACGTACGCTTGAGTAACATTCCAATTTTTAAAAAAAATGAGTGAAAAAGGTATGTATTATTTTGACATTATAGATTAATTGTTATATAATTAATATATTATTATTTATTAAAATTATCCCATATTTATCTACCAAGTTTGTTGGTGATGAAAACTAAAATACATCAGTTTGTGAGGTGATAGTCTACACGTACTCACAATCGATGTTTCCATTTTTTGATCAATATTCAAGAGGGAAGAGGAATATTTATTTACCACCCAATATTAAATTCTTATCATTTATATCATATTTATTCATTTATTTCAATCATTACAACTTGCCATAATTGTTTTTTAAAATTTTGGAAATACAATATTTTGTGAGGTGGAATTCGGCACTTATGCATAAGCGGTGATTTTATTTTCCAATACATGGTTAAGTAGATTAAAAATAAATATAAAATAAAAATAACAACATTTAAAAATATTTATGTTATTTATATATTATATTATAATGTATTTGACTGTTTTAAATTAGGTAAATGAAAAAAGAAAAAATAATTTTATCACTTATAAAATAAACCACTTCTTCCGAAACCCTAAAAAAGTATATACATAAATCCCTCCTAGTATTTTATATAGATAGAAAAGAGAGCTCCATAACATGGTTTGGATTCTAAGAAAATATTGTTATGGAATTTATAAAACAATAGGCAATTAAAATGTGAAGAAGATAGTAGAGGGGTGTCCTTTTATAAGAATTGGATAGCATACACTTGGAATTTTTTAAAAGTAAAAAATATATTAATGCATTACTCAAGAAAAGAGGCACAAAAATAGACTATTTAATTAATTTATTTTATTCACCTTTGAAAAAAATATCATATAATTAAAAATTACCACTCTGAATAAGTTATCGCATTTAGATTTTATAAATAGAATTTATTTTTTGATTAATAGATATAAATTTTAAAAATTTAACTTTTAAAATTAGACATATAAGATATGTAAATGAATTCAGTATGAATAAAACTAAATAATTTTTTATTTGAAAAATAGATAACATTATTACAACTAATATATCTCATTAAATGATAATTAATTATTGATTATAATTAATGAAATATATCAACTATCAAAATTTAATGTGTTCTTACATTCTTCCATACATTAAGAAATTACATCCGTGCTATTGTATACATTACAGAAAAATTGGGGGTATTTTTACTTAATATCCTTTTCTAATACATATGTTTGTTATTCAATAATACTGTTTTTCCAAAAACATCACCCTCAAGAATTACCTTTCTCTATAACACATTCTCTATTTTATCAGGGATATAATCTATGTTTCCATACCTGAAAGATAATATTCTAATTTTACTAAATAAGGTTTCAAAATATGACAAGAATTTGGCTCATAGTTCTTTAATAAAAAAATAGTAAACACATCATTTAGATAGGGTTAATTTAATGGAATGCATAATAATTAGGAATAAAATAAAACCTAATTCTACATTTAATGAGGCTTAATAAACAACATGTATATCTTTCTTCTTTTTTTTAGAAAAACATAACAATTTTACTTGTTGATACATTAAGAAAATAAGGATCATCTACTTTGAATAAAATATCAGTACTTAAATTATCAACTTATCTTTTCTACCTAATATGATTCACCCTTATATATTGATAAATCACATTCACCTTCACTAAAATTTCATATAGCCGTCATTATGCCAAAATATTTCTTTCCACAACTTTATCTATATAACTCACATATCAACATTAATTTCTATATAATTCCTTAAAAGGTTCTATCTATATACTATAATGAAAACTATAATTACATAAAAATAAAACTAATTATATATACTTATTATGAAATAATTTTTATTCCATAGAACAATCATGAATCCTAAAATATGATGTTTGAATCATTTTATCTAAATATCGATAAAGTTGAGGATGAAAAGTAATAGTAGTACTTATTTTAGTACCAAACAACTTTTGAACACATCTCTAAAATTTAGTTGTAAATAGAGAATCAGGGTTAGATACAATAGAAAGAGGTAACCAATTAAATCTGACGATCTATTTAATATAAATCCTAGATATATGGTCAATGTACAAATTATATTGAATAGGATGAAAATGCAGGGTTTTTTCAATCAAACAATAATTACACCATATTGAATTATTACCATGAGATATAGTTAGTAACCCACCAAAAAATTCATTGATATATTCTCTCATATGTATTTGAGCACGAGAAAAGTTTAATGTATCCTATTCATCAATTTTTCCCTTATAATTATTGATATCTCAATCATTTTATAGAATAATTTTAAATCAATAACTTGAATCCTTCCCACTAAAATTATTATTGATGTTCTCTATACATCATAGTATATTTGGAAACATAATAAACTCTTTACTATGAGATTCACTCAAGAATTGATTCTTCAATTAAGAATCACTGGGAATGAAAAATATTTTCCTAAATATTATGAAACCTTATTTTCTCAATTCCATCTTCATGAATCATACAATTAATGATATATTATACCTTTTCATATAGAATATGAAAAACCTACTATGCTTGTTCAATTCATTCAAAAACAATTTATTTCACTGGTAATTGATAGAAAATAGAGGAAGTTACTATTTTCACAATTTCTAGTCCTAAATTCATCAAATCAATTAACAGATGAACAAGTTCCCAATGTCGAAAATTTTATTTTTTATATTGTCGACCTAATGTATTAGTTATTCCATTTAAATTTCCACGATTATATTGAATATTTTAGTGATAATTCATAATCAGTTTCTTCCATATTCTCTTTGCAATTTCAAACTCTTTTTGAGTGAATAGATATATAAAATTTTTTATCATTAAATTTTTCACACATTAATCAATTTAAATAAGGTATCCATAGTTATAAATATAATCCTATAGAAAGTAGTTTTAGATCATGTGTTATATAATTTATCTTATTAGGATTAAATAACATGAATCATAACTAATTACCTCATCATTGTATATCAAAAAACAACCAATTCATTTCAATGAAAAAACCCTTTAGTTTACAAAAATATCCATTAATTGATGGAATTAAAAATATTAGATCATTTAGTAGTCATCTTTTCAACTCATAGAAGCACTCAAAAAATCATTTATCCAGATGAATTTAACTCTTTTTTATGTTAACATATTGAGTGGGATAGATAATTGAATAATGGTTTAAAAACTATGAGTATTAAACTTCCAATCAAAGAAACTAAAAAAACCCTATAATATAAATTTTTACCACTATTCAAAAAAAAAATTCTTAATAGATAAATATTTATTCCATATGAATTTAAAATATATCAACGAAAATAAATTTCTTACAACCAAAAGTCACATTCAAAATAATTTCCTTAAAACTATTTTTATTTTATTTATTTCATATAAATCTTTAACTGTTTCTCATGATCATCACATCTTTTCAATTATTCTATAATATCATAACAAAATGAACCAAATATTAATCCAGAAAATCATAAAAACCTACATTTAGAAGATCATAAAAACATTTATGGATCTTCTTAACCCATAAGAAAAATCCATAAACTTATAAATCCCAAACATAACACGTATCACTATATTTGGAATGTAATTATCCATCAACATTAACAAATCATATCCATATGTATGAATAACTTTAAGAAACTACATATATCCATAGAGCTAACACCAAATCGTTGGATGGTTGAACATTTATAAATGCATAATAAAATGATTTATCCACAATAATATGCATGTTGTTTTAAATAATTTCATCCGTTATTCCTATTTTTTAAATAAGTAATTGTATAAATACCAATATTATTAAAATTATATAATATTAATTTTTGATTTTCATTATTTTCTTTATTATTACAATGAAACTATTCTTTATAGTAATTATCAACATGTTGAAAATTCCCTCATCAAAAACCCATTCCAATCATCAAAATATATTCGCAGTGATTAATTTTACAACAACTATCAAATAAATGGATTCATGGCTTTTATAAAATAAAATTTTTTTCAATGGATTTTTACCCATTACCTACTGCCTGACCTGTTTTTCTACATACTTTCATTGAAAACAGTAAAATTAGAAAACTCATTATATACCTTATTATCAAAATAGAATAATATTTTAATAAATTTGGATCTCAAAAGAACCAGTGCTCTATGATATTTGGCCTTCAATCTGAAGTTTAATAGATTAAATTTATGACAACAATCTTGAATAAAATTTAAGGATTACCTTCTGAATCAAATGTTTTTTAATTATATTGGAATTATGAATCTTCCTCAACTCATATAATTTAGTATCCATTATATGTAGAATACTAATAATGAAAATACTTTAAAAAGAAAATATATTAAATTCCACCACTTTGTATGGATCAATATATTCTCTTCATCTAAATTTACTAAAAAAATAACCAAAACTTATTAGAAACCCATGAAAAATGTTATGTATAAAGATTTATAATATAATGTTTTGAAAAACCAATGATGTTGAATATCTTATCCAAGGAATTAACTTTTCCTTTAGCATTCATAGTGTCATATGATCCACTACCTACTTAATGGTGTATTTCCATAAAAATATTTATAATGGAAATGTTCCTCAATGGTAAACATAGTCACTCTCTCACATGGACATAGCCAAAAATTATATCTTTTTTCAACTAAGATATAATAATAACAAAATACTATGTTCTAATTCCAACCATTCCAAGATACTTTTAAATTAAAACTTGTTTTATTTTATTAAGAAATATTAATGTTTTTAACATGACTTAATCATTGTTCTTATTCATCCTTAAAAAAATAAAAAACTACTTAAAATTTTTGATGAGAACATTATGATTAGTAAAAGAAATAATACAGGTGTAAAATTAACTCTTTAGTCCATTTCAAAACTATGAGATCATATCATAGGTTTTACTTTTTTATAATAATATTTTAGCTAAAATAATCATTAATTTACTCATGAAATCAAATCTAAATCCCTATTATTTTAAATAAATACATTATAAGATTATATAAATGAAAATTCAAAATTATGTTTTTTCATATTAAACATGCTATCCCCTTAAAAACGAATTATTAGTACAATTAAATTTTTGAACTAAAATGGAATAATTGTTCTATTAAACAAAAGATCATTATCTTACCTTATGAAATAAAAAAAATTCATAAACTAGTCAACAAAATGATTATAAATTTAAAATAAATTTCTATCGGTATCATATTCATAGAACCCTAAAAACCCATTATGAGAACACAAAAAAATAAAAAACCCATTCTGTTAATTATAAGATAATTTTCCAAATAACATAATAATTACCCAATGAGTTATAGTGAAATATTCATGCTCAAACAAAATAATTAATAATGTAAAAGGACTGAATTTTACATAAAAAATAGAACCTTTCATTTAATCCATAAAATCAAAATAAATATTTTATTTAACACAATTGCAAAATATCTTTTTGGAATCATGTAAAAATATGTATAGAAGTATTTTTTTTAAGAGAACAATAGAGAAAAAATCCAAGAATAATATAAAATGAGATATTATACTAAATAATAAATAAAAATAAAGATAATTTTTCGTAAGAATAAAGTTCATGATATTGTGAAATTATGCTCATGTCATACATGATAAAATAATCATTCACCACTTTTTTTTAAATGTCATGAATATCAGGTTTTGAAATTGTTTTAAAAAATTCATTTAAAAATTCATTAAAGAACAAATTTTTTTAAAATGAATTTTTGGATATATTTAATAATATTAATAACATAATTTGAATCATTTTATGAAACATATAATTAATTGTAAAATCTTATCAAAAATATTAATGTTATAAAATATGTTTCTAAAGAGGAATCTTTTACCTCGAGTTTTACTATTCGTATATATTATTAATCTCTTAGAATAATAATATTATATTAATCATTTACTTTATTAATAACTCATTCCCAGATTATAATTATTTTTTTCTTGTATCCATGTTATAAAAAATTGAATAATTGATTATGTTCAGTTTAGATGTTTTGAGGGAATTCATCTTATATATTGGAAATGGATTCAATAGGCTATCGAAGGAAAAATTGATAAAGAATATATCATTTTTATAATATTACTGATTCTATAATTATAATTGACATACATTATTTATAATTTTAAAATAAATTATTTAAGGTGGTTATGAAAATAGATGTATGTTACAATAATTGTGATGGGCATTCATGCGTACACTTGATTAATGTTTTCATTTATCAATGAAAATGAAGGAAAATAGTAAATAATATTTTAAATTTCTATAATTATAATTATATCATAAATATAATATTCTTTATTCAAATTATACTATCTATATTAGTGTAGGAATTATCCAGCATCGCCATACTTTAATGATTTGAAATCATTTTTATGATGGTACAAATGAATTTAATGATTTATATTAGTAAATTATTGTCTAGAAAAAACATGAAAACATGAATAAATGTGGAACTTATCCTACCACCTTACCATATGATGATGTTAAACATACCTTGAAATTCATGTTATCTGGTCACCTTACCAAAAAATATATTTCACGTAAGATATTCTAAAATCTACCTACCATGTATCATTGAATAAATTCTATCAATGTAATAAACCAACAGTGAAGTGGAGTGGAACTTACTTTGTATTGATGATCACCTTAACACATATAAAATCATTATATCGTTAGATAGAGATATATATATCATGTCTAAAAAGTACCTGACCATGAATATATGTAATGTGACTACATGATGAAACTACATACCATGTGAATATATTTAATTATCTTGCCAAGGATTATATAATTTTGATTAATTAATATACTTAGCTTGTATGTTATTATTTTAACTCCATGAAGAAATAATACTACCCAATGATTAAATGAATTGTCTTCATGAAGTAATGAACTAAACATGAAACATTTCCACAATGACAAATTTGTTTAACAGATCATGTGTATTTTTTATGTCGAATAACTATTTTTAGATGAAGAAAACTAGTTTTGTCTAACTTAGTAGTGGGTAATTTTAATTATTCAACAACTATTTTTTAATGTAGAAAATAAAGCACAAGTTTTTGTAATTATTAAGTGATATTTCTGCAATAACTAATTTTGTATGAATCTCATTTTGAAAAGAATATAATATCATGTGAAGGAAATTGAAAATAATATCCTTTGAAAATAATAAGACAAGATCCCACACATGAAACTTATCTATAGTGTAGATTTTATGAAACTCTTTTTTTCACAAAAATATTATTTTTTTATTAGAAAAAACAAGTATAAGATCAATAAAATCCAACATCTAACAACCATGTCCAAAAACAAAAAATCCAATAGGTCTGTAGAAGTGATGTCCAGGATCGTCCCTAATAATGATGTCCACACCACCTTGAGTTTGTGATCGAAGTGAGCTAAACATCAAAAGAGGAGGGTGTTTGGGTGCCCTAGAGGCCATGAAGTTAGTCAGATGGTTACCCTCATGCTATGTCCTCAGGATCTCAGTTTCACATGAAAAGAAGAAACCTACAATATTGATTGAGATAATTAATGTTTTGAGGAGAAGATATTCTAACCTTAAGGGAACTCCAGATAATTTTAAGTATGTCTCCATCGTAGTCATGTGGAGAGCTCTTGATAAGTAAATCTGTAAACCATTATTCATGGCCTTGGTATCTGACACAATAGAGTCTCAGTCCCCAGTGTAAGAGTTGAAAGTAAGGATAACCAAAACAGAATTGTCTCAAACAACCCATCCTCCCCTCATGACCCCTATTCACAGGCCCCATTGGTTTTGAGTTTGTTCCCATGAGAGGGATGGTACTATTTAACACAAGAACCAGACTGTATAGGGGTTGAATGGCCCAGAGAGAAGGAGATTCTCATGTAATGTCTGAGGGAAGGCACTACCTAAGGATTATTATGAAGTAATTCTAGATAAGAAATATGTTTTTAGGTCTTGGGAAACAAACACTGGATAGAGGGGTGATACCTGATGTGTCTTTCATTGTTTCACGCTTGCCAAATGAATAAAAACCCCGTAGTGAGATGAATTGACCATCCATATTCTTTATGTTTGGTGGAGGCTCTACTATACTATTGCTAAAATATCTCCACACGAGAAAAAACCACCCCTAAAATAACCATAAACCCACATTAGCATAGCTTAAATGGCCTGCCTAATCACTTTGGAGAAAGACCTGGACCATGGCCTCCTCATTAAGAGCCAAAAAACAGTATCATCTTAAATAAAGAGTATTATTATAGGATTTAATGTCCATATCCATTAGAATATCCATGGATAAGATTCTCCAATTAAGTAAACTAAAAATGGATAGGATATAATTACACCAAAGAACTCTACCCCAGGGGTCACTACCCGGCTACCTAATCATGGCCTTATAGTTTTCCATTTCTAAGAACCTTCATGAAGGAGAAAACCTGACAATGAACCTACCCCTAGATCTATATGGGAATATAACATGGAAGTGGTCCTCCCGAGAAGGGTTGAGGAAAACCCTAAAGAAAGTTTAATTATGGGACACCACTCTGACTGAGAGGTTGGGTGTTGGTTGGCCTAATAAGCCAAGGATACTGGTACCTCAGTTTCATTACAAAAAGATATTAAAATGACATATTATCCATTTTCATTGTTGTTGGAGAGAAGAAAAAATATTATGAAGAGAACTCCTAAGAGTGGAGGGATTTCTACCATTCTCCCTTTAAAATGAAGCAATACATTCCTATGATGAAGTTACTCCCCAAATTCAGGCCCTGAATAACATTCAAAGCCTTATTACATTTTAAGAAAAACATGGAGTCATTCATTTTTATAACATTAATTCTTTCATGTTCTGATGACATATCCAATTTGTTATAAGTGTCCCATCTTCATCTTTCAACACTATGAGCATCCCATGGGAAGGAATTCAAAATGCTCTCCATTTGGTTGATGATTGACATAAGAACCTTATGTACTGATTGAATGTTATTGGGGATTGATGAAAATCCACTATTAATAAGATTAATCCCCCACCATGTGGGGAATTGTTTATTCAAATTATTGAAGAAATTTATGAATTTGTTATAATGTTTTTCAAAGTTATGAAACCATATACATCCATAAGAAATAGTATTCCCAAGTCTGGTGAAGGGAAAATTATTTTCAAGAATTTCGCGTATGCATTCAACGATACCATCGTTCCTTTTCAGGAATCTCGAAGGAATAAAGACTCCAATTTTCTCACAGTTGATCGTTTGTCACTACACACAGCATAATATTACATAATCAAAACATATATTATGATGGAGGGGATCCACCCATTGATCAAGAAAATCAAATAATCTGCAAATATTATATAGGATACCATAGGGACATGGGAGCCACAATAGAATCGGAGAACAGTTCCATGTTTAATGGCTAATGAGATGTATCTTATAAGAGAGTCTAGAGCAAGAATTAACATGATATGGGAGAGGTAGTCCCCCTAACCTAAGCCTAAAGTAGATACGAAAAACCCACATTGTTTCCCAACAAAAATGATGTTAAAAAAGTAGATTAGTAGAATCAAAAAAATATATCAATGAAATCCTCATAGAAGCACATGTATCTCATTGTGTGAATGGAGAAATTACACTCCAGAAGTTCATATGCATTATCCATGTCATGTTTAATAATCATATTTGATTACATGAACATCCTATCGATATCCCAAACCATCTCCTAGGTGACTACGATAACCCCTTGAATAGATCTCCGATAAATGAAGGCATGTAACTCATCTAAAATCTTCCGATAAGTGAAGATATCGAGCCTACTATTAAAGATGATTTATACGAATTTTATGTAATTTAAAATAGTCTAATGGGCTGATATTGAAAGAAAAATGAGTGACATTATACCTTATGGATAAAGATCATGGTAGTTTCACTAGACATTCAAGGAAGATAATCGCCTCTGAAGAAATTATGGATGGCCTTGCATAGATCTTTTTTGAAGATATTCCATGACAGGATTTGGAAAGAGCCTGAGAACACTTCATGGCCAGGTGATCTGTCAGGGTTGAGATGTGTCACTTCCTGCCATATATTCTTCTCATTATGTATAGTACTAATAAGATCATTTTCATTTATGGTAATTCTGTAATGGATTCTGTGAAATGGATCTTCCTGTCCTGAGAGGTATCCATCTTAGAATTGGGGGACTGGATAGAAAAACAATGTTTTCGAGTGAAAATAAACAATACAACCATTCATCTATAAATTACTATATAATGACACATCCTAATGCCTCTTATTGTGAATATTAACTTATTTCATCACCTTGTGGAATCCATCAATGAAATCATTATTCTTATCCCCCTCTCTAAGCCATGAAATGCGGGTGTATTCTTATAGGTCGAGATCTAATTTAATATTAACCACATTCATCTATTATTCCATAAAACATATGGAGATGATAACCTCATAATATCACTAATTTTTCAAGGACACTTTATTAATTTTATTGACATTCATAATATCATCCACAAATGGGTGATAAGGTTAATGAGAATTAAACCATGCTTGGAGGGTTTGTTTAAAGAGAAGAATCTTATCTTGGGGTCAAAATGTACTAAACTGCTAGATATGAGAGTTCTAGGAGCATTATATAGTATCCATAAACCTATAATGTTTCATCCATAACATGGAGAAGATGATGCGACCAGAAAATGGGGATCCCAATCATATATGATTTTGGAAGGGAGAGTGGTTAGAAAAAGAGAAGGATAAATAAGAGACCTTAAGGTTATAGAAGACGTGATTTCTTGATGGTTACCCAACTAGAGTTCATGTCTGAACAAGGTTATCCTAATATCCCATGGGTTATTCCACCATGTACAACTATCACTTGTGATTCCAAGGTCAAGGAGACCCTCTTGTGAAATAAATTAGAAGAAAAGAAGCCATTCATTGTGAGGTAGACACCTACTGCCATTCTTTTCATAAGGGTTCATGATAGATTTGATGTCACCATCCATAATTCAAATCCACTCTACATGGTTAAAGTAAATTAGATCTATCCAATGGTAATCCCTCAATTCAACTTCACACTTAGCATAAACAAAATAATGGAAACAATGTTGGTTTTTATCCTTCAGTTTGACCGAAAAGTTTTGATAATAAGATTCCACCACGTCGATCTTCAATATAGAACTCCAAAAAATCTAAACACAATAGTTAATAGTCTTTCCAATAAATAAATAACCCAATTACATTCTTGTAAGAAACTCTATGAATTTATAAGAACATTGTTTGGGCTCCAAGACAACAAAAAATGAGAACTTATGTTTAGACACCTCAAAACAAATGCATGTATAACTTTACCATGGCACTGAGAAAACAAGTGTTTTATATAATAAGTGAGATCTTTGGGACAAAGTGAATATGGTACTGGCCGTAGGAGATAAATGATTCTGGAATAGTTCTACTGTAGAAGCGATAAATGTTGAAGAGACTCTATGCAAGGAAATTCCAATATACTATTATCATTAAAACCAGATGTAGTTTGTTTATTATTTTATTTAATAATGAACTTCTTTGATGAAAATGATTTCAATGTGGAGGTGGTTGAGAATCATCTTTATACCAAATCCATAATTAAATTATATTTTGTTTTATCTATTTTAATTTATTTAATTTGAAATAAAACTATTTATATTTTCTTAACTATTAAGAAATAACCAACTCTACTAGAAAACTGAAATTAATGTTTTATATACTAATTTTATAAGATTATATTTTCCTCCAAGTATGATATATTTTGGAATTTATTTTATCTATGATGTGATCACAATTTTTAGAACATTCTTTAAAGAAAAAATTTTATGTTTCAACTATTTTTATTAATAGTGAAATTTTATAAAATTTGGGTACTTAGTTGTTAAATTTTTGAAGTGAAATATTATGAGAAACACAATTCAACCCAAACCCTCTATGAGATTTCAACTTTGAAAAAAATCTCTTATCAGAGATCATTCAAAACAATTACTGTGATCTGGTTTTAAATATATTAAATTTATGTTTCTTATAAATTTTTAAAATTATTAATGATCATAGAATGGAATGGAAAACTAGTAATTTGACTCATTATTTTAATGGAATAAATTATGCTAAAAGGAAAATCAAAATGGAAATTAATTTGGTGGGTATGGAATTTGAAATATAGGATTTAATTAAAGAAACTACTTCTAAATATAGTCATAGAATTGGTTAAAAACCAAAAAACAATATAAATACAAATTGGACCAATGTTATTTTTCATCCATGTCTTTATGTATTTATTATTCTAATAGACCTACAGAATTTTTAATTTTGAATAGTCTAATATAAAATTATAGGAAACTAGTAAATCAATTATCAATTCAAATTCAACTTATTACTAACTTATCTGGATCCAAGAAATTATGTATACCAAAATCATTTTTCTCTATAATTTATTTTTTAATAAATCTTCTAAAATGTACAAGAACGAACATATGGTGTTTGGATAGTTAATGTTCTGGAAATATGATTAATTACTACATACTTTTCCATAACCTTTTTAATGTTTAAAGTGGACACTTAACTTTTAGTGACAATTCCTGATAGAGATAACTGGACTCTGTCAAATAAAAACTCTACTACTATTTTAAACTATAATTTTTAATTTGTATATGTATTAAAGTATAACCTTATTATAATTCCATAATTATGGGTTTATGTTTTAAATTTTATGTTTTAAAACAATTCTTTCAATTATTTTGATTCCAAATGTTCATTAGTTGTTTCAGATATGAAAAATGAAAATGTTTTAGGGGTTGATTTAAATTCATAATTTTCTCCAAATTTTAACAAGTTTAAGTTTCTTTTACAAAGAATCATGTTGTTGGAATATAATATAAGGACACTATAATATTCACTCACTTAAAATTTTTAATATGAATGGTTCAGTTAATGATCTATATTAGAAAGAATTATATCTTGTAAAAATTTAAAAAAAATTATAAATGGGAACTCATCATAAAAAGTTGTTCATAAAAAAGAATGAAATTTCAAGTTCACAAACATTGGAGTTAGTTCAAATGTAATATTTTTATTACTTCAAAAGTATTGGGTTTTGTATAAAAACATTATGATTATGTTATAGTGTATGATTAATCATGTTATTCATGGTGTTTTTCAGTACTCATAATAAATAACCTCTTTTCTATTTTTATAATTATACTAAATATGTATAAAATCATAGAGGAAAAAGAATTAAAACAATAAGAAGTGATCATGGTTGTGATTTTGAAAATAATCAATATATAAACTTATTCTCACAATATGTATATAGTCAGAACATTACTACTCCTTGGACCCCATAGATAAATGGTGTAGTAGAAAGTAAAAATATAACTGTTTCTAAACTTTCAATGATTATGCTCAATGAGTACGATTTACATATATTTGTTTTGTAAAGGATTTGAATAAAACATTATATACAATTAATAGTGTATTAATAAGAACTTATTTCATGAAGCCACCTTATTAAATATGGAATGGTAGAAAAAATCAAATAACATTAGATTTTTTATTAATGTACTTATACTCAATAAAAATTAATTTCAAGACAATTTTTCTTTCAATTATGATGAATGAATTTACATTTGATATTATACAACTAGTAAATCATCCATGGTTATTAATAAAAGGACAAATATTGTGGAATTATTTTTATATATCATTTTTGAGGAGGAAGATCTGCATAAACCAAATAAATTGTTAGAAAATTTCAAATATTATGATTCCTTTTTAGAAATCAATTATTCCATAACATTTTTAAATAGTTCTCTCAGTTATAATAAACATCCTAAAAACAAACATGTAGATGAGAATGAGGTTTCAATCAATTTAATTCCATGATTTTTTACGACAAATAGATATCATCACATATATGCTATTTTAGGTCAGTTGTACAAAATATTTCACACTAAATATTCTCTCAGAAACAACCATTAACATCAATATTTATTATCATAGCATAAAAATAAGAAATAAATGATAAAATTAATAATTAATAATATTTAATAGTTATTTATGTAGAGAAAAATTATTTTGAATGAAATTTATTATGTCAACTAGTTTAAAGTCACAATGACTACTTATCTATTCTCACTGAATTACTATTTGGAAATAAATTTGATTGTCTAGGAATAATTGTCTGAAATACATCAAGACTAGTTACATAATGATATATTTATCTAGAAGGTATTGATTATGTGGAATCCTTTACACCAATATCTTGACCTGAATCCCTTTTGTCGATTCATTACTATGTATTATATTTAGATTATAGACTGTATCTAATATATTTCAAGAGTTCATTACTGTATGGTTTTGTTTTGAGATTTTTTTGTAAAAAACCCTCCATATTTCACAACCCTCACTTTCCAAATCTTGTTTTTAAATTAAGTAAATCACTATATGGTTTAAAATATATCTTCGATTATATTGTGAATGGATCATCTCATTTTAGATTTCAAATGGTTTTCCAGAGGGATAGTTAAGAATAATTATTTTATTAAAATAATCTCAAGGGATGTTTTATAAATATAGAATTATATTGAAGATATTATTTTTTGAATATTATAAAAATATTTTTTTACAGAGTTTTCAGAAAATAGGCAAAGTGAATTTGAATAGTGTGTGATGAGTGAACATAAATTGATTCATGTTTATCATATTTTTCAAAAAAAATTGTGGAATTGAATTGAATAAATGTATTTACAAAATACACCATTTGTAAATATTAATATATATATATATAACTAAAATTCATGATACACACATTTGTTCTGGTTTGATTGGATATTGATGAGACTATAAAAATTGTTGATCAATCCACTTATTGAGATATGATTTGATGTTCATTGTACAAATTTTCCTGGAATCCTTATATAATAATTAGTGTATGCATGTGTTCTAATATTTAAGAAAACCCAACAGATTGAAATATACTAGAAGTTAATATAAATTTCAAGCACTCAAAATTATACAAATGTTTTGATTATTTTACTCTAAAAGATAAGAATTTGATTTAGTTAGTTATTCAATTTTAGATTTTGTTGGTATTATGTTTTAATGAAAACATACATGAATAAAATTTCCCTTTTTAGTAACATATCTAGTGTTATGGTGTTATATGAAATATAATTACTTTGTATATTCCACTACTGTAGATGATTACATTATTGTAGGCAGTTTCTATGTACAAATTCTATTGAGGAAATGTACATTACTATACAATGAATATAAATTATTACATGTACCTATAAATCGATATAATACATGCATGATAAATATTTCACTCATTCCTATATCACATTCTAAGAAATATAAAACTGATATAAAATATTCCTTTTTGATAGATCATTTACAAAAAGGTTATATAAAACAATACTTCATTGTTACTAAACATCATATTGTGAATATATTTACTATGCCCTTTAATATTAAGATAATAAAAAATATCGTACATTAATTGGGAATAATAATTATATATACATGATCTTTAGTTATTAATTCATGTGATATACATTTTAACACTATTTTTTGTTAATAACTTGGTAATGAAGTTCACATGTTCAATATTCTAATAATGATAGTTGGTTCATGTTTTTAGTATAATTACCATATAGTCATAGTCAACCTTCCATCTATACCATTGGTCTCTTAGATTAATGGTTATTAGACATAACATTTTTATTCCCTTATATGATTTCATAAAAATATTTTTTCCAGGTTTTATTTATGTTTGTAATTATTTTATTCTATAAATGATAAAATTATATTTGAAATTTGAATATGAATTGACATTGTTCTTTACCTCACATCTCCAATATCATTTCATAATTTTTTGAGAAAACTGATTTCTCCTATATAAAACTCAAATTTTATCTATCCCAATCCTATGATTATTTTATCCAATACCAAGCCTTCTAAATTAAAATAAATGGAAACACGTCGAGGATGAAATTCATGTTGGATATTTTATTTCATTTTTAGTCCCCTCTTTTAAAAATTCGATGAATTTAAAATCTATCATGATCACATCAATGGATATTAAGAATCCTCACCTAGTTGATCATTATGTTTCATTATAAAAGTAAATTGATATTTAGTAGTTAAAATCAATTATATAACTATTCTATAATGTGACTAAGGAATAAATGGAGATACATGTTTTAAAGAAAATACAAATCCTTTATATCCAATATTTTTTAATGATATTTATGTGAATATTGATTTCTTCTATGGGGATAATAAGGATACAGTCATATATATGATAAATAGTATAGTTCTATAGTTATTTTTATTGTGAAGGGAAAATTGTTTCAGTGTACATAAAAAAACTTTGTTTGGGTATCACAAATTCTCATATCCAGTTAGTCACCAAAACGTTTAGTTTGAAAATGAATTTGGTGAGATTAGTTTAAATGGAACCCCTTTGTGGAATTTTGTTGTAAATATTATTTGATAGTTTAGGGTTCTTATTAATTCCACCTAAAACATTTTTTTCCATGAAAATAATACTTTGGTAACCTAGGACATCAGGATCTATGGTCGTTGTTTTTTATGAAGAATGATGTTCAAATCAACTAGTTTGTATATAATGGGAGATATATGGTAACATTTTTTTAAGCCTACACATATTTTTTGATAATTATTTTTCCTAAAGATAATTTCCACCTTTTTCATATCAATGAAATGGTTCTTTAAGGGGGTGGGGTGAATTATCACCTCATCATATTCTCTTTGACTTATATAAAAGATCTACAAAAAATGAGGCTAAATTGGATCCCATAGAAAATGGAATGGGTGGTTGACATGGAAAATATTAATATAAAATTTGATCATATGAAGTATATGGTAAGTTATTGGGATATTTTTGATTCTATATCATTATCCTAATAATATAGTTGTGTATACTAATGATGAGGTGGGTGTTAGAGAGAAATAGGTTAGAGAAGAAAATAAAATAATTTATTTTGATGAACTAATGATATATTATCATAAGGATATCACAGAATAAACTCCTAATATATCTTTTCATTCTCTTAGATTCAAAATCCATCACCCAAATAAGATATTTAGTCTCAAGATCACACTAATATGGTTGTTTCTGTGAGTAGTTATAGGCTAGTGATTGATGAGTTTGAAGACTTTGAAAGCAATGATAAAATTAGTTTATAATTATTATACAAAATTGTTTGTACACCTAGAAATATTTTTACAAACAAAACCTATAAGGGGTAGAAGTCCCTTGTATCTATTTTTTTAGATTTATATTATCCAAATTTAGATGAGGATTGGAGAAGTTCACCTAGACATATTGGATCAGATGTCCATTATACATAGAGATCACTAGTGGGATATCATTTGGCTGATATAAATACTCAAGAGAGACGTGATTAAACTTATATTATACCTTCATTTGATAATAATATATATTATATCTTTGGACATACACCCACCATGTTTGGTGAAGAAACTAATCATGGTAGTGGTTATTTTGTTGATGTTGATGATCGTACCCATTTTATTCATGAGGAAGAAGTGGCTACTGATTATATAAGTTAATATCATCATTCTAAAGATGATTTAGTGGAGGATGTTCTTATGTTATATTGTAGGAAATATGAATATGATCCTTTTACCTCCATCCCTTCTACATTATATGTCACTAAGTATGACCTGGGTTCATACGAATCTAAGATGATGGATATGTTCAAAAAATATTTTTAAAAATTATGGAATATCCTCACAACATGTTAGAAAAAGTGAAAGTTTTTATGTGATTACATCAATACTCTACCATCTTTTAATAAGATATATATTTTTTCCAAAATAATGAAAAATTAGATTGTAGATTTGAGGGATTTAGTTGGTCATCTGTAGGAATATTTATTATATATGACGATTTCGTTTAAAAATAGATTTATGAATTCAATGTTTCAACATACTCCCATATCTCTTCTTGAAACTCCAACATAAAGAATATTCTATGATTAAAACATTTTAAAAATCATAAAATATAAGTTAAAAATAATGTTTTATTAGTTTTGAATGACCCACGAATTTGTGTTCGATGGTTTTAGAACACTTTATTTCATAAAAATAGATATGTTTTGAGAATAAGTGAAAATAGCAGGGAATGAAATATAAAAAATCATGAAGAATATTGATCGTTATCCTAGTTAGATATTTTCTAATACTGAATTAAATGGTGTTTCCAAAAACATTTTCATGTATCTCAGGATTCCTACATTGACTATATTATTTAAGTGACCCATGGAATTTTTCTATGATATGAATCCAATTTTGGAATATTACATAGATAATAGAGATTATTTCATTTATTCTTAGGAGCATGGTCCTCAAGATGTATGTGAGTTTTTTGAAATGAATTATCTTTATATTTACACTTCTCAAACAGAATTGTTTCCCCATTCATCTATTCTAATTTAACTAGATCCAACAAATACCTCTAATACCATCAATAACTATTTTTATGAATCATGTAAAATTATTTTAGAAACTATGGTCTCTTCCAATATCTGTTGTCATTTGTGAGATTTCAACCTAAATTTCCCCTCAAACTACATAATTACATTCCACTACTTTGAAAGGAAAGGACCCAATCCTTTATACATATTTAAAAAATTTCTTAAAATATGACAATGGTTAGGACACCATAATGGAATTTTTCTATAATCCTTTTGTGATCTCGTTTGATATTTTTATGAAATATCCTATTGTATTCTCATTTTTGGAAAATATATTTCATATATTTTTATTTTCCCTAGTTTTTTGATAGTCCTAAATTTTGGGGAAATATATCTAGTAGTGATAAATAAAAACTAATTTATTTCAATTAAAAAATTCATTATTTCTATAAAATTCTAACCAGTTAATTCAATACTCAAATAATTTAATTTTGATGTATTAAATTAATTTCTATTTAATATTTATAAATTATGATCATAAAAAATTTGTACATTGCTTTCTTAACCTAGAACACCATTATTTTAATGATCACAATTCAACATTGGGTACATTTTTTCAATAATAGTCTCTATCTTGAGGGTTTTGGGAGACGGGCATGGACTTGTCACGACATGGGCCCTGGGGGATGGATTGTGACAGTTAATGAATTTTTTCAGAAATTTATACTAAAAAATATGCTAATTTAATTATAAAACATAATGAATCTATATATTAAATGTACTAAAGTATCAATGTGGGGACAAATATAATGAATTCACTTGGAAACACCAAGGATAAAAAAAATACTAGATATTGATAATAATATAAATTCTACCTGATTAGTAATGAATCACATCGGCTTCCATTAAAAAATATTTTTATATTAATAAACAATAACTAAAGGATATGGTAGGGAAAATATTATTCTATAGGGAAGAACATAAAAGTGAAATTATTATTTTAATCCTATTAAGAAATATATAACATTCAAATCACTTGAGTCAAGATTGAATGAAGAAATTATGAATTATATTATATGTGGAAGTAACTCTAATTTATATAGTGGTGAGAAGATACCTCACATGGAAAATAAGGAAAAATATTTAAAACATTATATAATCATAATTTTAATATAATATTTTACATTATTACATTTTTAGGATCATAATATTGTAGAGATTTAGACAACTAAGAAAAACTTATTACATAACAAACACATATAATATATAGTTTTCATATCCACTAAATATAATTTTTACTAAAATATATATTTTTTGAAAATGAATCACATTTTTTACAAGGAAAGTCAACATTAATTTTAACATAACTTTTTTTTGCTCTAAATCATCCTTAAATGAGGAAAAAATAGTCAAAACATGGGATGGGTAACAAAAGTAATGAAAGGGATATAAAAGAATGAAATTCATTATTATACTAAATAACATTGTAGCCCCTAAATTTTTTATGTTCCCACATTATTCTTTAACAATATAAATTTATTCATTTGAACTGTGAAAGAACAATTTTTTATCTAATAAAACCTTTAAAACCCAATGTATGAAAATATTTTCCCTAGTTGGAATCTTATATTATTATATTCATATCTCGAGTTCACTCATGTATTAAATAACTTGATTGTACTTAAATAAATAGGTTAAAGATACCCAGTTTAGTCTCTCATTTTTCTTTTAATACTTGGGAAATTACATATTACATTAGAGATATATAAATCAAAATGATAGATAAAATAAGACATATCCCGATCAATAATCATATAAGTCATATCTGGATCACATATATATATATTTAGAATTATAAATTACTGTATCATGATAAAAAAAATTAATCTTATACCTTTCTTCATAAATAAATTTTTAATATCATTTGTACTAATAAGTAAATCAATTTTCATAAAATAATATCCTGAAATATATTTTTCATTGTAAAAATAATTGAAAACAAATTATAAAAAAAATTGTTTAAAGTATATTATTTATTTATATTGTTAATAACTTTTTTAGGACCATTACATTATCATTATATTTTATATTTCATTAATAACAATGTGTTATTTAGATACATGATTAATTACATTTACATTGGCGGTTTTGAGGGTGTTCACTTTAGAATAATAAAACAGAATTAATATGAAGAACATGTTCAATATTTTCATTATTACGTCATCAATAGAATCATAATTAGTTAATTATTTTCATTTAAAAATATAAAATATAATTCTTCAACAATCCATGAAACATGTCCATGAAACATTAATCACATCGCTTATTGGTGGTCATAGACAACAGATTCCCATGAATGAAGTTATCATATTTCAATGATATAAAAGGAAAGATAAATATACGATATATTATCATTATAGAGTGATAATTATTTCCTTAGTTTCATATATATTAATTAAATCCATCAAAATAATCATCCTTTTTCCATGGTGATGATAAATGAAACACATATATTTATCAATGTTTTAATCCACATATATGCTCGGGGGATGTTTTCATTTCCCATATATTGGAAAATGTGATGATAAATGGTTGTAAGAGAATCATAATAACATTTAATTCTATTTAATATACTGATGTTGCTTTTTCATCATGATCAATGAATATTTTAACGACATATAATAATAAATTATCTTGAAATAGGGTGTTTGTGACTTAATCCTTATCCTCGGATATATACCTTTTCCTTACAGGTTAAGCCTCCTTGGATTGAACTTTTTTTAATACCATAAACACTGATAAATGTGTAGGGATTACAGTATAGATTTTTTTTGGGATTTTTTGAACTATAATTCTCCAAATTTGTGAGGAAGTGAGGTGAATATGTTTTCTTTCATATGCCACGGGATGGGACCCTTGTAATTACATAATGTGTAAAATATTTATAAATTTGTTTTCATGTTCATGAGGTTTGAAATTGATATATTAAAAATATATGATAATTATGAGTTAATATTATCTAATACATTAAAATTTGGATATGATTTGGTGATGTTTCTACCCTTATCTCTTTTTTAGCCACTAGTTAAACATTTTAACAATTTTCGTGATATCACAGAATTTTACAAAACAAAATTCAAGAAAGTTACTATATAAGTAAATGTGACTCATTAGAAAAAAATGGATATTATTATTGACCATATCTCATTCACATGTCTGGAAAAAAATTTAACCATTTTTTAATAAACATTTAACATAATATGCCATTAAATAAATCTCATGATTACTCATATAGGTTTTAATTAATGAAATAATGATACTAATAGAATTAAAATATAAATTTTTTAAAATATTCAATATATTATATTTATGTATAAAATTGATGGAACACAATAATCCATTATATATTTAATAAATATTAATGATTTTGAAAATCATTAAAAAAATTATATTTCTTGTGTGATCATCATGTCGTTGTTGTGTAAGAACATAATGTAATTATTCCAACAATAAATTTTAAAAATAAATTAACAAGGTAAAAAAAATAATTCATATTTCACATAATCGTTTAAAATCTTACATTACTTCTGGTTATCCTTATGAATAAAAATAATATATTTTAGAACATTGGGGGTATATTTATTTTCTTTACATAAAACAATATTAATGTAATTATCAAAGGTAAAAAAGGAAATGAAATTACATATATTTAAATATTTTATTGTTTGGGTTAAAATAAACTCATCCAATAGAAATAACTTAGGTGTTATATTGATCCCTAATGCTTTATCACATTTTTTATCCAAAATTTCTTTATTAATATCAACCATGGTGACAAATATTTACCATGGTTTTTATTCATAATGACCAAAAAATGATGATATATTAAAAACAATTACATTCAGATTGAAAATATGGGATCCATTTTTTCAAATTCAATTTCTGTGAGTTTCAAAAATCACTTTTTCAATAAATCCAAAAAAGCCTAATGTAAAACAGTTTTGTAGAAAATTGAATTTTGAGTATAAAGAAATGTTTTTTGTAACATAATTAAGCATAATATTAAATTTAATGAAATTAATTTGATTTTATTTAATAAAAATTAAATATTTAAGTTATAAAACAAATTAAAAATCAAATGGTACTCTGTAAATACATGAAAATAAAAAATATTTTTTTAATAAATTTGTTATTTATAAGTATTCACTAAAATATAAATATTTTAATAAAAATAAAAAAAATATCAACAAAAGCTAATTTTGAGAGGATAATTTCAATAATTATATCCATTTTTTCCAATAAAATATTTAAAATTGGAATAAATCAAGTATATTGTCCACATACAAAATAAAATTGATACATTTTATGATGAAAATGTATTATTGAAGCCTAAAATTACTTAATTATTATTCATTTCATAATAACCATAATTAAATGAAAATTAATTCATTAATTTGAATATAAAATATCATTATTATATTAAAATCATTAATAAATAGTGATTAATTTTATATATTATGATAATAATACATTGTATATAAAGAAGTGCTTTATAAAAATTAACACTTTTTCCTTCAAATAATTTTATGTTAATTTCAAACCTATTTAATATAAATAGACCTAATGTATATATTTATATTGATCATATATTTAAAAAACAGATTATATTCATATTTATACATATATTCTTCATTACATCCCCCAAATATTTTCATTTACATATCTCTAATCATGTTATTTGTATTCTTAAATCATTGATTTCTTTCTATAGATACATTTTGGGTAAAAATATTTATGGTTATCAAGGAGGATAATTATTTTTCGTTTTTTTATTTTGAATTATAAGTTCATTTACTCTACATATACATTTCATTATGTTTTCTCATATTAAAAATTCATAATTCTATATTTTTTATTATAGTATTTAATTATATTAAGTTTATTATAGTTCATTTTGGGTTGATGTTTCTCATATCACAATATATAGAAATAATATTAATTTAAAGGATAATTCCATATCAAAATAATGTGGTGTTATATTCTCAACCACTTTAATAAATTATGAAATTTTAATTTTATCTCATTATTGGTAAAAGTGAATAATTTTTTTAATTAATTACAGAGAGTTTATGATAAAACATATTATCATAAATAGAAAAAAAGAATTAATTTTAAAAAATACGATTTTTGTAAACCAAAAATTTTTAAATGGTTAAGAAAAATTCAGTTTAAATATAGAATATTAATATATTATAGTCACCTAGAGTAACACATAATGGAGTTTCAAGATAAGAAAAATATTATTGAGAAGTGAAGATTTGTATGGGGGGAATAACATCCAAATAATAAAAGTTAGTGATTGAGAACATTAAATTGATAAAATATATGACCTAAAGTTCTAAATTAATATGGGAAAAGAGAACTACAAATTCACTAAAGATGAAGGTATTAGGATAAATTTTTTATTTTTATATTTTTTTCTTGGAGTTGGGGAATTATTTTATTATAATCATAATGAGTATGAGAATATGTAATTGTTTTATTTCATTTTTATATGCACAATTCCATGCATGTATTTTGTTTCGATCAAATATCTTTTTTAATTATATATTACTAGAAGAAACAAATAATCAAGATGGATTTTTCATGCCATAAGAATTAAAATTTTTATTTAATAAATACAATGATACAAATAATTTTTACAATATATTACACCTATAGTTAGTCATTAATAAAAAACAATCAGGTTAGGATAAGTAAGATAATATCAAATATTTATAAGGCTTCACATAATGAAATATTAATCTCCAACACCTCAAAAATAACACCCAAAGATAGACCTAAATAATTCACAACTGGAATCATTACATACAACCATGGTTCTAGATATTGGATATACCCTTGAGAACAATGGTACTAAATTATAATCATGGTTATAAAAACCATGGGATCTTTAGCCATTGGGATAGGCATGCACCCATTGTTTGACAAAACCGTTGGAACAGAACACCTATACCCACGATTTAAAAACAATTGTTGTATAAAATTTAAATAAAATGACCTTCATAAATGTTTTTTCCAAATGGTGGGTACATACCAACTTCTATGTTTTTGTAAAAATAGGGGTATATGTCCTTTATTAAAAAATATTCCCAACTGGGAATTGTTCCTAGCACCTTCTACCTATACTCTAATCACTTTACCACTGTCCTATAACACAATTTCTATTATATTCAATAATATATCCATAAATATTTGAAAATTAATTATTAAAAATTTAAATATTTTTATTTTTATTAATATGAAAAAATATTTGGCCTACTAATACTCCTGGTTTGGTCAAATCATGGGTATATGATCGTTATTAAAAATACCACAACTGGGAATTGGTCCAAACACCTCTAACTTATATTCCTATTATATTAATGGTATCCCATGACAATTTAATGGTTCTTTTCTTTATATATATATATATATATTTATTTATTTATTAAATTATTTATGGTTATTGTTATTATTATGGAAAATATAGGATAATGTATATTCATAGTAATGTCAAATAGACGGTATATGTGACTAATACTAATGGTTCACCCAAAACAATGGTATAGGTTTCCAGAAACAATACATGTACCCATGTATTTGTCAAACCATCTTTATAGGTTTTTTATTGGCCTTCACGTAAAAGTTTTTCCTTCGTGAAACTTATTTCTATGGTTTACAAAAACCAAGGGTATTTGGGTGACCTATTCTGAGGGTATTTGGATAACTATGATTATAAGTCCTTCTAGTGAAAATGATCTTTACAAAGGATATAGGATTAACCTATAACAATAGGTATGGAAAAATGTTTTTTATATACTTGATTTCAAATAATTCATAATATATATCCAACCATAAAACTGTGTTAAATATACCAAACCAAGATCAAAACCCCAAAATCAGAAATATTTGATCTCATATTCATCCATGACCAACATAACAATTATTCCCAAATAAAATAAATGACTAATAAAGTCATATAGAAAATTATTCTCCATAGTACATTAATCTCCAAAATATATTAATATTTTATAAAATTAAAACCATACTATATAAATATACAATAAAATCATATATGATTCAAAAAGATCAGTAAGACTTTATTCCACAAATCATATCCCATCCTAGAAAAAATATGTCTATTTAACCTATTCATATAAAATTCACCTTATTATGAACTTCATTAAAAATAAATTTATTCACATAGTATCCAATGTACGTTTCAATCATAGGGTTATATATAAGATAAATTATATTTTCAATGAATTTATTAAACCATTATCACAATTATCCTTAATTAACTCAATGTTTAAGATCATATTTACCCTAATTGTTATCAATATAATCCAAAAAAGGTTCAAAAAATAGAAAATAATTATTCTTTAAATAACCATTTCAAATTTAAACGTTAAGGGTTACATATACATTAAACATATATTAAAACTTAACAAATGTCCCCAAATTTTCCCTAATCCCATAAAAACTCAAAAATGTTATAATATCAATAATCTTATGATCATATTTAAAATTTTCAACCCTTAAATAAAATACCATTGCATCATAAATCTTGAAACCCTATATGTAACGACTTTTAATAGTTCATCATTCTTTATAATCCGTTATTAACAATTTTAGAACTTATTTATTGACACATCCTTCAAAAAAATACTAATCATATCAAGGATTACATAATATAAAACTATTTTTGATTCATAAATTAATCAAAAATAACTCATACCTTTGAAATATAGATCACCATTACTCACAATACCAATTTGAAGATGGATTCCCCATATTATACTAGAATGAGTTCTAGTATTGCTAGAATTGCGCAAACCTTTCCATGTTCCTTTGACTCCTTTATCCATTTATAATCATTACAACATTATTGAAATTTATGTTGACATAGATTTAAATTTTTAATTAATATCATATATTTTATATATATCTTTGAGACATCACCTTGATCTTGTTTCCCATTACATATTTGGATATGGTTCGACTTTATGTTCTAAAATAATGGTTCATTATTATAAAAATAAAACACTCCGGATCAAAATATAAATAAAAAAATCTCCAAGGTAACCCTACATTATAACCATGTAGATGGTTGGGAATACCTTCTCTCTGTCATATATTATGAAACCATGAGAATACCACTTATTGTATTTTTTAAATCTTGTATTATTATAAATTTTTAATTTTAAAACATGATAAAATGTTTCCAAAGGTCCTTCATATTATCTAGGAATAGAAGATGATTGGCATACACTACAATGTTTTTTATGGTATGTTGAATATTTTATAACAAGTAAAAATTAGACGAGGAATATTTTTCAATTATTATTGAAAGTTAATCCTTAATAAGAGAAACTAAGTTTGTATTTTATTTAAACACATCCATCTTGATAAAGATGTTTTACCATAATGAAATTTATTTATGAGTCAAAACTAATAATTTCATTATTTAAATCAATGTGAAAAACTATATGAATTTAATTTTGAATTTATTACTCTATGGAAACCTTCCTTTAGTCTATGCTATTTTTGATCCACTATATAATTAACTTATATTTTATTAAGTTAGTTTCAATTATACTTCATAACATAATCCCAAAATAATCTTATTTCATATTATAATACCAAACCATAATGTTCTATAACAATTATAACTTATTATCTCAAACCAAATTATTAACCCTTAATTTTATTCAAGTAGTTTTTTTATATTATATTCATTAATGTTACCAATAACATCCCTATGATATAATATACAAGGACAATTCCATAAAAAAAATATTATTTTTTAAATAAAAAATCAAATTCACACATGTTGTGTATATTAATGGTTAGTACTTTTTAATAATTAAGTAACAACAAATAAATAACAAACTATTATATTAAAATGTGTGAAAAATCACTCTATATCCACTTTTACTAGACTGAAAATTTTCAATAATTAAATACATTTTTTATTCATAAAAATAACATAACCTTCTTCTTATGTTTTATTTTATCCTACTCCGCCATAATACATGTGAATTAAGTATTGAAAAGGAGGTATGTGAAATATAATCTATGTAAAATAAAAAAAATTCAATTGGTATAATGAAAGAAATTAAAACCATAAAAGTTTATAACTTTTAAATAATATTATTTGATAATATAAAATTATACATATCCACTTTAAAAAAACATTTTTTCAATGAAAAACTATAAATCATATATCAAGAAGGTAGTTACCCTTGTACGAAGTTTAGATCATTTTATTAATAACTCATGATCAGTCATTTCAGAAGTGTCATCTTTCTACTTAAATGAATAGGTTAAAATTATTTTGTTAAAAAACTTATTCGTTCCAATAAATAAAATTATCACTACCCAAAGCATTGGAGTGTTAAATAAGGGCCACAAAACCTATAATATGTATAGGTATCACCCATAATATATCATATATAAGGATCAGCCATAATCATATATAATGTTCTAGTTCTATATTATAAAAAAATAAAATTTAATCTTTCACCTTTTCATCATTTTTCCCATGAAAACACTTTTTAAACCCTTTATAAAAAAACATTCCATGATCTTATAAAAATAAGAATAAATAACACATTATTTTGACTAATCATTAAAAAATATATTTTGGAAATAATATTATTTTAAAATAACCCTGAAAATGATAAAATTAAGCTATATATAAATGAAATGTTATGATGGAGGGAAATTTTTCATGTTATAAATGTTAAAATAATGATTCCTTTCACACAATATGTAAAATTACCTTGTTGGGAAAAAGAAAGATATTTTTATGTTTATGCAATGTATACAAATTCTACAGTATATGGAAATAACAATCTATTGTTATTTATCTTTAAATATATTCATAATTGACATAATTACAAAATAAAATAAAAAATAAAAATATATAATTTATAGTTTTAAAGGAAGAACCCTTAGGACTTGATAAATTTTTAACCAATGAGTCGTTGAAACAAAAAAATATTTAATCAATCGTAATTTTTTTAATATTTATATAATAATTATAAAACACATTAATAAGACATTTTTATAAGCCCTCATCCATAAAACATTATATAATATTAAAGTAAATTAGGAATTCACATTGGGGATCTTTTCAGGTTTACAGTTTTAGAGAATTTGGCCATAACTATTACATATCAACTAGAATATTACATGTAGATAATATTAATCAGTATCAATTTTTTTCATAAAATAAAAACTCTTAAAAAGAAACATGACTAGTTCCATGTTTTAGACAACATGACCTTTCCTCGATCCCATCCTTGACCCAATTCCACTTTATGTCTTGTATAAAACATTTCAAAAACATGGGATGAGAAAAAATAACTCAGTAATGGATACATAAAGAAGGAAAACTATGAGGTTTTTAAAACAACAAAAAAACCCTGAATATTTTTTCATTAGTAATAATTTTCACTTTTACTAAGTAGTATATACGCATCATTAAATAAAAGATCATTGTGTTACCTTTGGTAACCATAATATTACCAAAAACCCCATATAAAAAACATAACATGGAAAGGTATCTTGGGACATAAACATACTTAGATAGAACCATACAGTCTACTTCGAAACATATCACTAAATGGAATATCCATACGACTGACTTCTATACCAAATGCATTGGAGGTTATACTATAACCACCTGTCCTAGTTTATCACAACACCACCTGTTATTTTTTATCTCATAACGACCCATCAAATTTCCATGTACAATTATAAATCCTAATATATAAAACAATCATGAAGGAAATATATCATTTCCAAATTGCAGTCACAATATATCATATCATGATATTGAAAAAATAACTATTTTATCAAAACCATTTAAAACATTTAATAATGGGATTTTTAAATCAAAGTGTCCCATACCATATTGAATATTTTAATGTTATTATCATTTTAAGACATTAATGTCTATATAGATAAATATTTATAACCAATTTTAAAAAATGTAAATTAATAAGAAATAACTATATGAATTAATCATTAAAGATTTTAAAGTGATGTTTTAGATAAATAGTCTCATAACACTTGAGAAATACATGTCTAAACATAAGTAAAGAATAAAATAAAACAAAACTTATAATATTAGGAGAAAAAAGATATCTATGATATAATATTTCAATGGAAAGTATATACAAAATATAAAAGTGAATTTGTGTATTACACAATTAAGTCTCAATAGAATATAAATTGAGATGAAATCCATTATAAAGATAGTATCCTTAGATTAAGGGTAAATAAACAACATAATAATGGGTGAAAAATATAAATACACCCAATATGATTTGATATTCAGTGTAAATCAATGTGAGGACATTCTCATCGGTTATTTTAGAAATTAAAATACTGACTTGGATGTTTAACTCAATGAATTGTAACTGAGTTAAGATTACCCTTATCATGTTCATATCAAGGGAATAAGAATTTATCAATAGATTGATTATGTGAATCAAGAGTATATATACAAAAAGATGAGTGTAAATTACTAAATAAATAAATAAATAGTTATTCTACACATAATCTTGGAGTAGAATAATCAATGAAGTATGTGTAAAACCCAATGAGGGGAAACTGAAATTAAAAATTCGCTTACCGATTTGGTAACATGTGAAAAATACAACCCATAAAAGAAGAATCATACAATGAACATGTAAATACCAATAAATTAATTAATATTACACTATTAATAAAATAAGTGGCATTACATAAGACACACAAAAGGAAATAATGGTAAGTATTTCATGAATATCATGGGAATAAAAAGTGATATGAAAACCCCTTACTATATTGTAATCAACTGAGTCGAATGAAAAATATTAATAACCCCAAATTAATCAAATAATATCATTAATATAAATATAATAATGATAATATATATCAAATGGTAGTACACAATTCCCCACAAGCAATAAATAAGTTTTATACAATGGAAATCTCACAGAATTAAAAGTGAGATAAGAAAACCCTGACCTCAAATCTGAATTGTCATGTATGTTCCTTATTCATCCTGAATAATAAAAATATGTTAATTTATACTTGATTAATAAAATTTTTCATGTCTTATTATTCATTTTATATCAATTATTATCTTGCTATAATAATTAGTGAATTATTTGACTTCATGTCAGACATCTTGTTGATGTTCGGAAGATGAGTCAAAAATAAACATATTATAGTTACTAATTGCCCATGTGACCAAAAGTAAATTAACTCTATAATAATATTCATTTTTTAAATATCATATATATCATATATATCCATTATTTATATATATGTATTTATAATAGTACATAACATTTTGAGATAAAAAATGAAATGCACTATTCATGGAGAAGGTAAGTCGTACGTATGCATGAATACTACATTCATTTCTATTTCGTATTTTAATGGATTGAAAAAATAGTGATAAATAAATATATTATAATTCCAATATAATATAATATATAATTTCATTTACACCATCCATTATACATCCCATGTATGGAATGAACATGTCATATTACTTGGAGGGGGTGGTAGACCACATTTCCTCAAATGAAATTAAAATATTTACCCATTATGGAAACAATAAAGGTATGATATAAATTAAATATAAAGAACTAAAGAGACAATAAAAATGTAATATATATCATATATAAATATAGTGTTATCACAATGGCCACCATTAGAGGTTTTTGGAGATATTTGAACAATCATCGTTTTGTGAGGCACTAGTTTGTCGTTAACAGGAACAATGTGTTCATATCCATTAGATGGAGGTGTGTGGAAGTGAAGCTTGAATACATATCATAACCACAACATAGTATGTTGACGATACTATTTTATCAATAAAATAAATGAATAAAGAGAGTTTAGGGGGTTGGAGTTGAAAAATAAAAGAATAGAATTTAAGAGAATGTGTTACCTTTAAATCGGGTAACTCCCATTGGTATGAACAAAAATGTTTACATTAATTCCCTTATTCCTAGGGTAAGGAATATAAGAATAATATAGGGATTTATTAAACTTAATTGGGATGATTTTGGATGATCCAATGGTCTTGAGAATTGTGAGTAATGTATTAGAAGTGGTGTCCTTTTATAAGTGGAGGAGGGGTCTTTAGGAAATTATGAAAATATTATTTTATTATATAAATATATTATGTTTATAAAGGTCCCAAAAACATAAAAGGGGAAGGTAAGATAGTTTTTGTTCGAAATAAAATCATCAAATAAGAATTTGACAGGTTTTGGATATTTTTTTAATTTATATTAACATATTTATTTAAATAATTCATTAATGAGGTAAACACTACTATCCGTATTGTGTCATAAATATTTTTATTTATATGATGACTAAAAATTATAAAAACAACTACCATGATATAGTAAATATTTTTATATTTCTAATGAATATTTACAGTTTAAGCGAAAACTTATTTAACCCCATGTAAAAATTGATTTATTAAAAGATATATGTTTATGTCATTTTTTCATTACATGAAATCTATTAATATAATGTGTCATTGTCACTCCCATGTGGCTCAATGGTGTCCCCAAAACGCCCAAATGATTCCCATGGTAAGAATTTTATCAACCAATATGATTACTACATGTTGTAGGGTAACTAATTATTATTATAATATTATTTTTTACCCTTATTTACCAGATTTACCTTTTAACCATGGTAAATAAAATATTTACTAAAGTAAATATTCATAATGTATAAAACTAAAACATATAGATTTACATAATTTTAAATACATATTATAAATATGGAATCCATATTTGAAAATTCATAACACATATGTGTTAAAAATTAATTTAAAATTAATTCCCCTTGTCAAAACAAAAAAAACGTGTTTTTGATAGATAATAAATATAAAAATATTGACACTTTTTTATATCTAATTTCAAATAGAAATTACATCCAATGACCAAATTTGGATTAAATGGTAAAAATATTATCTAATTAATCATTAAAACTATTTAAAAAGATGATATAAAAATATAAATGAATTAGATTAAAAGGTTGTTTTGAAATAAAATACAGTATTTTTTACTATTCCTTGAAAAATGAATTTTATCACAAAATACAAAAAATTATCCAAAGTAAATTTTGATGTTCCAATTCTAATGAAAAATTTTATTTTGACAAATAGAACATATAAAATTGAAAAAAATATATATTTCAAAAGGGATCTCCATTAAAAGGAGGTAAATCGACCTTATAAAAAATATTAGAGTATTTATGCTTAAAATTCGATTCATTCCCATTTTATGCCTCTAAATTTTATTGGATAAAAGTAAAAAACATTTAAAGAAGATATATAATAATACTGTAGTTATTTATTTTAATTCCCTTCAATACAATGTCTGGGCGTTAACTACCATTTAAATAAAAAATATTATTATATTCTTTTTCGGTATAACTCAACTTTTTATACAATGTACGTCTTCAAAGAAACCCATTGATGTGTATCAAGTACTCTATCAAACATAGAATCGAATTTAAATTAAAATTTATATTTAATTTAAAAAATATTATTAAATATGAAAATTTTCATATTCTTTATTTACATGGGATGTTACATCCTTCCCCCTTTTGACAATTTCATTCTCACAATTTTAAAATTTGGATTATAAACGTCATTGAAAGTCCCACATCGGAAAAAGAGTAAATAAAACAATCACTTTAAAAGAAAAAAAGACATGTTAAAAGGTTACTCGAGATAAACCATACTCGGATTCCATGAAAACATGGATATGGATGAGAAAATAAGTGTCAAGTTCTAATGGAGAGTGATAGGCACCATGATTATTAGAAATTTAACCAATAGAAAATCACAAACATGTGATGGGTTAAATGGTCTTTTATTCCCTAGTAGGAAAAGTTAAAATAAAAAGTTTTTGTTTTATATTACTTTTCATAATGTTTAAGAATTTATTTACGAGCTTAAATAAAAATATAAGTAAACATACGTACATGTCATGTAAACATTCTTCCTTTACTAAATTCCAACAAAAAACTCATATATTCCCCATACGATGAGTATTCAAGATGACTTGGTCACACTTGAAGCACCAGAATCAACTTCTAGATTATCAAATAATCTAAAAAAGAGGAACTATATATTTCTCCTATATTTAGACATCATCTAAAACCAAAAAGGTTAGTACCCGATCAGATATTCCCCAAAAAGTATAATCATTTATAAAATGAAATACTAATCTTAGTCACCAAAATTGAACAAACAATACCCAATGTTTAACAAAGACCATTGAATAAACAATAGTCATTAAAATCCTTCAATATAATCCAAACTAAGATTGAAACACAAAACCTAGAGGAATTTATCACATAATCTTCCACAGTATATCATAAAATTTTTCTATTAAAACCATCAACTACTCTTAAAGACTCACAGTAAAAGATAATTAACCTAATCAGATATTCTCTATAATAAGTTAATCATTTCCTTTATTAAAAAAAACACTCATAAGTCCACAATGAAAATATATATTATTCCCAAATTAAATTCCACCGTTAATCCTCAACTAAAATCCCAAAGTATTCTATTTTTCATAGGCTTGTAGTGTTTCCTCGAAATAGAGAACATCTTCCAAAATAACCATAATAACATAATCACCAAATCATGTTTTTATATTAATGATATCCATTTGACAGAACATATGTTTCCAAAATCAAATTATTCTTGATCCATAAAATCATTTAACTGAAAATAATATGTCATATTAACCAGGAACTTCACACATGCGAGTGGTAGATGATTTTCCCCTGTCCCCCTTCCATTGTGGGTTCGATTGCTACACCTTTCTGGACATGGAAAGTTGTCACCCATCTTACGAGTTTTCCTTTTAATAAAAATAAAAAATAACCCTAACATGTTTTAACCCCAAAGGATTTATTATACCTTTTATTTTCATCCAATAAATTTGGACCTCTACATATTTTTAATTTATTGCCTTCATATGATAAAATAAAACTTCTACCAAAAGAATGAACATCATTCCTTAATCATGGTGTCCGTATGGTTTCTTCATCATCTTTTTCATGTAGGTAGGAGGTCCATGCATTGCAGAAATTATTTGGATATCCTTTAAAATCATTTTTTCTTTCATAAAGTTACACCTTGTACAATTGTTGTTATATGGGTGTTCATAGAAAAATATTTTCGGAATATAATCACGTATGACCGAAAATTTCAAAACAACTGATAAACCATGAATTTTATAATAAATTCATACCATGTATGAGATGATGCTTTCAATCGATAGTCCTTTTAAAATACCATAATTATGTTCTGAGAGACTATATTGTAAAAGAAAATATTAATAGGTTGCACAAGTGTTTCCTTCATTAGTAGCTTTTTCTAAATCATAATATGATTCAAAATATTGTGATAGGATAAAATATCTGAAAAATCCTTGAAAATATTTGCCATTCCTGAAAATATGAGAATATTGAGAAAATAGGATTTGATTAAATACAACCAATGATCCACGATGAGATAGTGGTATAGAGTTGGTGTTTTATATCTCAAACAACTACTTGCAAGACAGTTGTATGATAGAAAATATTTCACGGTCATCTGAACATGACTTGTAATAATTATTGAAAGCATCCCATCAAGAAGAGATAAGAATATATTTTGAGATCCTCTTCCTTCATTTTGTAATAGACATTACCTGAGCTAAAAATTTTATAAAACTATGATTTAACAAAAATGATAGACCTAGGGAGTAACCATGTGTTTAAAAAACTTCTAATCCCTAAATCTTCCTAAACTGACCTCTGATACCAACTATAAGATCCCGGAATTAGAAAATTATATAATCTTGAGTGAAACAAAGAATTCACATTGAAGATCTTTTCAGGTTTATAGTTTTAGAGAATTAGGCCATAACTATTACAAATCAACTTGAATATTACATGTAGAAAATACTACTTGACATGCGTCCTTGACGCGAGGACGGTCAAGATTACATTTATAAATACCTATGATATAGCATAATGGGTATCCTCAGGGTCGCTCTAAAAGACGAAGTGTCGAGATCCTAAGTGGTCGTTCTGAAAATATTTTTGTATTTTTAAATACTTTGAAAATATGAAAACACAATCCTATGGAAACAGTAATCAGTGGTGAAGAGCACAGTGGAGGGGGAAACAGTGATGAAAAAATGAAAAATCATAGAGACACATGACAAAACTATGACAAAAAAATGACATCATGAAACAGAGGAAGAAATTCAATGTGAGCAAGGCAAGACCCAGGTTAATCCAACCCCACTCACTTTCATAGATCATCTTATGAAATTGATCAAAAATTCTCAAATTCTCACAGTGCATGATCTATATCTTGGATCACACGCCAGTATTGCCGAGAAATTAAACACTCAAGATTCCAATTTCTTCAATACTCATGTGTTCCTCTTAATTGCAAGTTGATTCACTCAGCAGATTCATTCTGGAAAGAAATTCTCACAAAACAGATTGATTACACTAAGATCGTAACATCGCTAAACCAATCTTGATTCTCAGTTTGAGAAATCAAGATAGAAAGGGGAGAATAATATAACAAGAATGTGGCAAATCATCCTACTCAAGATCTTTCTCTCTCTCAATCTAATTCAAATACGCGATCTACCAATGAAAATAAAAAGAACGTGATTGCATTGATCTGTGGATCTTCAGATCGTGTTGGGTTTCATAAACTAGATCTAACCCCGCTAGTTAAATCTCCAATTCTAGAGATTAGAGATCACAATATAAAATGAGGATGAATAAACATCATAAAACAAATGATACAAACATCACAATTCTAATTACAAAACACACAACAAAAGTATTTATAGAGATAATTGGAATTAAACCTAGAATAGAGCAACGAGGGAGAGGCGGAGAATGGAGGAGCAGGTCTCGTCACCAAATCAAAGACGATCTTCGTCCGTGAGATGTGGATGTAATGGATGGTGAAAAGTGGTGGAGTCTCTTCCACCACTGTGGAATTATTCCCTCCCTCGTTCTTGTTCCATCCCTTGCCCTTGGCCCTCATTTAAGAGAAGAGTTGCACATCCTCTCATTTAGAGACAAAAACATAAAAGTAAACAGGCAGTGTCTTTCCACATGACGCGCTTGAACACACTCATCACTAGCTCTTGAGTGAACTCCATGTAAGCGCAAACCATCCCTTGCAATGAAATCGATAATCTTCTCATGTCTTTCCCATGAAGTGCCCACAATTTTATTTTCACGCCCAACTCCCCCAGTGCCGAACCACCGAAAAACACAAAACACATGAGAAAAAGAAAAAAAAATCCAATACTATAAATGCATATTTGTATTTACTATTATATATATTTTTTAGAGGTATTAAATATTAGTAATATATATATATATATAAAATAAATATTATATTAGATTAATAAAATACATAAATACCTAACTTTATACATATATATAGATATATAAATAAGTATATTAACAATTAGGTATATTATTATTATTATATAAGTATTATACAAGGTATGTTAACTAAACTAAAAATATAAATTATATAATATATGTTATAATATGTATATATATTATATATTGTAAATTATATTTATTAGATAGAAAAATGAAAATTGGAGTGTGGGGGTCAGCCTATGAAGGGGGGGGGGTATGGTTGTGCGCAATGACGAAGAAGGGAAGGGTCTCGGATGGAGGGAGAATCGGCGCTGAGCTGTCCTCGGCATGGAGTAAGGCAGGAGCATGGGTAGTGGTTCGAAGCTGAGGGAGATCTGGGTCTGACGACGGTGTTCAAAGGGTGGTCGTGGATCTGTTTGGCTCGCCTCATTGGAGGCGAGGATGGGGGGGACGGTCTCAGTGTAGGGGGTGTTTGGCGAGGTCATCCGACAGCTGTTGGGGCTCGTGTCATATCCAGGATGGCAGAAGGGAGAGGGTTTGGGTGCAAATGGGAGGTGAGGTTGCGACGAGGTGCGGGTTAATGTTTGGGGGTTCGCGGCTCAGGTTTGGATGGAACCAGCTTCGCTGTGCATGTTTTGTGGTCCGCGGTGGTAAGGGGATGCGGTTTTGAGGGGGAAGCGTGAAAAAAGCGCAGGGAGGATCGGCCAGTGGCTCAAGCTTGCGACGGAGGCAGGGTTTTCTGTGGCGGATTCAGGATTGAGGGATTTCAATTCTGGTATGATTTATGATTCTTTTGAAAATTTGGATCTATACTGTTTTGAGATTTTCAATATTTTATGAATTTTTCTACTCATGATTTGATTTTTGATATGATATTGGTTTGTACACTGGTATGTTGTTGTGTTCCTGGGACAGGAGAAGAGGAGTGGCACCATGAATCAATAGCAGTGGGAGGGGCACCATGAATGAAACTGTGTCACCATAAGTGTGTCTCACGGTCTCACCTTGACCGTGAGTGTGGGACAGGCAATACATTGTGTGGGGCAGTATCGGTGGAACAGTGTGACGTGCCACCGTTCTTAAAATGACGAGACAGGTTAGAGGCAATACGGTGGCACCGTGACCATGAATAAATCATGGAACATAGCAACACCTGAAAAAAAAACAATCAATTAGATAAATAAATTATTTAATAAACCTAATATTAGATTAATAAATTAATAAATTATATTAAATAGAATGGAATTGAAAAATAAATAAATAAAAGAAAGTTAAATAATAAAATTAATTGTGTTTTATTTAAATGAATGAATTTATTTGTATAAAAATTTATAAACAAATTTAATTTAAAGACAAAATAAAATAACTAATGTTTTCCTATTAAATTAATCAACCAATTATGTAACCAATTAATAAATTAAATAATTAATAAAAAACATTATTTTATAAAATTAAAATTTTAAAACTAATTAAATTCTTAAAAGAATTAAAAAATAAAATGAGTTATATATTTTCCATTTAAAGAATAAAGAATTAACTAATTAAATTAATGAATTACTAAACTAATGAAAATGAAAATTTTCTAAAAAAAGAATAAATAAAAGTCTAATTCGAATGACTAATTTAATTTATAAATTATTTAAAATGACACTAATGCCCATTAAAGCACTTGTTTTTAACTAAAACTAATTATATTACACAAAAAAGTACAAAATATCCATAGTTATCAAATATTTAAATAAAAAAACATTTTATAATTAAAATGTTATTAAAAAATACAAAAAAGGATATGGCAAAGAGTGTGAAAACACTACCACATCATACTCCCCCACATGTAAAACATTCTTTGTCCTAAAAAAAGTACATGTCGTTGAGTTCAAAACTAAATGATGATTTGTGATAATTAGTTCAAAACAAAATTCATGATTAAACATTAATACCCAGAGGCTCTAGACCAGACAATGAGTCAGGTTTTTTTCAAAGGTGCTCAAAAATGATGCCCTGTCTAGCTTCAAAAACTCACTAGAAGTCAACAGCCTCACAAATTCATACATTATCAAGTATGTCATGCCTCCTATGTGTATTCATTAATTTTTGTACTTCACCTTCCAATTCAAGTATTGATTCAAGGAGTGTTGAGAGGTTAGATGAAATGGAGTTCAAAACATAACCAAGGGCACCTTCCATTCTCACCTTCCCCTAAGTTCCAAAAATAATAGTCCATTAAATTGATCACTTTATTGACTCAAATCAAATGAAAATTAACCAAGTAAATTTCCCACTTCTTCATCTGGATTTAAAATTCCCCTGACCTTAATGAGCTCATTTTTGACAAGAGCACATTATTTTTATTTTTTCCCAGCCATATTCTATGTACAGAGCACTGTGAATAACACTTATTAAGATTGAAATTGGATTTATTTATTCCAAAAATCAAACCAAGTGCACCATGTCTCAAATACTCATAGTGGGATCCCATTTTTCTATTTTACTCCACTTACAAAGGACTTAATTAATAATCTTTTGAATTGACTTTATAATGTGATTAAATATAATTTTATAAAATTTTGAGTCCCATGGGTTCCTGTGACGACATCAAGTTACCCTAAATCATGATCATAATCCCAAAACACCGATCCTGTCATACTCTCATCCTCAGTTCATAAACAGACATATCCATAGAGATAATGAGCAGTTTAACTCAGGAATTATTCATACATAACAATTTCTGACTAAGTGCCACTCTAAACATCTAGAAAAAAGTTATCCACCAGACAAGACACAATTGAAGTACCAGTGAACCTCCAATGACCATCAAGTGATAAAATAATTTAAAATTGTTGGAAATTTTCAGAAATTTTTTTTGAAAAAAATTGACCATTTTTTGAAAACAAACAAAAACTCAGGTTCAAGATGGGGGAATCTGACATGACACATGAATGACCCCTCTCTTCCACACATAAAACCCAACATTGTCCCAAATGTTGTATTCTAAGGTGGAATAAATATTATGTTCAAAACATATGGACATTTCAGCTAAAAAAGGATATATAGGGGTATTAATGATGTACAAAAATCTTATGTGCCACACAAAAAGTGAAAACAAATATAAAAACTAGAAGAACCCAACCCTACCAAATTAACCTGCAAAAGGCTTAGTTTTATACCTAAAATATTCATGTATTGAATTTTTAAATAGAATACAAAATATGTTGTAATTTACATCAAATAGTAGCATGATTAATAGGGATGTGCAGCAGCAGCTCAATGAAAAGAAAAACAATGGGTGCAACAAGTTTTAAAATACAGCTCAAAATACATTTTCAACTATGTAGATATTAGCATGATAACACCCAAGCATAAAACACAGTCCAAGTGTTTCAAAAATTATTGGGAAGACCCTCACACTTAATTCATAGCACCATGAACAATGGATGACTCAATATGAAATAATTAAAGTAAGCACTCCCCTGAATGAGAAGCTTCTAATATTTACAAATATCTCCCTTTGGTTTCCATGTGAATGAACAATGGATTCTCTAGTTTTTCACTTACATGATGAAACAATTTAAAATTAGTGTTAAACATTTAATTCTCAATTAAAAATCAACCGCAAAGTAAGAGTTAGGGAGTTTATCCATTAATTCAGTGAGCAAGCCCTCAGTGACGTGAATGATAGCCACATGGAATCCACTACCTGTTTATTATCCTAAGAATCCAACACTAAATTTAAAGCAACATGCAATAAGAAACTAAAGTAGGAAATAAAAATGGATAATCCTGGGATAAACCCCCCATGGGTGCTATAGTTTGACAGCCCACAAATAGACAGTCCTTGGATCAATGGGGGATTAAGCTTCTTGCTTAGGAACCACCAGTTGTGATTCCTTCCAACTTGAGTGGTTTTCCATATGTGGAGTACCCCATGTGAAACTTCAAACACGTTCACCTCATTGGAAATGAAGTAATTCATGTTTAATAGTGGAGGGAAGAACATGATATAGGGGTACTTTCCTACTTCTTCTGCTTGAGGTTGAGTGTTCAGAAGTTGTAATGTTGAAAAAAATGGATGTGACTTGATTTCCAGTTTATTACAATAAATTATATCATCTTGGAAATAAATTAATGTGTCATTATCCACTTCTATTTTAGTGAAAAACTCCAAATGTTCATCTTAAAAACAACTCCAAAACTGGTAGTGTCAGCCAGAATTGGAAGTTCCATAAACTCTTCTATAGATTCAACCTCAACTTATTCACTATACAGGAAGCCACAAAGGTGTATTTCATCTTCAATACCTGCACAGGGAGAGACACAATTAAAATAAAATTTTATGTAATCCAAGTTGAATAAAAATAATTCTTCTTCTATAAACTTTTCAACTACCTTTATCAGTGATTCTTGTTCCTTCTCGTGATGGAATAGTGATCCTGTGACTGGGTTCTAGGAAAAGAGCGAGGTAGTCCACCTCCTCGAACCTCTCTTCAAAACAAACCACCTCACTTGATAAATCTTCCATGGAGAGCGATATTATGTCATGTGCTGCCTCTACCAGTTGAATATTTGAGGAGTCATTATAACAGTTATTACAAGAAAAATCATTAGAGTGGAAATCATAGAAAAGATGATTATCAATGAAAGGCACATTATCCTGAATCATTGAAACTTCCATCTCTTTCCAACCCTTCAAAACATACTCAGAAATTGGTTCTTGAATTTCCATCTTTGAATCCAGAGAAAAATTCCATATCAATGTTGGGAAACTCCATCTTTTTCGTTCTTATGTTTCTTCACTCTTTCCTTCTCAACTATTTTCCAGAATGTTGGGCTTCAATGGGTGGTGGTGGTACTGCACCATCTTCTTGGTAGCCTTTTACCTTATCCATGGCTTGTTTCATCAGCTGCATGATCTCATCAGAATATGATATCTCTTCCTCAGTAAGGTCGTTATGATATCATTCATGCATCCAACATTGAAACATAGTAATAAACACCTCAAGATATTGAACCAGGTCATATAGTGACACTATATCAGATTCATTAGAGTTCATCACTATGTATGTGTGTGTGTTTTTTTATTTTTTTTATTTTTTTATGTTTTTTTGGGTTGTAAAATAAAATATAAATTGGAAAAACCACTGAGACACTTGTTGATTCCCTGGAAACGACGCCAAATATAGAATTCGTCCTTGTCGCGAGGATGGTCAAGCTAAAATTTATAAAGACCCATGATATAACACTGTGGAAAACCTCAGGGTCGCTCTCAAGGAAGCAGTTTCGAGAGCCTAAGTGGCCATTCTGAAAGTATTTTTGTATTTTTAAATACCTTGAAAACAATAAAAAACACACTCCTAAGGAAACACTAATCAGTGATGAAGAGCACAGTGGAGAGGGAAACAGTGATGAAAATTGCAAAAACATAGAGGCACATGACAAAACCAGGAAAAAAAATTACACCCAGACATAGAAGAAGAAAGTCAGTGTGAAAATGGTCAGAACCAGGTTAATCCACTACAAACTCACATTCCTAGATCAACATAATAAATTGATCCACAATTATCATATTCTCACAGTGCATGATCAATGTCCTAGTTCACACAACAATCTCACCTAGAAATTAAGCACTCAAGAATCAAATTTCGTCAATACTCTGTTGTTCCACAGAACTTCATGGTGATTCAAACAGAAAAGTCATTCTGGAATGAAATTCTCACAAACCATAATTATTCCACTATGTTCGTCACATCCTACAACCAATATTGATTCTCAGTTCGAGAAATCAAGTTAGGAAGGGGAGAAGAAATTGAACAAGAATGTGGAAAATTTCCTACGCAAGATCATGATATCGATTAATCTAATTCATAGATGTGATCTACCAAGTCTATGAAAAGGAACGTGACCACATTGATGTGTGGATCTCTAGATCGTGTTGGGTTTCATAAACTAGATGTAACCTTTCAAGTTAGATCTCCATTTTTAGAGATTGGAGATCACAATAAAAAAAGAAGGATGAATAAACGACACAAAAAATTGAAACAAACAGCACAATTCTAATTAAAAAACACCCAACACAAGTATTTACAGACACAATTTAAATTAAAACTAGAATAGAGCAATGAGGGTGAGGTGGAGAATGGGGGAGTAGGTCTCGTCTCCAAATCGAAGACGATCCCCATCTGTGTGATGTGGATGGAATGGATGGTGAAAGGTGTTAGAGTCTCCTCCACCACTGTGGAATGATAACCTCCCCCTTTCTTGGTCCAGCCCTCAGCTCTTGGTTCCCTACGAAGAGAGGAGTTATGCGTCCTCTTATTTAGAGATGAAAACAGAAAACTAAACTAACAGGCAGTGTCAATCCACGTGGTGTGATTCAACACACTCGTCACCAGCTCTCGAGTGAACTCCCTGTAATCGCAAACCATCCCTTTCAACGACCTTGAAAATCTTCTCGTTCCTTTCCTACGAAGTTACGAAAATTTTCTTTGCATGCCCAACTCCCCCTGTGAAGAACCACCGAAAAACACAAAACACGTCAGAAAAAGAAAAAAGTAAATACTATAAATGCATATTTTTATTTACTGTTATATATATTTTTTAGAGGTATTAAATAATACTAATATATATTTATATATACAATAACTATTATATTAGTTTAATATAAAACATAAATACATAACATTATACATATATATAGATATATACACAAGTATATTTATAATTATGTATATTATTACTATTATATAAGTATTATACAAGGTCTGTTAACTATTACAAAAAAGGAAATTAGATAATATCTGTTATAATATGTATATATATTATATTTTGTATGTTATATTTATTAGATAAAAAATTGATAGTTGGAGTGTGCGAGTTGGATCATGATGTGGGAGAGGACATCTTTGAGCGCAGTGGCGAAGAAGGGCAGGGGCTTGGGAGGAGGGAGAATCAGCGTTTGGCTGGCCTCGGCTTGGATTAGGGAAGGAGGGCGGGTAGCCCTTCGAGGCCGAGGTAGATCTGGGTTGGACGGTGTTATTCAAAGGGTAGTTGTGGATATGTTGAGAGCGGATCATAGGAGGCGAGGAGAGGGGGGAATGGTCTCAGTGCAAGGGGTGTTCGGTGAGGTCAGCTAGTAGTCGTGCAGGCTCGTGGCAGATCCAGGAGAGCTGCATGGAGAGGTTTTAGGCGCAAATGGGAGGTGAGGCCGCAACGAGGTGTGGGTTCAGGATTGGGGGTGCGCGGCTCGGGTTCGGATGGCGCCGACTTCTCTGTGAAGGTGTTTCAGTCCACAGAGGCGAGGGGATGCTGTTGTGAGGGGGAAGCACAGATAGAGCTCAGGGAGTTTTGGCCAGCGGCACAAGCGTGCGGCGGAGGCAGGGGATTGTGTGGCGGATTCAGGATTGAGGGATTTTAATTCTGGTAAGATATAGGATTCTTCTGAATATTTGGATTTATACTACTTTGAGATTTGAAATATTGGATGAATTATTCTACTCTAGATGTGATTTTATATGTTGTTGGTTTGTACACTAGTATGTTGTTCTGTTGCTCGGATGGGAGATGATGATTGGCACCATGAATCAATAGCAGTGGAAGTGGTGGCAGTGGCACTGTTGTGTATATGTATCTCACGGTCTCACCGTGACTGTAAGTGTGAGATAGGTAATACTGTGTGTGGGTAAGTAACGGTGGAATGGTGCGACGTGCCACCATTCTTGAAATGGTGAGACAGGTTGGCAGAAATACGGTGGCACCATGACCGTGAAGAAATCACGGCACCCAACAACACCTGAAAAAACAATCAACAAATTTAATAAATAAATAATTTAATAAAACTAAAATTTGATTAATCAATTAATAAATTAAATTGAATAGAATGGAATTGAAAAATAATGAAATAAAAAAAAGATAAATAGTAATATTAATTGTGTTTTATTTAAATGAATTAATTTATTTCTATTAAAAATTATAAACAACATTACTTAAAAACAAACTAAAATAACTAAAGTTGCTCTCTTAAATTAATCAACCAATTAAGATGCCAACTAATAAATTAAATAATTCATAAAAAATCCTAATTCAATAAAATTAAAATGATTAAACTAATTAAATTATTAAAATAATTAAAAACTAAAATGAGTTATTTATTTACATTTTAATGAATAAAGAATTAATTAATTAAATTAATGATTTACTAAACTAAATAGAATGAAAAATTTGTAAAAATAAAAGAATAAATAAAAGTCTAATTTGCAGGGGTAATTTTATTTATGAATTATTTAAAATGACACTAATGGACATTAAAAATCATGTTTCAAACTAGACCCAATTATTTTACATAGAAAAGTACAAAATAACAACAGTGATCAATTATTTAAATAAAAAACAACTTTTTAAAATAAAAAATTCAGTAAAATTACAAAAATTATCTGGCAAAGAGTGTGAAAACACTACCAAATCAGTAATCAGAATCCAATTTTTATAAAACAAAAACTCTTAAAAAGAAACATGTCTAGTTGTATGTTTTAGACAATATAAGTTTTCCTTGATCCCATTCATGACCCTATTCCTTTTTATGTCCTGTAAAAAACATTTCAAAAAACTTATATGAGAAAAAAAACCCTGTAAGGGATAGAAAAAGAAGGAAAATTGATGTTTTTTCTAAAAAACAAGTTAACCATGATTAATTTATCATAAGTAATACTTTTCACCTTTATTAATTATTAAATACTATTCAAAAAATAAAATTTCACTTCTTACCCTTTCTTAACCAAAAGATAACCATAAAACCCATATAAAATCACACATAACATGTAACGGTATCATGGGACATAAACATTCTTAGATGGAATAACCATACAGTCGACTTCCCAACATATCCCTAAATGAAATATCCATACGATATACTTCCATACCCAATGCATTGTAGGTTATAACGTAGCCACATATCCGGGTTTATCACAACACCACCCACTATTTAGTTTATCATATATCCACCCATATAATTTCCAAGTAACATTATAGATCATAACACATAAAAAAATCATGAAGTAAAGATAAAATTTCCACAATTCAATCACAATATATCATTTCAAGATATTGACTTGCTTTATCAATACAATTTTCAAAACCATCTGAAACATTTAATAAAGAGATTTTTCAATCAAAGTATCCCATACCAGTTTGAAACTTTTAAAGGTATTATCATCTTAAAACATTAATTTCCATATAAATAAATCCTTAAAAATAATTTGAATACATGGACATTAATGAGAATAATTTATAAGAATAAATCTTTAATGCTTTTAAAACGATGTTTTTGTTTAATAGTCTTGTAACAGTTGAGAAAAACATAACTAAACATAATTAAAAAATAAAATAGAAAACATATAATATCTTGAGAATAAGGATATTCATGATATAACATTTAAAAGGACATTATACACTCCATATAAAAGTTAATTGGTGTATAACTCATATAAGTCTAAATGGAATGTAAATTGAGACGAAATAACTAATAAAGATGGTATCCTTAGATTTAGGATAACTCAATAACATAATTATGTGTGACAAATATAAATACACTGAATATGATTGGATATTTAGTTTAAATCAATTATAGGACATTCATACATGTTATTTTAAAAACAAAACAAATGGTTTGGATGATTATCTCATTGAATGGAAGTTGAGTTAAGATTACCCTTATCAAGTTCATATTGAAGACTTCAGAAATTATCAATTGGGTGATTATGTCTATCAAAAGTTTATCCAAAAAATGTGGTAAGTAAATTACTAAATAAATAAATAAATAGTGATTCCATACATAATCATGGAGTAAAATAATCAACGATGTATGTCTAAAACCCAATTTGTGGTAATTGAAATTAAAAATTCTATTACCAATTTGGAAACATACGAAACATACAACCCCATAATAGAAGTATCATAAAATGAACATGTAATGACCCATATATTAAATTATATTACAAAATGAATACAATCATGGGTAGTACATAAACTATACATAAGATAATAGTGGTAAGTATATCATGAATCTCATTAGAATGAACGTGAGATAAAAACCCCATACCATGTTGTAATCAATCAAGTCATATGACAAAACGTTAATAACCACCAAATAAATCATAGAATTCCATGAATATAAAAATAATCATAATAATATATATCAAATGGTAGTACAGAATACACCACAGGAAATAAATATGTGGCGAACAATGGAAATATTAGAGAATTAAATGTGAGATAAGGAACCCCTTACCTCAAGTCTGAATTGTCTTATATATTCCTTGTTATTCTTGAATATTAAATATAAGAAACTTTATACATTATTTATAACCTTTTTATGGTTTTATTATTTCTTTTATATCACTTATTATATTTCTCTAAAAATTAGTTAATTATTTGAATTCATATCAGACATTTTGTTGATGTTCGGGACTTGAGTCACAAATGAACAAGTTATAATTAAAAATAGTTCATGTGGTCAAAATTATATACTCTAAATAATCATATTAATGATATAAATATAAAATATATCATATATGTCTTGTGTATATATGTATTTATAATATTATATAACATTTTTATATAAGAAATGAAATTCACCATTCATGGAGACGGTAAGCAGTACGTACACATGAACACTAATTTCATTTCTATTTGTTATTTTAAAGGATTGAAAAATTAATTATATATAGGTATATTATAATTAAAGTGTAATATAGTATATAATTTTATTAACTCCATATTTTATACATCCCGCATGTGGCATGAACAAGTCATATCACTTAGAGGAGGCTGTAGTCCGCACTTCCTCAAATGAAATTATCATATTTATTCATTATGAAAACCATAAATGTATGCTATAAATGAAATATATAGTAGTAATTAGACAATATAAAGATAATATATAATACATATAAATACATTTACATAATAATGGTAACCATGAGAGGTGGTTGGTGATATTTGAACAATCATCGTTTCGTGAGGCAGTGGTTTTCCGTGTACAGAAACAATATGTTTGATAGAGGTGTGTGGATGTGTAATTCTAGTACAACTCATAAAAATAACCGATTATAATGAGGATATTGGGGTTGATATAAAATAAATTAGTAAAGAGATTTTAGGTGGATGAAGAAGTAAAATAAAACAAAAGAACTAAAGAGAAGACATTACCTTTAAATCAAGTAACTCCCTTTGGTTTAAACCAAAAAGAATTCTTGAATTGCCTCATGCCTAAGGGAACACTTTTAGGATGAAGAGAGGGATGTAGGGAGATTAATTGGTCAGTGTTTGGATGATCCAAGGGGCTTGAGAAGTGTGAGTAACGGCATATATGTGTTGTCCTTTTATAAGCGGCCGAGGGTCTCTTTATGAATCTTTGAAAATATTATTTTATTATATAATTCCTTTCAATTTCAAAAGGTCAAAAACTCATTAAATACGAATATTTTATGACTCTTGATAGAAATTAAATCATCAAAAAATAATGGGACATGTTTTGGAAATTGTTTTAATTTTTATAATCATATTTATTTAAAACATTCATTAATGAGGTAAACACTGCATCATTATTGTGTCCTAAATAATTTTATTTATTTGATGTATAAAAATTATAAAAAAACCATGATGATGTAAATATTTTTATATTTCTAATTAATATTTATATTCTATGTGATAGCTTATATAAGGCCCCAGCCTTAAACCTTACTTAATATTGAATTAAAAGAATAATTCACGTTGACGATCTTTTCAGGTTTAGAGTTTTAGAGAATTAGAACATAACTATTATATCTCAAAAGATTACAAAGTAGTCACTTCTACTAAGTTTCCAATATAAAAAAACTCTTAAAAAGAAATGTGTCTAGTTCCATGTTTTATATAGCATGACATTCCCTTGATCCCATCCTTGACCATATTCCACATTAAGTCCTGTGAAAAACATTTCAAAAAAACATGGGGTGAGCATAAAAAGTTCAGTATGGGATACACAAAGAATGAAAACTGTTAGTTTTTCAAAATCAAGTAAACCATGTATACTCTATCAAAGTAATACCTTCACCTTCATGAAGTAGTAAAAACTCTTAACCGAATAAAGTATCATTACATAACTTTTTGTAACCAAAGTATTACCATAAAACCCATATAAAGAACACATAACATATATAAAGGTAACTTGGGACATAACCATACTTAAGTGGAATAACCATACGGTCGACTTCCACACATATCACTTAATGGAATAGCCATACGACCAATTTCCATACATACTTAATGGAATAGCCATACGGCCGACTTCCATACCCAATGCATTGGAGGTTATAACGTAACCACCCATCCTGGTATTCACGGCACCACCCGTCATATGGTTTATAACGTAACCACCCGTTAAAATGTCCAAGTACCAATATAAAATCATAAAACATAAAACCAATATAAAGGAATGATAACATTTCCACATTTCAATCATAATATATCATAAATATATTGACATAATAGAATCCTTCATCAAAACCATTTTCAATACCAAAATACATAAAAGAGTATATGGTATTTATTTTATTTTAAAAACATTATGGCTTGTTGAGGAAGCCAAAGACCAAATAATACTCGCGGCGGCGGAAAAGGTCGTTGTCACCGCGTACGTTAAAAAAAATTCCTTTTTGTCATTTAGTAAAACGCTTCGTAGAAAAAGATTCCTTTTGTATAAAAGTAAAAGTCAAAGGGTTTTATACACCGTATTAAAGAAAGTTGTCTATAAAACGAAATATGCCTCAATGAAAGGAGATTGAGACGAAGTCCCTTACCTCGGGTCCGACTTGACTCGATCGTTCTTTAACGTCCTGAATAATAAACTTGAGTTAATTTATACTTGATTAAGAACCTTTTTAAAGTTCATTATTCCTTTTATATCACTTATTTCCATGTTATAAACATTATGTAACCATTTAAGTTAATAATGTTTGTTTTGTCAATATTTGGTTCTTATGTCGAAAGTTGACTTCTTACAATTACATGTTGTTCGTGTGGTCAAAGGTTCTTTATATCCAGAATGAAATTCCCGATTTGGATATAATATGTATCATATATATCCAGCATATACATGTATTTATAATATTACATAATCATTTAGAGGTAAGAAATGAAATGCACCGTTCATGGGGACGGTAAGCCGTACGTACGCATGAACGCTACTTTCATTTCTTTGTCATATTAATGAAATTAAAACTAAATGAGAGGTATGTATATTTTAATTCCAGAATTATATTCATCATTTAGATATATCATTAATTATATATATCCATTATATACATGTACTTTTAATAGTACATTACATTTGGGGATAAGAAATGAAATGCACCGTTCATGGAGACGGTAAGCCGTACGTACGCATGAACGCTACTTTCATTTCTATCTCATACATTAATGGAAAGAAATAATAATTATATAGAGGTATATTATAATTCTAGTATAACATCATATATAATAACTTTAAATCCATCCTTTACACGTCCCACATATGGTATTAACGAATCACATCACTTTGAGAGGGCGGTAGTCCGCACTTCCTTAAATGAAGATATCGTGTTTACCCATAATGGAAACCATAAAGGTATGCCCAAAATGAAAAATACATAAGCTTAATGAAAAAATAAACATATTATATATCATATATAAAAATAGTGACATCATAATGGCCACCATTGAATGTGTTAAATGAGTATTGAACAATCATCGTTTCGGGAGGCAGAATTTCGCCATCCACGGAAACCGTATGTTCTTTAACCATTTGATGTTGTTGTGTGAGAGTGTAGCTCGAATAAATATTATAACAACATCCTAGTATATTGAAGATACTGGTGTTGTTACAAAAGAAGTAAATAAAAAGAGTTTAGAGGGTTGGAGAAGCAAAATAAAACAAATGAACAAGAGAGAATGAATTACCTTTAAAAGTGTAACTCCTTTTGATTTGAGCCTAAAGGCTTCCTTTGAAAGGATTCTGACCAAAGAGAATCCTCTATGATGAGGAGAGGGATGTTGAGAGAGTAATTGGGCAGGGTGTGGCGGAGCCAAAGGCTTGAGGAGTGTGTGTAATGAGGTAGAGGTGGGGGCCTTTTATAAGATGAGAGGATGGGCACTTTTGGAAAGTAAAGAAATATTACTTTATTTGAAAATGTGTTTCAGTTTTAAAAGGTCCCACATTGAAATAATTCTTGGATAAGGTGATAAGGTTTTGAAATCCACCCATCCAATAAGTTTTGGACATGTGTAGTTCATTTATTTTACATTATATTTCCATTTTATTAAAATCGTCAAATAATGATGTCATCGCTGCATCATTATTATGTCATAAATAATTTAATTTATTTAGTGTCTAAAAATCATAAAAAAATACTATGATGTAGGAAATCTTTTTAGATTTCCAATGACTATTTATAATAAAAAACCTGACTTGTATATCCCCATTTAAAAATTGTTTTAGTAAAACATATCATGTTTGTGTCATTTTTACTTTTACTTTAAATAAAAAGTTATTTATGTCATTTCCCAACCAAAGTGTCTCCATGGGGTCGCCAAGTTGACCCATGACTTGTCTTGGTCGGCCATGACACAACCAATGAGGATAGGACATGTGTCAAGTTCATTTAATATTATTAAAACATTATTTTTACCTTAAACTACACTAATTACCACTAATCGCGATTAAGAACTTAATAAGTTACTATTCACCAAAAAATTATTACAATCTCATTGAACCGCATTTTACTTATTAATGACAACCATGTATGTCGGATTTTTGAAATTCAAAACACAATGATGGCAAAATTTCATTTAAACGGAAGATCAGTCTTTATAAGTACCACTTAGTGGTTTCACTATTCATCAAAAATTGAAGTTTTTCAGAAAATTACCAAAAAATCACGCTAAGCTATATTTGATATTCCGAATTCAAAAATGAAGTCCATTTTACAAAATTCAAAAAATATAAGTCACATTAATTAATTTAATAATTAATTCCCGCTGCCAGAGCAAATAGTGTGTTTTTACAAAACAATAAGTATCAAAAGATTGACACCAGTTTAAGTCTAATTTCAAAGTGAAATTGATTCCAACGACCACTATTGGATTTAATGGTAAAAATATTTTCAAATTTCACTTTAAAACAAATTCAAAAGATAATCTAATCATATAAATAAATTAGATTAAAAAGAGGTTTTGAATTAAAGTACAATATTTTACACTATTCATTAAAAAAATGAACTTTATCAGAAAGGTACCAAAAATTTACACAAAGTAAATTTTGATGTCCCGATTAAAAAGAAGAGTTATATTTGGTCCAATAGAATTTATATGATCGATCAAAACTATATTTAATGATGGTTCTCCGTCAAAAGGTGATAAGTGGACCTTTCGTGAAAATTAGGTTATAAATGCCTAAAATTGAACTCTTTCCGTATTTTAAGCCTTTATCTTTTATTGGGTAAATGTAAAAACATTTAAAAACATATATAATCATATTTTAGTTATTTCTATCCATTCCCGCCAGTACAACGGCTACTCGTTAACTAACATTTAAAATAATATTATTTTATTACTTGTGTGCAACGTAAGTTTTCAAAGAAACTCATCGTTGCGTATCGAGTATGCTATCGAATGTAGAAACCCCTTTTAATTAAAATTAATATTTAATTCGTAAATATTAATAAATATGAAAATTATTTATTCTTTAATTACCTGGGATGTTACATCTTTCCCCCCTTTTGGGAATTGCATCCTCACAATTTTATTTATTTATCAAAATAAGTGGGGGTATTTATACCTCATAGCATTTTCAGATTCCCATGTTGCCTCTTCAATCACATGGTTTTTCCACAAAACCTTTACCTGATGAATCACCTTATTCTATAACACCTGCTCCCTGTGGTCAAGAATCTGGACTGGTTGTTCCTCATAAGATAGGTTCTCTTCCAGCTGAACTACCTCTGGACTCAAAACATGAGATGGATCTGGCATATACTTTCTCAACATTGAAACACAAAAAACATTGTGTACCTGAGATAACCTCGGAGGTAAAGCCACCCGGTATGCAACTAATCCAACTCTCTCCAGAATTTCATATGGTCCAATAAACCTTGGACTCAGCTTTCCTTTCTTACCAAATCGCAGCACACCTTTCCATGGTGATACATTGAGAAAAACATGATCACCTACCTCAAAATAGAGATCCTTCCTCCTGTTGTCCGTAAAACTTTTCTGCCTGCTCTGAGCTGTTCTCATGTGCTTCTGAATCAACTGAACTTTTTCTGCCATCTCTTCTACCAATTCTGGTCCCATCATCTTCCTTTCACCCACTTCATCCCAAAATGCTGGAGTTCGACACCGCTTCCCATATAATGCCTCATATGGTGCCATCTGTATACTGGAATGAAAACTGTTATTATAAGAAAACTCAACCAAAGAAAGATGTTGGTCCCAACTTCACTGATAATCCATAGAACAAGATCGTAGCATATCCTCCAATGTCTGGATTGTTTGTTCTGACTGCCCATCTGATTGAGGATGAAAAGCTGTACTAAAATTTAATTCTGTACCCAACGACTTCTGAAGGCCTTTCCAAAATTTAGATGTGAACCTGGGATCACGATCAGATACAATGGAGAGAGGAACTCCATGTAACCTGACTATCTCTTTAAGATACAATCGGGAAAGTTGATCTAGAGAGAAAATATCTCGTATAGAAAGGAAATGAGCAGATTTGGTCAAGCGATCAACAATAACCCATATTGCATTATTACCTCGAGATGTCCTTGGTAATCCCACAACAAAGTCCATGGATATGTTTTCCCATTTCCACTCTGGCACTGGTAAAGGATGAAGCATCCCTTTCGGTAATTGCCGCTCTGCTTTAACCTGTTGACATGTCAAACACTTCACAGTAAAATCAACAATATCTCTTTTCATTCCATCCCACCAGTAATACTCCCGCAGATCTCTGTACATCTTAGTACTGCCAGGATAAACTGAAAACGGGGAATGATGAGCCTCACATAACAACTCATTCTTCAACTGTGAATCACAAGGCACACATAACCTCTTCCCAAACCTCAAAACACAAACACAACCTTATCTAAGAACTCATGGAAATTTTATTCATAAGGTCCATGAATAGAGCAGGTGCATTGTTTAACCCAAAAGGCATAACTACAAATTCATAATGGCCATATCTTGTATGGAACACAGTCTTTGGAACGTCTGCTTCTTTTACTTTCAACTGATGGTACCCCGACCTCAAGTCAATCTTCAAAAAATACTAAGCTCCCTGGAGCTGATACCACTTCATTCGATGGCCCAACATCTGCTGAAGTTGTTGCAAAGGATTTCACCACCCCTTTCTGCTTGTAGTCTGGTTGTATTCTCCCAGTTGAGTTATTCGTTGGACACTCGTTTGCATAATGACCCATTTCATTACACTTAAAACATCTTACCGTTGGCTTTTCATTTCCTGCTTGATCATCTTCCTTATAGTTACGAGCAATATGACCAGACTTACCACACCGAAAGCACTTACCAGACATGGATAAACATTCTCCAGGATACATTTTACCACACTTCTCATAGGATGGATATTTGGTTTTCTTACCTCCTTGCTTCTTTGATGAATTCTTCCCCTTTGCCTGCCAACTAGACCTCTTATTCTGTTGTTTTTCATAGAACACCTGATCAGCGACAAACTCCATTTCCACCTTCTCCGCACATCGAACAAGTTTTTCATAACTTTTGAACTCACGAGAAGCTAAAGCCCTTCGATACTTTGGATTTAACCCTGAGTAAAAACAGTTTATTTTACTATCAAGATCTCGTATAATGTTTGGAGCATACCTTGCCAATCGAGTGAACTTTTCTTCATATACAGCCACTGAATCATCCTCCTGCCTCAATTCTAGGAACTGTTTTTCCATCCTAAGATGAACCACATTAGGAAATTATTTATCAAGAAACATACCTTTGAATCCGTCCCAGTGAAGATCCTCAATCTCATCACTATCCCTTATATTTTTCAACATCGACCACCACTGATCAGCTTCACCTTCAAAACGGTAAACAGCAAGACTAACCTTTTGATGTTCTGAACACCCCATGACATCAAAAATCTTCTCCAGTGCTTTAATCCACCCTTCAGCTTGCACAGGGTCAGATGATCCTCTGAATGATGGGGGATGTTGCCTCATGAAATGTTCCACCACTGACATGTTCCTCTACTGTTGATCTGGCTGATCTCGTGCATGGATACCACCACCATTTATAGCCTGAGTCAACTGTGCCATCACTGCAACAAACTATTCAGTTCCGATTCCGACCATCTCAGGTTGCTGATTTGAAGGTTATCTTCCTCCTGATGTCGTCCCAACATAGCTGCTTTGTTTCCTCTGCGGAAAAACATTCTGAACACAGAAATATCTTAGGCGAATCAACATGGTAATCCGTAAATGCTATATCATTTCAATCATATTAAAATTTAACACTTTTCTAACTCCTAAAGTTGTCTAAACTAACCTTTGATACCAACTATAAGGCCCTAGACTTAAACCTTACTTAATATTGAATTAAAAGAATAATTCACGTTGAGGATCATTTCAGGTTTAGAGTTTTAGAGAATTAGAACAAAACTATTACATCTCAAAAGATTACAAAGTAGTCACTTCTACAAAGATTCAAATATAAAAAAAACTCTTAAAATGAAACGTGTCTAGTTCCATGTTTTATATAGCATGACATTCCCTTGATCTCATCCTTGACCATATTCCACATTAAGTCCGGTGAAAAACATTTCAAAAAAACTTGGGGTGAGCATAAAAAGCTCAGTATGGGATACACAAAGAATTAAAACTATTAGTTTTTCAAAATCAAGTAAACCATGTATACTCTATCAAAGTAATACCTTCACCTTCATGAAGTAGTAAAAACTCTTAACTGAATAAAGTATCATTACATAACTTTTTGTAACCAAAGTATTACCATAAAACCCATATAAAGAACACATAACATATATAAAGGTAACTTGGGACATAACCATACTTAAGTGGAATAACCATACGGTCGACTTCCACACATATCACTTAATGGAATAGCCATACGACCAATTTATATACATACTTAATGGAATAGCCATACGGCCGACTTCCATACCCAATGCATTGGAGGTTATAACGTAACCACCCGTCCTGGTATTCACGGCACCACCCGTCATATGGTTTATAACGTAACCACCCATTAAAATGTCCAAGTACCAATATAATATCATAAAACATAAAACCAATATAAAGGAATGATAACATTTCCACATTTCAATCACAATATATCATAAATATATTGACATAATAGAATCCTTCATCAAAACCATTTTCAATACCAAAATACATAAAAGAGTATATGGTATTTATTTTATTTTAAAAACATTATGGCTTGTTGAGGAAGCCAAAGACCAAATAATACTCGCGGCGGCGGAAAAGGTCGTTGTCACCACGTACGTTAAAAAACATTCCTTTTTGTCGTTTAGTAAAACGCTTCGTAGAAAAAGATTCCTTTTGTATAAAAGTAAAAGTCAAAGGGGTTTATACACCGTATTAAAGAAAGTTGTGTATAAAATGAAATATTCCTCAATGAAAGGAGATTGAGACGAAGTCCCTTACCTCGGGTCCGACTTGACTCGATCGTTCTTTAACGTCCTGAATAATAAACTTGAGTTAATTTATACTTGATTAAGAACCTTTTTAAAGTTCATTATTCCTTTTATATCACTTATTGCCATGTTATAAACATTATGTAACCATTTAAGTTAATAATGTTTGTTTTGTCAATATTTGGGTCTTAATTCGAAAGTTGACTTCTTACAATTACATGTTGTTCGTGTGGTCAAAGGTTCTTTATATCCAGAATGAAATTCCCGATTTGGATATAATATGTATCATATATATCCAGCATATACATGTATTTATAATATTACATAATCATTTAGAGGTATGAAATGAAATGCACCGTTCATGGGGACGGTAAGCCGTACGTACGCATGAACGCTACTTTCATTTCTTTGTCATATTAATGGAATTAAAACTAAATGAGAGGTATGTATATTTTAATTCCAGAATTATATTAATCATTTAGATATATCTTTAATTATATATATCCATTATATACATGTACTTTTAATAGTAAATTACATTTGGGGATAAGAAATGAAATGCACCGTTCATGGAGATGGTAAGCCGTACGTACGCATGAACGCTACTTTCATTTCTATCTCATAATTTAATAGAAATAAATAATAATGATATAGAGGTATATTATAATTCCAGTATAACATCATATATAATAACTTTAAATCCATCCTTTACACGTCCCACATATGGCATTAACGAATCACATCACTTTGAGGGGGCGGTAGTCCGCACTTCCTTAAATGAAGATATCGTGTTTACCCATAATGGAAACCATAAAGGTATGCCCAAAATGAAAAATAAAGAAGCTTAATGAAAAACTAAACATATTATATATCATATATAAAAATAGTGACATCATAATGGCCACCTTTGAAGGTGTTAAATGAGTATTCAACAATCATCATTTCGGGAGGCATAATTTCGCCTTCCACGGAAACCGTATGTTCTTTAACCATTTGATGTAGTTGTGTGAGAGTGTAGCTCGAATAAATCTTATAACAACATCCTAGTATATTGAATATACTGGTGTTGTTACAAAATAAGTAAATAAAAAGAGTTTAGAGGGTTGTAGAAGCAAAATAAAACAAATGAACAAGAGAGAATGAATTACCTTTAAAAGTGTAACTCCTTTTGATTTGAGCCTAAAGGCTTCTTTTGAAAGGATTCTGCCCAAAGGGAATCCTTTATGATGAGGAGAGGGATGTGGAGAGAGTAATTGGGAAGGGTTTGGCCGAGCCAAAGGCTTGAGGAGTGTGTGTAATTAGGTAGAGGTGGGGGCCTTTTATAAGAGGAGAGGAGGGGCACTTTTGGAAAGTAAAGAAATATTACTTTATTTGAAAATGTGTTTCGGTTTTAAAAGGTTCCACATTGAAATAATTCGTGGATAAGGTGATAAGGTTTCTAAATCCACCCATCCAATAAGTTTTGGACATGTGTAATTCATAGAGTTTACATTATCTTTCCATTTTATTTAAATCGTCAAATAATGATGTCATTGCTGCATCATTATTATGTCATAAATAATTTAATTTATTTAATGTATAAAAATCCTAAAAAAACTACTATGATGTATGAAATCTTTTTAGATTTCCAATTACTATTTATAATCAAAAATCATACTTGTATATCCCCATTTAAAAATTGTTTTAGTAAAACATATCATGTTTGTGTCATTTTTACTTTTACATTAAATAAAAAGTTATTTATGTCATTTCCCAACCAAAGTGTCTCCATGGGGACCTCAAGTTGACCCATGGCCTGTCTTGGTCGGACATGACACAAACAATGAGGGTAGGACATGTGTCAAGTTCATTTCATATTATTAAAACATTATTTTTACCATAAACTACACTAATTACCACTAATCGCGATTAAGAACTTAATAAGTTACTATTCATAAAAAAATTATTATAATCTCATTGAACCGCATTTTACTTCAAAATGACAACCATGTATATAGGATTTTTGAAATTCAAAACACAATGATGGCAAAATTTCATTTAAACGGAAGATCAGTCTTTATAAGTACCACTTAGTGGTTTCACTATTCATCAAAAATTGAAGTTTTTTAGAAAATTACCAAAATTTCACCCTAAGCTATATTTGATATTCCGAATTCAAAAATGAAGTCCATTTTACAAAATTAAAATCATATAAGTCACATAAATTAATTTAATAATTAATTCCCGCTGCTAGAGCAAATATCGTGTTTTTACAAAACAATAAGTATCAAAAGATTGACACCACTTTAAGTCTAATTTCAAAGTGAAATTGATTCCAACGACCACTATTGGATTTAATGGTAAAAATATTTTCTAATTTCACTTTAAAACCAATTCAAAATATAATCTAATTATATAAATAAATTAGATTAAAAAGAGGTTTTGAATTAAAATACAACATTTTACACTATTCATTAAAAAAATGAACTTTATCAGAAAGGTACCAAAAATTTACACAAAGTAAATTTTGATGTCCTGATTCTAAAGAAGAGTTATATTTGGTCCAATAGAATTTATAAGATCGATCAAAACTATATTTAATGACAGTTTTCCGTCAAAAGGTGATAAGTGGACCTTTCGTGAAAATTAGGGTATAAATGCCTAAAATTGAACTCTTTTCATATTTTAAGCCTTTATCTTTTATTGGGTAAATGTAAAAACATTTAAAAACATATATAATAATATTTTAGTTATTTCTATCCATTCCCTCCAGTACAACAGCTACTCGTAAACTAACATTTAAAATAATATTATTTTATTACTTGTGTGCAACGTAAGTTTTCAAAGAAACTCATCGTTGCGTATGGAGTATGCTATCGAACGTAGAAACCCCTTTTAATTAAAATTAATATTTAATTCTTAAATATTAATAAATATAAAAATTATTTATTCATTAATTAACTGGGATGTTACAGATTATATAACACCATGTAAAAATTGATATACTAAAAGGTATATGTTTATGTCATTTTTTTCTTTACTTTAAATCAATTAATATAGAGTGTCATTATCACTCTCATGTGGATCCATGTGGTCCCAAAATTGACCCAAGAATTTCCATAGTCGTAAATATATCAACCAATATGATTAGGACACATTTTGGGGTAATTTAGTATTATTATTATATTTCTTTACTCTTATTTACAAGATTTACACTCTAACCATGTTAAATAAAATATTTACTAAAGTAAATATTCATAATGTCTAAAAATAAAAGTTATCTGTTTACATAATTTGGACTTACAGATTCCAAATATGGAACCATTTTTCTAAATTCAAAACACATAAGTGGAAGAAATTAATTTAGAATTAATTCCCGTTGTCAAAACAAAAAGAATGTTTTTAAAAATATTAATTATCAAAAGATTGACAGTTTTTAAGTAAACATTCTTAGTGAAATTACTTCTAATGATCAAAATTGGCATAATGGAAAAAATATTATCTTATTAAACATTAAAACCATTTAAAAAGTTAATATAACCATATAAATAAATTATATTAATAGGAATTTATGAATTATAATACAGTATTATTCACAATTCATTAAAAAATGAACATTGCCAGAAAATGACCAAAATTTTTCCCAATGTAAAATTAGATGCTTTGATCCTAAAAAAGAATTTTATTATGTCAAATAAAACATATAAAAGTGAAAAAGTGTATATTTTAAAAGGGTTCTTCATTAAAAGCTAGAAAATATAGCTTTTAAATAATATTATAGTATTTATGCTTAAAATTAGATTCAATCACATTTTAAGAATATAAAATTAATTGGATAAAAGTAAAAAATTTACAAACAAATATAATAATATTGTAGTTAGTTATATTAATTCATGCCAATAAAATGAATAGGTGTTAACTACAATTTATATTAATAATAATATTATATTATTTTTCCTTATGACTCAACATTTTGTGCAACGCAAGTATTCAAGGAAACCCATTGATGTGTATCAGGTATGCCATCAAACATAGAATCCCTTTTGAAGTAAAATTTATATTTAATTTAAAAATATTCAAAATATATGAAAAATTGATTATTCTGTACTTACCTGGGATGTTATAATTTTATACAACACAAAAAAAACAGAAGGTGAAAATTGTTATAGTTAAAAAAAAGGATATTCATATAAGAAATCCCATCTATTAAATACCATCTAGTATCATGAATTCTGTAACTCTGTAAATTTAAAATTATATTGGATATTTTATTTAATATGAACCTTTTTTATTATAATTACATTATCATTATCCCTTTTATGTCAATTATTACAATGATATATTTAGTTACAAAGTCAGTAAGGTTTACATCAGACATTTTCTGGACATTTGGTTCATTACCCCAAAGCAATTTTTGTATGATAAATGTCACAAAATAGATCATTTTTACATCCAATCTTAGATATTATTTATTTAATTTATATTTTTTTATATATGTTAATTAAAACATTATAACAACCCATTAAAGGATTATATTAAAAATGAATCAAATCACTTCATGGAGGTGATAAACCACACATAAGTAGAAACAACATTATCATATTTAAATGGATAGAAAATTAAAAAAAAATATGATTTTTTATCATTGTAAAATTATAATTCTGAAATTAATATCATATATATTAACTAAATTTATCATAAAATTTTTTCTTGTGAGGCGATGATGAAAAATGAAATGCATCGGTTCGAGGAGGTAGTTATCCAATCGTATATAAGAGTGATTGTTTTATTTCTGAAAGGATGTAGAAAGATATGAAAAATTATTTATCCATAATCATATTAACATTTTAGTATATCTAATATATTTATGATATTATTTCAGCATGGTTAAATAAGATATTAAATAACTAGGAATGTTAACAAACATGAAATATGTCAGTTTGGACTTATTCCATCTACACAGAAGTCTCCATTCGGATTATGCTGTAATCCATATTTGATTCATCCTTTTGTAAGTCCATGTCCTCTATGATTTGGGGAGTGATTTTTGAATGAGTTTTTGTTATGTATTTAATGAACAAGAGTGCCTAAAATATATGAGGAAGAGTGGAGAAGAGGTTTCCTTTTGTATGTGAGGTTTGGAGAACTCGTAAAATTAAAAAAAGTATAAAATTTGTATTAATTATTTTTCAGATAAAAGTGATAAAATAATTAATTATTTATTTTATAATATTATTATGAGTCTAAATAATCTAATCCAATATATTTTTTTTACTATTTTATGTTATTATTTCAACCTTAACTGATATTTTTATCCCCTATTTAATCTTTTTAATGATTACAAAAAATATCAACGTTTTCCCTACAAGAGATAAAAATGGTACATCAAAAGGAAAGGTGACACATATGTGTAATAATACTGATATTATTTAACATATCACATTTAATTTCTAAAGGGTGATATTTTTATGTTTTTTACATCACTAAATAAAATATTTTTTAACATAATGTATTGTCAATGTTATTTTCATATCTTTATAAATTGTGTTACTTTATTGAGATCAATATTTTAATTGTATTTGAATATTAAATATAAAAATTACAGTAATATTATATATATGTATATATATTAAATTTTTTCTAACATAGTATTTCATCCAATTTATTATACTTATAATGTTTTTTAAAATAATTTACATGATTTTTCTATTGCATGAAAATATACTATGTCAGCATTTTGTAAGAAGTAATGATATTTATTCCATCAATAAATATTTAAATCAAGTTACCATGATAAAAAAAATATCATTCATATTTAATACTAACATTTAGGACGAAACAAATCCACTTTTATCCCTATGAATTTATATAAGAGATATGAAAACAAAGAGAGTGAAATTTTGTTTCTATTCCTTACATAAAAAATATTAAGATCATTATCGATGAAAAATTAAATTGATCTACCATATATTATAATATTTTATGAGAATGGTCAAAACAAACATATCCATTTGAAAAGAGGTAGGTGATATATATATTTTTGAAGACATATCACGTTATATTTTAATATAGTTACTTGATTTTCCCTTACTGAGGTTGAGGATATTTACCATAGTAACTATTAATAATGTACAAAAATAATGTTTAAAATGTAAATAAATTTGAATATTATAACTCAAATTATGGAGTTAATTTTATACAATTGAATTCCTATAACATTCAGATGATTATTTTAAAATAAGACTTAAATAAATGATTAAAACAATTTTATAAGAAAATGAATTTTCAGAAAAAAAAATGTATATATTATAATGGTATTAATTAGAGTATTTTCAATCAAAATAAAATGATTATATTTTACAAAAAATTAAAATAAAAATGGTATATTTTAAGAACATGAAATGAAATGGATGTTTTATTTAAGATTAATTTTTTTATTATTCGCCAAAAAATAAATATTTTCAGAAAAACACTAAAATATATCTTTTAAATAACTATGATATGATGATTTCAAAAATAATAACAAGTTTTTATCACAATTATTTAAAATAGTATGAAATTAACTAAATTATCCATGCATAAAATGCAATAGAAACAATTTTTCCACAAAATGTATTCTTGATGAATAAAATAAATTTACTCTCATTTTGTTCCTAATAACCATAATTATGTGAATATAAACTCATAAAATTGAATATATAATTGAATTATTCCATTATAATAATTAATTAGAATTTATTAATTTAATCTATTATGATAGAAATACATTGTACACTTAAAAACTATATTTGGGAAATATCTCTTTTACCATCAAAATATTTTTTACTCATTTCAAATTAGTTGAATTTAAATATACCTAATAATTTTATATATACTACTATTAAATTTCTGATGACCATATATATTATAGGCCTAATAATTTTTTATACATGTATATATATATTTCCTTACATTATTCAATAAAAAATGTCATTTACTTCTCTCTCATCGCATCTATAATATTCGCCATTCTTTCCTTTTTCATATTATCATTTCGGGTAAAAATATTCACCGAGACTAATGAGGATAAATATTTTAGGTTTTCATTATTTTTATATTTATTTTCATTTACTCTACATTTATTTGTCTTCATGTTTTTTCATATTTCAACCTTATAAAGTATCTATGTTTTTTATAATATTTAATTTCAGTAAAAGTATGAAAATTAAATTTGGATTGATCTTTCTCATATCACATGATATAAAGAATAATATTAATTTAATATAGAAAAATATATTTAAATAAAAGGTTTTTATATATCTATAATATTTAATATATTTTATAATAAAGAAACATTCCCTAAAGTTTTAAATTACAATGTAAAATATAATAAGAATGGATATTGGAAGAAGGATAATAAATCTAAGGAGGATACAATTTATGAGCATAATTGAAATGGACACATGAAAGATAAATTATATTAGATAAAATATATGAATATATATGTTGGTAGAGAAAGGGGAACAATGAAGGGAGTGACAAGTATTTGGATTGCTTATTAAGATAACTCTAGTGATTCTGAAAAGGATGACTCTAGTGAAAATGTAATTTTATTTATAATTGACATTGCATTTGACGAACAAGTCACTATTACTAGTTTCAATTTTCTTTATAATTATTTTATAGATTACTTTGAAATGACTATAGTTTGGTTAGAATAAAATTATTCAATTAATGAAGAAATAATAAATGATCATAACAAAAAATATAAAAATATTAAATAATTTTCATAAATTATGTGTTAATGATAAAACATATCATACAATTGAAAAAGAAAAGTATTTTGAGATACATATTGTGAAAAATGATCTAAAATACTTTATTGAACATATTATAAAGGGTAAAGAGATGTTTATTAAAGGAATAGATAACTTGAAGAATATTTTAGTTAATCAATGTACTCTGAAATCAAGAACTAAATTAGAATATAAATCTGAATAAAAAATAATTTTATAGACGTATTATTTTGTCTCATTTTCTAAATATTCTAGTAGGCACATCTTTTATTATACATGGGACAATACTAAACAAGGGTAATTCTATTTTCAAAGGAAAATTATAATATATTTACACCTAAGAAGAAATATTTATTCAATACTTTTTAATATGATATTAATAAATATATAAAACAAAATATGATACTTAAGTATTTATTTTCTAACCTTTGTTTACCAAAGAATGTTTCAGTACCAAAATAAGTTTTTGGATAACACTATACAGTAAGCATTCCTGAAGTGTTCGAGTGAGACTCCATGGTACCTAGATAGCGTATATTTAGTAATATGATTGGAGATTACCTAGGATTCAAAAATCATGTAGTGAATGTTATTAGACATGTCACTTTTTGTGACAATGTTAATGTAAAAAAGGTTATTCGTGGAAAAATTTGGCAACAATTAATATTTGTTAATTTAAATTTTTTTATATTTTGATGGATTAAAGTATGAAATTATTAGTATTCTTTAGTTTTTTGATAATGGATTCTATATTTCATTGATAAATTCCTAGTTCAAAATATATTATTATGAGAATGATATATATTTTATTTTTATGAGAAATGATCATGTGTAGTGTGTACATAAATTTTTTATTTCCCATGTGGTCTCATGACTAAACTATTTTCAAATAGAATCATTATTATTTCATAAGCTAATAAGAAACTATGATGTGCACTTATAACACATTGATATTTTTTGATATGTTTTTTAAAAACAAATTAATTCATTTTGATATTTTCTATTAAAATAAACATTGAGTTTAGCTTACATTACACACATCAAGGAGTTTAATCCAAACATAACATATTATTAAAATATTATATAGCATATTATCACCTATCTATTATAATTATTGGTATAAATTGGATTAAATATCATATATAAATATATGGTTTAGACATGGATATAAAATTAATTCTTTTGTGACTAATTAATTGAAAATCAAAATGAAAAAACATTTGAAAAAAAGGAATTATTTTGTTTTGAAAAAATATTTTTCTGTAAAAAACGTTTGTTACAAATATAAATTAATAAAAACACATTTATTTAATTTTTCTAAATAAATTTATATATTATACATTAAATTAATATCCCAACATTAATATTATGATTTTATTAGTTATAAGATTTAAATAAATCCAATTTTACACTTAAAACAATATTTTTTCAAAAAAGAATGTCTATTGATTTTTTTTACACATAAATTAAAATATATATTTTAAAACACTGAGAAAATTTAGTTTACATAATAATATTTTTTAAAAAAAAATAATTGAAAAATTATATTATAGTGAGTTTCTGAAAATTTTATGAAGTATTAATTTTTCGATGACTGGTGAAGCATATTAAATTTCAATTTAAAATTGAATTTTAATTTATATTATTTATAAAGTTATATTTTATATAAAATTGTTTTGAAAGTAAAATTAGTAAAATAATGCATCTATTAATAAAATTTACATTATTACAATCAATTTCATAATGTATTTTCATATATTTTTTTTTAAATTTTGATAACGTTCTCTTTGAAATCAAACCTTCTCATTCTGTATGCGTGATTTTCGTAAACAAAAAATTGGAACATTTGTGAATTGAAAAAAAGAAAGATATAACATGAAAAGTGTTAAAATGACTTAAACACATTTATTAAATATATTGTATGGACATATTTCCAACCTTTATTTTTTAATTATCAAATAATAATTCATTTTTGAGCTTTATTTCATGATAACAATGTGGTTACACAAATTGTTTTCAAAATATTATAATTGTGCCAATTACCTCAATCATAGAATGTGACCCACTATCCTATATTTTATACAAAATATAAATCTTTTTATTCATATAATACCAACCAATATACCTTTATAACTTCCTTATTACCATCTGATAAGATTTATTTTTTTCAGAAATCAATCCTCTTAAGGATTTTGGTGCAAACCTAATGTTGACACCCAGGGAATATGTAATATTTTTTAATGATAGTTATTACATTATTTATTCATCCACAGAGTTAAATTACTATTTTATTATGATTAAATAGTAACAATTTTAACATACATATACTTATGTTAAACTATGTTATGTTCATGACCAAAAATAATCTCCAGATCTATAAAATGGTTTATGAAATCATCATTTATGTATATTGAGGACAACGACCTCATGAACTGATATAATTAATTTTTCCAATACCACCTATCACATTTGTGAATAGTGACGTATAATATATATATTTGATATTTAAAAAAATTAAACCTCTTGAGTCATTATATCATATAATGATTTATTACTTTCTATTCCAGAGAGGATATGATAATGTCTCTTGTGTGGTGGGTGGACTACCACCTCCGAAATGGATGTGATTCCTTTTCACTAATGATATAAATGGAAATAATAAAGACACATTTTATTAAAATATTTTATGTAAATTAATAAATAATTATAATCATAACATATTTATAATTCTATAAGGATAATGTATCATTTTATTTATTAGATTTTCACTTACTGATCTATGATAACGTCTTTATTGTATATGTGGACTATTTACTTCATGAAGTGATGTGACTCTCTTCTCATCATCACACCACATTGATGATACATATAATTATATTTAGATAAATAATATGATATTTATAATTTAATGATATGTATATAAATTAAATATATTACTTACCAAATATTCATAATGTTCTTTGAATAAAGGAATGGTTACTCATGTGTGTGTATGACCAACCTTCTCCATTATTGTAACATATTTCATTTCACAAAACCATCAACCATAATTAGTTTTAAAATTCAAAATTATATATAAATTATTTAACTATTCATTTCTAATTATTCTTGAGATTATGGATCCGTGATCAATGTAACCAGATCCAAAATACTAAATCCAAACATATACAAAAAAAGAGGTTATTAGTCCAAATGTTACATTAAAATGAAGTTATTAATAAATAGATAATTAAAATTAATGATTAAATTATATATGTAAAGAAATATATAATTATGTTTCATTAATATATTTATAATAATATTATATTTATTGTGAAATATTTTAAAATATATATGATGGAAGTCATGTATTTTGGTATGGAATTTCTCATCTCTCCTTTATTACCGAAAGACATATGCAATGCCCCCAATTGTTTATAGTTTTTGGTTATATATGTCTCATTAGATATAATATATTTTGAATCCTTATATTATCATAATATTATATGTTTCGTTCAATTTTATTATTTCATTGAGATTTTGATTCTTTTTCTGAAATCTTTTATGAGTATTATGTTACAATTTTATTATTTATGGGTACTTTTTATGCATCTATTTATGAAACCATATATTCCATCTATCAAGAAACACATAATGTTTCTTTTCATATAGTTTTTTATGTAGAATATATGTCTTGACTTAATTTTCCTCTTTCTATGTACTCATGATTTCAAAATAATGTTTTTATGAAAAATCATATTTGATTCTCTATTATCTCAAAAACACTTTTCCTTAAAAATTAATATTTTATAAATAAAAATTTAAACAATTTCATTAAAATTATTCAATGTGTTTATTATATATATTTTTAGAAATGTGTTTCCTTTAAAAAAGATTTCAGAGGAATATTCATGTGAACTTTCAAACAATTTCTATTTTCCTTTTACAAGAAATGTAAACGAAGTATCTGTTTTAGCATGTATCGAATGGACAATATTTCCCATAATCCTTATAATTATTCCCTTTAAATATTAACCTATATACATTTAATTATGTTTTGAAATAAATATATTTTCAAAATGATTTATGTTTTAAAATGTCCTTGAAGAGAAAATTATATTTTCCTCAAAATTGTTTAAAATTATCCTATATAATAATTTTCTTTATAAGATGAAATCCATTGAATTTTACTATGATTTACATAGTATATTAACCAAGGAGTATATTATTACTATTTCTATGAATTTTATATCATAAAATGTTTATTTTGAAACTCATTTCTCTTCAATGGGTTATACCATGATAGAATTATTATGAAACATGCTTATTTTTGCATGGGTTACGGTATAATAAAATGATGAAATTATTATAAAACTGGTCTCTTTTCCATAAGGAATAATATAATTAAATTTTTATGAAACCCATTTCATTTCATGACTAATAATACAATTTTTTTATTATCTTATATAACCAATATTTTTTTTCAATATGATATGGATGGGACCTAAATCACTTTCTAATGCATTTTTTAAGATTTATATCTTATGATTTTTATATGATTAGAATCGAGAGTGAGACTAGTTCATTAATAGAAGTTTTCTAATTTGATCATCATTGAATTGAATATTGACTATAGTGATGGCTTTGGGAGTGATCCCATCCCCCTATAATATCCTTAGTAGCGATAATTGACAAATATGGAAATGATTTAATATGCATAAGTGTATGTAACAATTCTATATCTTATTCTGTTGAAATTCTCTCATGGGTGATGTTATTTAATTTCCCTATGATTCATTTCATACGAAAAACCATGATTTGTTAAATTTAACAATATTGAGATATTTTATATGCATTACATAGTTTGTAGTTTTTATGAACCTATTCTAAATTACATATTACCATTTCATCCGTATATGAGCATTGAAATCTAATATTCTTACAATTATTGATAAAAAAGCTTACCCTTTTATATGATTCCATTCCCCATGTCATGATGAAAGGTTTTAAGTAGGTTTTTCTAAAGAGGTGTAAAGTAGATGTTTTTGGAGATAATTAATGAATTAAGAATATTTAGTTACAATTTAAAAAATGCACTAAAATATTATGGTCCTTATATGTGTGTTTGTGTAATGTAAAAAATATTCATTTAAAAATGTAATGTAATCGCATGTGAATATTGTGCCTCTATTATTGGTATTAGAGGAATGTTTTAGTTAACCTTTGTAATCTTGGATGGAAACAAATTAGTGATATCCCTTTGGATATTTCGAAAATATTATGTAGGAATGATTATAAGGATATTTTTAAAGATCATTCAAATTATAGGAAAATGTATTAAATATACGGAAAAGGATTGGGCATGTGGTTTCTACACAATAACATCTATGTCTAGATACTATAAGTGTACGTGGATCTGTAATTTAGCTACTCTGTTGTAATAACACTGAAAAGTGTGTATTGAGATGAACACCAACTAATGAATGAAAATGAACCTTGTTTCACACCTAGTTTTAAACTCATGTGGGATATTAATTTGAAATTAAAAAACATTATAGAAATCATCATGAATAATTTATATAGACGATGATCATAGATGAAATATCTTAAGGAAAGTGTGTCATATATTTAAAATATGGATTCATCATTTAAAATTAATATTATAAATAGTTCAGGATTATTTTATTTACAAATATGATTAGTGTTACTCCGGTTATTCTTTTTGGTTTTAGTCAATGAAGGGAACAAGAAACAAAATTAGTTAACATTGAAGGTGATTGAAACTTTTCTAATGATAATCCAAATGTGATGATGATTGTAGTAAAGCATATGGTGATTATGTGTTATCCATTATCATGAAACATGATTATTTACATGTACCTTAACCAACTCTTTGACTCTCCAAACAATATAAGTTCATAGTTTATAGAGTGTTCATGGAGTAAATTCCATTTAGAAAATAATATTTAGTTTCCTATTTTTCTTGAATGTGGGAAGAATCTTCAAGGTAATGTCTCATAAAAAAGATAATATGTTTTGGTTGGGTAAAATAATGACACAAAAGAAATAACTTGAATGGAAAATTGAAATGTTCATTTAATATTGTGGATGAGAATAATTTTCTCCCTAATGTATCCTCAACAATTGAATTTTTCAAATACATTGAGTTATGTATTATGAAAATTGATGTCATAAGGGGAATGATATTTCCTAGAAACAAAAAGTTTGTATGATTAATGATTTTTCTATTATTGATGATGAAATATATAATGACATACAAAAGGAATGAGGTAATAATGAATAACATGATTAATCCTATTTATTGGTCTGAGATGGATCTTGGATGATAAAATATTTTATGTATTGCAATTCATGAAATAAAATATATTACTCATGAAATATATAAGAATAGTTTGATGTAAGGTTTTTGGTAATAATTTTCATATGTATTCTAAATGGTGTCGATGAACTATAAGTTTGATTTCATGGAAAGGTGATGTTTTTATTAAGGGAAGCTATCCCTTAATATATTACTGATATAGAGAAAATTGGGATTAATTTGGATAAAGAGGTTTTTTATTTGAATAAATTAATCTAGATAGTATTGATCGCCTAAGATATGATTAGGGATTTATGGATATAGTGGTTTATGTTATCATTGATGGAGTTTATAAAACTATTGAATTTAAGAAATAAATTCAATAATTTTAGTTTTTTGAAAGTAATTAGTAAGAATCTATGATTTCATCTTGTTTTTTTGGTAATTATGGTCATTCAAATGTTTCAAGAGGACACATGATAGATGTATTCACGTATTTTGTATGAAAAAATTCAAGAGATGCTTTCTAATATATTGGGGAATTATTCTATATTAATTTTGATAAATATAGTCAACTTATTTATGAATATTTAATTTTTAGTGATTTTAAGTCAAACTATTTATGGAATAGTTTTTGTTCATATTTGACTAAGACCATAGAGATTAATGTATTACATAACAATATGAAGATTAATAAATATTGGATAACATTTTCAACCAATTTTCAATGATGATATATAATGTTTAAAATAATGAGTTATAATAATATTTATGAATATTATTATCCATTAGTCATTATTGAGTTGCAAAATACACCTTAATTTTTTAGAGTTAGAGTTAATGTTGAAATCGATGAAGGAAAAACCAAATAGTGATATTATTGTAATGAAATAGAATAAAATCATGTAACAATATATTATCAGGAAATTTATTCAAATTTATCAAAATGATAATGAAATAAAATTGTGTCTTGTTATAATAATTGATGATTTTATCAATGAAAATTTTCATATCTATTTTATTTATTAATTTATTTTCATTAAAATTTTCCTAAGCATGTTTTCCATCACTCTCCATCGGTATTTTGGAGTTAGTTTTCTTTTCATTGTCCATGTTTTCACATCAAATATATGTTATACAATGTAAAAATATATTTATGAGTTACTTTAGGTGAGCTTCCTATTTCCATCATTCTCTGTTATAGGGATGGAATATTTTTCAGTTGTTCAACGTGGGTTTATCTTATGTAATTTTAAAATGATACACATTTTATGAATGAAATGAATTTGGAGGGTAAAATTAATTTTAATGGGTGGTTAAATATAAATACAAAGGATTTTGGGAAATATATATTTTATATAAATTTAGTCTTTTTGATTTTTTGTGCCACACAAAACACTGAGTATATCAGGCATTACATGGAATACTCATTATAAGTAAAACATGACATAGTATTAAAATATTTTTTATGATAGTTTTTAGATACCCATTAATATGTCATGAATTAAAACGATTAACTAAATTATAAAAATATAACATTTAAAAATTTAAATAAATTAAATCTTTAGTGGAAAATTAATTTGAAATGAAAATTAAAAACCATTTCAATATAAAATAATATTATATTTTGAAAAATTATTTTTATGGCACACACATTTTATTCGACATTAATTTAAATAGAATGATTTTTATTGAATGATTTTAATTAAATTTATATATTATTTAATCTATAAAATTATTAAAATTCAACTTATGTTTTTGTGGACAATAGATATAGATAAATCCAATATTACACTTAAGGATAGTATTTTTCTAAAAAACATTTTTGACTCATTTTTCAAACTTATTTTAATACTAGTTTTTAGAACATATATATAATTTACATTAAAAAATAAAATAATTTTTATATTATTAATTCAAAATTTATCTTAGGGATTGTTTTTAATATTTTTCAGAAAAATTAATTTTTTAATAAAAGTGAAAAATATAAAATTTTAATTGAAAAATGAATTTTGGTTTAAATTTATTATAATGTAAAATTGTATATTAATTTTTTTCAAAGTAATATTAGATAAATTAAATATATATAATAATACAGTTTATATCCTTTAAATCAATTTCAATTTGAATTTAGATATAGAAACATTGTAATCTTTTGAACATCTTCTTTTTGAAAACCAACTTTCTTGCTACATCTATAGGGTAAATTTTAAATAAAATCATCCCACTTTTACAAATGGAATTTTGAAAATTAGAAGGAAGACATAGAACAATATAAATTTATATTATATAATTATTTTAACATAATTTATGACCAAAATCAATAATAAAAAATTTAAAAATTATTTAATATGGTTAATGTAACAATGGGTTTAAAAGGTGATAAATTGAAGAGATTAGGATAAAAATGACCTTAAAATTTTATGAAAACAATATTATAGAAATAATTTTAGCATATAATATATAATTACCGATAATAATCCATTGGGGATCCATATTTCATGGTATATTATTTGGTACACCTTTTTTCATTTCAAAACTTTACAATTGTGACACTCACCTCACTCAAAAAAAGCTACCCACTCTCTAATTTTATTTAATCACTATAACCCTTTCAGTTTCAATTATACCATCCCAAATCAATTTCCAAATTTGATCATATATTCCTCAAATCATTATTTTTCATATAAATTATTTTATCGTAGTGTTTTTGTGAAAACTTAAGGGGGATACCCAAAGAAGAGGTAAATAACATTAACAAATTTTTTTTTTATTTTGTTCATATCATAAAAGTATTATTAGAACACTATAATATAATAAACATAGGATCACCCATATATTTGATTAATTTTTATTTTAGGGAAGTAATCTATAATGATCTCTAATACCATAATTTTTTTTACTAAATCATCATTTCTATGTAAGGTTGACTTGCACCACACAAAATTATTTTTTTTATTAACTCCCCTCATGATTGGGTATGATGATGTATATAAATTAAATATATGATATTTATAAAAAAATTATTACTATAAGTTAATTATTTTATATTTACAATTTTTTCATTCTATAGTGGATACGATAACATTGCTTGTGAGCAGAGAGGACTGCCGCCTCACGAAGTGATGTGATTTGATTTCACTAACACTTTAAATATAATATAATAAGGTTAAATATAATTATTATATGTGATATACATAACATATTTATTATATAATGAATTTTTATAATTATAAATGAATAATATATAATTTCATTTCTTACCATTCCTCACACTGAATGATGATAATGTCATTCCTGTCGATGTGGACCACCGCCTTCACGAGGGAATGTGACTCTATTTTTATACCCACACAAAATGGATGATAATATAAGTATATTTAATGAAAAAATATGGTATATATGATATTATGATCATTATGGAAGGATAATATATTCCTTACCTCCTTTCCAGAATAACCATTGAAAAATGGAAATTTTACTCATGTGTATTGTCAAAAACAAACCTAGGTTAACACTAAAATGGCCCCCCGAGACAATTAGAGATGAGGTTTTAAGGGTATTCATGATCCCCATGAGCTGGAAACTAGCGTCGGGAATTAATAGAGAGACAAGGGGATATTTTTTTTCCAAAATGAATAAATTAATTCAAAAAAAGAAAGATATAATGTGTATCCAAACTAATATACAAATATCCAGACATGACATCTTTTACAAAATGACTGAAAATACAAAAAACTATACAAAAAAATCAAATTGAACATGATATCCACACATCTTCTTTTGACCATGAGGGTCAATCTCTGATACCAATGCCAAACATGTCCCATGGAGAATGAATACATACTATGAAGCGCACCACAATCTAAACATAAAATGGAACTAAGTGCATGAGTATTAAAATATATTAGGTGTGCCTGAAAAAATATATTCCCAATGAACATACTTTAATATTAATGAAAAATTATCTTAATATTCTAAATATAATATATAAAACTATGTTTCTCCTCATTTTTTACTTTAAATAAATACTGTCCATTTCCCTTTTCATTCCATGATCGGGTTGATTTCCATTCATGCAACATTAGCATTTTCACAATGAAAGTGATTCTTAGTATTTAAAAATGACCCAAGGGAGTAAAAATAATTTCTAAATTAAATAATGTTTCATAATTCATTGAAATTTAGTACATCAACACCCAAATAAACATACCTCAATTATTATATAACATCGGAAATTAAAATAATCACACAAAAGTAACTAATCAACAAAAATCTCTATCATTGTTGCAAGAAAAAAAGTTACAATTGACATGGGTGAACATAAGATCTCGTGCATAATAAATAACTTAATAATACTTGTTGAATAACCCTATAAAGAATAACTCACTTGATGACATCAATAATTACCAACGACTCAGCCACTCCCCACATTGTACGGACTGAGGGGTGCAATCCCATATAAATAAAACTCAGTATATTTCATTGTTATGCATTAATTTCTATTGAGTGACCTAACTAGTGAAAAAATCATTCCCATAAAATTAAATAGTTATGCCATGTTCACCATGTCAAGATATATTTTGAATATTTAACCAATATATTTTAACTGATCAACCAATCACATTCACATATATCATATATAATAATCCAAAAAATAAGCATCACCTCAAGCCACTCCACATATCAATCCCTTTCTAGAAAAACATATTTCAAAAAGGATTCCACAAAAAGGAACACTTATTCATCTAATGTAAAATTTTCAGGATTATTACCCAATGAGGACACTACACCCATTGAAAAAAAATACTTGGTATGGGAACTAACCAATGATATTTTTCACACTAATTTTTTTTCCATTTTCCCCAAATTAACAAAATGGGCCCAATTCCATTTTCTACTAAACTATTTTTTTCCAAAATAACCTTATCCATCATTAAAAATAGCTAAATACACACCCTTTCCATTTCAAAATATTTTCTCAAGACACTTTTTAACAGTTACATCAAGCATCTAAACCAAATTCATTTAAATAAAATTCCAAATAGGCTAATAATCAAAATCACATACCATTTCATTTTGGATGATCCAAAAACACACCACATTCAAGTCTAACATTTTTATAAATTCATTTGTGGAAAAAACCAATAAAAATATTTCAAAACAACATTTTCAAATCCAATATTTTTATAATAACCCATAACCCATATATAAAAATAATTGAGAATATTATCAAAAATTTGGTGTGTAATATTTAATAAAATAATTCAATTTTCATATAATACGAATGAAATCATAATTTTTCAAACTAAACAAATAATCTAATGGCCACACATCAATATTTGGTATATAAGGAATGTGTGAAAATAATAAAACAAATAAAGGTTAAATTAATAAAGGAATTTGGAATGTGGAACATACATCAACCTCATGGGGATTCATCAATTCCAACCTGAAATCACTCCACTAGGTTCCAAGAGCCAATACCTAAAATGATGAACTGAAACACACACAAAACCCCAACATACACAAATGGGAAACATGAAACCTAGTCCATGATAACAAAGGAGAAGAATAACATAATGTGAAATTGAAGGAAGATGAAGAGGGAGAAGAAGATAGGATAATTCCATGAAATATCTAGCCAAAACCTTGAAGAATACCATAGATCATCACTATAGTAGATAAGTAGAGGAATAGAGAAATGGGGGAGATTCCATTAGGGTCACACAAACATTATGGATAAGAGGGGAGGTGTTTTGGGATTAAAATCCTATCAAGGTAGTTTAGAAATTTAACACTTTTTAATATTGGGGCATCGTACATAGATTGGCCACATGGTTTTCCAAACCATGCACTAAGAATGCACCCCATTCAGGACAGACATGGGAACTCACATGGGTTTTCCATACAGTTTCCAAAACATGCCCCAAATATGAAAAATTCCACTCTACCAATACAAAACACCCATGCATGATTTCCACACGGTTTTACGAACCGTGTGAAAGCTTTCATCCATACCCGTACCACTGATGCATTGACTACACAGTTAACTGGGGAATTCCACATAGATTCCCTAACAATGGATCAAACATGAATAATACTTTTCAATGCTCGAAAACATAACATATCTCCCAAAACTCATAGGAAAACTGAGAAAAAACCATGAGGTAAAAATCAATTAAGTTAAACTTAAATTTTTTAAAACAAATCACATCCATAACTCATTATGGAAACCAAGATCCTGAATGAATTAGAAAAAAATATTAAAATGGAAAATATATTTTGAAAATTTTCCCCATAATTAATTCATTCCAACCTCAAAAGGCCACAAAATTTAGAGCTAACTAGTTAATGTACTAATAAATTGAAAAATAGCAAGATCTAACCTCTCTATTCATGGGAATCTCAACCACCACCAATAAATCTCAATCCTATTACCTGAAACATGCCAATGATCCCAGTACACTTTTATAAAAAAACATCCACAAATTTCCTCAATAAAACCACTAGGCGCACTCCAACCCCAACATCTATGTAAGGGGAAAACTCAAAATTAGGTATCTTCAAAATAGAATATCCATTTCCAGACTAATGTGAGAAACTAAAACATATTACATATACAGAGATTCGAAAATGGAATCCCCATATATTGACAATAACTAGCCCATATAAAAAATATAATGAGTAAAAAATGACCTGACGTGGTTCTCCTTCCCATTAAAAATAGCTATCTTGAACCAAAAATAAAAATTTGACCAAAAAGATCAAAAACATCCACATCAAGGGAAAGAGGGGATGTAAATGAAATATACCAACCCTAATTGGATAACCATATAAGGTAAAACAATTTGAGACACATATATAAAACAATAAAACATTGCAAGGATTTCATGATTATTAGATCACCCATATTTATACATCCAGAGAGTAATCCCAAAAACATATATTACATAAACAAGATCATTATAACCTTATGAACATAATGTTGGAGGAAAAAGATGAACTACAGTTCCCCACACCCTAAAAATTCATGAATGTGTTAAAAGCATCAATTCATTGAATGTGGATGGAACCCTGATGTATGAAGTATCTATTATTCTGCAGTCATGAGATAATGATCCCCAATTAGAGATACATATTTTGGGGCACCATGTAGCCACATATCACCAATGAAGAACCATAATATCTTGAAACATCACATAACCTACATTCTCAAACAATACCATTGTAAGCAAATAGAGGCTTAAGAGATACACAAATCCAATCTCCCTCACTCCATATAAGGATAATAATGAATATGCAACATGGAACAACACACCGTCACATAGGAAAAAATAATTTTCATTAATTCAAAAAAGTTTAATAGATTTGTGACTATTATCTTTACCAAGAAAGAGAACAATATTTAACATTCAAAAAAAAAGAACAAAATAATTATTTTTATCAACTAGAAATTCTACTAAGGGCGTATCACACATAGATACAATAAAAACATTCATCAAATCTCTATAAAGAAATAAACTGGAAAAGAGGAAAGAAATTAGTTTTTTCAAAACCATATCATTAACCAAGAATCACCTTAAACATATCTCAACACAAAGGAAACTATATCAGTGATTCCTAATACATTTATTGAAACATGCTGGACACCACTTCAAACCCCAATCACAAATAATATTAAATCTCAAAACAAAACATGAACACCACAACCAAATCATGAGATAAAACACAACATAAAAAAAGTTCACAAACCATGGGAGAACAAGTCATAAAACTATTATTTTTTGATGAACATTAGTATTATGCTAAAAAAACTATTGAAAAGAAAAAAACATGTTTTATTTTTACCCTCACGAATGGTATTCCATGGAGTCTTAATAACATTCAAAATATCATACTAGTCTGGGTATATATCATCCCATGAAATATCATGCACTCATCAACCAATCCAATCTCATGAACTCTCCACCCACATAATTACCAAACAACATTACATGGATATCCATGCTTGTGTGAACTCATTGAAAATAATTTTTTTTTTTAAAAATACATTCCCATTTTCCAAAACAACCCACTTAATCCAATTCAAAATTCAATAATTATTTCTAATGTTTGATAACAACCAAGTTAAAAATGATTTTATAATTCCATATTTTAATCCATTTAATCACACTCAAATTTAAAATCCCATGTATTTCCTTCCAAAATTATAATTCATTTAATTGATTTCTTCCAAAATCCCGACAATCCTCATTCCATAAAAAACATTCTGATAAAAAAACTCATTTATTCTCAAATAAACAAATTTATGAAACTGTATTTTTATAAAAACTTCCTCTTCCAAAAAAATTCATTTGATAACCCCATGTTTTGATTATAAAAATCCACATTCTAATTTTTAATTTAATAAGATAAATAATTTTAATTTTCACATATTGACAAAACAAAACCATGTCTATCTCAAAATGAAATTTTCACTATTAGAAATGTGTTTTATAAAAAAAATAAGGATCAATGTGGACCAAAAATTATTCCCATGGTCAAACCATTACTGATCGGTGACATACCCATATGGTTTATTAACATTTTAAAATCACACTGCTATCACAGAGAGTATTCTAGGATGAAGTACTCGGATCCACATAGCGTTCCTAGCTATAAGAGCTCATAGATACCACTAGCACAACTCCCTTCTCATATCCCAAGTCAGAAGAATCCATATGAACCAAATAAACCAACTAAAACCAAAACTCCCATGGTAATTGAAGGTTTGGTCCAGAAAAAGATAGGCATGCACTCCCCCAGACATTCCCCACAAGTTCTTATAGTCATACTCCATCTACCTTGACATCCCAATGTAATGACATGCATTCTGAAAAGAAAAGTCCAGTAAACAAATGACGTCATTTGAATCTATATTTCCCTGAACCAACCCATAAAATTAATACTCAATATATCTAAGTGAATTAAGAGACTATCTAGTTTACAACCTTACTTTTGAAGAAATTATTCTAAAAAAATTCAATTAATATTATTGGTACTCCAGGTAAAGATGTATAGAAGATGGTTGAGCAAACATATTCCAACTGAGAATCCAATTGCATTCACGTATATCATATATAATTTTCCACACAACACGCATCACACCGAGCCACTCTAATGATCAATCTACTGCTTTAAAAGCAGTAATAAAAAATAATTCCAACTTGAGGACCTCGTATTTCACATAAGGTAAATTGGTCAGGATGATCGAACAATGGGTACATCCAACAAATTGTAAAAGAAACATATCAAGTAAATTAACGAATGTGATTTTTCTTCCAAAATAGTTTAACCATTTTCAAAAAATTACTAATTGGGCCTCAATTTCTTTTTCCAGAAACAATAATTTCTCAAAGAACCAAATACATCATTACAAAAAGAAAAATCACACCCCATTCAATTTCATAATAATTTTATAAATCACTTTTCAACATTTACATCATAAATTAAAACAAATAAATTTTTATTAATATTAAAAACAGGCCATTATTCACAATAACATGTCATTTTATTTTTAAAGAACCATAAACACACCATACCCAAATCTAAACATTTTATAATTTTTTTTTGGAAAAAATCCAATGTTAAGATGTTACAACAACATTATCACAGACAAACAATCCTTAAAACATAGATATCATATGTGATTGCGAACCAAGAATTTTATCAAGAAGATGGTGTGAATCATTTAACAAAGGATTGTCATTATCACAAAACAAGAATGAAAAAATCTATTTTGACAATACAAATAATCTAAAGATAACACATAAATATTTTTCATAGAAGGATGGTTCGAAATGTATGAAACAAATGAATCTTTAATTAAAATGGGAATTGTAAATGGGAACCTACCTCAATTTCATTACACTTTAACAACACCCAACTAAAATGACACCACAAAGGATTCAAGGGCCATGATCGAACAAGAGGAACCATAAATACAAAAAACCACAAAATAAACCAATAGAAAACATGAACCCTAGGTCTAATAGACCATAAGAGAGGAATACCAAAAATAAAAATGGATGTAGGGGGAATATGGAGAAACGGATAAGAGAATAACATAACAAAACTAGGCAAAACTATGAGAAAACCCTTATATCTACACCATAAGATAGGATAGGAGTCTTGGAGAACAAGGTGGTGAGCCCTTTAGGGTTATACAAACCAGAGGAAAAATAGGGAAGGTGTTTTGGGGAAAAAAATCCAATAAGGATAGTTTATGAATTTCACAATTTTTACGATATGTGACGTTTTCATAGTTTGGGCACACTATTTACCAAACCATGCACTAACCATGCACCCCTATCTGGACACAACTAGGAACTTTATTGGGATAGACAAATGATTTCCAAACCATGTGCCAATTGTTCCAAATGCTACTCTCTTGAGAGAGAACCTATACACCCACATTCCACATAGTTTAAAAAAATGTTTATTATATGTTTTATGCCTCTTCCACCAACACATAAGTTTCATGATTACCTATTTAATTCCAATTGGTTTCTCTAACCATGCGTCTACAATGTGCATGAAACATCCAAACTCAAAAAATAAAAATTTCTACAAAAACTAGAAGAAAAACTAAGGAAAAACCATGTGGTAAAAACCAAACAAATAAACACCTAAACATTTAAAACATGTCACACTCAGAACTTGAGAGAGAAACCAATATCCAAAATGAACAAGAATGAATGATTAAATTAAAAAATGGATGTGAAACATATGTATGACCTATTGTCTCTATGATTACAACATTAATCATTTCTCAGAAGTATTTTAATGATTATTCATAAATATATATATTTTATTATAAATATTATATAATTTTAATTATTATTATTCTTGATTTGATGTAACCATTCTCTAGGTAATATGATGGAAATTAAAAATAAAAACATATATGAAATTAGTAGTTATTAAATGATGAATGTCATTAACAAGGAATATTGAATGAATGGTTAATAAAAATTCCTGAGTAAATCATATAAGCTAATATATATATATATATAATTATGTGTATTTAATATATTTATAAAAACTTATATTTATAATATAGGAGGTTTTAATGACTATGAATGAAGTCTAAACTTAAAGTAAGGGATTTCTAGTCCCTCTATTATTTCTAGAAGACATATGAAAATTCACCACTCGTTATATTTCTGTGGTCAATATACAACCCATTGGACTCATTATATATGGAATATAATAATTTTTGTGATATTATATATTTCCATAGATTTTATTTTTTCATTAGTATTGCGATTTTATGTTATCAAAATTTTAATAGTTTTATGCAACAATATCATCATTTATCAAAATTCTTTATGCTTTTAATTATGAAATATTATGATATGTATATCATTAAACACATTAGTTTTATTATTATATATTTATTTTTCGAGAATATTTTTTCACTTCAGTATTCTCTTTTTATGTACTCAAGACTTCAAAATGATGTTTCTAAGATAAATTGCCATTATTTATCTCTTAAATCAAAAAATATTTTTCATAAAAAGTCATTTCTTATAATAATGGTTTGAAATATGGTTTTATAATTATTAAAATTATTTAACAAAGACATTATTATCATTGTCATTAATTTAAAAAATTTGAAAACAACTTTCCTGTATTATTTCACTACAGTCGTCATTTGTATTTTTTTGAAAAATATGAAATGAATATTAGTTATAACCTGAATGAAATTAACATAATTTCTAACATTCCTAACCATTATATTCATTGAATATTTGTTTATAATTTTTCAAATATTTTTTAAATGAAATGTATTTTTAAAAATATCAAAAAAATTTCTTTATGATGAAAAGTTATTTTACCCATGAAATTATTTAAATGATCTTTCAAAATCATTTTCCATCTAAGGTGTCATACATTAACATTAACTATGTTTTACTGGGGATATCAACTAAGGATATCATATTTTATTATTTCTTTGAATGATGTTTTTATCAACGATGTTTATGAAAACCATTTCTCTTCCATGGGTTATACCATGATAAATTTGTTAGGAAACCTGTTTGTTTTTCTCACAGGTTTTTCTATGAAGAAATGATTAAATGAGTATGAAAGCTCCCTATTTTCAACAAGTTATGATTCTATGAACAATTCATTAAATACATTTAAATTAATGGGTTATTATATGATGATTACTCCATGACCTTGTGAGACACATAACTATATTTTTTCACTATGACATGGGGGATGCATATATCACACCAATACATAATGTAAATATTTATATCTCATGAGATAGAAATTAATGGAATGGGGAATGAACTATGTTTTGTAAGTGAATTTTCTGGATATTATTGCCTTTCATGAAAACCATGATGATTATGATAGTTTTGGGAGTGAAACCATTCCATTATTATATCCTTGGTAGTTATCATTTAATAATGTAGAATTTATTTTATATTCCTATAAGAATTCCATAATTCTATGTATTATTCCAATGATAATCTCTCTTGGATCATTTTTTTAATTTACCAATTATTCATGTCTTATAAACATCTATGATTTCTTCCATGTATCAATGTCATGGTAGTATATACATATGTTTTGTTTTCAAATGTTAAGATCATATTATCATATACTTATACTCATGTCATACTTATGTGATCTGTGATGTCTCAAATTTTGACCTTACTATACATATGAGTTCACCCTTTCTTATGTTTCCATTCCCCAGGTCATGAAAAAAAGATTATTGTAGGGTATGTTTGAGAAGACTACTAAATCGGAAGATACTTATGAGGATCATTTATCATGTTTCATGAATTATGGATATTGTGTTCTAGGTTTCTAATAGAACTAAACTATTATGGTCCCCTAGAATATTTTTTGTAATGTAATAAATATTCATCTAAAAAAATGTAATATCCATGTATGGGAATCTTGGATCACTATAGCACTAACATAGGATGTCAGATCGAAAATTAATAATTAAAGATCTACGCAATCTATAATTATAAAAAGTAAAATTGTGAAATACATGTCAAAATGTAAACTGATAACAAATTTATTTCAAACTAATGAAACATGTGTGTACCTTTCAACCCTGAGATATTGTACACATGGTATTCTTCAGAAATTCTACAGTTTCAATCCCATGTTGAAGGCACCATGATTTTTTATTATTGATGAATTTTTATGATTGACATGGTTGTTCCTCTTTGATCACAAAAGTTATCTATGTTCCTTTTTCTAAAAATTATAAAATATACATGGTGGACCATAGTGGACTTACTATGAATACCTTTCTGAATTGATCCTTTACATGAATTTTGTAATCAATATTGTGAGACCCATTATTCAAAAAATGGATATAAATATGATTTATATTCTCTTCGAACAACTCCACCAAATTGAGTTATTGAATGAAGAAACCGAATAATCCAAAGAACATCATAATACATTCTTAAGGGATATGAATTTACAATTTTTTTAGGTTGAAGGTGTGAATACATATTTCATGTAATTTATAGGTTTTGATAAGAACGATATTTTTAGGCATCCTAAAGGATTATATTGTTTTCTCTTCAAAATAATTTTCTTTAAAATTATTATTTTGCTAATAATGGAAAAGAAAATTATAAAAAATATGAAGTTCAAGGTGATTCTTGGAGGATTTGAAATATTAAGGTTAATTTCCTTGAGTTTGGATTTGTTGGAATTAAATTTTTGTGGTATTTTTGTTCAGTATATTTTCCACAGAATGAGAAGAAAGAAGTCCAGAGGGAATACAAAATTGAATAATGTGTTCTATAAGGAACCTACAAGGCCAATAGAAGGGCCAAATATTGTTAAATTTATCAGGGACAATGAAGTGGATGTTCATCCCATGTGTCAAGGCATGGTGGGTTGACGTGTCTTAAAGATAGGCAAGGCCAAACCATGTTAAGTGGGTGTGGTGAATATGCAAGATAATTTAGGTTAAAAATCCCATATTATCCGGAATTTTGAGAAGGAATTTCTCCAAACATGATAATAAATTGGTACAACACCTTAGGGTCCTTTATGGTGGAAGCCTAGTGTGCCAATGCTAAATGGGAAAGACCATTACATGGATGATATATTTTGTCTAGAAATTGTCCTACAAGAATGATCTAGAGAGAAACATTGTCACAACAGACAATGAAAGAGGACCACATCCATGAAAAAGGAATCCATGTTCAACAAGAGAAGTGAAAATCAAAAATTGGCAATGGATATATACCATCCCTTAGTGTTTGACATTTTTGTGGGGAAACATCAAAAACCAAATTCAATATTCATTAGTATAGATGTTGTTGTGTTTGTTTTAATAGAAGATTTGTTTTTTGAAATAAAGAGAAAACATGGCTTATGGGAAATATTATAAGCATACTTTGAAGGGTCTAGTGGTTGAATTTCAGTTGAATATGTTGTGCTAATAAATACAAATCCATAGTGTCCTGCAAGTCAGGATTTGTCATAAAAAATTAGGGTGGTTTGAATTAGAAAATATGTGTGCCATATTTTCAACAATTGAATAATAATCTGACACACTTTAATCCCATCATTCATGAAGTATTGAAGGTGTTTTTTTATAATTATATGTCATTGATTAAATATCATTTTAATATCATTTAAATTAAAAATTAAATTAATAACTATTATAGGTGTCCAATTCTATTAAATGTAAAACATATATGAATATATGAATTCGTTAAGGTCACTAAAAATAATAGAGAAGATTATTGGAAAATAGAAGGACCCAATTATGTATGAAAATTTGTCAATTTTAATTAGAATGTGATATATTTTATTTAATAATGAAGATCATGATTCCCATAGAATATAGGAGAGGGGGTCTTCATTCCCATAAGTACATAATCATAAAAAATAAAAAATGGTAAAGGGATGTATTTGCTTATATAGAATACATGGATCTCTATGTAGAGGACATTTTGTTACTATTGAGTGACTAGAATATTTAAGACTATAAATCCAAAGTTTATTTTACCATGTAAAGATTACATTTATTCCTACAATAATATGAAGGTTATTCAGGGATTGTTCAAGAATGTGAAGAATAATGATATATCAAGGTGATATTATCATTTAAGGAAAATGGAAAATGGGACTACAACATAGAATATATACTTATTTGAATATGCATTCAATAGTGTTGTGAGGATATGTACATGAATATAAACTATGTGTCCAACCTTCTTATATTAGGGAGTAGAATAGGGGTAGTATAATCTTGTGGACCATCACTGAGACTTAGGTGACATTGATAAGACCCAACAAAATTGTAAGTTAGTGATACTACGTTAGGAGTGACCAATCACGAACAATTATAATGAGAGTGACCCCTATGAGGATTTTTGACCTCATAAGTGATTTATATACATGACACAATACTGATTCAATGTCCTTGTCTATATCTCTGTGAGGGTGAGCCAAGAAAATCATCAGTATAGAATTTAACTTATAGATGCACTAAAAAATGGTTTAATATGTCACGACCCGTCCTTGGGACCTGTGTCGTGACTACCCCAAGCCCGCCTTCCATAGGCAAGGGGCTGGGGACTAGCACTGAAGGCATAAATCTCTAAGATGGGAAGGAATTGCCTTTATTAATGTAAACACGCTCAACTGAGTACACAACTGAAAGAAAAAAACTAAGTAAAAACTATATAAAGAAGTATTGTTGAAACGTAAAGGGGCCAGAAATAGAAGTACAATTGTAATGTAAAAGGAAAAGACAAAACAACTAGAAGTTGAAAGGTAGCTCCTGTATCATCCACCACGGATCCTAACAGATGGGTAGGTACAAATATACTCCTCAGTGCTCCATGTCTGTCAGTCTCCTCCGGGTACCGACTCATTGTGTGGTCCACCTCCGGGTACCGTCCAGTTCTCGTACACTCTGCCTTGGTCAGCGATGTCCATCATCTGCATCCAACACAATGAGGTGAGGTCAAAGACCATGCAGAGGTGAGTATAAGAATTCTTAGTAGGGTCCCCAAGACCCTCATGGTCTCAAAAAATCCAACAAGGATAAACCACAGTAGTAAGATACATTCTCAAAGTATCGATCATCCCTACTTAGGTATATGCCCATACATATACCTATGTTACCAGTCACAGTCTGGCTCCATCTCTCGAGCCCAATCACAACCCATTCAACAAAGGAATTAAAATGAATCATATCAATGATATCAACAGAAGAAAAAGACTCACCTCACAGAGGTATACAACTTTTTTAGATTGATAGAGATGATCAGATGTAGTCACTAATTCATCTAAGCTATCATACCCACACAGGATTCAGGACCAGCTAAGTTGTCGGACCCACAAAGGATCCATGATCAACTATTAGGTTGGATCCACATAGGATCTATGAACAAAAGTTAGAATTTTCAGACCCACAAAGGATCCCGGTACAGTAGTTATCACTATCAAACCCATGTAGGATTCTGGTATAGAATTCATCTCCGTGAATCCACGGAGGATTTCGGTACAGAAGTCATAATTGTTGATCCCACGGAGGATCCTATTATAGTATCATCACTGTCGAACCCATAGAGGATCCTGTCATCTCAGTCACAACCAGCCCTAGGGTTCCCACACACAACATGCTCAATCCTGGGAGGGTCTTCTCCTCGAGCCATGTGTCGATAAATATACTACCAAGAAGTATCTATTAGATGTATCCCGTAGTTTTTTCTCATCATAAGGAACCCAACGCAATAGACGGTGCGTCAATCAGACGTCCGGTCTATGAGTTATTGGCATTTACATTTCAGGGGTCATGTTGGTTTTTATGCTCAATCCTACACGACCATACCCCAACTGCATCCCAACCTCAAGTGGGGTATTCCAAATAAATGTTATTCCTCTATTAATTCCATCGATGCAGATGGTTCACCGATCGGACACTCGTAGCCCAAGATAGGGGAGAAAAGGTGTAAATGGCTATAGCGGGTTCGGGTCCGGTCCGACCCAGTCGTAGCGACTCGGCCCGACCCAGTCCAAACGGGGGTCTGACCCGGTCTGCAAGTGCGGCCCAACCCAAGTGGTCGAACTGGCCTGAATGGGTGTCTCGAACCAAGGGAGCAGCTCGACCCAAAGGGGCGGCCCTGCACGAGGGTGCGGCCCGGCCTGATGGTGCGGCCCGGCCTGAGGGCGGCCCGACCCATAGTGGCCTGGCAGAGGGTGACCCGAATGGCTAGACCACGTTGCTCGGCTGGCCATGCTGCGGGAGGGGGTTCCGCGCCCCACGTTTTTGATCCGAACTGGTGCCCAGTGCCTGTTCTGTTTAGGGCGCACCGGCGACTGGAAAAAACGGCCGCCGTTGTCTCCTCCAACGCTGTGTGACAGCACCTGGGTTCAGATGGCCTCCACATGGCCCAACAGCGCCACCCACCTCCTCCATGGCCCGGCCTGGCCGTGACCTCTAACTCCACCACGTGGCGCGATGGCGCAACACTTGTCGTTTGACTGCCGTGGCCCTCCTGGCTCCAGGTCTTCCTTCCAGTGCGGAGCGACGACACTGCACCCCTCTAGCACCACTGCGGCCCACCTGGCCACGACTCGGTTCTTTGCGTGGCACGGCAGTGCCTTTCTCTTTTGGTGAACCGGAAGCCTTGTGCCACCGGCTTTCTTCATGGATGGTTCATTGCCTGTCACTGTAGGTACCTCCTCCATCATCGTCAATCAGGAACAAAAAAATTTAATGACGTAGAACGAAGTGTAAATTCATACATAAAGATAACCCCTACCTTGAATTTTTCATTCATTGACAATCTCAGAAAAAGGTCAGATTCCGATTCATCGATTACCGCATTAGAAACACACTCCCTATTCTCACGCTCATGCGTCGGAAAATAAGAAGGGTACTCATCGTTGGTGGATGAGCGTTTGGAGGTGATGTTGTAGTTGGCGACGTTTTTCGCAGGCGACGTCTTCTCATTTGACGCGGATGAAAGTCACTTGGAGATGTCATGGTAATCACTTTCTTTCTTTGCCTTGGTTGAATAATGATTAATAATGAAGAAGATGGTGTTGTCATGATTCGGTGGTGGAAGAGACGTTCTTCGTGTTCTTCATGGGAAGAATTCTCTCTCTATTTCTCCAAGACTCCACCAAAGTATTATGTGCCAACCAAAATAATCCCTTTTTCTATTATTTTATTCTTGACATGAATTCAAAATAAATCAAATTGTGCCAATTAATTAAGATAACTTAAATTAATTAATTATTTGTGTTGGCACAAAATTAACGGGGAAGGTGGATAGGTTCAATTAATGAGAGAGAGTTTCATCCACATAAATGGGTTGTTCAATAGTTAAGGGGAGGTAAGATGCTTGTGTGGGCCTCACCCTCTTTGATTTCCAGAGAGGATAAATCTTCAGTTGGGCCCCACCAGGTAATATCCTCCCAAGGGTGGTTTATGTATGGGTGGTCCCCACACTATCCTCCTCTTGGAGGTTTTAACCACCAAAGAATAAAATAAAATAAATATTTTATTTTATTCATTTAATTAAAATCCCCCAAAAACAATCTTCCAAACTCGTCAGAACGCAATTGCGGTGAAAGTCTCACTAAGAAATTCCTGACTCTGTAAGTTCAACGGTGCCCTCAGATTTCAATTTTGAGAACCTCTTCAAATGATATAAAATCTCGTACGTATGTTTACTGAACGTAGCCGAACAAAAGTTCGGGATATTATTATTAGTCCCCCTTGACTCGTACCAGTCAAGGTTAGGCTCTGCCCAGGTGCAACACGCCCCATGGAACACAACGGTACTATAGGATTTTTAATCTGAGTCACCGTTTAGATGTTATGAATTTTACAATAAAATAATTTCTACTAATTTATTTTATTTGCTGCCAAAAACTATCTTTTTGTGGTGGCTCGTGCCAGCCAATGTTAGTATTTTATTAAATAAAGCATACCCTCATGGGTTCAGCGGTGGTCTAAGATTTTAAATTCGATCTAATGTTTGTGAGTTATAAACATAAGAAAAAGAAAATAACTTTATTTAATGATTTTATTTACAGTTATTCCATTTTCAGGTTTTCTCACAGGAGGCTTGCGCCGACTAAACTTAAGTCATGCCTATGGTAAAACTGCCATCTTGAGCGCAACTATGGTCTCATATTTTTGATCCGAGTAACCGTTTAAGTGTTATTCAACTTTTTCATGAAAACTGCATACGTGTGTTAATTTAATCTTAGAAAAACATCGATGGATCATTCTGGGCACTCTGGGCCTCGGAATCACCCACCGTCAAAAATTGTGGACTCGTAATAATTACATGTATTTATGGGAAAAAATTTCCATGGAAATTTCAGGTGGTTATATTCTCCCAACCTTAGGTATTTACGTCCCCGTAAACTACAACTTGAACTAATGGAACAAATGGAGGTATTGAGCATGCATCTGAGCCTCCCGCTCCCATGTGCTCTCCTGGAGGTTCCCGTGCTGCCAACGAACGCACACCAGAGGTATCGACCATCCACATAAGACCCACTACTGTAAATCCTCAATCTCTACTGGACCTCTGTGAAAGTCTCCATATCGTCAACGTCTAGCTCTCCATGGCCGATCATGTGGGAAGGGGTGTGCACGTATCTCCTCAACTGGGATACATGGAAGACGCCGTGCACCCGGTGCAACTGTGGTGGAAGAGATAAGTGGTAATACACCTCGCCAAAACTCTATAGACCTCGTCGAGGAGAACCCGTAGAATGATGTCGCCGCCATCCTCAAACTCCAGAGGTTTCCATCTCCTGGATGTAAGTGGAATACCCATCACAAAATCCATGGATATCCGATCCTACTTCCACTATGGGACCTCAAAAGGCTGAACTATGCCTTATGGTAGCAGTTGTTCTGCCTTCACTTGCTGACAATTGAGGCATCGTGAGAGAAACCCTGCCACTGCTTTCTTCATTCCCGACCACTAGTGATGTCATCGAAGGTCCCTGTATATCTTTGATACTCCTGGATATACTGCTGGAGGAGATGTGTGGAACTCCATCAACACTTCCTCCTGAAGTCACACTGGTACCACAGTACATTCTCTGAAGAGGATGACATGCTCCCCACCTTCCGAAAATCTATCAAGTGCTTGTACTATAGATATCTGAGCACGTCATGTCTCATAGTTAGTGTTCCCACACTTCGCCTCCCGAAATCGCTGAAGAAGTGGGGGAGTGATTGTAAAAGACTGAAGAAAGGTTGCTCCTTCGCCTCTCCTAACAGCTGGATGCCTGATATTCTACAGAGAGCATATGCTACAACGTTCCCCTTCCTAGGAGTACATACTTTCTTGAAGTCATAGTATTGGAGGAACTTGAGCTATCGTCACTGTCTCAGGTTCAGGTCCTTATGCGAGAAGATGTATTAGAGACTCTAGTTGTTAGAGTAGATTGAAAAACGTTTTCCCATAAGATTGTGCCACCACATCTTCAAGGCGGAAACCACTGCTTCTAACTCCAGGTCACGGGTAACATAGTTCCGCCCATGCTGTCTCAACTTCTGAGAACCATAAGCGATCACTACTCGCTCCTGTATCAGGACATGCCCAATTTTGTTCCCTGATGCATCTCAATATACTACATACCCAACACCTTCTGCTAGAAGCCTCAAGATTTGGGGTAATAGTAAGCCTCTACCTCAGCTTTTGAAATAACTTATAGCATCTCTCTGACCACATGAATGGTTGATCCTTCTTCTCCAAAGCTGATACTGGTGCTGCAACTCTAGAAAAGTCTGGCACAATGGTAAGTCTAGCAGACTCATGTGTGATAGACTGCACCCTATTATGCATGATTTCATCATGTGCTTCTTGTGTTTTCCTTTTCTCCGACCAAGGAAAACCCCATCCCAACATTGTAGATAAAATAAAACATTTTTCCTAATATTGTCAATTTGTGTATGAACTGTGGTTGCCCAGTCCATACCCAAACTAACGTTGTAAGGCCTCAATGCTGCCACCAATAGGTTCGAACCGAAACACTCACCTCAAGGTTCATATCACACCATCGGCGTAAGTGTGATTATCAAGTCTCCTCCCAAAGGTATCTCCAGACGTGAGGTTCAAGTCAACGGTTTAACTAGAAACTCAAGGGCTGGGACAAGATTCATGGAATGTAGGAATGATTGTTACCTATGTCTATTGATATGGTAGCTAGTAGTAGACATAGTCCGTACCTCAAATCATTCCTTAATCCCTTGAGTCACACTCCTTGACTGCATGCAGCTACTCTCTTCTCCTTCCCTCCAGCTCTCTGAGCCTAGAGGGGAATACCAAGGTTGGTTATTGTAACATGTCGAAATGTTCACCACCTCATGCTGCTCTCCTAGATCTGCCTCCGTATCTACTGCCCTACAGATTCATATATTCTTAACACATCCTCTTCCTGAAAGTTCTCACATGCCCAAGTCTCTCAGACTGACGCCAGTTCGTAGCTTCCCACTGCTAACATTGACTGGCTGTATCCACTCAACCGAAGAACATTCAACCCCAATGTTTCTCTCTAGAATCCTAACATAAGTAGGAGTGATTAGAGGAAATAGTATTGGGTCAGATGTCCTTAAATGCACCTATCTCAGACGTTCGTGCTCTAAATCACTATTCGAATCGTATTCATCGAGTACCCGGAATGGTCGGTACAATTAGATGAATACTCAACTATCGACATGTCATCCTACCAAAACTGCATAAGCTCTAGAAACCTCTTAGCCACCTCTTCAAGCCAGTCCTCATCCGCCTGTGGGTCGGGATCACCTCCAAACATGAGGGATATTTGGTGATGAAACACATGTAAGTAACTAAGCCTACAAGTGTCCTCTACTGGTACTGCCGGTAGTGTCTGCTGACCGACGGGCATTGATATAGTTTGCACACAGCCTGAAGGTACCATCTTAGAAAATGGTCCAAGTACCAAACCCTCATCATTATGCGGACCATCCTCAATGTCACTCACTGAGAAATATTAGTATCTAAGATCAACATCTTCTCTACTATTGTCTCAACTAGGAGGAAAACTTCAGTAATCACCTCTATCCATTCCTATACTGCCTGAGAATCTGTCTCGCCTCAAAACCTCAGAGGCCACCACTGCTGGAACTCGTAAAACGCACTTAGTCGGCGTACACCATTCTCTGGTGCAGTTGGGGGTATCTGCTACCCTATGGGTGGTGGTGTTGATGGTACACCACCTGATTGTTCCAACAAAGAAGGAGATCCCTAAATCAGATCCCCGTCGCTCGGTGGGACGTCATCGTGTACTCTCTCAGAAACCCTAGATAGCTGGCTACACAGCCAGGGTCCTAGTGTATGGATACATCGGCTTCCGCACCAACACTGGACTCCTTGGACTAAAAACCACACTACATACTCTTAACACTATTGCTTCACAGAAAATAAATATCAAAGTCCTATGTAATGTGGTAGAACCAACTTCTCTAATACCAATTTGTCACGAACCGTCCTCGGGACCTGTGCCATGACTACACCAAGACCACCTTCAATAGGCCAGGGGCTGGCGACTAGCACCAAAAGCATAAATCCCTAAGCTAGGAAGGAATTTATTTTATAAAAGTAAACACACTGAACTGAGTACACAACTAGAAGAAAAACACTATATAGAAACTATATACAAAAGTAGTGCTAAAAAGTAAATGGGTTGGAAATACAAGCCCAACTGTAAAGTACAAGGAAAAGTCAAAACATTCAGAAGGTGATAGGAATCTCCTGGATCATCCACCACGGATCCTACCTGAAGGTTAGGTACATATAGCCTCTTCAGTGCTCCATGTCCATCAGTCTCCTTCAGGTACCGACTCATCGTGTAGTCATCCTCAGGGTACCGTCCAGTCCTCATAGGCTCCACCTCGGTCAGCGTTGTCCATTTTCTGCATCCAACACAATGAGGTGTGGGAAAATCCCGTACAGGGGTGAGTATAAGTATACCCAATAGGGTCCTCGTGACGCTCAAGGTCTCACAAAATCCAATAATTATAAATCACAGTAGTAAGATACATTTGGGAAGTATCGATCATCCCTACTTAGGTATATGCCCATACATATACCTAAGTTACCAGTCACTGTCCAGCTCCATCTCTCAAGCCCAAGAACAACCCATTCCACAAAGGAAGTAAAATTAATAATCTCAATGATATCAACAGAAGAAAAAGACTCAGCTCACTTAGCTATACAAATTTTGTATAGTGATATATATGATCAGATGTAGTCATTGATTCATCTAAGCTGTCGGACCCTCACAGGATTCAGAACCAGCTATGCTGTCAGACCCACATAGGATCCAAGATCTGCTATTCTGTCGGACCCACATAGGATCTAGGAACAGAATTTAGAACTGTTGGACACACGGAGGATCATGGTACAGTAGCCAATGCTGTCGAACCCACGAAGGATTCTGGTACAAAATTCATCTCTTTCAAACCCAAGGAGGATTCTGGTACATAAGTCATAACTGTCAAACCCATGGAGGATATTGGTACAATATCGTCATTGTCGAACCCACAGAGGATCCTGTCATCTCAGTCGTAGCCATCCCTAGGGTTCCCGCACATAGCACACTCGATTCAAGGACGGTCCGCTTCCCGAGCCATGTGTCGATATATCTACTACCACGAAGTCTCCAGTTTATATATCTCGTAGTTTTTCCACATCATAAAGAACCCAACGCGATATACGACACGTCAATCGGACGTCCGGTCTTTATGTTATTGAATTTCCGTTCTAGGGGCCCGGTTGGTTTTTAGGCTCAAACCAACCCGACCGTACCCCAACTGCGTCCAAACTTCAAGCGGGGTATACCAAAAGAGCCCTATCTCTCCAAGAATTCAATCTCCGCAGATGTATTTTCGATCTAACACCCGTAGCCCATGATATGTGTGAATAGGTGTAAATGGTAATAGCGGGTCTGGGTCCGGTCCGAACCAGGGTCTGACCCGTTCCGTGGGTGTGGCCCGACCTGATTGGTCGGCCCGGCCTGAGTGGGAGGCCCGAACCAAAGGAGCAAACTAACTAGAAAGTGTGGCCCAGCTGGCGACACTGCGGGAGGAGCTCTCGTGCCCCTGTTTGCGATCCGAACCGACTTTGGGCACTAGTTCTGTTTAGTGCACACTGGTGACCGGAAAAACCGGCCGCCCTTGTCTCCTCCAGCGCGGCACGACGACGCCGCAGTTTAGCAGGCCTCTGGTTGGCGCAAAGGCACAACGCCTCCTCCGCCGCGGCCCGTCCTGACTGTGGCCTCCATCTCCACTACGTGGCATGATAGTGCCGCTCTTTTCATTTGACTATCATGACCCTCTTGGTTGTGGATCTTCTGTCTGGCGCGGTGCCAAGGCACTGCGCCCCTCCGGCACCACCGCGCCCACTGACCGTAGCTCAGGTTCTTTGCATGGAACGGCGGTGCCGTGACCTTGGGGCAACCCGGGAGCCTTGTTCCGCTGGCATTCTTCATGGACGACTCATTGTCGGTCTCCATGTGTACCGCCTCCATCGTCATCAATCTAAAACAACCAAAATGGGGAGGGTCGGGCCTTGATCATGCAGTCCGAACCCTCCTCGTTACGATGATATCATTTGGAACACTATTCCATAAATATAAGGACACATAACGGAGGTTAAATTCATACATAAATATAACCCCTACCTCATATTAGTCATTCATTGATGATCTAAGAAAAAGGGCAGATTCTGATTTGTCGATTGTTGCGTTCGTCACACACTCCCAATTCTCATGCTCATGCGTCAGAAAGAAAGAAGGGTACTCGTTGTTGATGGATGAGAATTCAGAGGTGACATCATCATTGGCTATGTTCTTCATGGGCGACGTCTTATCCTTTGACGCAGATGAAGGTCGTTAGAGATGTCTTGGGAATCGGTTCCCTTTCCTTGCCTCGGTTGAAGAATGATGATGAAGGAAGAATATGGTGTCGCCGTGCTTCAGAGGTTGAAGAGATGTTCTTCATTTTCTTCAAGGGAAGAATGCTCTCTTTATTTCTCCAAGACTCCATCAAAGTATTATGTGCCAACAAAAATAATAGATTTTTATGTTATATTATTCTTGACATGAATTTAGAAGAATTCAAATTGTGTCAATTAATTAAGAGATGTTCAACTAACTAATTACTTGGTTTGGCACAAAATTAATGGGGAAGGTGGAGAGGCTCAATTAATGATGAGAGATTCATCCACATAAGTGGGGTGTTCCTGAGTTAAGGGGGTTATGAAGCTCGGGTGGGCCCCACCCCCTCTGATTGTAGGAGAGGTTAAAACTTCGGGTGGGCCCCACCAAATAATAAACTCCTGAGGGAGGTTTATGTGTGGGAATTCCCCACACCAACCTCGTCTTGGAGATTTTAACAACAAAGGAATAATATAAAATTAATACTTTATTTTATTAAATTTAATTAAAAACACCAAAAATCTATCTTCCAAACTTGTCATAATGCAATTGCGTTTAATGTCTCACTAAGCAATTTCTGACACTGCGAGTTCAACGGTGGCCACATATTTCAATTCTGAGCACCGGTTCAAAAGATATATAATCTCATACGTACGTTTACTGAACGTACCCAAATAAAAGTTCAAAAAATTATTATTAGTCACCCTCAACTCGTACCGGTACAGGTTAGGCTCTGCATAGGTGAAACACACCCCAATGAACACAACGGTACTCTCATATTTTTAATAAAAATCACCGTTTAGTAGTTATGAATTTTATAATAAAATCATTTTCACTTAATTATTTTATTTTTGGCCAAAATCCAACTCTTTTTTGTGGCCCCCACCAACCACTGTATGTATCTACTTAAATAAAGAATACCATCACTAGTTCAACGGTGGTCTCAGATTTTTAATCCGAGAAACCGCTTTTTGAGTTATAGGAATATGAAAAATAAAATAACTTTACTTAATTATTTTATTTAGGTTTGTGCCATTTTCAGGTTTTCTAATAGGAGTCCTGCGTCGATGAAACTTAAGTCACACCTAGGGTCAACCCGCTATTATGAGCACAACGGTGGCCTCATCTTTCTGATCCGAGTAACCATGTAAGAGTTATTCCACTTTTTCCAAAACAAAACTGCATATGCATGTTAATTTAAGCTTAACAAAACTTCGACAGATCATTCCAGGCACTCCATGCCTCAGAATCACGCACCGTTAGAAACTGCGGACTCCTAAAAATTCCAAGTATTTAAGAAATAAATTTCTTCCACATAAATTCTTGGTCTTTTCAAAATAAATCTAAATAAAATCTAGTAATAATTGTTTCATGATAAATTAGAATTATATCAAGATTAAAGTAATGAGTAATATAAGTGACACTAAAGGATAAGAGGTCATGATCTGTTTTCAAGAGTGAGAAATTAAACAAAAGTGTATGAAAAATTTGATAAGATATGCTAAACCTGACTCTCCCCCACCCACCCCCTCGGGTTGATATCACTCAAGCCCTTATTTTTGGACTAACTACATTTAAAAAATAATAATAATAAATTATGAAATAGTAAGAATCAAAATATTTGTTAATGTATAGTTTTTTATATTATCCATTTATTATTAAGAAAAAATATAATCTAAAATATTTTTCCAAAAGAGATGATCTCATTTTTCTAGATATTTCATAATTATATAAATATTATCATGTATTTAATAAAATATTATGAATTTTGGTATAATATATTCATTTCACATTTGATGAGATAGATCTACATAAACCTAATGTTTCTTTTATGAAATCCAGTGGATGATATCTGTAATATAAATATTAACAATCACTCTAATATTATAGACTATACAACCTATTAACATGATATATGATCAATTATAGATGAAAAAACAAACCCTGGACATGATGATTACATACAAGAACCAAGAACATGAATTATTTGATCTGTTAGGATCCTAAAGTACAATCCTGTTATGTTTTTGTAAGTGATACTGAAAGATGTACTCAATGTGAAGCATTAGTTAGAAACCATGTTGAACATCCATCCAAGTTATCTCATGAAGAACCTAAGAACATTACAGAATTAATTAGTGATAAACCTTGGCTAATGAATATTCTTAGAGAAATGAACCATTTTTAGAGAAAAAAATCTAGCAATTAGTTGAGGAACCTAGAAACAAAATTAAAACTAGTACAAAGTGAGTTTTCAGAAGCAATGTTGATAAGTCATGAACTATAGTTAGAAACAAATATATATTGGTTGTATAATGTTAGAGATAAGATAAATGAATTTATTATGAAGATAAATTCCCACTATATCTTGACTTGAAGAAATTATAATTATATTACCTTATGAATTTCATCTAAATTTTAATAAATATAATATATAAGTTTTGATTTATTTCCTTAATGGTTATATTGTTGAGAATTTTTAGTGGAGAAACCCACTAGTTTTTCAAATACATAGTCCCTAAATTTTAAGTTTCGATTTTGTAAATATCTTTATCATATATAATGAGCTAGTTGAGATATGTATGGTAAGATTTTCTCTTTATAGATTTCAAAAGGATTTGCAAATGAAATATTTTTTCATACCCTATTTTTAAAAATGATTTAAAATGGTTATTTTAAAGGAAAATTTTATTTTTATGATGATAGAATCATCTCATCTATAAAATAATTTTATAAAGAATTTATATAAAGTGATGAACATTAATTTAAATGATATTAATAGGTATGGAAAATATTTTATTTTTTTAAATTTCATAAGAGAATGATTTTTTTAAATCAATTAAAATATTTAATTTATTTTTATAATGTTATCATATCTATATAAATAAAGGTTTTAATAATCTTATTTATACTAATTATGAATTCGAATAGGATGATGCTGGGAAAATAGTTGACCAATATATTTATAGATGTATGATTGGGAGTTAACTACAATTAACAGCTAGTTGAGAATATATTATGCTTTATGTTTGTTTGTATGCTCATTTTTACACAATACCTTTGGAAATTTATTTAATTATTGTTAAATTGGTTTTACAATAACTTATGAATACAAAAAATTGTGGTTCTTTCTAAGATGTACGACATGCATTTGGAGTAGGTTAGTTATTCTAATGTGGATTTTGATGGATTTAATCAACATATAAAGATATCATATAAAATATGTATATTTTTAAGAATGTCATAAATATCATGGTGTACTAATAAAAAAATCATTTAAAATGTCAATAATTAAGGTAGAATTTGATTTTGTGGGAAGATACATTTCTATGATTTTGATTAAGGAACACATATTAATAGAATACAGATATAAGTTCAGAGATATACCTACAATATATGATAGAAATACTACTTTTAATATTTCTAATAATTTTGTTTCACACTCTAAAGAATTATATATGACGTCACTTTTTTAGCGATGATTTTAAAAACCTTGACATCACTCTTGAATTCAATGTAATTGAGAAATTACTTGATAACATATTTACAAATACATTGAATTTAGAAAGAAATAGACATACTTGACATGAATTTGTAATGATCAACTACTATTGGTTGATGTTTATTTTATAATTCCAATACCAATTGTAAATGTTTCCTAAATGTAAAAAGTGACTACAAGACTAATACTTTTATGAGTTATTTATGTGGTAAGTCAACCTATAATGAATCACTAAAGAGACTGTCTTTCAAAACATATTATTAGTCCACCTTCCCTGAATCCTTTAATTGATCATGAGACAATAATTAGGGATAGTACAACATTAGTGAATGCTTATTTTATTATTTTTGTTATTAATTTTTTTCTTTGGGTTCAGTTTTTTATGTTTTCTATTTTCAAACACTATATGGTTTAAATTCATTATATCTCTAATTTGGATTTTTTTTCTTCGGAACCATTATGTCCATTGAACTTCTCGCAATAATACTTGTCATTTTATAAACCCTTGCCCTCTACTCCCAACCCTATCAAATAACTTTTGAAGATATTACGGATGATGAGTGATATGAATTTCCCACAATCTATTGTGTAGTCATTTATAATGAAATAAAAAATATTTCTTAAGAATATTTATCATGACCCAAAACTCCGACTTTAAAAATTTCATAGTAATTATGGAAAATGAATTTGATATAGAATAGATTATTTCAATAATATAATTTTATTATAAATTCATTGAATAAAAAGAATGGTCTAAATAGTATAGCGGGAATGGGTTACCATTTAATCTGAGGTTTCATAATAATTTTAATATAAATAATAAATATTGAATTAGATAGAATAATTATTTTCTTCAAACCACATCTATTGGAGAATAATTTTTATTCTCCTCTATAAAATGGATATAGTTTATCATGGTTCTTTAGAAAGGTTAATTTAAATCCAATTAGTGTTATTACTATATTGGTCATTCAAATATTTAGATTGAGAAAGCTATTGACATGATAATTCTAAATTAGAACCATAGGAGACCAATATCTGTGTAGTTAGATGGGTAATCCACTCTAGATACTAAATTCATTCATCACCTCAACATTCTTAGTGAACTGTGAATTTAGATTATTAAGGAACTATGTTGTAATATTATTATATTTGATAATGAATGGATTCAATACTAGTTATAATAAATTTTGTAAGATTAATATGGGAGAAGTATTTATTCCCACATCTCATCTAAATATTGATCAATAACCAAATTTTTTATCTTCCTTGATTTTTTCTTAAGGAATTATTACTCAAATAGATGAGAATTTAGTACCTTCAAATAAAATATGTAAAAATCCAACTATTTTTATCCTAATAGTAGTAAAATATAACCCATATATGAATGTTTGGATGGAAGATGGTTATAAATTATATGAAAAATATATTATTATAAAAAATAAAATTAAAACAATGGAAAATTCAGAATATGCACTTAAACATTATGAAATATTAGAGTATTATTTAGAATGAGACTTGGTTTTTTGATAGAGAAAAAGTAGAAACATAATTTTAGGTAAATAATATGTAGAAACATAACAATAATAAATTTAAATACAATAGTTTATTGAATATTAGTTTACGGTATAAAACATAAAAATCTCAAAAATTATTTTCTTAGGTATATCAAATAGACTCACTTTAATATTTATATAGTTGATATTTTAGACCAATAGATGGTCTGATTATCAATGTATATAAAATATTATAACATGAAAAAATATTATATCAAATTTAGTAGCCTAATAATGAAACATTTAAATGTATTTTATAATAGTAATTATAATAAGATAACTACTGAATTACAGTGTATTTTTACAATATATCATCACATTAGCCTTAAGTATAAAATAAGAAATAAAACCTAACATAAGGAATATAATGTTTAAAAAACAAAAAGCTCTATCTTTCTTAAAAAAAGTCCTTAATAAAATGATTAGATAAAACTCTGCTTACCTATCCTTGGAATCCCATCATTACAAAGTTCATTTATAACACTATCATTTTATCCCCGTAATCCCTTGATTTTTAATATTAGAAAGACATTTTCAGTCATAAAAAATTTCATATCATTTAAAAAATATCCCCTCAATAATTCATTAATTAAATATATATAAAAAATAGAATAGTGAATCACTCTCATAGTATAAATATTTTATAAAATATTTCTTCCAACATCATATTATATTGGTTTTAAAAATATTCCTCCTCCAGAAAAGTTTCGTTAATTTTTTCGAAAATCTCACGAACTCATATCCATAATTACGATATGTTTTTACAACATCTTTAGAATGAACATCTTCATTAAAACTCATTAAGTTTTCCACTAATAATAATATTAAAAACCATCATTGTGTAAAACAATTCTATACATTGTATTATAATTTTTATCATCAGAAAAACTAAACAACTTAATTTGATGGATTATAAAACTGTCCATCAAAAAAATATGTTTGATTCCATCTAAAAATATTTTTATAATAGTATTTATATAACTATGTTTGTTTTGACTTAGTAATTTCATAACTAGAGAGCATTTATAAATTTTTATCTAAAAATTTATGAACTATCCATCCATGTTCAATAAATATACATCCAATAATAGTCGATTCGTCTAACTAGTAAATATTTTTTTCCTCGATCCAAAAAATATATTATATGAAAAACATCAATATAATAATTTTAGAAGTATAAAACATAGAGAAACATGTAATTATATGATATTTTATTGTGATTTTAAAAAATAATACAGAAATTTTTGGTATAAATTATTTTCATTCAATAATATACCACTTATAGAAAATAAAAATAAATAAAATTTAAAATAGAAGAAATTAGAATTGTAAAACATAATAAACTATCTCAAATAACTTGTTATTTTACTTCTATGTTCTATTTTTATTTATACCCCTTTATTTTATTCTAATATTATTTATTCCCCTTTATATTAGAATTCAACTCATTCAATCAATTATAAATTTTTTTTTATAAATTTCTCTTCAAAAGTTCTATACATTTGTACGACATTTTTTTATATAATGGTTTAGAGAACGTGTAGTTGAAAAGTTGGGTAAATAAATTCTATTCATAATAATAAAATTAAATACACAATCCAAATTAATAGAATGATATAACTAATTTTATTATTAGAATCCCTCAAAATATATTATTTTATTAAAATATACTTTTATAGAGTTCAAAGATAAAATATCACTTCTTCTTAATTAGATTCATTATGATCCTCTTCTATTTTTTGACTTAATTATAATAATTCTTCGACTCGGTGATGATTGAATTCAGATCTACCATTTAATCTTCATGGACCTTAATATTTTTAATCTCATCCATTATAACTAAGAACTACTTATCTAAATCAGGAGAATTATATCAATAATCATGATTATCATGAAGAAAAACCACATCCTTCTTCAAAATATGATATTATAATTCTCGTGTCCAAGTATTATTAATTTCACCCTAATAAATTTTTTAAACTACACCTAATATATTCAAAATACCATTTGTTTAAAAAACATTACAATTTCCATTCCTATAATATAATTTATATCATAGTTACTCATTTGATTGAAATTTAGGAAATCATTTTAAAGAATATGTTTCCTATTTCAAAAGTCATATTTATTGTTATCTTAAAGGATTTTTTAGATAATGAAGAAACACTTTCTAGTTTTTAACAGAAAATTTAAAATAATTTTTATTTCCTCCCAACCAAATAATAATTTATAATGAACATTATATTATTTATATTAAGCCAACCAATGATTTTTTTTAAAATTAACCACATTATAACAACAATCTCATACATATGTTTCATATAATTCAAATATCAATAAAAATAATTTTTCCCTTCATAAAATTTACATAAAACATGAAAATAAAAAAAATTATATAATATCATCAAATAAATTATTTTCCTTAGTGATTAATTGAATTTTAATTCCTTTTGTTTAGATGAATTATTTAGAATATAATATATTGAATCTGAAAAACCACTATATAGAAAAGTCCAATGTAGTCTATAAGTTCCTGAATTTATAGAAACATCAACACTATCAAGAATTAACAGAAAAGAAATTAATTCATCACCATTATAAGACTTAGGTTTTCAAAATATTGAGCATCATAAATTTGAAAATATTCTTCTACTAAATGTATTTAGATATTCTAGTTTTCAAATTATATATTGTTATCTGATTTCACTAACAATGAAATTAAATATGGATCTAAATTTTCTTCCTGATATAAATATTATTTTAATACTTATACAATAATAAATTTAATTGTTTACATTTAATTACATTATATAATATGTTTTGGAGAAGTTATTCTATTCCATTATTTATCTATCTTATCTCTATATTGAATAATTTCTTCTGAATTGTTTTTACTATTATCTACGGGAAAATGTTATATTGAAATAGGAAACATTTTTCATTGTAGATATTTGTATTGATATTTTTAGCACTGACTATTCAAAAAATATGTTTTTGTTCTTTTCTACTCCACCACACGATTATGTCAACTAAATATTTTTATTGAAATCTATAGAAAATACTTCTTTCAATTATTTATCATCCATCTATATAGTATTTTTTCCTCCCAAATATTTTGATAAAAATATTTTGTGATAATTATTCTACTACATCTATACCGAAGGAAATATCATTTTGAATTTATCTTCATTCATATTCATAAAAGAAAAAAACATAATCTAACCGTTTCATGATTGTATTCCCCTAAAAATTTTATACTTCCTAGAACTATTTTTTTAACAAAAACATCACTATGAGTTTATGGATTCTATATTCAGATGTAACTTTTTTTGGTTATTGCTCAAATTTATTCTGTTTAAAATCATATATCAATTTCATTATATAAATTGTCTCAAACCCAATTTAAGAGATTTCCCGCCCCATTTTGGTCTTATCATTTTTTATTTTCTTAAAAATCTTCTAATTTTTTATCAAATTATTGATAATAGATGGTACAAGATATTCTAAACTTATATAGATCCATCGATCAGTCTTCAACTACATTTAACACTTATATCACCAGATTAAATATCCCTATATAAGAGAGTAAATATAATATATAATCACATTGAACCTTAAAAGTATCCCAATCACATTTTCATGGGAAAAAGGCAATTTCTTAATCAAATTATGACAATATAATTATATATTTTTATTTAGAAACCCCTAAAAAATTTCAATTAGAATAAAATAAATATTCTATAGAATTTTCCTTTTCAAAAGATTGTACCTTATTTGGAAACATGAATGTTATTATAATTTCTGCACCTTATAAAGGAATATGGAAAAAATATATAATTTTCTTCATACTAAACGTATATAAGTTTCCAAACAATAGAAATGTAACAAATTTCAATCCATCTTCTTCAAAAAATTCAATTGATGAAAATAAATTTCAAACCGATTCAAGATAATTTATATCAAATTATTTATTATCTATGAAAATTGGTTCCCAATCCTAAAATATTATCACTATATTATATAAGGATATATTTTTCTCCATACCATAATTCAAAATTCATCATTCCATCTCTAAACATAACTAAAAAATCAATTAAATAATTTCTTCATAATGTCAGACAATGATGAATCGATTAGATGGTTTACAAAATAATGGGATGATAGGCATTATCAGATAGAAATAATAATGAAAATGAAATTGAACTCTATCTAAATATATATCCTTAAGAGCTAGAATCTTCATATTACTCATGTTTTATGGTTGAAGATGAATCCCTTCTCTATATCATAGACACAAAAAAATCATTAAAAAACAAAATAATCCAAGTAATCTTTATTTTCTATTTTTGATATATGTTTTATTTGTTGAATATACAATATAATCAAATGTATATTTATTTTAAACATCTGTAAAAATTTAAAACAATATGAAATTAATATAACAAGATTTTTTATAGTAAAAATATACTTTACAATACAAAGAGAATTTTATATGGTTACATTCAAAAGATTACTCTAAATTAGGAAATTTATGTACTGTTTATAAAATTTTAAGACTTAATGATGTTAAAGAAAACAATTTTAAAATATAATTATATTATAAAATAATTTAACATCGAGTTTATATAGAAAAAATATATAACAAAAATTTAATCCCAATTTTTTTTTCAAAAATATCATTTGATAATTTGTAACAAAAAAATTAAATTTTTTAGAAAATATAATCCCCTTTTTAAAAAATGAGTTCATTGTGGTAAGTATGTTGTTAAAATAAATAAGTAGATATAGTTAATTATTTTATATCTACCATTTAGATCAATAATATAAAGAATTGAAAGCTATTAAAATATAATGGTTTTAAAAAAAGATGACCGAGTTGTCCTCATATTGTGATGATTTGTAAAAGAATTTATCTTTTTAAATGTGATCTCAAATGAAATGTTATCAGATATATTTATTCATTTATTTCAAGTTATGTGATTGGTTTTTAATTAATTTAATTTCACTTGTGATATCAAAAAAACAAGACCTCTTATGAAACTCAATCCATTGTATGTGAGTGTGTGTTTCATGCACAACACTTGAGCACAACAACTTATAATTGCAACACAATCTACTTTAGTATTGGAATGTGATATATACTTTTTCTTCATACAATTACAAGAATATAATGATTCTATTAATAAATATCATGTTCAATCTATTATTTTTATATCTATTTTACATCTATGAAATAGAGCATCGAAAAAACATTTATGTTCAAAATCATTTCTATAAGGATAAAATAAATTAAGATCCATAGATATCATAAGGATAAAAAATTAATTATATAGCATTATGAGTGGATTTTTTAATTTTATTATTATATTTCATTAACCATATAGAAAATAATAAATTTGGAAGTTTTAATGTTATGTGAATTAAAATACTAATAATTCCCTTAAAAGAATTTGGATAAACGTCTTTCCAAAATTCATCAATAACATTTTTTATTTTTTTATAGGGGAACATATATTTTTCTAATTTTCAAATCCAATAATTTCAAGTGGATATATAATATACATATGACGAGATGTAAATTTTCATTATCATTTTTGAGAAAAATGAAACCCTAGGAAAAAAGGCAAATTAAGCCATCATACCCATCAATAATTCATATTTCATACAATCCAAAAAATATTTTGAAATTGTTTTTTATTTTGAGACAAAAAAAGTATTGTCAACATAAATATGAAACATTTTGGTATCCTTGGAAAACATTTTCAATAAAAAGAGTTGGATCTGCATGTCCCTTAATAATTTTTTTTGCAAAAAACTATGGTTTATTTATCTTAATATGACATGGGGGATTATTTAAGTCTATATAAGGCCATATTATATCTAAAATCACCATATATAGATTTAGAGTTTTTTAAAAAATTAGGTAGTTTTATATAAACCTCCACATGTATATATTTTTTATGAAAATAAAACATCACATCAATTTTATGAATAGTGAAATTTTGAAATATTTCATATGATAAAAATATATTAATAGCTTTAAGTATATATATAATAGAGTATATTTTCATAATAGTATATGAAATATTTTTTATTATAAATCATTACAACAGGTCTATATTTATATATAATAATGACTCCAATCTCATCACATTTCTTTCAGAAAACCTCATTTACAAATATTATAGGAGATATTTAGGGCTTTCAACAAAAGTGAAAACATGAATCCACAAAAATTCAATGAGTTTATCTAGTATTGATTTAATCAAATCTTCATGATAAATATCCCAATGTGGAATATTATGATCAAATTGTGAAAAAATACACAATTTTAAATTTCATTTCATATGTAACTTCTAATTTTGACTTTTTATTTTAAATCGGCAGTGATATTATTTTTTGAAAAATTCCTAATGACTTTTTGAATTATTAGTCTTCTCAAAATGAACTATTCAATAACATTATAAATTTTTTTAGGTAAAACTTCTGAAATATTTTTATTTGTATTTCTCTCACATGTTGAATTTTCTAACCTAGGTTGAAAATTTGTTTTTAGATAACATCATAAATTTTTTTGAGGTAGTTTGAAAAAAATATTAGTTTCATGAAAATCTAAATTTACTATTTTGTAAAATATAAATGTATTTTAGTTAAAACCTCAATAATACTTACATGTTGAAGATTAAAATAGTTATATTAATTCGTCGTATTTTGGATAAAATTTATATAGATTATATTTTTTATTGAAAGTGAACACTTTTCATCAAAAAATATGAAGAAAGCATGTTTTATAACTCTTTAAGTACACAGTTGATGTTTTTTATTAATAAAAGGTCTTTCAAAAACTGAATTTTTATTATATAAGATAGTACTAATAGATTAAGAAAATAAATGATTAGAAATTGAGAATTTAATTAATATTAATCTATTAAGATCTTGATGTACTCTATTTATTCATTCAGGTATGCCAACATTATTAGATGTTCAATGTGCTAAACATTTATGTATTATAATGTTTTTAAGAAAAAAAAAACAAATTCAGAACATAAATTTCCCCACTATGATAACTAGGAATTGTTATGAAAGGTTTACTTGTTTATTTTTATAATGGAGAGCATAATTTTTAAAATAGAAATGGGCTTTCATATTTTTTTTAAGAAATAAAAAAATGTATATTTAATGTATTCATCAACTAAAAAATATTAATTTAGTTTTCTACTAATTCATCTAGTTTCCATAGGGAAACAATATTCGAGAAAATTTAGCCGGGGGGGGGGGTCAATTTTTTTTATTTTAATGGGGTAGGGTATGAATTATTTAGGAAAATGGGTGTGTTTAGCGCCACTCCAAGTGGCACTATTCAATTCTATGAATAGCGCCACTTGGAGTGGCGCTAAGACGATTTTCTTTTGTTTTTTTTTATTTTTTTATATTTAATATGTTACATTTAATATAATTACATAATTTTTATATTTATTATAATTATTATATTTATATTTATTATATATTCAATATAATATTATAATTATTATAATTATAATTAGAGAATTATAATTAGAGAATTATAATAAATTTATAAATATAAATATAATAATTATGATAAATATATAAAAATAATAAATATATAAATATAGTAAAAACAAAAATATAACAATTATATAATTATAAATATAGTAAATACAAAAATATAATAACTATATAAATATAATAAACATTATAAATGTAATAAATGTATTAAATGTAATTATATATTTATGTATACATTACATATATATTTTTGCATTGTAAATATGCAATTTTAATTATATATAATGTATATATAAATATGTAATTATATAATGTAAATATATAATTTTATATATATACATTATATATATTTTTTACATTATAAATATGTAATTATAAAAAATATGTAATTATAATTAATATATGCCTATAATAATTATTTATTTTAATTATATATTTATTATATTTAGAGTTATAAGTATATATTTATAATATTTATAATTATAATTATATATTTATTATAATTATATAAATATAAATAGAATAAATATATAATGTATATATAATGATGTAATAATTTGTAATAATCAAATATTAATAATAAATAATTTGTAATTTAATTAATGACAATTGACAACTAATTATTTATAACTAATTTATAATTATAATAACTTATAATTATATTAATTCGTAATAGTTACAAATATAATTAATTATAATAATTTGTAATAATTGTATTTTAAACATATAATAAATAGTTAAAAACAAAAGGAATTTCATAAAAAACGTCGATGAGAAATATTTTTTAAGAAATCAGAAACACTTATTTGAAACTTAAAAATGTTTCAAATATTTGTCTTTGAAAGGCTATAATAGATAAACTATAACACTGCTATAAATTATACATTAATCATTGATTAAACATATATTAAATATTTGAAAACATAATGAATTTAATGAAAAATGTCGATAAAAAATAATTTATAAGCTTTCAATTTAAAAGACTATAAATCATAAACTATTAAACGGATATAACTGAAACTGTAAACAATGATTACAAACATAGTAAATAGTTGAAATTAAAATGAATTTCCAAAAAAATGTTAATGAAAGGTAATCTATAAGCTTTCATAACAGCCTACTTGAAACTTAAAAATGGTTCAAGTACGTGACATTGAAAGGCTATAAAATATATATACTATGAAACGAATATAACTGAAACATTAAACATTCATTAAACATATAATAAAAAGGTGAAAACAGAAGGAATTTCCAAAAAAAATTACTGAAAAGATATCTATAAGCTTTCAAAACCGCCTACTTGAAACGGAAAAATGGTTCAAGTACGTGCCTTTGAAAGGCTATAAAATATATACTATGAAACGAATAAAATTGAAACTTTAAACATTGATTATAAATATAATAAATAGTTGAAAACAAATAGAATTCCCAAAAAATGTTAGTGAAAAGTACTCAGTAAGCTTTCAAAACTTCCTACTTGAAACTTAAAAATAGTTCAAGTACATGACTTAGAAAGGCTATAAAACATAAACTATTACAAAAATATAACTGAAACTTTAAACATTGATTAAACCTATAATAAATAGTTGAAAACAAAAGGAATTTCCAAAAAAATGTTAGTGAAAAGTAATCTATAAGATTTCAAAACCGCCTACTTGAAGCTTAGAAATGGTTCAAGTACGTGACTTTAAAAGGCTATAAAATAAAGAATATGAAACGAATATAACTGAAACTTTAAAAATTGATTATAAATATAATAAATAGTTGAAAAAAAGGAACTTACAATAAAATGTTAGTAAAAAGTAATCAGTAAGCTTTCAAAACCGCCTACTTGAAGCTTAAAAATGGTTCAAGTACGTGACTTTGAAAGGCTATAAAATAAATAATATGAAACGAATATAACTGAAACTTTAAACATTGATTATAAATATAATAAATAGTTGAAAACAAAAGGAATTTACAAAAAAAATGTTAGTAAAAAGTAATCAGTATGTTTTCAAAACCGCCTACTTGAAACTTAAAAATGGTTCAAGTACGTGACTTAGAAAGGATATAAAACATAAACTATTACACAAATATAACTAAAACTTTAAAAATTGATTAAACATATAATAAATAGTTTAAAACAAAAAGAATTTCCAAAAAAATATTAGTGAAAAGTAATCTATAAGATTTCAAAACCGCCTACTTGAAGCTTAGAAATGGTTCAAGTACGTGACTTTGAAAGGCTATAAAATAAATAATATGAAACAAATATAACTAAAACATTAAACATTGATTATAAATATAATAAATAGTTGAAAATACTATTATTACTAGGAGATTTTCTTATATGGTTATCCAGTATTTCAGTTTTTATTTATATTTTAGGCATACTTTATATTTGAAACCTTTCAAAGTCGACTTCTTGAAAGATATCATTAATTATTAAATTTAAAATAGATAACTTTAGGATGAATTAGCAGAGAGGGTCAAATTTTTTTTAAAGGGGTAGGGTAGAAAATATTTAGGAAAATGGGTGCCTTTAGCGCCACTTCAAGTGTCGCTATTCAAAGAAATGAATAGCGCCACTTCAAGTGGCGCTAAACTGTTTTTTTTATTTTTTTATTTATTTATATTTATTATGTTATATTTACTATAATTAGATAATTTTTATATTTATTATAATTTTTATATTTATAATTATTATATATTCAATATAATATTAATTATAGAATTATAATAAATTTATAATTAAAATATAATAATTATGATAAATATATAAAAATAATAAATATATAAATATAGTAAAAACAAAAATATAATAATTATATAATTACAAATACAGTAAATACAAAAATATAACAACTATATAAATATAATAAAAGTTATAAATATAATAAATATAATAAATGTAGTGTAAATGTAATTATATATTTATGTATACATTACATATATATTTTCTCATTGTAAATATGCAATTTTAATTATATATAATGTATAATTAATATATGCCTATAATAATTATTTATTTTAATTATATATTTATTATATTTAGTGTTATTAGTATATATGTATAAATTATATAATTCTATATATATACATTATATTTATTTTTTACATTATAAATATGTAATTATAATAAATATATAATTATAATTAATATATGCCTATAATAATTATTTATTTTAATTATATATATATTATATTTAGAGTTATAAATATATATTTATAATATTTATAATTATAATTATATATTTATTATAATTATATAAATATAAATAGAATAAATATATAATGTATATATAAAGATAGAATAATTTGTAATAATCAAATATTAATAATAAATAATTTGTAATTTAATTAATGACAATTAATTATTTATAACTAATTTATAATTATAATAACTTATAATTATAATAATTTGTAATAGTTACAAATATAATTACTTATAATAATTTGTAATAATTTGTATTTTACACATATAACAAATAGTTAAAAAAGGAATTTCATAAAAAATGTCGACGAGAACTATTTTTTAAGAAATCAGACACTTATTTGAAACTTAAAATTGTTTCAAATACTTGTCTTTGAAAGACTATAATATATAAACTATAACACCGATATAGATTAGACTTTAGTCATTAATTAAACATATAATAAATATTTGAAAACATAATGAATTTAATGAATAATGTTGAGAAAAAATAATTTATAAGATTTCAATTTGAAAGACTATAAAACATAAAATATTACACAGATATAACTGAAACTTTAAACATTGATGAAACATATAATAAATAGTTGAAAACAAAAGGAATTTCCAAAAAAAATGTTAGTGAAAGATATCATTAATTATTAAATTTAAAATGGAGAACTTTAAAACAGTAGAAGGGTTTTAGATAAAACAGTAAGTGTGTCTTCCTCCACTCTCACTCGGAGGTTTACCATGGACGTCTCTCCTTCGTTGAATGGTACGAACCGAGGGGCGTCAGAATTGGGGGGTTAATTTGGATATGTGATTGATATTTTGGTAAAAATGGGGGTCTGTCCAGATTTAACGAAACTGAATTGAACAGTTAAGATGCATGTAAGACACTGGGGTGGTGTTCCCCCCAAAACAAAAGACAACTTCAACCTTTCTTGATATGCTGTATATAACCGAACTGGCGCATGACCCGATCGGGCTGGTGCCACTCAATGATATGGAAGTGGATGAGTGGCACCACTGCAGCACGATCTCCAATCATAGCTGTGCAGTATGGTGGAAGTGATGCATAGGCATAACCTGTATATGGAGTCCACGAAATCTGAAATGTAAACTCAAAAAGTAAGTGACATATTGGCAAGATAATGTTGGTAAGATTACATTGTAAGAACTTAAAATAGTGATAACGAAATATAAAAAATTACTGTTTGACTTACATCAGCTGGCACTAAAGCATCGAATATCTGTCGAAAGCTGTGCACACTATGTCTCGGTGTGTGTGCATGCTTCTGAGACTGACTCCACCTGGATACAAAATAGTAACACACTGTAAGTTGATAAAAAACAGAAGTACTAAATAACTGAAAGTAATGAAGTAAACATACCATCGTCCACGAGGAAAATCCTGAAATAGATCTGCTGCAAGAGGTGTGATAGCTCGAGGAGCGATGCGCGAAAAACGCTCCCTGACCCACATCTGTACTAAAGCCATATAACCAGTAATCTGATGTGCATCTGCCTGACAACTGGTACAAAGGGATCTGTACAGATGTGCTAATATAGCGGATCCCCAACTGTATGTAGCTATATGATCAAGATCCTCAAGTAATGGGAGGTACATCATGTGTACCAAAAGGGTGGAGTAGTCGACGCATAACATGCCTCCGAGTAGTCGCAAAATATATGCACGTGTATGCCTAATGAGAGTCTCCTCGTCTGCATCATCAGGAATGACAGTGAAATGCTCATCAAGCCATGTCACGCGCAATCGCGAACCCACGAGGACACCTCGTACGCCAACGATATCAACGCCTAATAGTCGCTGTATGACGACAGCCCAGTTGCCACTAGTGGCACCCGTAACTGCCTGTCCATGGATGGGAAAACCAAGCATGTAGATGACGTTCTCTAAAGTAATGGTCATCTCCCCCTCTGGAAGATGAAAAGTGTGTGTCTCTAGCCTCCATCTCTCAACCAATGCTGCAATCAAATGATGATCAATAGTCTTGAAGTCACACATAGCGACTCTATAAAATCCCGCACGTCTAAGGTATGGATAAATAGTTGACGAGGGTGCATCGTGATGAAAATTATGTGCTCTCCAAACAGAAAGCTGTCGAACAGGTCGTCGCGCCAACACAAGACGCGACACATGCATCTCCTGACTCGATAATAGTGGCTGCTCCATCTGATTGTACAAATAGTAAAAAATTAATTTCATGTTAGTCATCACATTTATCATTTAAGGTATGAAATTTATCATGTAATGTATGAAAGAAGTGTGTAAGTAATTTAGGATATGTTCAATATATAAAGGAATTTATGATATGTTCAACATATAAAGTTGATGATATATTCACTTTGGATGATTTCAAAATTCAACGATGACATTGGATTTTGAAAGATGTCGACGTCACAATAATTGACCAAAATTATTAAAGGAATTAATGATATGTTCAACATATAATGTTTTGGATTGATTCTCCAACTCAATTTTCTCAGTCAACATCGTTTAGAAGGAATATGAAAAAACATTTGATCCATGTACGGTTGACATGAAAAAACATCCTCCTTCTGCATCGTAGCTTTAGTCGACCCAGTAAAAAACCAACTGTCACATATTCACGACCTCCGAATGAATATATGACAGTTGGTTCCTCACTGGGTCAACTAAAGAGGGGAAATGCCAATGTTGTAGAATGAATTAATGTTTTTTTGGAGAAAACCCATTCTCATGGTTGAAAATGAGGGGCATAATGTTTTAATAATTTTCCAGAATATCAATTATTTATGTTCATCATTCTATTTAACAATTATAAAGAAACGAATGAGAGGGGCATAATGTTTGAATATCTTTATTTGTCATTTTCTAGTCTAGTAGTCTCATATTCTCTTATATCCTCAATTTATACTTCACTATTATTCACTCTAGATAATTCTCAGATTTTGTTAAATTCTCAATCTTATATTTTATATATTTTAAAATTTCTTGTTATTTTTCTAAAACAACAACCACTTATTTAAATGATGATTATATATTCACTATGAATGCTTTCAAAACTGGTCGATCGAAAAATATTGATTACATGTACAATATGTTTACAGTAACTAATGGAGTACAAAATCATTTTAACCATTATATTATTGCCCTATGTGTCTAGGGCAACACGTCTTCATATGACCCTCCTGGAGGCATATGCTACACCTTCAACTAAGTGCCTGTTCAGTAGGCCAATCCATCTCATTCTGAATACGAGTCGACTTTGGCCTCCCTTTAGGTCGAAGTCTACTGATGTTCGGTAGAAGCGTGGGTGTGTCATCAGAGAGCTGAAAATTCTGATATTCTCCGATTGGCATCCACAGAGTATTGTTTCATGAGTTGATACTGTCAAGTCGATACAATGGATCAACAAACTTCTCCCAAGATATGTGTACATAACCACAGGCTGCAATCACATGACCACAAGGATATCTCAATGATTGAAACTTGCCACATTCACAGTAACGCTTCTCGAGTAAAACAATTCGGATCCGACCATTGATACAAGCCACAACATCACCGGGCTCAGCGACCTCAAATCGTTGCTCTGGATGATTAAATGCGGTGACACGATAAGTTGCAGCTTCGTGAAGAATTGTATCTAAATCGTGTTGGAAATGGTGTCCATAACGCATCCCTCTGTTCAAGCCCTCTTCATCTTGCTTTCCTCGTTCCAGAAAATACTTGACACTACGATAGGAGGTCTCTTGTACCAAACCTACAATTTAGATTTAAGTCATTATACTAATAGTATATTATAATTATGTTTTTCTGATCAACATATAATTAAATATTCATATTTACCTGTGATTGGTAATTTTCGAACACCCTTAAAAACCCCATTTATGCATTCTACTATGTTGGTAGTCATATGGCCATATCTCCTCCCATCATCATATGCCAACAACCATTTCTGTTTTGGAATTTGCATCATATAGTCATAAACTTCCGGATTAACTCATTGAATATCTTGAAGACGCTCCTCTATTCTTTGTTGTTGAGGCTCGTATGCTAGCATACAAGAAAAATCTGAACAAATAAAGATCATAACTATGATAGGATTTGTTAATACAAAAAATGATTTTCATACCAATTTTCAAGATTGCTTTCTTCATCGACTCATTCTTGAATCTTTTTCGTAAATTGCTAGCAATGTGTCGAATACAGTATCGATGATGGGCATAAGGTGGTCTCCATGAAAGTCCCTCAGATTGTACTGCCTCTTTGATTGCACGGTGACGATCTGAGATAAGGAAAATCCCTTCCTCTCCCGTAACAAACCCACGAAGACATGCGAGAAACCAACTCCATGACGAGAAGTTCTCTTTCTCCACAATTGCAAATGCCAAAGGTAGAGGGGCTCTATTTCCATCTTGTGTGGCAGCAATCAATAATTTTCTTGTATACTTTCCATACAGAAATGTGCCATCTTTTTGTATAAACTGCTTACAATGCCTAAAATCATCCACACATGGTAAAAATGTCCAAAACAATCTATCAAAAACAACCATTGACTGGTCAACATGGTTTTATTGGTTAACATAATCAATAGTATTTAACCGATTGATCACTTGATTGTTGTGGTGTAAAATCTCCATAAGTTGTGGTAAAAATCGATAAGAGTCATCCCAATCACCATACACCTTCACAATAGCCTTTTGACGTGCTGCCCATGCCTTCCAATATGAGATTTGATACCCAAAAAGTTGTTTGATTCGCTCCATCACAAGAACAACAGGAACATCTTGACAAGCTCTAATCATTTCAACAATAACTGTTGAAACAAAGTCAACATCTAATGAAGAATGTTCCTATGACATGCTTGGGTTCACACATGTGTGTGGAGTAAATCTTGTGATGCGCCAGCTGTGAAAAGTGTTATCAATTATAGCTCGCATACGCATTTGACAGTTCGAATCATATTTGTCGCAACAGATCAAATAATAACATCTTTTCGACTCTTCTACAACATAAGAGTAATGTCTGTCAATGTGATATTGTTTTATCACATTTTTCATTGCATCTTTACTGTCAAACTCTCTTCCAATATACAGATCACCTTCATCTGCCACTCGATCTGTGCCTCCAATAATTCCTGGAAATTCTGAAGTAGGAGTAATAACTGACCAATTGAATTCTGGCAAGCGATTCATGCCTTCCGTTGACCATGAACTCAATGGTGGGGGGTGGTTCAACGGTCGGTTAAACCTCACATGAGTAGGCACTGATTGTTCTTCCGCATGCGCTTCCTCTTCATCTTTAGCTTCCTCTTCATCTTCAACATCTAAATTGTCACCGTCCTCAAAATTATCAACCAACGCATCTATAATATGTGGGGGACTATCTATTGAAAATGTGGCCGAGGGAAATGATGGTACCAATGCTGATGGAACTTCTTGATGTGTTCTAAAAGGAACAGATGACATTATCTCATGAAATTGTGATGACCCAACATCCAATGTCGATGGGATCTCCATTGTAGATATGGTCACATACAACTCCATCATTTGATTGGCATGTAGAAACGTTACCAATGACAATACGTATTGTTATTCTTTATCATCATTTATCGGATAGGACACATGCCAAAATCTATCAACATATTGTAGATGTCTGTATATGATAGATTCTATTTCTTGGTTACTTGTCAGTTTCAACTTTCGATGAATTTTCCTTTGAAGAGTTCCCAAAGTTGTACAGCCTCCAGGCATTACAACAACTTCTGGTTCTATACTATAACTACATCCTTGTTCCATCTCAATTATTTGTCCGTTGCAATAAATATAAGCAGCCATCTTTTTTATCTAAAATAAACCTTCGTTATTAATCACATATGATCAAACAATCTAATTATGTCTGCATGCTTTTAGAATTTATGTAATTTATGTTGGAATCCTAGTCCCTCCACCAAATCAATATGTTCAAACCATACTGATGTGTAACTCACTTTACACAACCCACAAGTTTGTGTTATTTACCCAAAAATATTAAGTCAAACATATTCATACATATCCAAATCCATCATATGGATGAGGTACATGAACATGTCATGTAAAAGCATAGAGTTATCTGAATATGAAAAACTCAACATGAATAAGCCCGGAGCGACAGATAGCCAACCCCATTCACTTTCCTAGACAAGGAATGCCCCCAGAAAAGTAGGTGGTCCGACCCAAAGCCCCTCTATCCAGGGATACTTTACTCAAGCAAGAATTTCAGTTCATGACAACTCTAACACTTAATATGTAAAAATATATTAAACTACTAAATTCAATTTCATAACTACAATTACAAACCGAGGTCAAGGTAGATGACAATCTAAATAAATTATCATACATAGAATGGAATGAAAATATATATTATATAAACAATTCTTATTATAACTACTTTGCTAATTACTATAACTACTTTGCTAATTACTGTAACTACTTTGCTATTTATTGTAACTACTTCGCTATTTACTGTAACTACTTTTCTAATTACTGTAACTACTTCGCTAGTTATACTTAATTACTTAACTAATAAGATTTCATTAATTAACTAATTAGATTTCATTAACTAAGTAGATTTAATTAACTACATACTTAAATTTAGTTAATTACCTAATTAGTGTTCATTAATTTCCTAATTAAAATTACATAATTAACTAATTAGAATTGACTGCTTAAGTTGAAATATAATTGATTATTTAAGTTGAATTAGCTAATTAGAAATCATTAAGTAGCTAATTAGAAGTCATTATGTAGCTAATTAGAAGTCATTATGTAGCTATTTAGAAGTCATTAAGTAGCTAATTACAATTAATGAACTCCCTAATTACAATTAATGAACTCCCTAATTACAATTAATTTACTCCCTAATTACAATTAATTTACTCCCTAATTACAATTAATTAACTCCCTAATTACAATTCATTAACTCCCTAATTACAATTCATTAACTCCCTAATTACAATTAATTAACTCCCTAATTAAAATTAATTAACTCCCTAATTAAAGTTCATTAACTACCTAATTACAGTTCATTAACTACCTAATTACAGTTCATTAACTACGTAATTACAGTTCAATAACTCCCTAATTACATTTCATTAACTCCCTAATTACATTTCATTAACTCCCTAATTACAGTTCATTAACTCCCTAATTATAGTTCATTAACTCCCTAATTACAATTAATTAACTCCCTAATTACAATTCATTAATGAGCTAATTACAGTTAATTAACCAGCTAATTACAATTAATTCACCAGCTAATTACAATTAATTAACCAGCTATTTACAATTAATTAACCAGCTAATTACAATTAATTAACTCACTAATTACAATTAATTAACTCACTAATTACAATTAATTAACTCACTAATTATAAATCATTAAGTAGCTAATTATAATTAATTAACTAGAAAATGGGAAATCACTAATTACAAATCATTAATTCACTAATTACAAATCATTAATTCACTAATTAAAAATCATTAATTCACTAATTACAAATCATTAATTCACTAATTACAAATCATTAATTCACTAATTACAAATCATTAATTCACTAATTATACATCATTAATTCACTAATTACACATCATTAATTCACTAATTACACTTCATTAATTCACTAATTACACATCATTAATTCACTAATTATAATTAATTAATTCACTAATTATAATTAATTACTTCACTAATTATAATTAATTACTTCACTAATTACAAATCATTACTTCACTAATTACAAATCATTAATTCAGTTGTTATAATTAATTAATACACTAATTAGAATTAATTAATACACTAATTAGAATTAATTAATTGACTAATTAGAATTAATTAATTCACTAATTAGAATTAATTAATTCACTAATTCGAAATCACTAATTACCTAATTAGAAATCATTAATTAACTAATTAGAAATCATTAATTACTAATTATAAATCATTACTTCACTAATTAGAAATCATTACGTCACTAATTATAATTACTTAATTTACTAATTATAATTACTTAATTAACTAATTACAAATCATTATTTGACTAATTACAAATCATTAATTGACTAATTACAAATCATTAATTAACTAATTAGAATTAACTAATTACTAATTAGAATTAACTAACTACTAATTACAATTAAATAATTACTAATTAAAATTAAATAATTACTAATTACAATTAAATTATTACTAATTACAATTAAATTATTACTAATTACAAGTAACTAATTACAATTAAGTAATTACTAATTACATTTAACTAATTACATTTAACTAATTACAATTAACTAATTACAATTACTTAACTACTTACTATTAATTAACTAATTAAAATTGATTAATTAAATAATTATTATAATTAATTATTAAACTAATTCTATTAAGTAAACAAATAAATTAATAAAAAAATTCCATAATCTAATTACATTAACTAAACAATTAAATAAACAATTTAAAATATTAAACAAATGTAAATAAAAACATACCTCGAATTTGCAGAACTTCGAATCCACAAAAAACTCCTCGGTTGGATGAGAATGAGGATGAGGGAGAGGGGTTGGATGAGGATGAGGGAGAGGGGGAGGATGAGGATGAGGGAGAGGGGATGAAGAGAGTGAAGAGGGAGAAAGAGGAGTGGAGTGGAGTGGAGGGAATGAGGAGAGGAGGAGGGGGGAGAGGGGTTTTATAGGGGTGGGGGAAGATCATCGCCACTTGAAGTGGCGCTGATAGGCATATGGATAAGGGATCAGCGCCACTTCAAGTGGCGTTGATCCCTTAGGGATAAAACGATCAGCGCCACTTCAAGTGGCGCTGATCCATAATTACCGGTTTCCTGGTTAGCGCCACTTGAAGTGGCGCTATGGCGTTTTTTGTCATTAGCGCCACCTGAAGTGGCGCTAGAGTGACCCATTTTCTTAAATAAGAAAATGGGTAACCCATTTTAATAAAAAACAATAAAAACGCCCCCCAACGGAAAATTTTCCACAATATTCCATATATACTAACCATAAGGCATCAAAAGTTGAGTATTCCTTAATATACATAAAACACAACGTTTGATTACATCGAAATTAACAAAAGATAATAAAACATTAGAAGAATTAAACATTAAATCTAATAGATCTAGAGCTAGTACACTCTTTGGGAGTCTTACTACTGTTATGAAATTATGGTGTCATAACCTTATATCACACAACCAAGATATATATTCTATTTTACTTGAAAAGTTATATGCTAGATTCTAATGTCTTCTATGTTAAGTGTGTTTGTATTCTCATGTATGTTGGAAGAAAGTATAAAAATACATCCCAAACATTGAAAAATATGTGTATCAGTCCTAAATATCACAAAGATACCTTCATTAAATAAAATTCTTATGCTAATATGGTTCTTATTCTGTCCTAAATTATAAACAACATCTGAAATTAATGATTTTACAAAAATAACTGTCTTACATATTCTAATGATTTTCCATAGATAATTACCATCAAAATTTTCTTTTCCAACATTGATTATTATAATTTTTTAGAGAAAATTCTTCATTCCTACCCTGTGATACGAAGAGTCAATATACAGTTTCCATGTTTTGTTGATGCTGGTAAACTTATTATTATCCATGAATTAAGAATATTAGGGATTTAGTATCGAATGATACATGGGCCCAATATTGTTTTATAAAATAACTTTTGGAATCTATAAAAATACAACTATTGTATGTTTAACAGTTTCTAGTTCCTCAAAAATTAGTCCTAACAAGAACCCAGATATTATAATCTATTTAAGGAGACATTATTCTATAATTTCTACTATATTTTCACTTTTTAAAAAATGACTAACATTTTGGCACAAAGTTATTATTTTGAAAGTAAAATTTCTAATTCCAAAACTAATCCTGGAAATATTTATATGATGAATGTTTTATTTTTACAGGTTATCAAAATATTCCTTATCATAATTAAATTTTGTTAGTAAATTTTTAGAATAAAAATAATTATTTAGTCTTAAAACTAAATCATTACTCCTTGTAATAAATGTAGAAATATTTTTATTTTATAAATATTGTGTAAGATAATTAATTTTTATGGAATGTTTTGAAATCATGAAAATTTATTTTGATTGATCTTCCTTATTATCTTTCATTGTTTTAGAAATTATACTAATTTGTTTTCTTAAAAATTATAAAACCAGTGTTTTCTTTCAAATATTAGTAATGAATCATTCTCAGATGAAGTATATTCATATTTAGGTGTATAATAACATTAATCTTTAGAATTAGGTTAATTTTCATCAAAATTGTGATTAATTTAATTTTTAGTAGATACCTTATCCATAAAATAATTGTTTTTCTTTTGGATTTCAGTAATAAAACCAATATTTAGTTAGTCATCACTACTACATTCAAAATAATTCTTAGAAGGAATAACCCTTCCACTTTTACATCCAGTTTAAGAATCATTCCATCTTTTCTATTCAAAAAACATGAATAAATCCTTTTAGTTTTATTCATTCGTATGATTTCATTTCAATTTAGTATATTCTAGTTTTATATAACCAATGGTCTTCCATTTTTAGAAAAATCATCTAAGAGTTGTATTTATTTTCATTAATTTATTTAGAATATTTCTTGAACATGTGTTGGAAAACATTGTTTCCAGCTGTCTTATTACCTCCTTGATTTATTTTGTTTGGTTCATTCAGACATTATTCAGAATAACTAACTTCAGACTCAACATTATCTCTCTTATTTTTAGAATATTTAGTAACTTTTTTGTATATTTAACTTTATTACTAATTAGTGAATTAGAAGAAAAAGATACCACTTTTTCTCTGCCATCTTTTCATCATATCTCTTTAATATATCATTTCACAATATGAGAGTCCCAAAAATATCATCTTTGAAAAAAAATAAATTTTATTTGTATAATCAAGATTTATTCAGAGATTATCATTCAAAAAGAATAATCTCAAAGATATTCTCAGCCAAATTTTCACAAAAATGATCATTATCACCCAATTATATTAATATGTTCCTCATATTCAAAAATACCTGATATATATTTGAAATATATTTTCTAAGTTAAAATTTAGAATACTAATATTAAATTTTGATAATAACACTCTTGGTATCAACAATTTTGGTTGTCACAAATTGAATAACTTCCACTTTTCCATATACTACTGCTCCTTAAAAAGTGGAAATACGAATGGATTTATTTCTAGTAATTTTATATAATAATGTTAATAAAACTCTATAATTCAATTAATAATATGAAATTTCATGATTCGAAAAGGAAGAATCCTATTTTTTTGAATTAAATAGCTGCTAGTACTTATGTAAAATTTATCAACTTGTGTGTTCGTAAAAAATTACTTAATTCTATACCTCCAATACTCATAGTCATCTCCACAAAAAATGCACATCTTCTAGGATATTGATTCACTAATGGTACAACATTTAAACCCAGAATCTTTAAAAATAGTAAAATTCTATTTTTATAAAACTAACTTAAGAGTAATAAAATATTACAAATAGATCAAATGATATAAAAATCATTATTTTTTAAAAATTATAAAATTGAAAATGTAGTAAATCCTTTTATGATACATAATTTATGTTTATTCGAGTAGTAAATTACATTAGAAAAGTGTGTAAATTGTATATTATAAAAAAAATTCTAATAAATTTTATTACAACATCATGTATGTTGATCGGATAAATACATTTTCTAATTTTCAAATTTGATATATCAGATAGAGGGATAATCCATTTATTTGTATTTAGAAAAGATTAAAACAAGTCACACTATTATATTAAATTGCACATATGAATAAAGAAACATAAAAACCACACATATACTAATGCTTAAAAAGAAATAAATAATGAATTAAATAATTTAATATAAAACATTTCCACAATATAACCTTATGTGTAAAGGAAGACAGAAACATGACTTTGGGTATGCAGAGTTTTATCCAAATTGTATGGTCTATCATTCTTAGAACAAGAAATATTTTGATGGTATGAATAGATATAAATCAGTCTTTTAATACAAAAAATCCATCTATTATAAATATGTTTCTTCATATCCTTGAAATCTCTTCGTCAAAAAAAATCGGAATAGATAATTACAATAAAAAAAATATTATGTCATTTAAAAACTATCCTCTCATGGATTACCATATAAAAATACTTTAAAATAATTATTGATAAGTAAACACAATGTAACATGGTATTATTAACATTTCAAATAATATTTATACAGTCTTAGTTGTAAAATAATCATCCTCTAAAAAAGAATCTTGTATTTATAAAACCAATATCCAACTATCATATCTGGAAACTTTAGAGGTGTTTCCAATTCCTTCCCATGTTTTTTATTCTTGATTAATATCTTCAACTAACACTCATAATTTAATAATCTACCATAGTGTATCTAAATTAAATCTATAGAATTAAATTATTTTATATGAAAAATTTGAATATCTTCATAATTTCCTTAAAAACATTTATCCTTTATTTTGGAACTATTAGTCTGAAGTATACGAAATTTACACCCAATTGAATTAAATTATTCGGTCTGATAAATGATAATTTCCATTGTTAGGGAAAAACATTTATAAGAAAAATATCTTAATACATGATAAGTACAAAATGAAATGACGAAAATACATTTAAGAAAATTATTTTGTTATTTTTTAAATCATACTAGAATGTGTTTAATGTTGTTCTTTCCACTCAATGGATGAATCCTTCTCCAGATCTAAGAGATATTTATTTTGGAAGAGATAATAATCCATTTCCTTTTACTAATAATGAAGATTATTTTTATAATGTCATATAATATTTATATCATAAATTGACTGAATCATATGGAGAAATAGTATCTGAGACAAATAAAAATGGATCATATTAGAATTTTAATCCCATGGTAGATGAAAGGGAATCAAATATAGAGATATAGACTGATATATTGTGTGAAGAAGGTTTATCAATTTTCATATATATTCCACTCATAAAGGATGAATTAATGTAGTTTATTTGGGTATTGACTATCTTGATTCTAATATAAATAGTAACCATGATAGAGGTAGTTCATCTCATCACTATGGACACCCCATATATATTTCACCTAAAGATACTGAAGGGTTTTAACTTTCTCAAATTGATCATGTAGAAATAAATAGTAAACCATATTCAAGTCAACTTCTTTACGAAGAACAATTAAAAAATAAAAAAATTTAACAATTTATAGATGATGTGTTTTGTCCAAATCATTAGAAATACCTTAAAGTGGAATATCCAATTATATATTTCTCATGTGAGTAAAATGAAATGTTAAATTCTTAACATGTTTTATCACCACACCCATATTATTCATATATTATATAGGTTTATTTAAATTTGTCTATATTTGATTTAATTAATACGGTCATACACTTATATTTTATGTTGGAAATAGTTTTTACTTATCTAGAAAACAATTTTTTTGTGGTTGTTTCCTAATATTGATAGGAACACTCAAACAATGCCCTTTTTTATGATTAATCTCAAGTTTATAAATATTCATGGGTTGGATTTTCATAATTGTTTTATTTAATATGATATTCAATATATGATATAAAATAATTTAAAAGGATATCATAAGTAAATTTTAATGCTTTTTCCACTCATACGACTCTCAGTACTAAAACTATAGATAACGATTTAATCAGAAAAATTATGAGTAACATGTAAAAGTTTGTGTTAAATGTTTTAATAATCATAAGAGATGTTATTGTCATAGTTTATAACTCGATCTAGTAAGATATATGAGTTGGTAATAATTATCTCCAAATATCCTAGAAATGGTAAATCAATGGTTATAAAATAAAATATATATATAATGAAAATAAATATCTATGAATTAATTAAGGTCATTATTTATCTCATTATCTCATGACCTTTAAATTTCACCTATAGTAGATTATTTAAAGAGTCATTTTGATCATTTGAAATTAACTAAACCTCTCTTGAATTTTTTTCTATTAAAAATAAATAGCTTTGGGATATCAAAGAAAATGTTTTAGATTCCTTCTTGTACTTTCCATAATTGAACTAAATATATAATTAAGTTCCAAACACAATAGTGCAGATTCCCAAAGCCAATCTGGTCCTATATTTTTTTTGAGCCTTCATCTCCTATTTCTATAAAACATACCTCATCACATTTTATATACACGCATACTCTATACATGCACATCTCTTCCCTATATCTAATAATATTTTTATTTGTGAAACATAACATTATTACCCAAAGAGAATACCAGATAATCTTAATGAAAAATATAATGAACCTATTGATTCCATACCTGTTATTTATTTTTATTCCCATTATAATTTGACTAATTTATAAGTAATTTTTAAATATTTTAATCACTATAAACATTTCAATGGTCATCCTCAGATTTTTCATGGATAAATAATCTATTATTGTTTATTAATTTTAAATATATCATAGATTTTCATACATGACCCATATATTATTTTCCATATATTATTTATTATCTCAAATCATTTTGTTTTCTTTTAGATATTCCAAGAATGTTAATAAGGGTCAAGAAATTAATTTTTTTACTAAAATGTGAAAAAAAATTCATGAGTTATAATCATCAAAAAATAGGGCTATTATTTCCCTTTTATAGATATTTAATGTTTTTGGGGACCAAAAATCGTGTTAATTGTTATTAAAATGATATAAATGTTTTATTACAAGAAAATTGTTGAAAATATAAAAATTACCATAATAGTCATGAGTTTTGTAAGATTTGTTGAATGCTATGTATTGATAATTGATTATGAATACTGACTGGTTTAAAATCACTCGTGAGGACAAATGGAAATGAACTCGATCGTGAAGATATGATGAAAGATAAGAAACTATGATTAATAGATGGATAAACAATTGGTATGTGTTGGATTGACCACAAGTAGATATCCATATGATTTTCCTATCAATCTATCATGACAAAAAGTTTTGAAAATATTTCGATTGACTACTCATTCATTCTATATTAATTTACATTAATTAAAAGAGTCCACTTGAAAAAATTCTAGAGTTACATAATGTGATTACATTATAAAAGGAAAAAATACAAACTATAACAAGTGAAAAATGATAATACTATAATAACCTACCACATGTCAACGTACCGATTAAATTCATATTGAGTATTTAGACGTATTATATCTACCTAGGTGAGTAAAATTCTTTTTATATGAATTTATTTAGAGATTATTTTTTTACAATTTCTATATTTTGGATCATATAACTAATGTTTTAATAGTTGAGTATTTCAAGATCAAATTCATAGTACAATGAAATTTGTTTATATTATTTTCTTGTAGATACATGAATTGTTTTTATATATTAAGGAAAGTGTTTCTTTATTAATTTGATACATGTGGGTTATATATTTCTTCCTCTCTACTAAAACTCTATGTTTGTAAGCATGCTTTTGAAAAACTCATGTGAAATATTGATTGAAATTTATATTTTCTCTCAAATTTCATGTGAAGATAACAGAAAGATAATAAAAGTTGTTAATCATCTAAATTATATTATAGAAGAGTTTCATTACAATTCATTAAAACATTCCCCATATATTTTTCAATTTTTTATTCATTTTGTCCATATATTTTTGTAGTAAACTTATTTTTCATCTACTCCAACACTTTTATCGAACAGTGTTAAAGTACAATTTATCTTTTCTTACATTTATACTCCCATATATAAATATGGGAGAGTCCTATTTATAGGATTTTACTACCACTTACTAGTTGAATAATTTTATTCATGGTCTAGGATGTGGATAATTTTTATTGTTTTAGTTGACATTCTTGGGTGTGGTATTACATTCAATAGGTAAATGATATGCTCCATTATTGATCTAGAAATCTGATTTTAATTAATATTTGTGTTTTATTTATGTTACTTAAAATGAATAACAAAAATAAATTGATATTACCTTTCATTGTTATTATTTTTATTTAGTGTTTTAAATATTTTTTTTAAAAAACAATCCTCTAATATTAACATATTATAAGTGATATATATTGTTTGGTGTGAATAATGTTCTTTCAAAGGTTAAAGTAAATTATTTTGTTTTAAAAGTGTATTGATTATGACTAAGAACAAAATTGAAGTAAAAAATTATATATACTGACCATTTTTTATAATTTTTATGTTTTTAATATGTGGGATCTTAATTTTTTTCAAAGAAAATATATTTTTAATTGGAAGGTCAATTCACTCCATCATGAGCATTCCATTAGGACCAAATAAACATTATTAACATCATTTACTATATTATTACGAGAAAGGGGATTTTTTGACATGAATAAAATAATTGATAGTTCAAATAAATTCTAATTGCATATTAGTCTTCAGATATCTCCCTATTATGTAGGTTTTGTAGTTGAATTTTACATTTTAGATAAGTTTCATCATAGAGTTTGGTTTTTTATCCAAATAGCATTGTGTAATGATTGTTTTTGGGGAAGAAAAAAGTCGATGGAAATTTATAATTTATTTTTAACATATTTTCTACTTAATATCCACCAATTTTACTAAATAAGTTTTTATAAATATATTTTTATATTAAAATTCCTCAAGAAGGGGGGACTTGATTTCTTGGATTTTACATTATGAAAAATTTTAACCACCCTACTCAATCTATTAATGAATATATTCCATTTTCCAATTATTAAATATAGTGAATGTAATATATAGTAATTAAATATAGTAAATAAGATATCTATACATTTTTAGTGTATTTAGGTAACATATTCTACTATACTCTACCAACAACCTATGAAGTATTGGTGAATTTACTTAGATCCTTTTCCTAGGTTTCTCATAGATGACTATAAGTAGCTTAGAAATCACCAATTTACAATACAAAAAAACATTTTGAAGGATCTCAAATACATGGATTTAAACATGAAATTGTAAACTAAGAACAAGTTGTGCACACTGTCATAAATATAAAAATATAAATTATTGTTTTTGATAGGAGTAGAAAAACATGGTGTAGAAACACAATAGATAGAATATGATTCATATAATAGAAAATATTTCTCCAAAGTATTGATTTTTTTATAGTAGAAAATTCTCTGTATATTGATCTTCAAAAAATAATAAATGTACAAGGAAGTGATATTTCTTCTTCTATATTAATTTTATCCAAAATGGATATAGAATAAAAATATCATAATTTTGTAATTATATAATATAATTAGTATAAAATAAGTAGTGTGTGTATATTCAATAATCGTTACCTATTTATTTGTACTTATAAGCTTCACAATAATTTTTATATTTCATGATAAGTATAAAAAATAGAAAATCAACTCAATTAAAATAATACCATAATCATACCCCTATAAATTGGTATCATTGAACTATTAAAAACACCATCAACCATCTAAAAAAATTTCTTTAAAATAAGATCAATCTATAAAAATTGCTTTAAAATAATTTTGGTCAATCCATTATACAGTCATGGAATTGTTAAAATGATCATTTCAATTTTTAATAAATATATCATTTAAATACTTTTAATAAAATATATTTAAAATGGATAAATTTTATAATAATGTCATAAAAATTCATTATCGCCATTTGTAACCATATATTCCTCTTCCTGAAGCATATATTAGAATTATTTTTTCTTGAATACAGATAAATGATTTCGTTATACATAAAATTTGTTATGTGTTTTAATTTTCAAGTATATGAATATAGTTTAACTGTAACATTATATATACTTTCTTATAAATTGATAAATTCTTATTTTCAAGAATAAAATTCACTTTATAGTAAAAATGTAAGACACCTTCTTTTATGAAATTTATTATACATAAGATAAAATATCACATTAAATTCAATACATATGTTTTTCTTTATTATACATAAAATTCATTACTAGAATAATTTTCTATAGCAGAAACCAAAAAATATTTAATATAAATTCAAAATGAAGAACTTATACAAGTTTTTTTAACACATAAATAATCTCATGAGAAAACCCAACACTGGATATTGTGAGCATCAAAACATACTCTAGAATATTAAATATTGGATCAAAACAACACAGTCTAGAAATACTCTTGTCTTTAATGCTCATAAAAATCATAAACTTATATATAACATATAATATATTAATAGTTATAAGTAATGTACATAATATAAACATTCAAATAATATTAATCAAGCATTGTAAAATATTATGTCATTAGAAATATCACACTTTTGGGCAATGAAAAAAAATATTATAAATATGGATATAACGTAACATATTATTCATATAGAAATATAAATTATAATTATATGAATTCTAGATAAATAAAAATATGTCATTGACTTGTATGTAAAAAAATAAAAAATAAATATAGTTTGTATAATGATTAAAATGATATAAAAATTAAATCATTTTTATTTTTGACAATACCCATGGGCTCGAAGGGATTATGATCTTTATAGTCAGTTTAGATTAATATAGAAGAAATGAAAAATTCCTAAACTAGTAGAAAAACAATTATCTATGAATTTATCAAGAACCATCAGATTTGGAATCATAAAATATAATACCATGATGTTTAACTATTTCCAATATTACATTTGAAAATGTATTTCATTTGGATGGTAAAAGTTTTCAGCCAACTCAAAGAAGGTGAATGTAAAAAAATTCGTTCCACATTAGATGATATTAAAAAATCTTATTATTTATAAATATTAATTAATTTTTTTTATTAAAACTCTTATTATTCATTCTCATAAAAAACTCAATATTATTTGCATAAATAATGAACTCCCATTTTTATTTATTAGTTATTTTTATCAACAAGTTTTTAGGTTTAATCCATGAATATATTATAAAATTACTAGGTAGAATTATTCAGTCCAAACTGCCTTCATTTTCTTTATCTACTCTATTTTAAGATGAATAATTTTTTAGACTCATTTATTTTCCTTTGATCAGTATAGTTCTATGGATCATGTATTAAGGAATTGGAATTAATAAAAAAATTATGAATTTTTCAGTTTTTTAGGATTTATAGAACACAATAAAAATAATTTTAATAATATAATTAAACGACAATAATTTCAAGTGTTACAAGAATATATATAGACATATAAGAATAAAATATTTAAACTATATAATACATAATATTAAAAAGATGTTAATATTATATAAAAAATTTTAACATTACTACCCAAATATTAAAACTACATATAAAACATTTTATTAGTTCAATATTAAGTGTCATGTTATGTAAGATTAAAATTACTATACATAAGAATAAAAAGATATTTATATAAAATTTAAAAGAAAAATATCCAAAAAATGTAATATTAAAAACTAATCTTCAAAAACAAGGAAAATATTATAAATCACCATTTAAAAATATTAACCTAATAAACTAACTTGAATTAAAATAAATCCATCCAACTCTTAATAAAATCAAAATCTTTTGGAGAAAAGTGATTTTTAAATTTATCTACTATCTAATTTTCTATGTCAATAACCTCATAATATTGTCATTATTTTTTAGTATCATATCTAATGAAAGGTTTCTTAAAATCAATGTACTTTTTCATATAATATAAAGGTTTTTAGATATGTATATAGTGGTATTTTCATCAAATTTGATAAGGGGATTCATATAATTTAATCTATAATCCTTCAATGAGTGTTTCATCCACTGTACATGAGTTTAAAAACTATAAGTTATAGAACTTTAAGAATTAGGTGTAAAAATGGAAATATATTATTGTTTCGTACGAGACCAAGAAAAAAATACCTAAAAATGGATATGTAATATATGTTATCTTCTTATATAATATGCAACCCCTATGTTATCCCCAAAATATGAAATAAAGTAAAATTAAACATTTAATGAAATAAAAAAAGAAAAATATTCCTTAATTTTAACAATAATTCCATTGGGAGTTTTCATAATATATTCCTTTAGGGTAGCATGAAATATGTCACAAAGAAATGTTGTAAACATGATCTCTAGTATACTAAAAAAATAAAATAACATGCTCTAAATTCATCCTATATAAAAATTCTTGTCAATCAGTTTCCCAACTTCATCTAAATTGAGTTTATTATTTTAACGCATAAGATTTACATATTATTTAATTTATTCCAGTACAATTATTTTCTATATGACTAGTGTCTAATTGATTTTGTTTATAATCCCGTTTTATTTCTGAAATATTTCAAAACAAATTTAATACATCAAATCATCTATCAAGATAATTTAATAGTATTAGTGTCTAGGTGTGGATAATTTATTACACGAATTAAAGATTATTGAACTGATATTGTCATTATCAACATATATTTGAATTTAACAGATAGATACAGATGAATCATTCATAAAAAATGAATGGTCCTTTACCCCTTTATAAAAACAATTTTGTAAAATAAATAAACAAAAACACTAATAAAAGTCTCTAGGTTCTAATTTAACACCATATAAATATATGGTATGTTTTTAAAAGTAATTAGAAAATTTATGAAACTTAATATTATGTTGATTTTTAATGTAAACATCTTCTACCAGAAATATTTTAAAAAAACTTTTAACATTAATCTAAAAAATGTAAAAACATATAATAGTTTCCGAATAATTGATAATTGTAATGAATTATAGAATACAAATAGCTGAATTTTAACACCATAATTCATTCCTACCTCTTGATTTTTAACTTTATCCACTAATAATGCCTTATTCCTAGTGATTTAACCTTGATTGTCATTGTTACTCTTAAAAGCCCATCTAGTTCCTATGAAAGTAATCATAAAGGGACTATAAACAATCTCCAAAATTTTATTTATAAATAACTAGATAAACATGTATTGCATTGATGAATCTTATTTTTCATCTGTGAAGGATTCATAAATGGTTTTAGGATCAAGATGGTAGATAATGAAAGAATAGTCAATTTTATTATCAAATATTCTTATAGTCGTAACACATTAATCTATACCCTCTATAAAAGAGTAAAAAGGATGAACTATTAGTGTTTTACACTATGTGGGATGTATAATGATCAGAAATTCAGTTTCAAACTCTTCTATATTGGATTTTACATGAACGTGTTCCTTGTAATCGTCCCTTATTGTGCTAATAGAATTAACAAATATCAAGTTATTAAGAATGTTATTATGATCATCAAAGGATGTTTTCATGTGAATAATAGGAAAACATTCATAAAATATCACATTAATTGATTATTCACTTATCCTAGACTATTTAGGGAAATATATATAATCTTTACAAGTAATAATCACACCAAAAATGATTTTATCATCATAATTTGGATCAAATTTACCAATATTATCATTAATATTTATGATATAAACCTTCAACCCAAAAACATTAATGAATCAAACTTTAAATTTTTCCCCATTACATAACATATTTGGTGTCATCGTTAAAATATGACTTTTTAGAAAACTAATTATGAAAAATTAATATTTATCAACATAATAAACCCAAAAATTGGGTTTGTAAGCTATATTCACATAGTGTGGTTCATGAAATTTCATAAAAAAAATTTATTCCTCATTTAAAATATATCATTCAATTGAGGTGTTATAGGGTTATAAATAATTTTTACTATAATGATTTTAAAATTTTATTTAATGTAATTACTTTAACACTCTCATCATTTTCCTCCCAAAAAAAATATTTGAATAATTATATTTTTCTATATGTTTTCAAAAATTCACAAAGAGTAAAATATTCACTTTTATGACTTAATAACTAAACCAATGTAAATTAATAGAAATCATCAAGTAATAAAAGATAATTTTTCCACCATGTATTCTTGTCCTAGTTATTTTGAAAAAATCGAATGGGATAATTTACAGTGTTCTAGTAGAATAAACCATAATGATTCCTTTTAAAGACGTTGTCTATTTATTTCGAATTATACATGCATAACATAGCTTCTTTTGATCATATATTAGATTATAAAAATAAAAACCATATTATTCCTAAATAACTTCATTAAAAAAAATAATCATTACAATGTTCAATTATAATAGAATAAACAAAAGGCTCATTTACATTAGTAATAAATTGTATTTATTTTCTCCATATAAATTATCAGCAACTAACTTATATATAATATCATTAATCAATCCATTAACTCTAGGAGGTTTATCCATATAAATACTACATGAATTATTAAAAAACTCCACAAAATTAACATCATTGTAATGTTGTGAGGTATGTTTAGGTTTTTTCTTTAATTGTACGATATATTGGAATTTTTTTATATGTATCAATTTTGGACTTTCAATAGTTTAAAATCATATAATATTTCCATTAGTATTATTTTATAAATCATGGATGACCAACATCAATCATGTATATATATTATAAATAGTAAATGACTCGAGTAATTGTCTTGAATAGCCACTATCCATATACCATATTGTATTGATACATTTATACATCCTGTTATTTAAAAAAATTTGAGTAATATATTTTTTGGTTTCTACTTTCGTTTGGATCAATCTTTATTAACAAATATAAATTTATGTAACCATATCTAATATCATTCATAGTAAAATCCAAACATAATACTAGGAAAATATTTTGATATGTATACATGATTAACACAATGAATATTAGGAAATGTAAAACTATATTATTTACATAACTCTTATAAATTCCATTATAGAACAATACAATCATATTTATAGTTTTTATATTATCTCTATGACCAAATTTGTTTCAATAATGATTTTTTGATTGATCATTTAATAAATTTTTTTATTTATTCTTAGCATGTCTTTAGCTACCAATTATTTTATCATGATATTCCTCTCCTATATTATGTTATGTGACATACTACCTTATAATATCCACCTCTATAACAATACATGAATTGTATTGTTATAAATAACCCAATAGTATTAATCCTTATAAAAATATAGTGCCTAACACTTCAATATGGTTAGAAAAGAAGAATATATATAGTAACAACATCATAAAAATATTTTCTATGAGAAAAATTATCTTTCATTAAATAGTCATTTTATCATAAATCATGTTAAAATAATCATTAGGTGAATCCATGAAATATTCATAATATAGAAGTGTGTGTGAGAAATAATAATATACCTATAAAGTCAAATTAATGATACACATAATATAATTTTTATTTGATTATCCAGCCTTAGATATAGAATTTGAAATATCACATTAGTTTGACTAAGCACTCAAATGAAGGTTTTATTGATTAATTTCATTAATTTTTATATTATAATAATATTGATTTTTTTTAAAAAATTTTTATTATCATTTATGTTTATAGTAATGAGGTCTTGTATTTCATTTATTTTCAAACTCATATAATTTAATTTATTTTAAAAAACTATCATTTTTATGGAATTATTAAATGAAATTTTCAAACCATATATTCTCTTCTAAATTAGGTAAAATATTCATGAAAATCTGGAAAATTCATCAGCAAAATTTAATTCCCCAAAATCAAATTTATTAATTGATTTAGAAAAAAATTGTTTTCCCAACTTTTATTCAATTAAATTAGTAACATTAAAAGTATTGATATCGTTTATAATTATTGTATGATAATAAGATTCAGTTTTCATTTAAAATTCTTAAAAAATGAGTGTACCAACCAATTTTTTTATTTTTATATATTTAGCTGATATTTAATTATCTATAGAAGAAGATATATGGCTCTATCTAGGAGGTATTACTATTAGGGATTTTAAATAATAATAGGATTCTAGTACTGCAGTTCCAAAGGAATAATATTATTAAAATCTAAATAATACTTTCATTCATTTGTGTGATTCATTCTCTATCAACTATATTAAAAGTATGAAAATTTAATTTTGTTGTCTTATATATTTATTATTTCACATTTTCAATAAAATTATAAAAAAAATTCAATTTGTCATTATATATCATAATATGCTGTTCATTGAAAATCTGTACAAAATTTACCAATACCTAATCCAAAAATTATCAATTTAATATCACCTAAATTTTTATTATATTAATCCTTATAATGATTAATCCAAATATAATGTTTTATAACTAGAATCTGGTAATATATGACTACATTCATGTAGACATTGAAATAAAATTTTTAAGATTTATGATCGTTATTATTTTCAAGTAAGCATAATTTTCTTCATTAATGTAGAGTGATTTAACCATGTATATATTATATCTCAGATCCTTTATATTAGAAAAATATATAAATATTTAAGATTCATCTATCCTATATACAGAAATAAAAATATCAAAATTAAAGAAAATATATATCTTAGTTTCTTCAATAATAATAACTCAAGAGGGGGATGAAATCTGTTATTATATTTCACATTTTAAAAACTTATATATTCCATATTAAATATATTAAATAATATATCGTATTTTAATATTTTTATATATAAAATAAATAAGGTCAAAATTCAGAGGATAGGACCCAAGAATATCAGTATTTTTTAAAAATAGTGTATATATAGTAGAAAAAAAATTGTTTATATTCATGACTAGTTCTATGTATTTATATGCATAAGTCTATCACATCATTTTTTCACTATCATGCTAAAATATATAATATTATTCAAAATTAACATAATTAAAACAAATCCATAATAATCATCTTGTAAATAGATTATATATATGTATCTGTTAGAAAAAACATCAATTTCCTCTAAGGAAACAATTCAACTAAATTTTTCTGATCATTCAAAAAATAATACGCTTTTAAAAAAAAATCATAGTTGATTAAATATAACATAATTTTTTTTATTATCATTAAAATATTGAGATCTATCAATTATTTTAAATAATTTTTTCACATCATATATAATAATAAATTCTTTATTAATGATGAATACATATGATTTAGTTTTCCAATTAATAAATTTGAAAAATAAATTTTTGATATGAAAGAATAAATCATAACTATTTTTAATATATAATATTAAAATTATTCATTGATATCAATAAGTAGTACTAATAATCAAATATAAATTAATATGTAAAATTATATATATTTTGAAATTATTATATGAAATAATAACGTTCACATTACTCTACATATCTAAGAAACATACCTTTTAAAAAATTCCATATTCATTTGAGTAAATACAACATTAAAGTATATACCTAACAATAACAAGTCAATAAAAAATATTTATTACATATAATATATCCTCCAACAAAATCACGACTATGTTAGAATATAAAATCTCATTGAAAAACTAAAACAAACTTGATTCACCCTTAATGTAAATAAACGAGTAAAACAAAAATTGGATTTTGTAACCATTAACACTTATGATATTATATTACATCAGTGCACAATGAAATATTCCATCAATATCTAAATTTTTTATAATAATAAAAACTATAAATTTTAAAATGTAGAATTTATGGATTATGAAATGAAGAATATATAAAATAGATAAATATTAAAATATTATTAATTTAATAGTGTAAACGATTATGTCATTAGTATTCTGCATCATTTATGATATGAGTACTAAAGTAAATTTTAAGATATAAAATTATTAGTTTTCCACATTGAAAAATAAGTTATAATAATATGATACCGAGATGTATTAGAATTTATCCTCGATTATATTAATGATATTTAATATAATTATATAATAGATAAAGATAAAAATCTATAAATAGAAAATATTTCCCTATGCCTTCAATATTCTTGGGAACTGAAGATTAATTGTCTTTATGAAACATATCAACATACACTGGATTGAAAGATGAATAACTATATTGATGGACATATTCGGTTCCGTGGATTCCTTGAGAAATATTTTTATCTTCCTAATATCTAATATCACGAGGTTTGGTATTCATTATCTTAGACTATAAAATTTTTATTTATGTGCACAATGAAAGAGTTCATCTCGACGGAGTAGTGTAAAATGTGGATACTTCTAATTCAACTTAATAGGAACAAAATCATCAATATTTACCAAAAAAACATTTTAATAAAACTATCATACTTCTTCCTCATAAACTGAATCAACAATATTTTCACTCATAATAAAATAATATATTTTGAGTCTCAATTGTTTCTATGAAACATTTTTATAGGATTATGATAATAAATGATTTAATCCTTACTATATATAATTATTCATTCTAAACCATCGTTCATAACATTCTTCACACTCTTAGATGAATAACCAGTATTGACCCTCTCTAATTTTCCGATGATCAATATAGTTTTGATGAATATAATTTTGAAGTTTGTATTTTAGAGAAATGTTCTTATGTTTTAACATATTTTAGGTTTTTTAGCCAAATGTAAAAAACATTTCACAATAAGATACCAGGAAGGCTCATCCAGGGACAAAGTCCCTGACCATTTATTAAATAAAGGAAAAAAGTACAGCAAACAAGCAGTAAAAAGTAAACAAGATAGGAACCATACTCGCCATCATACCCATCACCGTCTCCATAATCAAACACCTCATCTGCAGTTGCCGACTTCCATTCCGAACTTTCATATTGCTTCATCAGCTTCACATACTTCCGTCTGAGATTCATCTTCTCCAATTGCACAAAAGCATCAGAAGAAGTCATTACCTTACCATTGCTCAAAGAAGCTCTGGTGGACATCAGCCTTGGCAAAGAAGAATAATCATTCCATTTTCTTCTTTTTGGAGGGGCGGTAGAGTTACCCACACACTCTTCCATCACCTTCTTCCCATGTTGGACAACATCACTAAAAGAGGTACGGACATTGCCATCAACCTCCTTCTCAATATCATAAATATCCCCCCATTTCTTAGGTAAGAACACCATCCGAGGACAAAAGTTCACACCTTGCTCCGGCTCCACATGACTGTTAGGACCAACCAGTGTTAAACACTGAGATCGATCCACTTTCTCAAGCTCTCCAGACGTCCCAATCTGCATACTATCCCTAGCCTGCAGATTACAGCTTTTCATCCTTGGAGAACTGCCATGAAACTCAAGAGCTGCAGCAGGCACCTAGCCAGAACCCAAACCAGGATCCATTTGAACCTGATCCACCTCAGTTTCAGCATCCACAAGACCAGCAAAGCAGTTTCTCACAACAATGCCATCAGCCTTTTGCACATGGTGAGATTTCAGCCCATGATAGGTCCTAACCCATCCATCAGCAACCTCCGCAGGATCCTCAGCCTGCACAGGCACTGTAAGCCTATCCACTGCCTCCTTGCCTCCTGATATTCCCAACATCTGGCCATTAACCACTCCAACCGACTGTTCATTGAAAATCTCACTGCCCAAAGAGCCATCCATGGGCTGGGTCTCCTTATTTCTTTTAGATTCAGTCTGAGCCTCCACCTGCTGAACATCTGCAGGTCGAGACTGAACTTGCTCAGCCTCTGCAATGCCAATGGGCCTAGAACCAGGACACCTCCCCCCATTTAGATCACCTATCAACCTACTGAAAACATCATGAACATTTGGATTATCGGCACTGAGTAGAAAGTTGTCCTGCCTCCCCTGTATATCACCGCAAGAGAAACCCAAGCCAGCAGCAAATGAGACAGCCCCTTTGTTGCCTTTGTCCAGAACCTCACTTCGGGCCACCATAACAGCACTCGATGGACCACTGGACTCCTCTGGATCATTGCATTCAACCATGGATGTTCCATCAACCCGCACACCCTTTACTGCACATCCATTGGGAGATCCCCAATTATCATTTTGCCCAACCTCCCTTGGAAGAACGATGTCTCTCCAACTCGCCCTCGAAGAAGACCCCTGCCGTCACTACTCCGAGACATGTCCAAGTATCCTACATTTAGAACAGAAGTCCATCCACTCCTCGTAGATAACATTCTGTTTACATCTGTACTGATCGCCGATCGTAATCCATACAAACTCAAACGGGGCCTTCGACACGTCCATCTCCACACAAACCCTCAGATTCACAGGGTGACACACCGCACACGTACGATTATCAGAATAAAGATACTTCCCACTGATATTACCAAGCATCTTAATGATAGCGGGATTTTGAAAAGGTAATGGTAAATTAGGAAAACTCACCAAAAGCGCCGTGGAAGGCGGGTCACGGTTCATGTGGAAGTCAAAAGACCAGCGGAACAAGATGAAGCGGCATCCATTGCAACTCTGGGGCTCCCTAGACCAGGTGAGGATGAGATCCTCCTCGGAAGCAAAGCGGATCATGATATGCCGATTGCCAATTAATCCCACTGTAGCCCGCTCCTGGAGATCCCAGGTGTCACGTAAAAATATGTAAACATGTTATAATAAAGAGTTAAAAATAATGAATACTTAATATTTTCAAGTAAATATTACACATCATATTAGAATACTACATAAAAAATTTATAATATTGAATATGAAAAATTATTTTATTTTAATGTTACATATAAAGTTGTATAGGAATAAAATGACTATACATATTAGTAAAAAATATGAATATAAAATTTTACATAGAAAATAACAAAAAACTATAAGATTATACACTTAACTAGAAATGAAAATTAAACCTTTATGAAATAAAAATCAAAATTTAAAAATTATAAACAAACATAAATTCTAAAAAACCACAAGTCATGTTAAATAAAATCAAAATAAATATGTGCAATGTGATAAGTTAATGAATATTCAGACTAATTATTACTATCAATAAAATAAAAATGTATATCATTAGTTTTAGTATCTTCTCTTAATAAATGACCCATATTTTCAATGTACATGATTATAGACAAACTCCTATGATTTATTGAAACTTCTATAGATCTATTTTAAAAACAATTCTAAATAACATGTTCAAAAATTAATCCAAAATTATTCAATGTGTGTTATATCCTCATCACTTGAGCAAAAAAACTACAAGCTACATCATATTCAAAGTTATTTATTGATAATTGAAAATAATGATATTTCCAACTAGAACAAAAAACAAAACATTTATCTTTTAATCATATATTCATAATGGTGTATTTATATGTAGTCTATAACCCAAAAATTTATCATTATAAAAAAACAAAATCAAATAATTTTTTTTGGGAAAAATATTAAAATATTATTTTTATGATAACCTGAATTACTTGATATAAATTTTAGATGAGATTATTTTTAGATTACTTTCTAGAATGAATAGAGAATCATCGTAAACACTGTGTCTAGGCTACTAGTACTAAGACATAACACGATTTGAATATTTCTTCTTTAAATTTAATTAACAACTTATTATCCATATTCATCAATATAATGTTAATTGTTGTAACACATAAGAGTTAAAAATGAATTATTATCTTCATATAAATTAGTTTTCAATATATCTAGGGTGTACTATATTTGATTTAAAACATTCCCAATGTGTTTTTAAATAATTTAAAAACCCAAGAGAATGTTTAACTCACCCAAAATAATTATTTCAAACTATTGTTGTATAAGTTTGGAGATTTTATTACATAAACCCTAGATTATGAAACATATAATCACATCAAAAATATATATTTTAATTTTCAAAATATATTTACATGATGATTTATTAAAAAAAATTAAGGTCTTCCACCCCAATATAAAAATAATTTTTCAAAAATAAAATAACTAAGCCTCTCATTCAAAGATGTAAGTTCCAATTTTATACTAATACAGTTTGAATGAAAAAATTAAAAAGTGGTGAATTTGAAACCATGAGTTTGTGTAACATATATCTCATCCTCAAGCAAACTATTTGACAGTAAATATTTAACATCCAAAAAAATGATAAAATTACTATGATATATTCATGAAATGAATATTGTAATAGCTTCTAATAGAGTAATGTATGCAATAGTTTTCATATAATCCATTACTTCATCTTAATTATATCTATTGTTCATTAACAATAACATATTCTATGTGACTGCATGATGATTATCATACATACTCCTACAAACCCATTTGGTTCTTATAGAAGGTTTATCAAAAGAATTGTAAAATAAATTCCATATTTTATTTATATCAATGTATAACAACACTTTTTTCATAGATAAAATAAAAAAATCTTCTATCAGAGGTTCATCGATGGTTTATGTATAAGTTGTTAGATAATGGATGAAAACCCATATATTCTCCCAACACTTCTTCTAGTCATAAAATCTTCATATAAACAACTAATAATAGAATCATAGGGTTGATCTTTATGGTTCTATTAAATATAGTATGTAAACTTTTAGAGTAATTTGTTTATATGTCTTTCAGACTTTATTATGCATGAAAAAATTCCTTGACATCCTCCCTTTTTATAATTAAATGAGTATAATTTATCATGTTATCAATTAAATCAAATTTTACTTCCAAAAAATTGGATCCAATCTTCAAACATCTTATTAAGGAACTATATAACTATAATTTATTATTTTGAAAACTATATAATCTTTAAAAGTTATTAAAAACATGAATGGTTTTTTTCATCATATAGTAAATAAAATTTACTAAGATTTTCTTCAGTACTTATTATATTAATCTTCTATAAAAAAAATTTAAATCTCCATCTTTAGGTATTTAATAATACATAACTAATATGGGTTTTTATGATATGTATTATTAGAGGACATTTTAATACATTACATGTTTTATTAATAAATTCATCCCCGAAATGAATAGGTAATATATATTTCCATAACATGGTTCATACAATTTCTTGTAATGTATTTTTACCCAACCATACTACAAAATTCTATATAGGTGTTCTAGGGGTATAAAGTTTCCAAAAAATGGTTTCAAAAAATGAATTATGCTCAATAATTTCATACTAAATTTCCATTTCAACAAACCAAAAAAAATTGAATCTTTTACCAAAAATGTATGTCTTTTGATAGTCTTGAATGTAACACTAGCTTCACTTATAATACTCAAAATGTAATCCCATGTAAACTAGAGAAATCATGGACCAAAAATTTTAAAATACATTACAAAAATGATTTGTTTTCTAAATTTTTTGAAGAATTCAATGTGGATACTTTCTAAAGGTCTAGAAATAGAAACACCATTTGTTGATTTAAAATAATATTTAGGTTTATTTCAGATTTTACATTTAAACCATTGGGTTTTTCATGAAATTTTACATTAAGAAAATAAAAAGTACAATTTATATTAAACAAATACCTTTAAAATAAACATTTCTATTTCTACGTCTTATATAAAAATTCAATGATTCAATGATCTAATAATTAAAAAAATTAATATTTCATCTCTCTAAATAATCATGTTTAAAAAAAATTAGTTTCAATTCTAAGTGATTTTATACTATGAGTTTCATCATTAAAAATAGTAAATAAATTATCAAAAAAAAGCCCAATAAGAACCATTTTCACGATGTTGATAGATACATATAAGACCATTATTTAATTACATGACATATAATAGTTTTTTGATAAATATGTATTCTGTATTTCTAAAAGATACAAATCATATAATTTTCCCTTTATAATTACATATAAATGTGGATTGTCCACAAAATAACATTAATATAAAATATAATTTGGGAATTTCACCACTCATGGTACTGAATATAAATTATCGGTATATCATATAACATTACTAAATTTGTCTAAAATTCCATTTAATAAATGTAAAAAAATTAGATTTTTTGGTTCACATGTTTATTTGGGGATATTTTTATTAAAAAATTAATATTTTTCTAACAAAATTTAGTTTAATTGTGTAGTAAATTGAACCTTTTTAAGAGGTAAATATTTTTATATATAGGCATATCTAATAGTATAAAATTTATGTAGTCATAATAATAAAAATTACCACAAATCATAGGAATATTATAATGAAAAAAACAATGATAAATGTCAATTTTTTAATAGAATATATGACTAAAATAGTTTCAATAGACCATAGGTGTTTTACCATTTCTTTAAATTCTATGTTTACTTTTAGCATGCATTTAACTATCAAGTATCTTATCATTATATTCCCCCCATGAGTAAATTGACAAATATTCTACCCTAAAATAACTACTTTAGATATTAATTTTTTAATTCTTTTCTTACGAAAAGCACAAAATGATTCATATTTGTCAAATGTGGACATTAACTCTAAAAGTTTTTGAAAAATCCAAAAATTAAAGAAATAGAATATTGAAAATATTTTTTAAGAGAGTAGTCCACATTCAATCATATTTTTATTTATATTTATATATTTAACGATAATAAAAAACTCTTCAGATAAACGATCATCGTGTTTGTTTATAGGTGAGAAAAAATAATTCACGTCTTAATTAAAATCCATAAAACACATATTATCTTATGGATTTGATTACATAGACCCATAGTCAAAACTATAAATATCAATAGATTTATTAAAATAATTACATGTAGATTTATTAACTGAAATTATTTAATTTTATTGTCTAGTATTCATTATTAATTTTTAAATTTATCCTTTTTTAGTACTTTTGTAATCAGAGCTTATATCATATCATCATACATCATTTGATGTTACATCATTGATATTGAATTTGTTGAACAATATTCTGAATTATTTTCTTATCTAATAAAAAACGTTTAATACTATGGAATATTAATCTAATTCCATCACCAAAATATAAAAAAAATTAAAATCATTAAATTAATTAGAAACAAAATTGGTCTAATAACATAAATCTTTTAATGTGTTAACATTATGGGCAGTTATATACATTTAAATTAATTTACGATCAAAAAAGTCAGTTTTCATTTCAACTATATATATAGTGAGAGTAACAACAACTAAAATAATTTTATGATCATTAAATGGTGTCTTTTTCCTAATGGATGCTGGTATACCATGACATATTGAATATGTAACTTTTTTGACTCTTAATGATTTATAGAATTCTTGAATAGAATATCTCAAGGTAGATCCATTATTTATAATATTTATAACATTTCCATTCATTATTGTGATTAATTCCAAATTAGACATCATAATGTATGATTACATTAAAAAAGGGATTAACCCATGGGATCTCCCACTGATGGAATAGGTGCAGGGAAGCATGGTCTCCACTTATTATCCCCTTCCTCATATTCACATTGAGACATATTCCCATCTCCTTGGGTCCTTCATCCTCATCTGTTTACCTTATACACTAATTCCTGGATTCTCCCTACTTTAATATTAATAATGTTTTTATCTAAATTTAAATCTTATGTCGATGGTGTTCAATTAATCATGTTATAATTTCTATAGTTTACACATTATCTTCCTCGCTGCATATATTTTCATCAGTGGATCATTTCGGAAAGAACCAACCTTGGGTGCATGTCTTCGACATGTTTTTATCCAGATCATAGGTTTTTCATTATCAGGAAATATATGGGATTTTTTATTCTAAACATTTTCTGATATGTTGTTTTTTGGAAGAAAAATTAATCTCTTCTAGGGCATTTTCTATGGGGATTGCCTTAGGTTACCACTTATCTCATTTTTCCTAGTTGTTTTATTTTTATTTAAAAAATGATCTTATTTATACTGTGACATATATCACCCTACGCATTATCTCTCTCTAATTATGAAATATGGGTATCTTTAAGAAAATTACTAACTGGGTGGGTTAATTCCTTTGTACCAATTATAATAATCAAGTAATTTTCCATCCATTGTATCATCATATTATCATCTAACTGGATCTCTCAAAAGAACTATTAGATTTCATTTTCATTTTTATTTTAAGGGATCTTCAGTGGGAGAAATGTTTCATTATGTGTCGTGGGTTTCGTTTTATTTGTATTGTATGAGTTTCATCAGCGAGCCAATAAATTTTCAAAATATAAAAAAGTATTGAAATATTCGTCAGTCGGCCTTATTTCAGACTTTTCAATTTCGTGAAATCGAGTAGGGAGTTCATAAACCAGTTTTTTCTTATGTGGCTGCAGCCTCCATACCCTCACGAGGTAGTTTATGTTCAACTAATTATAGTAATGTTAGAAATTATATTGGTTCTCCATGCCCAAAGGAAGGGTGATATTTTTTAGCACAGAACAAGGCATCGGGTGTGGTGCATTCACCTGATACAATGCTCCAATTGTCAGATCTTTCTTGTAATGTTTCATTTGATGGAACCCTCAAGTGTTGGTGATATGCACAATGGATTCCCAGGTTATCTGTGTATGATTAGTATTTACGGTTTTAGTAATGAATTGTTACAAGAATTGACTATGTGTTTTAGTGGGATATATGGGGAATGAAGGTTAATTTCATTTGGTTGTTGATGCCATGAAGAATGATAGTACATGAGTTGAATTAAATAATAGGATCCATATGTTAGTAGATTAAAACTTGGGTGATGCTAATGTTAATGGTTTGAAATAATTTCAATCAAAAAGGAATAATAAACAAGTTCCTTCAATGGTACTAATAAATATTTATATAGACATGGTAAATTATGTACAATAATTTTTGGGTGACAAATAATAAGACAAAAATTATTCTACAGAGTGGGAGCAGGATCAACAAACCTAAAAAATATTGGGTGGAGATCGATGAATGGGAAACTAATTAATGTTGTTTTAGGAAACATTATAGTCAATAAGAATAATAATATAATGCATCTCTAGATCAACTAGAAAATTAAAGATAATTATGCAATAGGGTAGGCCAGAACAAGTATCAATTTAGAATGGAATAGTTGTAGGGGAAACAACATATCTTTGTGATGGGGATATCTTCCTAGTGATTCTCAAACATTTTAAGGAAGAGATGTGAGTTGAAGATTTCAAATTCAATGTTTTATAGAAAAATACTAATAGAATGTGTGAGATATTGATTCTATTTGACCACAATGATGTTATTAGTGTGTGGATAAATAAAAAATTTCATATATTGGAATGAGGAATCAATGAGGGGAAAATTAATATTGGGGAATATATCCACGCATCTTATAATGTGTAAAATATTTCAAAGATATTATTAAGGAAAATATAGATATATAATTAAACACACTATAATTGAGCTTATACAAGGTGATTAATTCTTATAATATTAGTTTAATATGTAATTATTTTTGGAGTACCCTAGCGACGAAGGTGACCACATTCTCCAAGGGGTACAATGTTTATGATAGCGTTAGGTACGCGGCTCGAGGAGTCTACTCATAGATCCATGTCCCGAGGTAGTCTTTCCTCGGAACAGGCACGTGGAGGTACTTGGCTCAAGGGCGCCAAATTTTGGATGGTTTTGTTTGAATTTTGAGTTTTGAATTTTGAAATCATCTGGATGTGGGATGTTGGGATACTGAATGAATGTATAGTTTCCACTAAGATAAAGTGGCTTTCATAAAATTTAAGAAAAAGGTATTTTGAGGGGTAATTATTTTTGGAGTTCTTTCTCTGTTTTATTCACTTATGGTTTGATATGTTTGGCTTCCCACTTTTTCTTTAAATATATTTTTGAAATACAATTATAATTTTTTGGTGGGAAGAAATTCTAAAAGTATAAACATTAGTTTTATAGTATTTTATTTCTACTATATCACTTTTTCTATGCCATCATTAAAAACAATATTTTATTCTGATATATCAATAGATTTTATTTAATGGAGAAACACTATTTTATTTATAATGAACTAATCATCATAGAATAGAATTCATAATATTGAATTTAAGTCATATTTAACCACCTACACCACACCACAACATTCATGTTCACTAATTGAAATCTTGAATGTCCCGACAGCATTCATGTTGACCTCAAATCCAAAATTTATAAAATAGGTTGTCATTATTGTTTTCCAAAAACTGTAATTATCTCTATTAAGGTATGTTTTTTCAACCATATACATACAATATTATTTATTGGCCATTCTAGAAATAAAGTTAAATATTGTTGCTAAAAATATGTGTGGAGAAAAATCAAAATCCCAATTCTGATAAAAAGTATTGTCTCAGTATCATTAATTTTACTGACTCTAGAGGGACTCAATTTATGTAAATACATTTAACCTTTTAGATGATTTTATAATTTTTAATCAATATTTTAGTGAATATATCCCATTTTTATTATTTATCATATAGTATAATTCTATAATTAATTCATAAGAGGTGATTTAATAAATTTTTATTATGTTTTATAGGTTTCATGAAACATCCCATACTATACTCCACCAAGACAAAATATGGTTTGGGGATTGAATTTCGATCATTTTCCTAGGGATCTCATAGACATGGTCATCCAATTTACACTTAGTTTATTTATAAATAATAATATGTATTCCTTGTAACTCAAATTTATTTATCCCATAATTCATCATATCACAATGAACATGTTGGGATTACCCACAAAAATTGAAAACTAAATAAATTTATTTATTTATATAAAACTGCACAGCTGTGTAGAAAAATCTTTGATAGACGATAAATGATTTCCAAAAAATTAGTCTTTATATATTATATTTTATGAATATTAAACATAGTAATAGATTCATTATTATTAATGAATAAAATCACAAGGACAATATCATTATTTTACATTATTTATTTCAATCAATATGAGTGAAAATTGATAATATCAAAAAAATTAAAATAAAAACTAATAATAGAAACTATTAATAAATTCTTTTAAATTCAATAATATTCATGTACAAGTCTATAGATATTTGTATCTCCATATTTATTCAACCTAAATAAATAATATAATAAAATATAAGAAATTAATATAGTTAAAATATTTACTTAATCTAATTATTCTACATAGGTAACACTTATCTATTATAAATAAAATCCACTTTTATAAATATATCATTAAATAAAACATGTACAATCTTTTATAAATCATTATTTTTAAAAATAAAATCCATTTTATATAAATATATCCTATAAACCAATACGAAAAAATTATATTGAAAAAATCATTTAGTTTTTAATATAGAATAACAATTCAGTCACATCATATATAAGAGTAAATTCTTCTAGATAATGTATATATAAGAATAAATTATTCATTGAATATAGATGATTATATTATTGGGATACATAATTATTAATTTATGATCTTCTTATTATGTAAGATTTATCACTTATCAAATATTCAATAAAAAAGAATAAAATTTTAATATAAATAAATACACAACATTTTTTACTTTTTAAGATTACAGAACATAAGAATAAAATTCAATATATACAATATACATTAGAAAAATTCATTTTTCAAATATTTTAATAATGTAGTTTGTTTAAAATTGAATTTAAAACATAATATTTTTTTCAAAATACATAATTGTTTTTACTTAGAAGAATTTATCTCATTAAACCATGAAAAAGATGGCTTATAAAATCATAGTATCAAACTTATAAAAATAAATTTCAGACTCAAAACAAACTAATTTTTAAAACAAAAACTGTGTTTTTGTGAATAAATATTAAAGATATATAGTATATTGGAGAATAAAACCATAGTCCAACGTCAGTTACTTCCACATAACGATATTTAAAAAATGGTGATTCATATGATTTATCAGCATTATATCATAAATTTTATGTACATAATGTCTAAAAATAATTATAAATTTAAACTACATTATTAATCAATAATTTGGATTCAAAAAGTTACTTATCATTGAAATATGTTTTTTGCGGATGTATCTAAAATATTGAGTCCATAATTAATCAATCCTTAGTATAATAATACTATAAAATAATGTTCTAAATTTAATGGATATAGAAATATTGAAAATTACTAGTTAAATATTACTCATTACTCATACAAATATTTTTTCCATCAAACCATATCATATAGATCATTTTATTTATGGAAATAATCCTTGAAGTTATAAATAAACATTATAAAAAACTAATTTTACGTACATCCCAACATGAATATTATTCTGGAAGAATATATTTAAACAACTCCTTTTTATCACCATCCAAAAATACAGTGAATACTATAAAATTTATTTTCTCTTCAGATACTCCCTATTCATTGAATTGACCCACACCATTCTGAATTCATAGATATTTTTTTGGATTCTCCCCAACAAACGTATAAATATTGATATGTAGTATAAATTTATATCATTTTGTATAATTTTTGTGTATAATATTGGATTTATAGTTTTAATATTATTATTGATGAATTGGGGTGCAAAAATGTCATAATGTGTTTAGTTTAAGTTATCCTCCACAATGTTTGATAGACACTAAAAATTACCATTATTATTTGGGAATTAATTTTCATGTCTTATTTTTCCAATTTCAGTTTATAAAATTGATTGGTTCCACAAATTATTTTTTCTATAATAAAAAGTTCTCTCTATTTCATGATGAAAATTTAATAGTCCATCACAATACTATCTGGTCATTCATTCCGATAATAAAAATAAATTTTAAAAAATAATTTTATGAGTACCATTCCACATCCCAAGAAATTATTCAAAAAATAAATGGGTTTTTATAATCATATAAAATAAATATTATCATAAAGTTAAAATATTAAATAATGAAGAACTAGTATTGTATCTTTTTTTGTAAGATAATTTAATGCTTCCCTAATTAATAATTTTCAGTGTTATTAATATTATAATTAATACATGGGGTGAGTATTGATTTTTTGGAAATATTCGAAACCCGACTGATCCTTTGGGTCCTTCCATGTGACACTACAAAAAATGTTGCAAATCTCATTTTTTTTGTTCTAGGTGATTTGATGTATATTTTATTTATTATTCCATATAATTGTACAGATAATCATAAAAATATTCCATGGTTTTAATAAATCCCTATTATATTTTGGATATGATAAATCCATGAGATTACATGAGTTAGATAATTCACATATATGGTTTGGGGCAATAAATCCCCATGATGGTTTGGGTTGAATAAAACAATTTGATGTTATTGGTTCATTAAACCCCTGTGATGTTTTGGGTTTGTTAATTCTTTCCAGGGAATTAGCTAATGATTTTTATAACATGAGATAATGACAATGATTCTAGATACGATACGATTAGCTGGGTTCATAGATTGACAGTGTAAATTTTGTGGTTAGCTATGTTTTCATTAATAAGTATGGACATGATTCAGTCGACTATGTTAAAAAGATTGAGTGCGGTCATTATGTGTTAATATATGTTCAAAAAAGAAACTGTGGACATGATTCAACTTGATATGTGCTCAATGTTATGATTTTTTATGTATGTGAATATTATACATTCCTTTGTTATATGTATATTTGGTGATTCACAAGACATGATTATTGTCACACAGTTTCTCATTCTTAGTCCATGGTATTTATTTGATCATTTTAGATTACATATCATTCTATCATGAATAACAGAAAATATTTACTATTATATATTCTTTTTAATTAAATATCTATAAAATTATACTTATTTATCATAGGATTATGATATAATCCTTTGATGACATATTAATATGTTTTCCCTAACTGATCTTCTCAACTCACCCCTTTCTTATGTTTCCATTCATAATGTTATGAAAATAATAATAACCTTATTACAGTCTAGAGAGGAATCTAGTGTAGTTCGATTCAGGAGAAATGTTCAAAAGTACAATAATATATGTTTTTTATGTTTATAATTTTTAATGAAACTTAACATTTAGTTCATTAGATTAGTTAATATTATTATATGTATTGTCTAACTAATGGAAATGATGTGAACTAAATGTATATTTTGATCAGTTCATCACACATGGTATAAAATTCTATGTGTAAAGTATGTTATTTCATCACCATCCAAGGGATTGTAGGTGTAAAGTTCCTCAGCTTTCATGGTTTATAGAATCATCATTTCCATAGATATTATGGAAAATCTTTTTCTACCGAATTGCAGACATGAATTTTTCAACCAATTCAAGTCCCTAAATTTTTTTATTAAAAAACAAAAATAGTTGTACAAACACTAGGTGTTAAGTTCTTACACTATTAGGGAATGATGGAAATACCTGCCAAGAAAATAAAAAATATGTAGGTGACCTTTCATCATCCAGCATGTATCTTTAGATATGAAGTGAGTTTGATAGTTAAACTTCGTGATTATTATAATATTTAATGTATGACTAATGGAAATGATGTTAAGTAAAGGTATATTTAGCTTGGTTCATCAAACATAGTATAAAATATTATGTTTAATGTACATATTTTTTACTCCTTGTAGGGGAGTGTGGATCAGGATTTCCTTAACATCCTTGGGTTAAGTAATATTATTTACCTCAGATACTATGGAAACTTCATTTCCTTATTCATTCAATATAATTTTAAAAATTACTTATTAAATGGTAATATTGTTATATATATTTTTAAATCATGTCTATCTTATACAAATCTATGACGTTATTTCTATTGAATCATCATCATACTTATAGATGAATTCACTTAATATTTAGCCACTTCTTTAAAAATCACTTGTTTTCATTTATTATTTTGTCTTGTCTCATGTTTAATTATTTTTTTAATAACATAATTTGATTATTACACAATATTAAATTTTATTTATTCTCATGATCAATTTCATTAAGAAACTCACATAATATTTGGCAAGCCTCAACAAAATTTAACATGCCAAGTTTTTAATTTTAACTTCCTTAAATTCCATGACATTGTTAAATTCTCCTTGTGTCATATGCACTCATATCTCTACCTCATGAACTAATGGTCCACTTATTCAAAATAAGTTAGAATAAACATCCAAATCTATTTTTTGGTTCATTGATTACATGTGATTCTTGATATAGAAATTTACCTTTGGAATTTCATCTTGTTTGTCTAGGATAAGTCCCCATTGTTTCATGAATATTTCCCATTACAATCTTATTATGAAAAAATTGTATTATTTATATCCAGAAATTGTACAATTTAATAAATATTCACATAATTTAGGTCTTTAACCTTGATAATTAATATTTCTAATTAATCATGGGGGTTCCAACCTTTTTTAGACATATTTTCTATAGTAAGTAGTGGAATATGTTGAATTTTATTCCAGTCATTTTATTTGGAATATTTCCTCTCAATTTTCTACTTATTATATATTTATTAAAATATATTATTAAGGCTTTCATTATTTGAAATGGAATATATATTTTGATATATATTAAGAAAAAGTTTATCTTATCTTCTATATTTTTTCTTTTCCCTATCCTAAGATGATTCCCCATTAGCATTAATAGAAAATCGTATAGTTTTTTATACTCTTACTTACCTTATATAGGTAAATTTTTTTAATTGAAAACTATTACCTTTGAAGATACCTTTGTGTCAAGATTATTTACTATCAATACATATTCATCCAAATATATTATATTATTAAAAATTTCATAAAAAACTGTGATTCTTTTTTTTCATACTCCATATTTTTTGTAGGAATTTTTTTATTTTTCTTATAAAAAATTCGAAATTTTCTCTTTTTGAATTATAATCGACTCAAAATAATATTTCATCTATCCATTCATCTAATATTGATGTTTTTTCCTTTATTTTTATAATCATCAATACATGATGAGTCTAAAATCTTCTCAACCAGAGAAATGAAATTTATATAATCATATAATGTAGTAGTTGTTAAATTTTATCCTTATATATCACTAAATCCACTTTTTTTGTTAGATTTATTCATCTTACTCTTAAACTTTTTATGACATAAAGACTTCTCATCATCCTCATATTATTTATCCCTATTAACATTCTTATTTGGGTAGACCATGGAAAAAAATGAACACAACATTACAGTTATAGAACTTATGTGGTTTATTTCTATTTCTTTTCCACAATCCTATTAATTACCTATTTGAAAAAATATCAATAATTTTTTTATGCTTCATCATCATCATTATCAAATGAATCGCATGATTTTGAAACCTCTTCTTCATTCATTTCTATTTTTCTCATGGCCTCAAATTCTATATGATATTTTAAATTTATTTTTGAATCTTTGTGGATTTCTCAACACATAATTAATGATTAAATTTTGAAACTCATCTATTAAAATGTTTAATAAATCTTTAGGGTGGATATGTTTACATGAATCTTATTCGTAGAAGGTTTTGTAATAACTTCTTGTAAATTGTAGAATCATACATGTTCTCTTTAAAAACATGAATGGTTCTACAAATATCATTTAACCATGTATATTCATGTTCAATGGTCTAATAATAATCTATATTTATTCTGTCAACTAAACCCGCATTAACACTTTTAACATTAGATGAATTTGATATTACCTTAAATGATGTTTCACATTTTTTTTCTAAATCACCATTACAATTTAATGAACTATTAAATAGTTGTACATATTTTCTAAAAGTTACATCATCACTCAATTTTTTGAATTCCCATTAAACACTGGTACCTTAGTGATCAACATTATTTCCCATTAGGTTCTACATTACTATAACCCTTTTTAGACAAATCATACTTAGTACATATCTTCATAACCTAAGGATGGAAACATAAAAATGGATGAGCTCATATTCTTAGTAAGGGTAAACAAGGGATCCATGTAAGAAATAAATATATCATAGGGTTATTATAAAGTCGTCGTAATAGTAGAATATCATTATGTTCATATCTAATATAATAAAAATGAATAATGGCATAGATTTTAGTTGTTCAGAAGATATGAATCACATATAAATAATGAAAATATGAAATGGAATCATAACATAGGAATAATACATGTATTTTTAGCCTAAATACACATGTGATATCATTTCCTATAAGTCAAGATGCTTTCCTGTAACATATCAAGGCACTTTAAGGGAACAACCTATAATGGGTGGCACACACCATCACCCCTAGTCGCAGTATTTTCATTATAAGTGATCAGGTTTCCACATCTTCCTATAGTGAATTGATTTTCCCCATATCTCGACAGTGTATTGGGTTTCCCTATATTATATATTCACGGTGACTACACCTATTGGGTGGGACACACCACCACCCCCCATCGCAGTCCATTCTTTTTAAAAGATTGGGCTTCCCCATCTTCCCAATGTGAATAAATCCCATCTACTTGATTTCCATAATTATCTCATCATATATACATATTTATTCAATTCATTGGAGGGAGATATAAGTCCCACCCATCTCATAAAAAATAATTCATATATGTGAAAAAATATAATAAAAATTTCATCATATCATGACCAGTAATAATAGACAGGATATAAGAAATATCAAATCATAACCAACGAAAGGAAATGGGTATCATTAAATTTTGATCACATTATAACTTATATAAAAGTGATAGGATTCGTAATCATTTCATCAATAAATAAACCATGAAAATAAGCAGTTTTCAAAAGAATATTACTCGTGGAAGAGATATGGATATCATCAACATAATGACATGAGAAGATAAAATATTCAAAGAATGAATATAAATGGTATGTTAGATAATTTTCATATAAATTGCATGAGTAACAAACACATATGTTGTCTTAGATGAAAAATAATTCTGAAATACATTTTTCCAAAAATTTCATGAGGAAAAAATCATTTCTTCTTTGGAAGATTATTTTTAATACATTAAACCATTTGAAAAACATTTTCATGAAATAAAATAAAAGATTATTTGAATACATATTGAAATCCCTTTCCTTTTAAAACATACTGAAAACATATAAAGAAGGCTAGAATTTTTTTTTAAAACTATTTTTTTGAAAACTAATAAATATTGATTGAAATATTTTTGTAAACCATATTCCTGAAAAACATAAAAATTAGGCTTCAAATAATTTTTGAATTCTATTTCATTCAAATCATTATAAAAGTATCCTAAATACATTTTAAAAAAATTTCCATCAAAAATATAAAAGAATCATGAAAACCATTTGAAACAATTTTTTTTAAAATTGCATTCATAAAAATTTACATAAAAATTTTCCTTTTTAAAATTCCAATTATGTTTCAAAAAAATTATGGCATGTAAATCCATACATGTAAAATGAGGTAAAAATAACATTCTGTTTTCCTGGTAAATAGGTTATAAAATACAATAATCAGAAATAGACAAGAGGATTCTGTTGAAAACATTTTTAAAAGAAAAAATGGTTAAATTTTATTTTACATATTATAGGATAATATTGTATTATTCTTGGAAACCATTTTTAGAAATCATTATTTTGAAGGAATGCAGATTAATGACCAAAAGAGGGAAAAGTTGGTTATTATTAAAAACAAGTTTTTAAGTATATAATATACCAAATAGTAGAAAAAATGGTACCAATACATTAATATATAATTAATAACAATAGGAGAATAAAATTACAGAATTTTCTTGAGATGTGGATCATAATATTTCATCAGAGAATGAAAAAACATAAACAACCTCGAATATAGATGACATTATATTAATAAACACTTACCAATAGGTAACTTTGAAACATAATCCTCATTATAGAAAACAAAATTATATAGATCTTAAAATATCATTAAGATAAGAAGATTAATGATATAAAATATGAAATTCATTATATATACCTCATGAAAAATATAGTTGTATAACATTGCAAGTGTCTTAATGAAGGGAAACTTATAAAAAAATGGTTTACCGATTTGGTAACCATTGAAACATAAACCCAAGGAAAGAAAATTCATAAAATGGATTTGTAAATTTAATGCCCTGACCCCAGTTACCTAGACTCGGTGCATTATTACATAATATTGGCATGATAAAAAAAGATCAAGTCTCGAAAGACCGATTAGTTTAGTAACCTTGGAATCACTAGATTCATTCATAAAGTTTACATTACATCAAAAAATGAGAACTACAACAACATAGTCTCCATAGTCCACACTCATATCCCCGCATACTATCCTTGATGGTCATTCATAAAATACTTTTTCGCATCCTGGGAAAAATAAAACATAGAAAGGGGTGAGCTCAGATGCCCAGTAAGGATAACAATATAAAGAAACATTCATAAATAAGAACAAACATTTATTGAAATGTAAAAATAGAACAAAACCCTTTTAAACATGAAATTCATCATAATATGGAAAAAATAAAATGAAATAATGCCATTTACTTATTCAAATGGATATTGTACTAGTCGAATAATCACATGCAATATCAATAACAACTTTCATAATGATGGAATGCATAATTCCAGATTATTATAACCACATAGTCAAGGCCTCATCCCAATACTATAAATAAGATTTTGTCAAGGCCTTGTGCCAAGACACTAGTTTGTCTCATGAGACCTACCGATGTGCCGAGGAGCTATAGCGGGCTCCTCCCGTCACATATTAATTCCAATGCATTCCTCAGATGAACTGGTTTAAACATAACATAAACATTCGTTTTAAAATGAGCATATGAAATATCAATACATTCTCCATAAACCATGAATGGTATAAAAATAAAACCTCCACATTCAAACATATCACAAAACCTTCAATACAATATGAATGTTTTGTATCATAATAAATAAACTTCAAATAAGCTTAAAATCCATCAAAGGATGTTGACATAGATGAAATCAAAACTATTTGAGAGAAATATATCTTTTTTTGAAATTATTTAAAAGTCACAAAATTATAAAATAAAACTTTTACATTTAAAATATTATTATAATCTTGTAAGAGAAGCTTCGAATATTTTATAACGATGGAAAATAGTTGCACCCGCCATATAAGTTAAAAAAGTCATTCTTACCTTAATTCTGTCGAAAAGGTTAAAAATGACCTTGTTTGGAAAACGACGGAAAGATTCCTTTATAAACTTCTTATAAAAAATCAAACAAGGGTATAAATGACTTTAACCCATATTATATAAAATAGTATGAATGTTTTGAAATACATTTTAAAGAAACATGTATGTGGATGATGAAGACGTCCCAGTAAATAATTACGTTTAAACAACCTCGAATAACGAAGAGATTGTGAAATAAACCCTTACCTTGTACTATTCCTTAGTTGATGGTATGTTAACCTCCTGTATAATGGTGAAATAATTGTTATTAAATTACACAACAATCCTATACATTAATATGATATCATATATGATCTTTTAACTTTTCTTTGTTAATAGTATTATCATCGTTTCAGGTGTTAACTTATATGTTTTGTTACCTAATCCAAGTTTGTTATGGATATGTTGTATCTTATTCATATCCATAATGATATCAAGTTCTTAAAAAAAAAAATTTATCATCAAATGAGAATTAGTCTCGAATGGATACGATGGGGAATGAATCTCATCGCGTTTGTGGAGACGGTAGTCCATACATACGCACGAGCGACAATATCATTAATTTGATATTAGAATAATATATAATTGGATGGTATAGAATCATTATCATGTTATATTTATTATTTACATGAATTACATATTGTTATTATACCCATCTAAATAATAATGTTTTGAATAACAATTACACCACGATGTGGAGACGGTAAGCCGTACGTACGCACGTATGGTGAGATGTCATTCAATGGATGGATAGAATACTGAATATGGTTGTACCATGTTTATAATAACATCATAGTATCTATAAGATACTATAGTTATTATTTTATAATGGGAATAACAAAGAAATAAGAATTTCAAGAAGAAAGGAACTTGAAAGAGGGTGGTGAAAACATTGCCTCTTAATCAGGTTCTTCCTTTTGATTAGATCAAAAGGGCTCCTTAGGTTGGCTTTCTGATAAAACTAAGGCCACTAGGTTGAAGGGAGGGAAGTTGAGAGAGTATTTGTGCAGGGGTTGTCCGAGCCAAAAGGTTTTAATGTGTGAATTAGTGATAAGGGGGAGTTCCCTCTTATAAGAGAGGTGAGGGGAACCATTGGAAAAGATAGAAATATTATTTTATAATAAATTAATATTCGGTTTCTAATGGATCAAAAGTGGATTATTAAAATTATAGGGCAGTGATGGTTCAAAATACTTTCAACCAATATAATTTAGATAGGTTTGGGTCATTATATTAACCGTATCTTTTAGTTTTAATTCTTTGTTAATTAGTTTGATACTTACCATGTCACTTTGTATTTTGATATCATATTGTTAATAAACATACTATATAAATCCATGTGACCCCCAAGTGGTCCATTAATGATACACCTATCATGATATAAGTCGCTTGGCCGAAACACAGATTTTTATGAATTGAATATCAATTAATAATATAATATTGTTTTTAAAAACTCTTTTATGTCAATTTTGACACTATTGGGTATTTTGTTTTTGGTAAATTCACAAAAACATTATTACATCAAACCAAATTCATATAACCAGTCCTAATATGTCATATTAACCTATAAAATTTGTGTAATTCATAAATAAATTTAATTATTAAATGTCTAAAAATTATAAATAAAATATCATTATGTAGGAAATATTTTTATCTTTCTATTGATTATTTATAGTCGAAAATATAACTTATATAACCCAATGTAAATAATTAATTTTCTAAAACATATATGGTTATGTCATTTTTGTATTTACTTTTAACATAATTAATATAAAGTGTCCCTATCACCTACACGTGCCTCCATGGGGTCCCAAAATCGACCCAAAGATGGCCATGGTTGGACATGTATCCACCAATAAGGTTAGGACACATTTTAGTGTAATTTATTATTATTATAATATTATTGTTTTACCCTTATTTTTCAGATTTACCCTTTAAGCATGGTAAATAAAATATTTACCGAAGTAATTATTCAAAATGTATAAAAATAAAAGATACCTCTTTAAAAAAAATTTACATAATGATTCCAAATATGAAATCCATTTTTCCAAATTCAAAAAACAAAAATGGTAGAAATTAATTTAAAATTAATTCCAGTTGTTAAAACAAAAACCGTGTTTTTAAGAGATAATAACTATCAAAATGTTGACACTTGTTTATGTTCAGTTTAATTGTGAAATTATGTCCAATGACCAAAATTTTATTAAATAGTAAAAATATATTCTAAATACACCTTAAAACCACTCAAATTCATAATTTAACACTATTAATTATTTTGATTAAAAAAGTTGTTTTTAATTAAAATTTAGTAATTTTCACTATTCATCAACATATAAAAGTTATCCGAAAAGTACAAAAATTTCACCCTAGGCGAAATTCAATATTCCGAATACAAAAATGAAGTCCATTTTGAGAGGTATAATTTATAAAATTTCAAAAAGTGGGTATTAATATTCATAATGGCTTGTTTGATTGGTTGTTGCGTGTGTTAGAACTCGATGTTGCGTAGAACACACGCTACTGTATTATTCAAAGAGAAGTGTAATGTGGAAGCTTGGGGTGTTACAGTAAATACACATAAATTAAATTATAAGAGGCATATAATAAATTCATGTGAAAAATATACTCCAAAAAATTAATGGAGGGGTGACTAAGACATGTATCTCATAGAAAATAAAATTGAGAAAAATTCTCTTACCTTTAGTCTTGACTCATGTCATACTTGTTTAAACCTTCTCTTATTTGGGTAAATCTATTTTCTTTTAACCAAAGGGACTCGTTGGAAGTTCTTATTCCCAAATATATGATTCAATGTGGACGGTAGGGTTGTTGATAAATGGATTGGGAAGATAACGGTTGAACCTAATTGGGATGTATAGTGTGAAAAAGTGAGAGAGGTGGTGGCCTTTTACCCGGAAGGGAAATGAAACACTTGGAATTTTAAAAACAAGTTATATATACCCACATTTTTAACCAAATAAAAATTCATAAAAAACATACCAAAATAAATAATGGAAGGTGTATGACTGAAATATGACCAAACAGTGGGTGTCAGACTATTGTCAATGTAACATGGGCCCTTATTTTTATTGCTTATTCCATAATTAATATTAATTTTAACTTAATCCCTATAATTAATTTAAAATAAATTCAATAATCATGTTTGTAAAAATACTGAACTTTTTAGAGATTATAAATTATTCTGATTCCAAATATGGTATCCATTTTTCGATATTCCAATCAAATAAGTGGTAGAAATTAATATAAAATTAATCATGCAGATGGGATGACATTGTGGTGTTTTAAAATAAAAAATTCACAAAATATAGTTACATAATTACACCTAGTTTCAAAGTGAAATTGATTAAAAAGAAAAAAATTAAAACCAATTATGTACTTAAACATTAAAACAAAATAAAAATAAAATTTTACATTATATATTAAGTATATGACAATGATATTTTGATTTAAAATTATATATTTTTAACTATTTATTAAAAGGTGGAACTTTATAGGAAAATACCAGAAAATTAGCCTAAAATAATATTACGTAAATATTTAAATTATTATTTTTTATGCATTTAATCTATAATAGTTCCAAAAATTGGATTTAAAATAGGTTCTCTATTAAATGGACGTAAAACTGATATTAAAAAAATATAGATTTTAAGCATAAAATTGGGTTTGGTCTTATCTTATGTCTCTTATACTTATTGGATGAATATAAAAATATTTTATTGAATATATAACATATGTATTAAATTTAATATTAATCAATAATTGTAATTAATTTATTTTATTCAAACAAAACACATGTGGGGGAATAAAAAAATTATTTATATTTAATTGATTTTTATATTATCATTTATAATTAATAGGTAACCTATAAATTCATATAATATTTGTGTAAACCTTATATTTTCATAATATAGTTAACAATATTAAAAATATCTAAATTAACATCTATGTTTTTCATATTATATTAAATTATGGTACATTATTTTTTGGTAAAACATAGACTTGTGTGGTACACAAGCGATCGACGAAAGTCATTATTTCATTTAATGAAAGAAAACTAAATTTTCAGTTTAGAGATAGAAAAAAGTTATTTTGTGTGTAGTTCATAGAATCCAAGCATTTCTCTATATTAAAAAATAATATAGTTTTAGTGTTGCGTGAAATGAAATGTAATCCAAATACAAAATTAGTTACAAAAAGAATATTTCACAAAATATTGTGGTGATATATTCAACCCCCCCCCCTACGAAATGAATTTTTCCCTCGAAATTTATCTATAATATAATATTACTCACACATTATATTTTCATTCATAGAATCCCATGTCATAAAAATGAATACTAAAAATTCCCTTAAAAGGGAATGTGGGAACCATAATTATTTCCCAATGTAACATATAACTAGGTTTCTTATTAGAAGAATAATGGATGGGATTGAAGATTGAAAATAGAGGAAAAGTGTAAATATTTATATGGATTAATTTAGATTGTTGGTCACATAACATTTAATGATCAACTAAAATTTGATGGCCTAATAGTAAAAACTCAATGATGATATAAATGTCCATTAGTTCAAAACAATAAGGTATTAAGAAAACACAATTTGTTTTACCATTATCATATCATTTAGTAATTATCTTAAAGACTAATAATATAAGGAAATAAACATACTTTATATATTTATATATATATAATTCATCATTTTGTATTTATTTTATCTATTTCTAATTCATTCATTACATTAAGAAATTGATTCCTAGAAATAAAATTTGACGCCTAAGGTACTAAAAAACACTTTTAGTGGATCTTAAGGCCCATAAAATTATGAAAATGAAAACTATTTTCCTAAAACTATTCTTCATAATCCATATAGATAATCCATTAATCTCTAAGAATAAAATGTAACTCTAATAGTTAATCAGTAATATTTATTGATCATAAATTATTATAGATTAACCAGGACATTTGATAGGCCATTGGTAGGTGCGAAATCCTTATCGTCCATAGGTCATGGGTTCAAGACCCATGGCCTTTCCACACTTGGTTGGTTGTTACACCGAATACAGTATGTCATTTAAAAAATACGCACTAATATAATTTCCAAACAAAAGTATCTTATCATAATGAACATATTAAATATTATCTTCCAGTAGTAACTATATCACCTTGTAATTAAATCACATTAAAAGTGCATTGGAAATATTCAATATAAACTTGTAAATATATAGTGAAAAATAGAATCTAAACAATCCATGTATATTTCATCATTTTTGTATCCTAATTTTGGAATCTAAATACATAAAAAATTATTTTATTCCACTTTATTCATAAACCATAATACCGAACCTTAATCATTTAACTTAATACCTCTTTCATTAAACATTTCATCTATAATCCCATTATCATCATCAATATAACCATTTCTCACACAACCTTATTGAATCTCATTGGGGTTATCCCATTAGGAAATCAATTTTGAGGAATGATTATTAATTCCACAACTAAATATTTTTACCATTAATGATTTCATAGGGACTCCAATATTCCCATTCATTTTATTAATCCAAGACTCTATTTTTTTTCATTAACATGATTTGTGTCCTTCTCTTCCAAAATCAAAACACATTCCCATTCCTATAATACATTCACGTAGGTTATTATTTCAACACTCTTTATATAAATGAAACTGAATTTTCTTTCATCTGTGGTATCAGTGACTCGAAGTCTTAGTGAAATATTTCATTCTCTTCCTTGGCGAGTTTCATTGTTTGGTATGTTTTATGTTATTGATCCAGTTCCTTGAAAATTGATTAGTCAAGATCACAACATCCTTCACTCTAGTAATAATCCTATTTGACGATTCAGTATAATGTTGTCCAAAATTTTCAGTGTTATTATAGTTATTTTTGGTTCCCACCATTGTTAAAAAATCGAAATCATTGAATGAGAAATTATTATCATTGCAATGAACAACTTAATCTTGAAAATACATTTATAGGGTTTCTAATTAATGAAACTTTTCTTAATATATGATACCATATGATTATAGAGGTTATTATTAATCATATTCTACTCAAATACTTTGTAATAGTTATGAATATTCAGTGAGTTTCCAGATCATATCCTCTAAGAGTTTCAAACAATGGGTAATGAAAGGCCTATTTTCCGTTATGAGATCCCCCTGAGTCAGGCCGATGATATATTTTTAGAGTTTTGGTCCCTAGTTACATCTATACCAGATCCATATCCAAACATAGTATCTTGAAAGGGATATATTTCTAAGATACCACTCACTCTATCATTTACAAAATTTCTAGGAAAATTTCATATACTTTTCCTTATCCATAGACTTATCCATAGGCATATCATTAGATTTATCACTATGGTTTTCTCATCCTGTTTTCTGAAGGATAACTAAAACATTGCTCTAATACCAACTATAATGACCTAGTATCAATATTCTAATATATTACATCACTTTTTTAAAATTCATAAAACAGTACAAAAATGGACGCCCAATGACTATATTATTTTTTTGCCTTTGATAACATTGAAATTTAAAAACTATTACATTAGTGAGATACATTATCTGCCACTATGATATAAATGACTATAACCCTTTTATAAACACTGTAAATAATACATATCTTCATAATCATGTAATGAATTCATAGAAAATGGATAGATCATATTTTCAGCAAGGGTGAATAAGGGAGACATATAAGCATAAATATGAGTAAAGGGGTATGAGAACATAATCATAACATTAGAAGATCATAAAATTCATATCAGAGATCATAAACATGAATAATGCATTGATATTGGTAGTTCATAAGACATTAATCACACATAAATATAGAACATAAGCCATAAAATCACAACATAGGAATAAGACATGGAATTGTGGAATTCATAAACATACGATATCATTCCTTACAAGTCATAACGCATTTATAGAACTTATCAAGGAACTTCCTTGGGATAGAACCTACTAGGTGGGACACACCACCATACCCAGTTGAAGTCCTTTCCTTATAAGGGGTGTCATTTCCCTATCTTCCCATTTTGTATCAAGTTTACCCATATTCCCATTATGGATCAGGTTTTCCCAACATCTATATTCATGGACACTACACCTACTGGGTGGGATACACAACAATCCTTAGTCTCAGTCCATTCCTTATAAGAAATGAAGATTATCCATAATTCCATATAAGATCAATCACATCGACATGATACCATCATTATCTCATTTGATATTAACATTATTCCAATGAATATGAGGGAGGTATAAGTCCCCCATCTAATTGTGAAATCACTCATACATGTTCTACAAGATAATAAATTATTCATTATATGATAACCCATAAAAATATATGGGTCGTATTAACATTAAATCATTACCTATGAAATGTAATGATTATCATTAAAATTTCATCAAATCATAAACTATGAAAATATATTGGTTTTATAATTACATGATCAGATAAAAACCCATGAAATGAAGGGTTCCTCAAAACAATATATCCCAATGAAAAGAAATGAGTTTCATAAACATCATAACATAAAATCATAAACCATTTAGATAATGAATATGAATGAAACTATTAGATAATTTCCTTGAAAAAACATGAGAAACATCAACATATTTTATCTTTGATGTAAAAAAATCTTAAATACTTTTAAAAATTTCTAACTTTGGAAAATAACTTTTCTTATTTAGAAGAGGAGTATTAAAATATAAATTCTTTCGAAATCCATTTCCCTTAAAACACATAATGGATTATTTTAAAACATATTAGAATCAATTTTTATTGAAATATTGATGAAAATTTATAATAAAATATTTAAAAAAATGAATTTTTTTCAATGATACTAACAAATAAAACATATAATTGATATGAAAAACATTTTTGTTTAAAACATATAAAATTGAAACGATAACATTTTAAAAACTATTCCATTTAAAAAAATTAAATGAATATTTAGAACAGTTTGAAAACAATTTTTTCTATAAAAAATATATTTGATTCTTTAAGAAAATTTGCAAACCATTTCATTTAATATAAATTTTAAAAAAAACATAAAAATAATTATTTTAAACATGAACAGGATATATCAAAATAATGATTGTCTGTAAAGATTTACAAGTCATAAGAGTAAAAATAAAATTCATTTTTCACATCAAAATGGTTAAAATTACATTATTCGAAAAGTGGCAAGGATATTCTTTTCAAAACAATGAAAAATGTGAAAAATGGAAAAACGTTCTTATAATTATTCTAAGAGTATTTTAAGAAAATTCATGGAAGAAAGTTTTAGAAAACATGGTTTTGAATAAAGACAGAATTATATCTGAAGAGAGGGTAAAGTTGGGCTCGATTAAAAACCCACTTGTAACTATATATTGTACTAAAGAGTTGAAAAAAGTTACCAAAAATGAATATATATTGAATAATTTGAGGAGAAAATATTTATGAGTTTTCTTCATATTTGTATCATAATATTTTAGTAAAAGGAATAAAAAACATAACGTAACCTCAAAAAGTGATGAGATTATTTATTTACACTCTTTCCACATGGTTACATTAAACCATACTCTCAATTTAAAAAAAAAATAAAATTACATGAGGCCTAAAATATCATTAAATAAAAAGTTTAATGATAAATAATTTCAAAGGCATCATATACACCTTATGGAAAAATATAATTTCATAACATGGAATGCGTCCCAAAAATGAAAAATTGAGAAAACATTACTTCACCAATTTGGTAACTTTTTACACATAAACCCCATTAAAAAAGATAAACGAATGGATATGTAAATGCCCATAAATTTAAATATAATTTTCATAAAATAAATTCATCAAAATTATATACAAAAAACAAAATATGTCAGACGTGAATAATGAATATATATATTGCATATTACTAATGAGATTAAATACCTTTACCTTGTGTCTTGACTCTCTTCATACTCGTTAGAACCTCCTATTAATCAGGTAAAAACTTTTGGTTTCAACTCATGGGATTCATTGGAAGTATTTATATCTAATTTTAGGCTTTATAGAGTAAGGTAGGGTTGTGGGAATGTGTTTTGCGATGTTTATGGATAAATCATAGTTGTTTGAGAGGTGTGAAGAAATCAAAGATGTGGTGGCCTTTTATTGGGAAGGGAATGGAATCACATATATTTTTTTAAAACATGGTTGGGTTACCCGTCTTTTTTAACTAACAAGAGTCATATAAAACAAACAAAAATCAAGAGTGTAAGGTTTATAGATGAAATATTTTCATCTAATGGGTTGAATTTGAACTTACAAAAAATTTGAAATTATGATTATTCTAATAATTGAATCATTTTTTTACAATTTCCTATCACAAAAGTAGAATAAATTAATTTAAAATTAAACCCACAGATGGGATGACATGATATGTTATTTAATTATAAAAAATCAAAAAGTTTGAAATGTCATTATACCCATTTTCAATGTGAAATTGATTCCAAGTACTAAAATTGTATTAATTTATAAAACTATTATCTAATTTAATTAATAAATATATTAAATTGTAATCTAACCTTATAATTAAATTCTACGTAAATGTTGTATTGAATTAAAATTCCATATTTTTAATAATTCATTAAAAAATGAAACCTCAAAGAAAAATACCAAAAAATTTCCAATCTAGTTTTTTATTTCTCTTTAAATTGTTATTTTTATTCTGATATATTAAATCTATAAATAACCCAAAATCTGGATTTAAAATGTGGTCAACATTCAAAGGATGAGAAACTAAAATTATTTTCTATTCTTATGGTATGTGATTTTCAGTAACTTATATGAAAATGATGGTTTGACTATGTCGTAAGGTGCACAACTAGTGGTGGATCGTGAGCCAATGTGATTTTAAGTGTGGATTTTGAATTATGAATTGATAGGATTATACCATGGTTGATTGTTTTCTATTTAAATTATATTTTTTTGTTGTCTGAAAACTGTACTTAGAGGACTTTTTTCCACCCAAACATATGGGGTTTATTTCAATATATCAAAAATATTGAATTTGGTAAAACAACTATTATAAAAATACATGTTTTAAAGAATAAAATTGGATATTTTTCATATCATATGTCAATCAACAATAATGGATGAATGTCAAAAATATATGATGTAATATTTAACATATATAATACATAATAATTACTCGCTAATTGTAATTAATTTTATTTTTTATGAAAAAATACATTAGAGGAACAAATATAAAAATATATCATTTATATTTAATTGGTTCTTATATTTTAATTTATAATTAATTTGAGACATATGAATTAATATTATATTTATGTCAACAATATATTTTTGTAAGATAGTTTATAATATTCATGAAAAATAATTTCATGGATAGTTTATGTCATATTATATCATATAATAATATATTTCTCTATTATAAAACTCGATCTTGCATGTTATGCAAGACATCAAGGAAAGTTAGTGTTTCATGTAATCTATTCTAACCATGATGTTCCATCTCGATCAAGCATTCATCTATGTTGTTTGTTTTTTACACCATCCACACATAGCTCTTTAAATTATAATGAGTATTTTCATTTTTACATGAAATACAAAGTAAAGGAAATATTAAAATAATTAAAATATATATATATATTAAAAAATCATGGGGTGTTACACTTCTTCAAGACATGAACGACTAACTTTACCAAATCCCCACTTTTCTATTTGAACATCTTCCACTCCATCACATCAAATACTCTATCATATAGTCATTTCCCCCATTGAATGTTTTTTGTCTTTAAATTCTTCTTCTCTATTTTATATATTAATTTATTATGTTATCAGTTCTTCACATTTAACACTCTCAATATTTTTGATTTCCCTAATGTATATGTAAACCTTTTATCTTTTCCAGGCATATTTTTAATCAAATAAATAATAAAATGATTAAATTTTTTAAAAATAGGCATTTGGAATCTCCATTTATCTTCAATAACAGCTACAATTTCTTATCCATTAAATCAGTCCATAGATTCCCCATTTGTATTATTTTTATAATGATATGAATTACTGAATAATCATTCATTTTTAATCATTAAATGAATTATTAATTCTTAAAACAAAATTTCTATAAAAAATAAATTGTATTCGACTCCTCAAAAATTTCAATCCATGTGTGAATGAACTCATGTAGGTCACATGAAAACATTGGATTTGATTGCAGAAATCATCTCAATAACTATCATGATCCTAAAATTATCTCACTTAAATATCTATAGGAATCATAGTCCTTAAAAATGATCATGATTCCTTAAAATATAATCTAAACATGAAGCAAAACATCTAAATTAAATTTATACCCAGGACATCATTACTATAAATTATCATAATTTTATGTTTTTTTATTTTCATTGATTTTCATGTAATAATAAATCAAAATCCATATTATCATATAAAAATCTTTTGATAATGTCACACACTATAGGAAGGTCATATATTAAATACATAAAGTCCATATCAATGTTATATATTGATGTGTTTTAGTTAATTCATTTATAAAAATGTCCAACGATGTGACTTAATGTCATATTGAATCATCTAATTCATTTCTATTCTTGGATTTATGAAATTACAACATCAACATTCAAATTCTAGACAAGAATAAATTTATAATTGGGAATCTTTAAATCATTTTGAGACCTCATTAAACATATCAAAAACACATCCAAAATAAGGTATACCAGACTAAATTCATCGACCAATAGTCATAGTAATTTACATAAATAACAACACATCAATAATGACAAATTTATTTTTGATTTGCCTTGAATCGATAGTATTTTTTTCTTCCAGATGAATCCTCGAATAATTTTTCATTGAACATAAAAATACCATTATTATATAAAAACATTTACTTTAACCCACATAAACTTATTGTAAATTTATAAAACATTTTAATTTGGGATCTTTATATATGAATATTTTTTAATTATTAAAATAAAATATTTAATTTTGACACTAATGGTAAAATGGTAAATTATATATCAACACTCACATTATATGATGTATGAGAAGGTTTTAGGGTGAATCAAAAGCATTGGGTAGATTCTAAATTTGGTTTTTCATTAAAATAATGTGATTAATAAAAATAAATAGACAATAAACACCCCATAACTTCATAGATATGATCATAAAAAAACTATTTATAAATAATAAAAATAATAAAATATCTTAACTACAGAATTATTCATGATATTATATTTTTCACAAATCATATCTTATTGTTGCTACGATGGTGAATCCAACTGAGGATCCCAATCGATGTATCAACACATGCTCATTAAACCTATGAATGAATATAATTATTTCTTAGTTTCTAGAATGAGTGATTAAAAATGTTAGCATTTTATTTCATTAATCAAAATTAGGATCTCTTATTTACAATCATTATTCTTATGAGTTGAAAACTGGGATATTTATCTCTAGGGATTCAGTTAATTTTTCCAACATTTTCTATGTATTTATTGTGAAAAATTATATATTTTCAAAATCATATACTTCTTTTTAAATAAATATGATTACGAAAATGTCATTATAATATTACATAATCAATTTTATATGTACTGTCACATAATAATATTAATATTATTAGATTCATGACATAATTGTTAATATAATATGATTTCATAGTCAATTAAATCTATATTTATTTATATTATATTAAATAAACTATGTAATTTTATTTGGATCATTATTCTCAATCCATATTCTCCATTTAAATTTACCATAACATGAACTAAAAATATTCATTTGAAAAGATAACTTATAAATGATATTCACTCGAATAGATAAAAAATATTAATTTTTCCCCATAAAATCAATAAAATACTTATTTAACAATTATCAATAAAATATTTAATAAAAAAATTATATTAATTTACATAGGAATAATTAATCAAGGGAAAAATATTCCACAAACATATTCTAAACTCAAATGTATTGTGATTTGATTTTATTCATCAATTTTTACATTAATTAATATTATATTACTTGATTGGGGCAATTTCATTATTAAACATAAATTCAATAAAATTTAACAAGATACTAGATACACATAGTATTAGACACTCTGGACACTTTCTAATTTGTAAAAGATTTAACTTGCCCAAAGTTTATAGTTATCATCATAAAAGATACCAAGGAATATATTGAGAAATACATTACTGTAAGAACATAAAAAATATTCATAAAACACAATTGTGTAATATAATAAATTTTTTAATAGTAATATCATCAATAATGATATATACATTTTTCATTACTCAAAATGATGAATTTATCTTTATTTTAATTTCTGAACTGAACTGTTATATTAACAAAAATAACATTGATTTTTTAGATAGTTCAATTTCAATAAAAGTGTTTTATATAAAAATATTTCTCCTTGAAGGGATAAATCCATTCACAACTATTAAACTAATTCCATATAACTTTTAAACCAACATATATATTTCTCTTCAAGGTGAGCATATGAAAACATTTTTTTCATTCATACATAAAAGTACAAAATTTGTTATTCAAATTAACACTTATATCATGTTCAAGGAATAATGATATAATTTATATATATATTTCCATCAACCCAAAAATAATACATAAATAATATCTATTATAGGAAATTCTGTTATAGGCTCCCTTCTTGGAGATCATCTCCAGTGATAAACATGCCAATATGCCTCGGGCTTATGATCCCACATCACCGAATCGTTACATTTCTTTTACACCATCTTATTAACGTATCATGACCATATTAAATATTTATTAAAAAACATTTTCATAAATTATATATTTTATAATATTAATGTTTAAGTATTATAACCTTTTGATATGAAAAAAATTACATATTAATTATCACATTAATTTTTTATTGAATAATTCTAATTATGTGAAAATATATTTATATTCTCATAATAAAAAGTGGAAAATCATTTTTTAATAAGATAATAATTAAAACTGAATACATCCTGCACTAAATCCAACTACAAATACCTCTTAATTGTTTAGTGCACAGATGATGTCATTCCAACAATTTTAGTGCAGTTTCAGTCAATAGGAATATCAAATTTTCCATTGTAGATACTTCTCTCAATATAAGTTAAAGTGAATTTTTTTGAGAGGTGATACTTACTACATTGATCATTCATCCTCTAATGTAACCTAGGATCATTATCTAAATCCATTATAGAATTATTATAATAATAAAAATTAATAGAATCTATAATTATACTTAAAACATTGATCAATGAGATAATTTTTTTTATCCTCACTTCTCCTTTCAATATATTATATTCAACCGAATATTATTATTTCACTATAGAACCAGTTACCACATGCTATGGATAACCCTTTAATATCATATCTCCTATATTTAGTAAAAACACATATCCTATTTAATATTTAATGTCTTAGTTTTTAAATTAGAATCTGTGTACCACCTCACAGCCAGTTTCACATCATCATTATAAACTATAAACATATATTATGTATGCCAAAGGTTATTTTGGATTTTGTTTATAGATGACAAAATTGTTTCTCTTAGGTCTGGTTGATACCTTACAAACATACTCAAGGCATTGTAATCATCAATCGAGGTGCCTACTATGAGATACATTATTTAACCTATCTTGTATTGTTCAGTCACTTATATTTTCAATACCTTGTAATTATATTTAATTGTACATAGTTCATGATACGTTTTATATAAATATTAATTGAAATTGATCCCAATAATATAGGCTACTTCACATTTTATCTTTATAGATAATCACTTGTTAAACCATATAATAACTAACTGTATGAATATTATCTCATTTCTCATTATTAATTTATCATCAATATATAGCACTATGAAAAGTATATTTACCCAACTAAATATCATATTGACACATGGATCATTATAATTATTAATAAAAAAATCACTTATAAACTCATAAAAATTAAATTTTCCATGATCATCAGGCTTACTTCAACCCATAAATGGTTTTATACAACTTTACCACATTATATGAATCATTCTGTTGGAAAACCCAGTCTGGTTCTATAACATCCTATGTTTTATGAATGAAACACTATATTCAATAGCATACATGATACAATACATCGAGCTTAATAGAACAACTAAATATTTTTATTCAAATGCTACTATTATAAAATATCCATTGGAATGGGGGGAATGAATATAATCAACTGATTTAAAAAAATATGGTTTACACATGATTAAATAGTGATTCATTTGATACCAAATTTATTAGAAATTGAAATTAAAACCAATTTAATATAAAGGACGTCTTTTAATGAAAAACCATTTCAAAGGGACTAATTGAATTTATAAACTCATAATACTATTTATGGATTTGTAAATATTATAAAATTAATTTAATGTTTTCAAATAATCTTATATGATTTCTAGATATGATATAAGAACAAATACAATTTTTTTGGATAAAATAAGTATTTTTCAAACAAATTAATGTTTTCACACCTTTTGATGGTTAACCCTTTATAAATATACTTTTTTCAATATTATAATTCATATTACGACAAAAAACTTCTTCATTGAAATTGGTACATAAAAAATTATTTTGGTTGATTTTTTGGAATTTTTCTAATAAAATTCATATTTGAATGAATAGTGAATAATGTTATAAAATAATTGAAAACAACATTTTTGTCTAATTTATTTATATAGTTACTTTATCTTTCTAATTTTTTTAATGTTTAATAGGATTATTTTTTATCATGTAATACACTTTTTTAAATAGGATGTAATTTCACATTTAAATTGGACATAAACACTTGCCAATATTTTGATAGTTTTTAATATTTAAAAATTCTATTTCTAGTTGAGATTTAATATTAACTTTATTAATGAATATTATGAGATTTAAATTTGGAAAATAGGATTCCATATTTGGAATAATATTTTAAAAAAAATTAACAGGTACGTTTTATTTTTGGTCATTATGAATATTAACATTAGTAATTATTTTTATTTATCATGGTTGAAGAGTAAATTATGTAAATAAAGAAAAAATAATATTATAATAACATAAAACATCCCTAACATGTTTTATAATCCTAATTTAGGGTATATGGTCGACCATTGACATCCTTGGGTTGATTATAGAACCCCATTGAGCCACATGGGTGTGATAATGACATGTAATAGTAATAAATTTAAATTATGGAGAAATATAACATAAACATGTATCTTTTTACTAAAATTATTACAATACAGTGATATATAACTGATATCGATGACTATAAATATTAAATAGATATTTTGAATGATTTAATACATCATGGTATTTTATTTTTAATTTTACGAAATCAAATAAATAAATATATTCATGACACAATGATGTCACAATGATTAACTTATTAATGAATTATTCAAATAAATGAACTAATAAATATTTAAATAAATTTAATTTGAACATTCTGATTCCAAAAACAAATTTTATCAATTATTATGACATGTTATATTTTAGTTAATTTAGTTTTTTTTAAATTAATCCTATTTTTGAATTTAACAAAAACAAATTAATAAATATTGTCAAATTTGACATAAAAGAGTTTATAACAAATACTATTTTATTCAAGGATATAATTTTCCTAAAAATATATGATTTAACCAACTAAAATAGATAATTTTATAGATTTCATTAATGTTCCTCTTGATGTTCTCTTGTCATTTTATAGTCACAATATTAATCATATGGTGTAAAAATACAAGAAGACATAGTAAGAGTTAATTTATTTAACTATGGGTTAAAGCCAAATTATAAGGATAAATTTGTATCCAAAAGCTCTCAAATACCAATTGGTAGAATTTATTACCACCCATACTCATATAATTCTAAAACTATATGACTTTGGAGCTATTATAATTTATAAATCAATTTATAATAAAATAACATTTTAAATACTTTCCAAAAGTTCACATCCATCCTGTTATAGAAGGCCACAACATCTACAAACTTATACACATCTCTCAATCATCTTTTATCCCCAATATTTATACTCAAATAAGCTACCAACATCCCAAAATAATTCTTAGAAGCTTTACCTTGTGAATATGGAAATTCAAGAATGCCTTTTGGCTTAAATCAAATGGAGTTATCAGATTTAGAGGAGACTTCTTCTCTTATTATTATTTCATTTATTTTCCATCACCAACCCCCTATCCTCTATTTATTATATACTTTTATACCAATAGTAGTATACTCAATATAAAATAATGATTTTATTAATGTTTTATGATAAACAATTACAACACCTTTATGTAATAGATATAGAAACAATTCGTTATGTGTACGGTGAACTACTTCCTCACAAAATGATGATTGTTAAATTTTCTCATACCCCCTCTAATGGGGGGAATTATGGGAGAAATATATTTATATATGATATATATTATATTTATTTATCTCTATGATTCTGTAATATTTATATAAAACAAACATTTGTGCCTTCAATATGGTGTAAATATGATAATTGCATTTTAAGAAATGAGAAATACTTGCCACTCAATGTGATATGACTTGTTCATTCCATACATGGAAAATATAACAGATATTGAAAATAATCATATATTACATATATAAAATATATCTAATACTGTAATTATAATATACTAATGTATCATTTAGTTTTCAATTGTTTAATATTAGATGAAATGAATGTAGGGCTCATGTGTTTTTACAACATATCATCTCCATCAACAGTACATTTCATTTCTTATCTGCAAATAAAATGGATTATTATAAATACATATATATTGGTTATATATGATATGTAATTCATGAATATTATTTTTGAGAGAAATGAGTCTTGACTGCATGGGAAATTTCTATTTATAAAAAGTTTATTTTTGACTCATGACCAAATATCAAAAAAACATCTGATATGAACTAAAATAATTAACAAATTGCTATAAAATGATAATAAGTTATATAAAATGAATTATAAACATGTAAAATATTTTGAAGGATGTATAAATTATTGTAATTTAATTATTCAAGATTATAAATAATGAATAATACAAGTTAGACTCAAGGTAAGTAAACTTCTTAAACCAATTTCCATTATTTGAGTTGAACTTATAGCTCTCCATTATGTCATCCTATAATTATGTGAGAATTGAATTTTGATATCTTATCCTATATTTACACTCATTTATTAGAATTTATATTGAATACAGATAATCAATCTATATGGCTAAAAAATAAATTTTTTTAGTGAAATATTCACTCAATCTCATTTCACTGAGTATAATATCCATTTCATTGGTTTTTTTAATAATATGTTTGAATGACCTATGATTGTTTTAAATTATATATATATATATTGGGTTACTTTTTATTTTTAACATGTAATTATTTCATTGATTTATCCTTAATCTAGTGAGAAGATCATTGTAAGGGACTACGTATCAATCTCCATCCATTATGGCATATCAAGATATCATGCACCTTTATTATCCTATAAGGTTTATATACACACCTTTTCAAATTTTATGTCATGAATATTTATATTCTACTGATATATAATATTTTATGTTTTTATAAATTATTCTTATTCAACTATTTTCCAATTGTTATGGGATTCTTTAACTAAAACATCATTTTAAATTTTTTGAAGATTTATTCCTAGAAATCTCTCTAATTAAAGACCATGTTTTCAAACTGGTTTTAAGGAATTATTTATATGTACATTATTGTTTTAAAATGATAATTCGTTGCAAATATTCAACGTGGTATGAAAACCTATGATTCAAAATTATTCATTAAAAATGTTTTAAATGTGTATGTTAGAATGAATTGATTATGTAAATATATTTATATGATACTTTCTGATTTCAATATGGAAATGTCATTTTTCCATTATCTATGGTTTATGTGTTATGATTATGTTATGGTTTTTGGGTATTGTTTTTGTATATGGGTGGTTTCATTAAAAAATGATGGCAAGTGAGCCCATGATAGATCAATCATGCATTGGGTAACGCAAAGGAGGTAAAAATTAATGTTTATCCTAAAGGATTTAGGAAATATTCTTAGATGTGTACTCCAAACGTAATCATGAATGTTACTCCGTATGTATCTGTGTAAGATACAACATAAGTATGACAAGGATTATACAATATAACTTTATGTTTTATGATTTCTATGAATTGTTTTAGGAATCTTATGACTGCGTGATTTCAGAAAAATAGTTTATATTTTATTGGTGAAAAGTATTATTTTGTGAAAAAAAATTCTTGTGTTTTAAATATTCCTATAATAACGGTTTTATTAATAATATTATTTCATTTATTGAGATTTTTATGCTCATCTCTTGTATTTTAAAATTTTTCCAAAGGGTATCATGATGGGTAAGATAAAGGAAGAAGTTGTGTTTTTTTTCAAAAAAATTATATTATGTTTTGTTTAAAGGGTTTCCATTGGTGACAAAAGATGATACTGGGAATAACTGTCCACGTATAATGTGTGGTTCTCTTATGTAATTTTTATGGTGTAATTCACTAAAATGACTTATGGTAATTTTTTATGATTTTACCACATTTTTTAATGTTATAACAGTTATACAGTTTTTGAAAAAGGAAAACACATAGACTATGGGACAACTCATTATGTCAGATAAGGTTATGGGAATTGAACCCACTACCATAGTATGATGGGTCTTTAACAAATACCAATAGCCTACAATAATTCCCTGGTTTGTATGACTTATTATTTTTAGTTAAATCATTTTTATGGAATAATAATAAGTTGATTTTTTGATCTTATTTTATATCAAAATGATTTTCATTGAATAGGAAGTTAATTTTAGGATTATGGGATAACTTTTATTTTGGAAGATGTTCACTATTTAAGAAACCATTTATTCTTAAGGAAAATAAAATAATATGTGATTTTATTTTAGGAGTAAGGGTAGAATTTCATTTGGTTGGAATATATATTTTTTGTTGTGGAGTTATGGTGATTTATGTTATTTTTGAAAATAATTATGGATAATATGTGATTAGGTTAATTAGATTTCAGTATGAGACTTTAAGAGTAGTCGATGCTATTCGGGGGGAAATGTTATGATATATCGTGTAACACCCGAGATTTTTATGAGAAATATTTTTTTATCATAAAAAGAATATTTCACTACACACAACACTAGCTTGTCTTGCTTTACATGCTATCGCGACCTTCCTCGATATCTTGCATTGTACGCAATACCGAGTTTCACTAAACAACGATATGCTATTAAAATATGACTAAAACTAGCCATTATGAATAGTACTACCCACATTTTGAAATTTTATAAATTTTAACATTCAAAATGGAATTCATTTTTGGATTCGGAATATCAAAATTAGCCTAGGGTGAATTTTTGGTATTTTTTTGAAAACATTCAATTTTTTATGAATTGTGAAAACACTAAGTTACTATTTAAAAACCGACATTTTTATTTAATTAATTGTTTATTTTATTTAAATTTATTTTATTTAAAAATTGATACATAATACCAATATATGTTCAATATAATTCATTAGAGTCATTTTATAATAATTTTAGACATATAAAAAAAATTATTGAACTTATCACTGTCTTTTACCCACCTCCTATGAGAGTTTGAAAATTTATATAAAACATAATTTTACCGCTTTTGTGAGTCGAATTTCTAAAATCCGAGAGAAATGGTTAACATCAAAGAGTAAAATGTGGTTCAATAAGATAAAAATAATTTTTGGTGAATAGTAACTTTTTACTTTTGTTAACCACGGTTCAAAGTAAATAGGGTAATTAAGGGTAAAAATGATATTATTATTACCCTAACACATGTCCAAATTCTATTGGATATGTTTAATTCGACCAAATACAACCTTAGGGATAATATATTACCATTTTGGTTCACTGGGATTAGATTAGGACATTTAATATTATTTTATTTAAAGAAGAGTTAAAATAGTTAAAATCAATGTTTAATAACTAAAACATTTTTAATACCGGGTCATAAATAAGATAAATTCGACTATAAATATTATTTAGAAATATAAAAATATTTCCTACATAATGGTATTCTATTTATAATTTTTAGACTTCAAATAATTTAATTATGACACAATGATGATGCAGTAATTACATTATTAAGGAAATATTAACATAATTGATATTATAAATACCCAAATAAATGTAATTTGAGATTATTCATGAAATAAACTAATTATATAGGTTAATATGACATATTAGTATTTATTTAATTATATTTTCTCGATCTAATCATACTGTTATGATTCTCACAAAAATCAATTACCAAATAGTGTCAAAATTGACATAAAATAGTTTTTAAAACAAATATTATATTATTAATTTTTATTTCATTCTTAAAAATCTAAGGTTCGGAAAAATGACCTAGATAATGTTATATATATTAATAATGAAACACTTTGGGTTCTTTTGGCTTTTTATAGTAACTTTATTAATCATATAGTGTAAGAAATCAAGAAGACACGTTAAAAGATAAATTATTTAACTTTGAGATAAATCTAAATTATAAAATTAAAATAGTAACCTAAACTTGTCTAAAATCTATTGGTTGAGAGGACATAGACCCATCTCCAACTTTTCCTCAAAATAAATCAATTTTGAGCTATTAAAAACCAAATATGACTTTATTATAAAATAATATTTTATGCTTTTCCTAAAGTGACCCTCTCCTCCCATATAAAAGGGAACCTCCTCCCTCTCCTCCACACACAACTTTGAACCTTAAAAACCCCTACCAATTTCTCTTATCAAATTCCCTTGAAATATCCTAGAGGTCATAGTCTTCTTCAAACACCATCTTTAGTTCCCTTATAGGAGGTTAAGAAGAGGCGATTCAAAGAATAGGTAATGTCCGTTACCGATTATTTCAACTTTATTTATTCTTCTACTTATTATTATTTACTTGTTTCACTATGTAGTAATAACATCAGTATCACCCATATACCTATATGTTATTATAAATATGAAATAACCCCATTTCACTTTCTATCCATCCAACGGAAAATAAAATCACCGCGCGTGCGTACGTATGGAATACCGTCTCCACGCCGTGGTGTAATCTGTTTTCCACCACCACCATACATGGATGGGTATAATAGTGTAAAGAAAGAATATATATGATTATTTTAAAGTGATATTGATTCTGAAATAGTATACATACACTTCAATACAATTCCACGATCATGGGAATGATATCATCGCTCGTGCGTACGTACGGCCTACCGTCTCCACAATGTGATGTGTCTCGTTCTAAATGATATTCAATGCATAATGAATATCTAAATTAATTTCATGAATAAATATGATATATATTACACTAATACCATTCTGTTAATGAGTTATCTATAACCTTAAAATAATAATAAGAGTTTATTCGACAAAACAAGCATAAGAACAAAAAAAGAAATAAACACTCGAATAACAAGTAGCAATGAAATATTACTAATAAGAAGATAATAATATGACCATATATGATATCATAATAATGAGTTAGATTCTATAATAAGTGATTAACATTATTTAAATAATAATACAGTAGGTTCGGACATGTACGAAGCAAATCGGACCTAAGGCAAGGGAAAATATCACAATCTAATTTTTATCCGAGATTGTTTATACTTCAGAATTTACTGGGGAATATTTATCATCCACATCCAGGTTTCGTCAATAATTAATATTATTTCTATCCTCCTATAATTGTTTAAATCCAATTTTATCATTCGGTCTGTTTTTATTAAAATATATGAAAGGAATATTTTGTCGTTTTTAGTACGAGGTACTTTTTTGACTTTTCCGACCAAAGTACAAGAAGAATGTTTTTCTTTAACATATACGACCTGAATGGATTTTTAGAACATTATTTCCAGGATGCTTCTATTCCATGTTTTCATGTTTATTTTTAATCAACTTCTTTTAGATTAAATGTGTATGACATGTTATGAAAGGAAAAAAGTTTTTGAAGTAGAAAGGATATTTTCCTCAAGAATGAAGTTCATGTGTTCTATCAAAATTATTTTCCATCTTAGTTAATATAGGGTTCTGCTTCTATCCCTATTTTTACATTGATTTGTTTATGTTATGATAAAGTAAATTTTATGATGTCCTTTTATCTTACATGTATTATGTTATGATGGCATGATGTTTAATAATCTCATTTTTATTACATGGGTTATGCTATAATGTATGATTTATGATTTTGTGGCACATATAAGAATAGTTTCATTATGAGATTGGTGGGACCTATATCTCCCTCCAATTCATTGGGTAAATATTTATATCACATGAGATAGACATGGAAGAAATGGCAGGTTAATCTGGTTCAGTGATACAGGACTGAAACAAGGAGTGAAATCTATTCAGAAACGGACTTTGTCCGCTAGGATATTCTTGGAAATGAGTCTTTACTAATAAGAAATGATTCTCTATTATTATGTGTGTATTCAAAAAATATTCATGTTATTATTATTGGGATTACATTTCACTACTGTGATTTATCCCATGTTATGAAATTATGATCACTTTTGCAGGTTAAGATTTCCAAAATGTTATGTTCTTATGAATATGATGTGATTGATATTTATTTTGTTTACCCTTACTGGGCATTTGAGCTCACCCTTTTGTATGTTTTATTTTTCCCAGGTCATGAAGAATAGTATTAAGTAAGATATTCCAAAAGGGACTCTAGATATGTTAAAATCAAAGGGAGATAGTGTGGATGATTTATGAACCAGTTGTTTATGTTTCCCAGATTCTAAAGACACTATACCTATACGGTCCTTTCATGGTTTTGTTATATGTTGTAATAAGTGTGCTTCAATTCTGATGTAATAAAAATGTATGAAAATTATGGGTCATTATAGTTGGTATCAGAGAGAGGTTATAGTCAACCTTTGGAAACTAGGATATGAAAGCCTTAGTAAGAACCCTAAGAATAAGTCTAAGCATAGAACACAATCTTAGTGTTTTAGAAATGGCCATGAATAACCTATGATAAGACCTTATGTGTGAAATTATATTATTGATTATGTGGTTTTCATATTATAATTAGTGTTTCTCACACTATTTTTCTTGGTTTTAGTCCATTGTTGGAACCCGAAAGAACCGTGTTAATGTTGAATGTGATAAGAAATGCAATGATTGTCCCCCTGGGCAACCGAAAGTTATGGGAGCTAGAATGAAAAATATTGTAGCCATGATCACACAACATTCTCAAGCTATGAATCATAAAAGAGTTTCAAATGAGCAAAGGAGAATCATTCTATTGAATCATTCATTAGGCATCGTCCACCCTCATTCAGTTGGTCTATTGATCCATTAGTTGCTGAACAATAGATCAGTACTACTGAAAAGATATTTGCAGTTCATCAATGTTATAAACTTGATAAAGTCATCTTATAAGTATATCGTTTGGAAGGTGAATCTGATCAATGGTGGAATCTTATCAAGAATACGAGGCCAAGGGTGGAAATTGAATCCAGGTAATGGGAAGAGTTCAATAACTTATTTTTCAATAAGTACTTCCCTCGAATTCTTCAATCAAAAATGGAGAAGGAGTTTCTTGAACTAAAGAAAAAGGATGATGAATCTGTTGGTACCTACGAATCAAATTTTACAAGACTTGCAAGGTACGCTTCTGGGATTATTATCCAACCTAAGAGTAATATCGATTGATTCTTTAGTGGCTTAAAACCAAGTCTTCAAAGGGTGTTAGCCATAAGGGACTTCAATAGCTACGAGGGAATCGTTCTATGTGCTCTCAAGGTTGAGATGGATATTGGAGTAACCCATCAGTCATATGCATTTGATAAAAAGAGGAAATTTGAATTCAAAGGGAAATCTAAAGATCACACTCAAAAGAAGATGAGTTTTTCCTTATGCTCAAAGTGTGGAAGGAAACATGGAGGGATTTGTCTTAAAGGGATAAGTAAATGTTTCAAATGTGAAATGGAAGGTCATCAGGCATTTGAATTCCGCAATGATGGGAGGAATATGTCTAGTGATGTGAACAAAGAAAAGGATACACATAGTGCACCTCCTATAATTCAAACTTACAAGTTCATGGAAATGGGTCATTATACCAATAAATGACCAAATCCAAGGGTTGTTGATGATGATCGATGTCAAAAAACTCTTAAGGATAAAAAATATTAAATTCACGTGAAATTTCTATCGGGGATGTGGAGTACAATAGTGATGTGGTGAAAGGTACACATACCATTCACTCTAAAGTAGAAAAAGTTTTATATTATTATGGATCCAACGAATATTTTATTTCTGAATAATTTTATAAGTGTATCACCATATTACCTCAACAATTATATGTTTAGTTAGCTGTTACAACCCCTAATGGCACAAATGTCGCATAAAAATTTTATAATTCTTCTCTGATTGAAGTGTGTGGGAAAGTACATCCTGTAAATTCTGTGATCCTTCTTATAGTGGAATTTAATGTGATTCTTGGCCTGGATTGGCTTTCTTTATATGGAGCTCATATCAATTTCTAAATAAGAGAAGTCACATTTCATATTCCAGATCAATCTATGAACGTCTATCAATGCAGGGATGAACATAACCTTCTAGTGGAAATTTATTCCATCTTATGGGTCTTTATTCCACTAAATGAAGGTTATTTATCTCAAATGGTTGGAGGGAAACTCATGATTAAAAATATGCCCATTGTATGGGAGTTTGATGATGTCTTTCCAGAGGAATTTCTAGGTCTCCCACCAAATCATGATGTTGAGTTTTCAATAGAACTCATACTGGGTGATATGCCTATTTCAAAGACACCTTTTAAAATGGCCCCAATTGAGTTACAGGAATTGAAGAAGCAACTCCAAGAGAATCTTGATAAGGGATTCATATTCCCTAGTGCGTCACCTTGGGGAGCACATGTTATGTTTGTTAATAAGAAAGATGGATCAATGAGACTCTGCATTGATTATCGATAACTTAACAAGATCACTATCAAGAACAAATAACCTCTCCCACGCAATGATGACTTATTTTACCAACTATGCAGAGCTCAATAATTTTCCAAGATTGATCTTTGTTCAGGGTATCATCAATTAAGGGTCAAAAGGGAGGATATACCAAAGATGGATTTTCGTACAAGGTATGGACACTATGAATTTATAGTGATTCCATTTGGCCTTACTAATGCCCTGATATCTTCATGGATCTAATGAATAGAGTCTTTAGTGACTATCCTGATCAGTTTTTGGTAGTCTTTATTATAAGGCCCCAGCCTTAAACCTTACTTAATCTTGAGTTATTACAAGATTACACATTGAGGATCTTTTCAGGTTTAGAGTTTTAGAGAATTAGATCATGAAACTTGCATTACATTCCACATTTAAACAAAGTGGTTACATAAAAGACAATATTCATTCTTCCCATCAACAGAAACCTATTTAAAATAAAACACGGATTCTTTCTTGACACATCCTTGACACTATCATCACATCATGTACCCTTCCCTTGACCTGTGAAAAACATTTCAAAAACTTGGGATGAGCATAAAAAGCTCAGTAAGGGTTATAAAAATATGGAAAGGAAACATGAGTTCAGAAATACATAAGAATGAAATAATACTTTACCCATAAAACATAGGCATTTCAAATCATGAATAAATCATAGAAAACATAAGACATAAAGGTAACTTGAGGCATTCATAACATTCTTACGTAGGGAGTAACCCTCTTGGTTACGTTTGGAATACCCATCACAGTATATTCCCTAAATCTCTTCGGAGAAACCTTAACGTTTCACTCCTTCACGTTACCCAATGCATTGGAGAGCTATATCGGGCTCACCCGCCCTTAGTTTATCACGGAACCACCCGTTCTTCATAACAATGCCCAAGAACCATAACATAATTTTATCACATAAACGTGAATAAAGGAAACATAACATTTCCACATTTCAATCACAATATAACATTTAGGATATTGAAATAATGAATCCAAAAAAGAAACCATTTCCAAAACCATTTAAAACATTTAATAAAGAGATTTTTGAATCAAAGTGTCCCATACCACCTTGAAGCTTTTAACATTTTAAACCATTAATATCCATATAAATAAATCCTTAAAACCATTTTGAAAACATGGATATTAATAAGAAGAAATAATTAAAACATTTAAAACGATATTCTGGTAAAAGGGGTTTTACCAAAATTAGAGACACTTGAATACAATAATCGAGGAATAACATTTAGTCAGAACATTATAATATCATGAGAATAAAAGGATTCATGATATAATACTCCAAAGGACAGTATATACACCATATAAGAGTGAATTGGTGCATAACAACAATGAACCCTCAATAGAAATTTCAAATGTGATGAAATCCCTTATAAAGAAGGTATCCTTAAAATAAGGACAAATCAGTCTCAAAATATGTGTGAAAAATATAAATACACCCAATATAAGTGGATATTAAGTGTAAAACAATAAAAGGTCATTCACACATATTCAAAGGATGACATATTCAATAACTACATGTTGAACCCAAATAAATCGAAATTGGGTTAAGAAGTTCCCTTGACAGCCTAACGGCGTCACATCAAAATGAGTTGATGAGAGATAAAAAGAGTATCTCATCACTTGGACACAAAATTTACATCATTAAGGATATATGAGAACATATCCCAACATAACAATATGTAAATTAAAAGACCCAATAAAAGAAGTCTTTTAAAAAGAGGAGGGTGAAAGGTTCCCTTACCGACTTGGGTATCTTTCAAAACTTACCCCCATGAAAGAAAGGCAATAAATAATTGATGTAAATACTCATAAACGAAAGTATATTACACAAAGAGTAGAATAATGGGCAGTACATACACCACTCAAAGGAAATTGTGGCAAATGTAGCATAAATCTCACGGGGATAAAAGTGAGATGAAAAAAATCCCTTACGAAAACTCGGCAGCCTAACGGCGCCACACAAAACTTCCAAAATGGATTGATGAGAGAGAATAGGGTATCTCATCACATGAACATAAAAATTACAGTAAGTTTAATATAAAATATCATCCCAATAACAAGTAATATGAGCTTTAAAAGGAATGACATAAAAGTGTATACTTAAAAAGAAAGAGAGGAGTAGGATCCCTTACCTCGGGTCCGACTTGACTCGATCGTTCTTTAATCTCCTGAATAATAAACTTGAGTTAATTTCTAATTCCTTAAGAACCCTTTTTCAAGTTCATTATTACTTTTATACCACTTGTTACCATGTCACAAACATTATGTAATCATTTAAGTTAATAATATTTGTTTTTCCGATATTTGGTTCTTAAGTCGAAAGTGGTCTTCTTACAATTACATGTTGTTCGTGTGGCCAAATGTTTATTATATCCAGAATTGTATTCATCATGTAGATATCATATATTTCATATATATCCAGTACATGCATGCATTTATAACATTACATAATCATTTAGAGGTAAGAAATGAAATGCACCGTTCATGGAGACGGTAAGCCGTACGTACGCATGAACGCTACTTTCATTTCTATTTCGTATTTTATAGAATGGAATAATAATGATATAAAGGTATATTATACTTCCAGTATAATATCATATATAATATCATATTTCCATCCTTTATACATCCCACATATGGTATTTAACGAATCAAATCACTTTGAGGGGGCGGTAGTCCGCACTTCCTTAAATGAAGATATCGCGTATACCCATAATGGAAGCCATAAAGGTAAGACAAAAATGAAAAATACAGAAGCATAAATATAACATAAACATATTATATATCATATATAAAAATAGTGACATCATAATGGCCACCTTTGAAGGTGTTAAATGAGTATTGAACAATCATCGTTTCGGGAGGCAGAATTTCGCCATCCACGGAAACCGTATGTTCTTTAACCATTTGATGCAGTTGTGTGAGAGTGTAGCTCAAATAAATATTATAACAACATCCTAGTATATTGAAGATACTGGTGTTGTTACAAAAGAAGTAAATAGAAAGAGTTTAGGGGGTTGGAGAAGCAAAATAAAACAAATGAACATGAGAGAATGAATTACCTTTAAAAGTGTAACTCCTTTTGATTTAAGCCTAAAGGCTTCCTTTGAAAGGATTCTGCCCAAAGGGAGTCCTCTAGGATGAGGAGAGGTATGTGGAGAGAGCAAATGGGCAGGGGTTGGCCGAGCCAAAGGCTTGAGAAGTGTATGGAATGAGGTAGAGGTGGGGGCCTTTTATAAGAGGAGAGGAGGGGCACTTTTGGAAAGTAAAGAAATATTACATTATTTGAAAATGTTTTTCGGTTTCAAAAGGTCCCACATTGATAGAATTCGTGGATAAGGTGATAAGGCTTCGAAATCCACTCATCCAATTGGTTTTGGACATGTGTAGGTTGTAGATGTTCCATTATCTTTCCATTTTAATTAAATCGTCAAATAATGATGTCATCGCTGCATCATTATTATGTCATAAATAATTAAATTGCTTTAATGTCTAAAAATTATTAAAAAACTACTATGATATAGGAAATCTTTTTATCTTTCCAATGAATATTTATAATCAAAATTTGGACTTGTATAACCCCACTTAAAAAATGTTTTTGTGAAACATATTATGTTTGTGTCATTTTCACTTTAACATTAAATAAAAATATATTAAGGTCATTTTCCAACTAAAGTGGCTCCATGGGGTCCCCAAGTTGGCCCATGGCTTGTCATGGTCGGCCATGACACAACCAATAAGGTTGGTACATGTGTCTAGGTCATTTCATATTATTAAAGCATTATTTATACCTTAAACTATACTAATTACCACTAATCGCGATTAAAAACTTAATAAGTTACTATTCACCAAAAAATTATTTTTATCCCATTGAACCACATTTTACTTCTTAATGACAACCATGTATGTCGGATTTTGGAAATTAAAAACACAATGATGGAAAAATTTCATTTAAACGGAAAATCAGTCTTTATAAGTACCACTTAGTGGTTTCACTATTCATCAAAAATTGAAGTTTTTCAGAAAATTACCAAGAATTCACCCTAAGCTATATTTGATATTACAAATTCAAAAATGAAGTCCGTTTTACAAAATTCAAAACATATTAGTCACATTAATTAATTTAATAATTAATTCCCGCTGTCAGAGCAAATAGCGTGTTTTTATAAAACAATAAGTATCAAAAGATTGACACTAGTTTAAGTCCGATTTCAAAGTGAAATTGATTCCAACGACCACTATTGGTTTTAATGGTAAAAATATTTTCTAATTTCACTTTAAAACCAATTAGAAATATAATCTAATCATATAAATAAATTATATTAAAAAGAGGTTTTGAATTAAAATACAACATTTTACACTATTCATTAAAAAATGAACTTTATCAGAAAAATACCAAAAATTTACACAAAGTAAAATTTGATGTCCCGATTCTTAATAAGAGTTTTATTTGGTCCAAAAGAATGTATAAGAGTGATCAAAACTATATTTAATGACAGTTCGCCATCAAAAGGCGATAAGTGAACCTTTAGTGAAAACTAGGGCATATATGCCTAAAATTGAATTCTTTCCGTATTTTAAGCCTCTATCCTTTATTGGATAATTGTAAAAACATTTAAAAACATATATAATCATATTTCAGTTATTTATATCCATTCCCGCCATTACAACGGCTACATGTTAACTACCATTTAAAATAATATTATTTTATTATTAGAGTGCAACGTAAGATTCCCAAGAAACTCGTTGTTGCGTGTTGGGTACGCCATCGAGCATAGCGTCCCCTTTAAAGTCATTTAAATATTTTATTCACAAATATGGATAAATATGAAATGTCATATTCTTTATTTACCTGGGATGTTACATCCTTCCCCCCTTTTGGGAATTGCGTCCTCGCAATTTTAAAATTGCGCTTGGAAACATCCTTGAAAGTCCCACATCGGAACAAAAGTCGGTAAAACAAACACTTTAAAATAAAGAAAGATAAGTACAAAGGTCACCCGAGTTAACCCATACTAGGATTCCAAGTATGAAAATATGGACATGGAGGAGAAAACATAGGGTCATGTTCTTATGGAGAGTGATAGAAAACATGTTTAGGAGAAAGTTAACAATGAGAAAATCACAAACTTGTGATGGGTTAAACGGTATTCGATTCCCCAGTAGGAAAAGTTAATATACAACATTTTTTTTAAGTTACTTTTTATTGAGGAATTTATTCATAAGGAAACATAATCACTTATCATATTGAATTTCAACCTTTATTATATTCCTTACACAAACTCATATTTTCTCCAAAAGACGAGTATTTAGGAAGACTTGTTCACATTAAGAGTACTATAATCAACTTCTAGAGGATCACCTAATCCACAAAAGAGAACTATGTACATCCTATGTCTTTAGGCTTAAACCAGAACCAAAACCAAAAAGTTTAGTACAAGATCAGATAATACAGAAAAGGATAACCCCTTATAAAAAGAAAATCTATTCTTAATCTCCAAAATTTGTCCAACAAAAACCAAAGTTCAACGAGGACCATCCGATAAACAATTTGTCCATAAAATTCTTCAAAGTAAACCAATATAAGATTGAAACCCAAATATTTGAAGGATTTAGTCACATTGTCTTCCAAGTTAAATCGTAACATTTATCTCCAAACAACATTAGTTGCTCCTAAAGTCTTGTATTGAAAAGTAATTAACCTAATCACATATCCTCCATGATAGGTTAATCATTTTTATAAGTAACCCAAAATCAACTTACTCTTAATTCATAAAATCATATAACTAGAATGAATCAGTCAAACTAACCAGGGACTTCACGTAGTCTAGTGGTAGGCGATAAATACCAGTCGCACTTTGGTTGTGGGTTCGATTCTCGCAGCTTTGTCCGACGCGACGGGTTGTCACACGGTCTGCGTGTTGTCCTTTTTTCAAAACTATATAATTCTCAAAACATTCCCCAAAACTAGATAAAATCTTCAGAAATATTCACTACATATTTTAACCTCAATTTTATCTCATTCCTTCCACTTCAATCATAACATTTAGTAACCCATAATTTCCTCAAAAGTAAGGATCATATAAACCCAAATGGTTCTTTATAACTATGTCCACAAAAGAAAAGATAACTATTCCTTGGATAAAATTTTCCTATATTAAACATCAGGGTTACACATAATATAAAAAGTCTTCTAATGTAACCCCATCATCAAAAGAGACTTGATAATCTTAAGAATTTCACCATAACTCTTGAAGCCCCTATATGTTGACATCTTACTCATTCAACATTCTTCATGATCCATTATCCATTCCTTTCCAACCTATTCCGAAATACCTCTTTCCTACAAACAAAATCATGAATCATATCCCAAGATTCCAAAATAAGAAAACAATAGTCATGAAATAGTACATACCTTTGATTGGTCATTGTCAGTTTCTTCATCCTCAATTGGAATGGCATTAGGTATTGGTAAACGAACATTTGTACGCTCTTGGTGACCCCATTCACGAAACTTCTTCATAGAACATGTGTTTGCATAATGACCATGCACACCACATTTAAAACATTCAATTGATCCCTCAGAAAGAACTTCTTTCCCTTTCCTCGAGTCAACTGGATGCTTCCTTTTTCCATGGCAAGTTCTTGCTTTATGACCTTCATTTCCACATCTATAGCATATTTCTGTCCCTTTGAAACATTTTCCTAGGTGTTTCTTTCCACATCTTTGACACATAGGTTTTTGAGCACACATACCTTTATGATTATTACCTGTACTTCCGTAGGGATTTGTTTCTTGCATATATGATGCCTTAGAGAAAACTCCAAGGTTTAGGTGGTCAATCATGACTCCAGATAGTTGGTTGAGGATAATCAGAAGAGTTCTCATTACAGCTCCCATATCATTCAGTTTTTTGCTCAAAAAACTGTCACAGTTTCCTTCACATCCACTGTTACTTTGGTGCCTGCTAGATCCAGCCATTTACTAAAACCAAAAAAGGTCAGTGTGAGTATATCAACAAAACCATCATGTACTAATGAGGAAGATAAACACTATGATACACTTACTCATTCACTTTATCTAAAACTAGGACTCTTTCTGAAATCCTAACCATTATGGTAATGTCACTTATGCTTAAAGAGTACCCTAACCTCTAAAGTTATCTAAACCGACCTCTGATACCAACTATAAGGCCCCAGCCTTAAACCTTACTTAATCTTGAGTTATTACAAGATTACACATTGAGGATCTTTTCAGGTTTAGAGTCTTAGAGAATTAGATCATGAAACTTGCATTACATTCCACATTTAAACAAAGTGGTTACATAAAAGACAATATTCATTCTTCCCATCAACAGAAACCTATTTAAAATAAAACACGGATTCTTTCTTGACACATCCTTGACACTATCATCACATCATGTACCCTTCCCTTGACCTGTGAAAAACATTTCAAAAACTTGGGATGAGCATAAAAAGCTCAGTAAGGGTTATAAAAATATGGAAAGGAAACATGAGTTCAGAAATACATAAGAATGAAATCATACTTTACCCATAAAACATAGGCATATCAAATCATGAATAAATCATAGAAAACATAAGACATAAAGGTAACTTGAGGCATTCATAACATTCTTACGTAGGGAGTAACCCTCTTGGTTACGTTTGGAATACCCATCACAGTATATTCCCTAAATCTCTTCGGAGAAACCTTAACGTTTCACTCCTTCGCGTTACCCAATGCATTGGAGAGCTATATCGGGCTCACCCGCCCTTAGTTTATCACGGAACCACCCGTTCTTCATAACAATGCCCAAGAACCATAACATAATTTTATCACATAAACGTGAATAAAGGAAACATAACATTTCCACATTTCAATCACAATATAACATTTAGGATATTGAAATAATGAATCCAAAAAAGAAACCATTTCCAAAACCATTTAAAACATTTAATAAAGAGATTTTTGAATCAAAGTGTCCCATACCACCTTGAAGCTTTTAACATTTTAAACCATTAATATCCATATAAATAAATCCTTAAAACCATTTTGAAAACATGGATATTAATAAGAAGAAATAATTAAAACATTTAAAACGATATTCTGGTAAAAGGGGTTTTACCAAAATTAGAGACACTTGAATACAATAATCGAGGAATAACATTTAGACAGAACATTATAATATCATGAGAATAAAAGGATTCATGATATAATACTCCAAAGGACAGTATATACACCATATAAGAGTGAATTGGTGCATAACAACAATGAACCCTCAATAGAAATTTCAAATGTGATGAAATCCCTTATAAAGAAGGTATCCTTAAAATAAGGACAAATCAATCTCAAAATATGTGTGAAAAATATAAATACACCCAATATAAGTGGATATTAAGTTTAAAACAATAAAAGGTCATTCACACATATTCAAAGGATGACATATTCAATAACTACATGTTGAACCCAAAGAAATCGAAATTGGGTTAAGAAGTTCCCTTGACAGCCTAACGGCGTCACATCAAAATGAGTTGATGAGAGATAAAAAGAGTATCTCATCACTTGGACACAAAATTTAAATCATTAAGGATATATGAGAACATATCCCAACATAACAATATGTAAATTAAAAGACCCAATAAAAGAAGTCTTTTAAAAAGAGGAGGGTGAAAGGTTCCCTTACCGACTTGGGTATCTTTCAAAACTTACCCCCATGAAAGAAAGGCAATAAATCATTGATGTAAATACTCATAAAAGAAAGTATATTACACAAAGAGTAGAATAATGGGCAGTACATACACCACTCAAAGGAAATTGTGGCAAATGTAGCATAAATCTCACGGGGATAAAAGTGAGATGAAAAAAATCCCTTACGAAAACTCGGCAGCCTAACGGCGCCACACAAAACTTCCAAAATGGATTGATGAGAGAGAATAGGGTCTCTCATCACATGAACATAAAAATTACAGTAAGTTTAATATAAAATATCATCCCAATAACAAGTAATATGAGCTTTAAAAGTAATGACATAAAAGTGTATACTTAAAAAGAAAGAGAGGAGTAGGATCCCTTACCTCGGGTCCGACTTGACTCGATCGTTCTTTAATCTCCTGAATAATAAACTTGAGTTAATTTATAATTCCTTAAGAACCCTTTTTCAAGTTCATTATTACTTTTATACCACTTGTTACCATGTCACAAACATTATGTAATCATTTAAGTTAATAATATTTGTTTTGCCGATATTTGGTTCTTAAGTCGAAAGTGGTCTTCTTAAAATTACATGTTGTTCGTGTGGCCAAATGTTTATTATATCCAGAATTGTATTCATTATGTAGATATCATATATTTCATATATATCCAGTACATGCATTCATTTATAACATTACATAATCATTTAGAGGTAAGAAATGAAATGCACCGTTCATGGAGACGGTAAGCCGTACGTACGCATGAACGCTACTTTCATTTCTATTTCGTATTTTATAGAATGGAATAATAATGATATAAAGGTATATTATAATTCCAGTATAATATCATATATAATATCATATTTCCATCCTTTATACATCCCACATATGGTATTTAACGAATCAAATCACTTTGAGGGGGCGGTAGTCCGCACTTCCTTAAATGAAGATATCGCGTATACCCATAATGGAAGCCATAAAGGTAAGACAAAAATGAAAAATACAGAAGCATAAATATAACATAAACATATTATATATCATATATAAAAATAGTGACATCATAATGTCCACCTTTGAAGGTGTTAAATGAGTATTGAACAATCATCGTTTCGGGAGGCAGAATTTCGCCATCCACGGAAACCGTATGTTCTTTAACCATTTGATGCAGTTGTGTGAGAGTGTAGCTAAAATAAATATTATAACAACATCCTAGTATATTGAAGATACTGGCGTTGTTACAAAATAAGTAAATAAAAAGAGTTTAGGGGGTTGGAGAAGCAAAATAAAACAAATGAACATGAGAGAATGAATTACCTTTAAAAGTGTAACTCCTTTTGATTTAAGCCTAAAGGCTTCCTTTGAAAGGCTTCTGCCCAAAGGGAGTCCTCTAGGATGAGGAGAGGGATGTGGAGAGAGCAAATGGGCAGGGGTTGGCCGAGCCAAATGCTTGAGAAGTGTATGGAATGAGGTAGAGGTGGGGGCCTTTTATAAGAGGAGAGGAGGGGCACTTTTGGAAAGTAAAGAAATATTACATTATTTGAAAATGTGTTTCGGTTTCAAAAGGTCCCACATTGATAGAATTCGTGGATAAGGTGATAAGGCTTCGAAATCCACTCATCCAATTGGTTTTGGACATGTGTAGGTTGTAGATTTTCCATTATCTTTCCATTTTAATTAAATCGTCAAATAATGATGTCATCGCTGCATCATTATTATGTCATAAATAATTAAATTTCTTTAATGTCTAAAAATTATTAAAAAAATACTATGATATAGGAAATCGTTTTATCTTTCCAATGAATATTTATAATCAAAATGTTGACTTGTATAACCCCACTTAAAAATTGTTTTCGTGAAACATATTATGTTTGTGTCATTTTCACTTTAACATTAAATAAAAATATATTAAGGTCATTTTCCAACTAAAGTGGCTCCATGGGGTCCCCAAGTTGGCCCATGGCTTGTCATGGTCGGCCATGACACAACAAATAAGGTTGGGACATGTTTCTAGGTCATTTCATATTATTAATGCATTATTTATACCTTAAACTATACTAATTACCACTAATCGCGATTAAAAACTTAATAAGTTACTATTCACCAAAAAATTATTTTTATCCCATTGAACCACATTTTACTTCTTAATGACAACCATGTATGTCGGATTTTTGAAATTAAAAACACAATGATGGAAAAATTTCATTTAAACGGAAAATCAGTCTTTATAAGTACCACTTAGTGGTTTCACTATTCATCAAAAATTGAAGTTTTTCAGAAAATTACCAAAAATTCACCCTAAGCTATATTTGATATTACGAATTCAAAAATGAAGTCCGTTTTACAAAATTCAAAACATATTAGTCACATTAATTAATTTAATAATTAATTCCCGCTGTCAGAGCAAATAACGTGTTTTTATAAAACAATAAGTATCAAAAGATTGACACTAGTTTAAGTCCGATTTCAAAGTGAAATTGATTCCAACGACCACTATTGGTTTTAATGGTAAAAATATTTTCTAATTTCACTTTAAAACCAATTAGAAAGATAATCTAATCATATAAATAAATTATATTAAAAAGAGGTTTTGAATTAAAATACAACATTTTACACTATTCATTAAAAAATGAACTTTATCAGAAAAATACCAAAAATTTACACAAAGTAAAATTTGATGTCCCGATTCTTAATAAGAGTTTTATTTGGTCCAAAAGAATGTATAAGAGTTATCAAAACTATATTTAACGACAGTTCGCCATCAAAAGGCGATAAGTGAACCTTTAGTGAAAACTAGGGCATATATGCCTAAAATTGAATTCTTTCCGTATTTTAAGCCTCTATCCTTTATTGGATAATTGTAAAAACATTTAAAAACATATATAATCATATTTCAGTTATTTCTATCCATTCCCGCCATTACAACGGCTACATGTTAACTACCATTTAAAATAATATTATTTTATTATTAGAGTGCAACGTAAGATTCCCAAGAAACTCGTTGTTGCGTGTTGGGTACGCCATCGAGAATAGAGTCCCCTTTAAAGTCATTTAAATAATTTATTCACAAATATGGATAAATATGAAATGTCATATTCTTTATTTACCTGGGATGTTACATTTATAGACTATATTCTTGTATATTCAAAGAGAAAGGAAGAACATGAAGATCACTTGATAATTGTATTGAAGACTCTAAGAAAGGAGAAGCTTTCTTCCAAATTTACCAAGTGTGAATTTTGGCTTCAAAATGTCTCATTTTTGGTCACATAATCTCAAAAGAGGGGACATCTATGGATCTAGCAAAAATAGAGGTTATCAAAATATGGTAAAGACAAACAACAGTAACTTAGATCTGAAGTTTTCTTTGTTTGGATGGATATTATCGATGATTTGTGAAAGATTTTTCATGATTATCTTATCCAATCACCAGGTTGACATGAAAAGGTGTTATGTTCATCTGGATGAAGGAGTGTGAAGAGAATTTCAAGGAGTTAAAAAGAAGGTTATCCAGTGAACCTGTGCTCACACTGCCTTGTAGTAGTGAAAGGGTTGTGATCTACAGTGATGCATCCAAGAAGGTAATGGGGTGTGTTCTCATGAAAAATGATATGGTGATAGCTTATGCCTCACGAAAGTTGAAAATCCATGAGAAAAATTACCCAACTCCTGATTTGGAATTAGCTGCGGTAATCTTTGAATTAAATATTTTGAGGCATTATCTTTATGGTGAAAGGTGTGATATTTATACAGATCATAAAAGTTTAAGGTATATTTTCACACAAAAGGAGATGAATATGTGCTAATGAAGATGGTTGGATATGATTAAGGATTACGACTGATCGATTCATTATCACCTGGGGAAAGAAAACAAGGTGGCAGATGCATTTAGTCGACAAGACCATGCTAGATTATCCATGATGAGGATCACAAGAGATCTAATATTTATGGATTTACAAAGGATGTATCTTGGAGTTATAATGGAAGGGGAAAATCTTATTTTTTTTAGATTAATGTTCAACCATCTATACATGTGACGATTAAAGAGGCACAAAAAGAAGATGTATAGTTACAAAAGAAGGTGAGAAATGTCCCTGAATTCATCCATGATTGTGATGGGATAATAAGGTTCAGGAATCGGGTTTGTATTCCTCCGATACCAGATTTAAAGAAGGATCTACTAGATGAGGCTCATAGTTCTTCATTATCTATTCATCCAGGAAGAACGAAGATGTATAGGGACCGGAAAGGGTACTTCTGGTGGGATGGCATGAAAAGAGATGTTGCTGAATATGTCTCTCGATGCTTGGTTTGTCAGCAAGTTATTGCTGAGAGACAGAAGTCTAAGGAGATGTTACGAAAATTACCCACACCATAATGGAAATGGGAAAACAACACTATGGACTTTGTCACCGGACTTCCAAAAAGATCCAAAGGCGATAATGCTATCTGGGACATAGTTCATTATCTTACAAAGTCGGCACACTTCATTTCTATTAGAGAGGATTTATCTCTTGATCATATTTCCATGATATATGTAAAAGAATTGGTAAGATTTAATGGAGTACCACTTTCCATTGTATCTGATCGGGATCCGAGGTTTACCTCAATGTTTTGACGAAGTCTTCAGCATAATCTGGATACAGAGTTGTGTTTCAGCACTGCTTATCATCCTCAGAAAGATGGTCAGTCTAAGAGGAAAATTCAAACTCTAAAAGATATGTTAAGAGCTTGCTCTATAGATTTCAATGGTGGTTCGGATCAACACATACCTTTGGTGGAATTTTCATATAACAATATCTTTTAATCTAGTATTCATATGGATCCTTATGAAGCTCTCTATGGAAAGAAATGCCGAACTCCAACTTTCTCGGATGAAGTTTGGGAAAGAAAGATATTAGGACATGATTTTGTTGATGAGATGGAAGAAAAGGTCCGATCTATAAAACAACACATAAGAGTAGTTCAGAGTTGACCAAAAAGTTATGTTGATAACCATAGAAAAGACCTAGAGTTCGAAGTGGGTGATAAAGTTTTCTAACGAATATCTCCTTGGATGAAAGTAATGATATTTGGAAAGAAGGGCAAGGTGAGCCCTAGGTATATTGGTCCTTTTGATATATTGGATCATGTTGGGAAGGTATATTACCGATTGTTGCTTCCACCGAATCTCTCTCAAGTTCACGATGTGTTCCATGTATCTCTCCTGATAAAGTACATACTGGATCCTTCATATGTACTCAGCTCAGAAGTTGTACCGCTGGAGTAATATCATTCTTACGAAGAACAGCAGATATAGAATCTGGATCGTAGCGAAAAAGTCTTATGGAACAAGACCACTCGCTTGGTGAATGTTTAATGGAGGAACCACCAATTAGAAGAAGCTACATGGGAGCTTGAGGATATGATGAGGGAGAGGTATCCTCATCTGTTTGTTACAATGTGACAAATTTCGAGGGAGAAATTCATTTTATGGGGGGTAGAATGTAACACCTGGGATTTTTATGAGAAATAATTTTTTATCATCAAAGGAATATTTCACAACACAAAACACTATCTTGGATTTCTTTACATGCAATCTCAACCTTCCTCGATAGCTTGCATTGTACGCAATACCGAGTTTCACTAAACAACGATATGCAATTAAAATATTATTAAAACAAGCCGTTATGAATAGTAGTACCCACTTTTTGAAATTTTATAAATATTATCTTTCGAAATGGACATAATTTTTTGATTCGGAATATCGATATTATCCTAGGGTGGATTTTTGGTACTTTTTTAAAACATTCCATTTTTGATGAATAGTGAAAACACTAAGCTGCTATTTAAAAACCAACTATTTTATTTAAATAATTATTTAATTTATTTAAAATTATTTTAGTTCAAAATTGATACATAATACCTATATAAGTTCAATGTAATTCATTGGAGTCATTTTATAATAATTTTTGATATATAAAAATTTTTATTGAACATTTCACCTTCTTTTACCCACCTCCTAGGAGAGTTTGAAAATTTACATAAAACATAATTTTACCTCTTTTGTGAGTGGAATTTCAAAAATACGAGAGACACAGTTAACATCAAGGAGTAAAATTTGGTTCAATAAGATAAAAATAATTTTTGGTGAATAGTAACTTTTTACTTTTATTTAATACGGTTAAAAGTGAATATGGTAATTAAGGGTAAAAATGGTATTATTATTATCCTAACACATGTCCTAATTATATTTGATAAGTGTTATTCGACCCAAAACAACCTTCTGGATAAAATATTACCATTTAGGTCCACTTGGATTAGATTAGGACAGTTAATATTATTTTATTTAAAGAAGTGTTAAAATAGTTAAAATCAAAGTTTAATAACTAAATAATTTTTAATATAAGGTTATAAATAAGATAAATTCAACTTTAAGTTTTAATTACGAAGCTAAAAATATTTCCTACATAATGGTATTTTATTTATAATTTTTAGACTTTAAATAATTTAATTACGACCCAATGATGATGTAATAATTACCTTATTAAAGAAATATTAACATAATTGATATTATGAATACCCAAATAAATGTAATTTAAGACTTTTCATGAATTAACTAATTTTATAGGTTAATACGACATATTATTATTGATTTAATTAACTTTGTTTGAACTAATCATGCTGTTAAGATTTTAACAAAAATCAATTACCAAATAGTGTCAAAAATGACATAAAATAGTTTTTTTAAAAAAATATTATATTATTAATTGTCATTTTATTCCTAAAAATATATGGGTCGGAAAAATTACTTAGATAAGGATATATATACTAATAATGAACCACTTGGGGTTCGTTTGGTTTTTTATAGTAAGTTTATTAACCATATAGTGTAAGAAAACAAGAAGACACGGTAAAAGATAAATTATTTAACATAGATATAAATCTAAACGATAAGGTTAAAATAGTAACCTAAACATGTCTAAAATCTATTTTTTATAGGCTTTATACCCATACCCACCTTAGCTTCGAAATAAATCAATTTTGAGCTATTAAAAACCGAATATGGCTTTATTATAACATAATATTTTATGTTTTTCTGAAAGTGCCCCTCTCCTCCCTTATAAAAGGGAACCTCCTTCCTCTCCTCCTCACACCACTTTGAGATTTCAATCTTGGCCAACCCCTACCAATTTTTCTTCTCCAATTCCCTATAAACATCCTAGGGGTCCTGGTATCTTTCAAAGACTATATTTAGTTCCCTAAGAGGAGGTTAAGAGGAGGTGCTTCAAAAAAGATGTAATGTTCGTTACCGATTCTTTCACCTTTATTTCTTCTTATACTTCTTCTTATTTAGTTGTTTGAATATGAAGTAATGACATCAGTTTCACTGATATACTGATATGTTATTATAATTATGAAACAACCCTATTTCACTTTCTATCAATCCAATGGAAAATGAAATCACCGCGCGTGCGTACATACAGAATAACGTCTCCACGCCGTGGTGTAATATGTTTTCCACCACCACCTTACATGGATGTTGATAATGGTGTAAAGAATAACTATATATTATTATTGTAATGTTATATTTATTATGAAATAATATACACACAGTTCAATACAATTCCACGATCATGGGAACGATATCATCGCTCGTGCGTACGTACGACCTACCATCTCCACGATGTGATGCGACTCGTTCTAAATGGTCTTCAATGAATAATGATTATATAAATGAATTTAATGAATAAATATGATATATATTACACTAATACCATTCTGGAAATGAGGCATATATATCATGAAAATAAGAATAAGAGTTTATTCGACAAAACACACATAAGAACAAAAAAAGCAATAAACACCCGAATAACAAGTAGCAATGAAATATTACTAATATGAAGATAAAAATATGAAAATATATGATATCATAACGATTATTAAGATTATTTAATAAGTCAATAACATTATTTAAATCATTATACAGGAGTTTCGGACACGTAGGAATAAAATCAGACCTAAGGTAAGGGAAAATCTCGAAATCTCATTTTTATCTGAGATGGTTTATACATCAGAATTTACTGGGGAATATTTATCATCCACATCCATGTTTCTTAAATATGTAATATTATTTCTATCAACCTAAAATTTTTTAAATCCAATTTTATCCTTCGGTGAGTTTTTAGTAAATTATATGAAAGGAATCTTTTGTCATTTTTAGTGCGAGGTACTTTTTTGACTTTTATGTCCAAAGTACGAGAAAAATGTTTTTCTTTAACATATAAGGAATGAATGGATTTTTAGAACATTATTTCCATGAATATTCATTTCCATGTTTTAATGTTTATTTTTAATAAAATTATTTTAGTTTAAAATTTAAGGCATGTTAAGAAAGGAAAAATGTTTTTGAAGTAGAAAGTATATTTTCCTCAAGAATGAAGTTCAAGTGTTCTATCAAATTTTTTTTCCATCTATGTTAATATAGGGTTCTATTTCTATCCTTATTTTTATATTGATTTGATTATGTTATTATGGAATTAATTTTATGATGTCCTTTTATCTTATATGGATTATGTTATGATGGCATGATGTCTAAGAATTCCCTTTTTATTACATGGGTTATGCTATGATGTATGATTTATGATATTTTGGCACACATAAGAATGGTTTCATTATGGGATGGTTGGGACCTATATCTCCCTCCAATGAATTGGTTAAAGATTTATATCTCATGAGATAAACATGGCAAGAATGGCAGGTTAATCCAGTTCAGTGATATAGGACTGAAACGAGGAGTGAACTTGGTTTAGAAATGGACTTTGTCCGCTAAGATAGTCTTGGCAATGAGTCTTGACTACTAAGAAATTATTCTCTATGATTATGTGTGTATGCCACAAAGTTTCATGTTATGATTATTGGGATTAAATTTCACTACTATGATTTATCCCATGTTATGAAATTTTGTTCTCTTTTGCAGGTTAATATTTTCAAAATGTTATGTTCTTATGAATATGATGTGATTGATATTTATTTTCCTTACCCTTACTAATCATTTGATCTCAACCTTTTGTATGTTTTATTTTCCCCAGGTCAAGAATAAGAGTATTAAGTAAGATATGCCAAAATGGACTCTAGATATGATAAAATAAAAGGGAGAGAGTGTAGATGATTTATGAACCAGTTGTTTATGTTTCCCAGTTTCTAAAGACACTAAACCTATACGGTCCTTTCATGGTTTTGTTATATGTTTTAATAATTGGGCTTAAATTCTGAAGTAATAACAATGTAAGTAGAGTATGGGTTGTTATGTATAGTGGAATTATATGTGATCAAATACTTATGAATTTTGGGTTTAAATCATAGTTAGGATTTTTTTGGGGAATTATAACGTCATTTTTGGTTAAATAGACTATATATAACCTGAGTATTACTGTTGAATTTTGGAGTTTAAAAGTAGTCCTTCTCAATATAAAGGATTATTATTTTTGGGGGATTATATGATCTTTTAATAACAATTTTGGTTTTAGATAATGATTCAAGACATGATGAATATATAGTAAATCTTTTTTGGTCTATGTGATTCACTAGATGTTTATTCCACTGCTTCATGAGTTACCAAGTCATCGTGAATACAAATATTTTTGATAAAAAATGAGATTGTGGTAGAAATTTATTAAAGGATGAGACTCTAATTGAAATGTATGTATGTTTCATTATGTTCTTATTCAAACACTTAAATAAATTCATGAACATTGTGAAAAGGACCTTAAAAAATTACTTTTACTTTTCTTACAGCGAAATCAAATACCATTTATCCCATCATAATTTTCTGGTTATATGATTTTTAACATTATTCTTATCACTTTTTCTATAAATATCTATTTTTACAAGATTGTATGTTTTTATCCTATATTCATGTTTTCCAATATTGAATCCTAGTATGTGTTATCTCAGGTAACCTTTGAGTTTCACTTTCTTACCTTTATAGTGATAGATTTATTAAACCTTTTTTCTGATGTCGGTTTGAAATGAAGTTATTTTGAAAAGTCATTTAACACTATTCCCCTACCTCATTGTCTTCAAGAGGTGGTGAGGGTTACTTGGCCTTAAGCTACATTCCCAAGATGTCAAAGGCTGTCAATAAATTCTTAGGGCTTCGAGAACAAATTGGGGAACACTTTTTCCATAAGAAAAAATCAACCAAACCATCCCCTAACAACCGCTATATGATGCATGTCAATAAAGAATTCAAGCATGTATTCCCAAAAGACAACCATTTTGTTCCACAATAGAACCCAAAACCAATACAATTCAACACAATATCAGTGTACTATGTAGAAGACTACATAAGAGACCCAAAATAAACCAAGACACACTCCATGACTCCACCCCAAGCTCCTTGCTCCAAGCACCACCACATATCCCATGTATCACCACAAACCAATATCAAGGAGATGCCTTACCTTTACCTATGTCTTGGAATACGACATCTATAAAAGCACCAAAGTGCCAAATCGAGGGGTGAGTACGAAAACACAGTAGGTATTCCCCAAATGACTTCCCTACACACACCACATAGATAAAACCATCAGAACATTTATATAAAGTAGTTTATATAAAATAATCATAAGTGAAACAAATAATATGAGACAAACATACCCTTAACAAGCCAAGAAAACCAATGGAATGCCAAACTATCATTCCATAAGACATTTCATCATTTCAAATTAGCACAACAATTTCTATCAAGCAATGCAATGCACCACACTAGGTTCTACAACCCAATACCAGTATAGCAATCATAGAGTCACTTCCGTCCAATCCATTTCATTCTTCTCAAATTTAGTGGCACTTTCTGTCCACTTACCATTGATGGTGAACCTTCCATCCACTACCCATCCCTTTATTATAGTGTTACTTCCCGCCCACTTCCATACAACATTCAAAAAATTCATAACCAAGCATATAACCGACTATGCTCACAAAAATATGCAATTAACCATTTCAATTACATACCTAACAACATCAATAAATCAAAAATTTATTGACAACACCCTTCAACCATTTTTATTCGTCAATTATCATTTCAATAAAACAACGCATTTATTGAAAAACTATTTATCAAGACCACTTATGTAACTCAACAAAACAACCCATTTTAAAATCTCTATTTTAAAATCACAACAAGTGACTTTTAACCAAAAACCCATTTCTTCCCAAATATCCCCAAAACACCACCAAAGGTATTTCCAATCAATTTCACACATAAAAAATTCAATAAATTTTAATGAGAAAAAATTAATTGTAACCAAGTGTCAAGTACATTTAAAGTGTAATTGAGAGGGAAGCCACCTACCTTTAGGGTTATTCCGAAATCGACCCACAAGCTACCACACCTCCTCAAATCTTGTGAAAGCGCCACCAAAATCAGTCTACGTCCCCTTCTCTAACATCAACAGGTCATAAAATCCACACCCAAGGAAACCAAAACCCTAGATCTACATAGAACGGGTGTAGATATAGAAAAACGAGAGAGATAAAGAGATGTAGATCTATATGAAAACAAAAAAAAACCAAGAGGCGAGAATTACCTGGATAAAACCACATTCAAACCACCTTGAAACCCAGTTTGATTTTCTTCCCAAATGTAGAGCTCTCCCATCATCTGAAAATTGGTACTCCGACATGATCCATGAGTGGGAGGAAGAATGAGGGAAAAATGGAATATCCAGAGTGGCCCGAGACTTAAAAACCAAAACATTAAGTGGTCGTATGGTTACCCCGCACAGTTTGGAAAACCATTCCCTAACCATGCGGTTGCCACTATCTCACCCTGGGAATTTCTATGGCATGTGCGTGATGTCAAACAAACCATGTGTCACATATGTTGAGGCCAATGTCATGGGTGCAGAGTTTCCTGGGCTGGCCACATGGTTTGTTTAGACCATGCGCCAACCGTGATCCCTACACAACCTCCCCAAATTTAAAAGTTTTTCCTTGAATTTTCCAAACATCAACCAACCACATCATAAAGCACAAACACACCAAAACAAGGGACACATACCACAAACCGGGGGTACTTCATTCTCCCCACCATTGGACATTCCGTCCTTTGAAAGTATTGAACCGACTCTTTGCCAAAAGAGCTCGGGACATTGCTTGACCATCTCTTTCTCCCGCTCCCATGTATTTTCTTGGATCTGGCCATGCTTCCACAAAAACTGAACCAGACCAATGATTTTACACAACAAGATTTTCCCTTGCCTATCCAAAACCCACACTGGCACAGGAAACAATGAAGAATCCAGCTCTAGATGAACGTGATTTCATCGAATAACATGGACAATATCCGACTGATACTTTTTGAACTGCGACACATGAAACACATTGTGCACCACACTGAACCTCGGTTGTAAAGCTAAATAATAAGCCACCTCACCAACCCACTCAAGAATCTAAAAAAGTTCAAATATACCCCTATGACAACTTTATCTGCTTCCCAACTGACGATGTCCCAACCAAGGATAGATCTTCCAGAAAACATGATCACTCATCTTGAACCACAATGGCCTTCGACGAGGATCTACATACAATTTATTATGACTCTGATTTGTCTCCATTATCTTCCTGATTAACTTGATCTTATCCATAGTCTCTTGGACAATGAATGATCTATCCATCGAGGACTCACCAGTTTCCACCAAACAAAGTGGATAACGACACGACCGCCTATACAACGCATTAATCCGAGCCATATGTATGGATTCATGATAATGTTTATAGTACGAGAACTCAACCAACAATTAGTGCTCCTCCCACATTCCACCAATGTCCATGACACATGCCCACAATATATCCTCCAATGTTTGTATCGTCCTCTCGGATTGAACATCCGTCTTAGGGAGATACGTCGTACTCAAGGTCAATATAGTTCCAAGGGATTGCTGTAAGGATTCCTAGAAACGAGATGTAAACCTTGGATCTTGATCAGATACCATCAAAACTGGAACACCATGCCTCTTTACCACCTACCAGATATATATATTGGAAATATCCTCCATCGTATGAGATTCACAAATTTGAATTAAATGGTCCGCCTTCGTTAGATGGTCCACTGTCACCCAAATGGCATCGTGATTTCTAACCATTTTGGGTGTCCTGTAAGAAAATCCATCTCTATTTTCTCCCACTAAGAAAAAGGGATTGGTAAAGACGCTAACCTTCCCACCGGCCTCTGATGCTCTGCCTTGATCTTTTGGCAAGTCAAGATTCTCAGAGCAAACTTAGACACTCTATTTTTCATACCAACCCACCAGAAATGCACATTAAAATCATTATAGATTTTTTGAATTCCAAGACGAACAACCCACTTGGAATGATTATACTCCCTGAGAAGATTCTCTTAACAAGAAACTGGTATAATCATCCAATTCGGAAAACACAAAACTGAATCTTCATTCAGTTCCCAACCCTCAATGGTCTCGCCACCATTAAGTTCTGATTCATCAATGCCAAGAACATCGATGGCACATTAGTTAGACCAAAGGGCATAACCACATTTGGATAAGGGCCATATCTACTTCTGAAAGATGTTATAGGAATATCGTCCTTCCTCACCCGAAATTGATGATATCCCGACCTCAGGTCAATTGATGTGGCCTTAAAACTCATGTTTTCCGACATCTCTTTAATTAATTTTTATCGATTTAATTATTTATTTTCATAGTTTTGACTAAATAGTGGAACATTTGTATTTTTATTATTAAATCTATAATTTTATCAACTTCAATAAATAATCGTGTATTTTATTCTTTAAGGTAATTAATTTTTTTCTTATATAAATTTTATAGGATAGTAACTTTTTATTTAGTTTGGAAACATTGTCTGTATATTTAATGATTTAACATTTATTATTCAAATAATTAGTTTTTTTTCTCCAATAAATTATTTAATCTTCATCTAACATCAAATGTGTTAATAAATAATTAATTTAATATTACATATTCTAAATTTTTTCATTCTTTTATCAAATCATTAATCATTAATTTAATTTTATAAATTTTCGACACTTATTTAATTTCATTAACATTATTAATTAACATAAATTTATTAATAAAATAAGATTTATCTGATTACATTAATTAATTTAAAACAGTAATATATTATTAATAATTAAACTCTGTTTTATAATTTTTTAAATTTAAAATAACTTTTGTTAATTTAATTATTTCTTTATTTAATTTTTATAAAAGTTTCGATTATAGTTGTGTTTAAAAAGATTTTTTATTTAATTAATGTTTATTACTTAATTAAACTTTCAATTGATTTAATTAAAATTTAGATTTTGTTAATTATCTTGTTCATATTTTATTTGAGTCTTAATTTATTTACTCTGTCTATTTTACAGTTTCACGGTTTCACCCCTGTCACGGTGCCATCACGCACCATGTCCATTTCTTGCTGGCACCGTAACATCCTATTACCGTCTCACTAGAAAATCATGCAACATTTTTGAATTTTACGGTCTCACTATAACAAATATGACTGGGCCACTGTCAATCCCTTTTCACTGTCTCACAACACCTGCCACCACTTTTGGCATCACAGTTCCTTACTCACGGACCCATAGTCACGAAATCCATTGACACGGTAACACCACCTTTAATGTCTCACCGTGCTTCTCACACCAGCACCTCCACTGCACACATCAGTCTTTTCCACCGTAACCCATCATAGTGGCGCTGCTTCCATCCCTCATTTCTCATACCAGTTCCTCAATCCCTGGGTCGACCTGTTGTCTGATCTCCGTTGTTCTTGGGAGAAGTAACCCATCAGCATGTATGGGAGGCTCACCCACAATAAAAGTAGATCTTCCACATTATAACCCCAAGCATTAGAAGTTGTGCGCCATAGAAGACTTCAACCTTAACATAAACCAATGTGCACCACCGACCAGGATGAAAATTAGCTTTTACATTCATCGTCATCACACCGAAATTATTCTCAACATTTTTCTAGAAGTATCATTTGAGATTAGAAGAATAGACACAGACTCAACCATAAATTAAGTGCAACAACATTTCACAAATCAGATTTCCAATTCCAAAGAACCAATTGAACTCTATACTCTATCCCTTCACCAGATCTGGAAATCAAACTGAATCATCATCAGTTGATGTTGAGGTGCACCACCTGCCGATTTTTCGGGGATGGTTTCCCCTTGCTGAGTCTGATTTGAGGACGAGGAGGCGGAACCATGGAAAAAGAATGGAGGGTCCAAATAATCTGTGTTTTTCCATTTGAGGATTCGAGAAGGGCCATCAGTGGGGCTTGTTTCGCTGAAGGCATGAGGGTAGTTGGTTAGAGCCATCACATCATTGCTTTGGGCGGAAGAGGTGAAGATGATGTCGATTCGTCATGGAGCAGAGGAGGAGGCCACCCAAATTTTTGGGATGAAGAAGAAACCCTTCCCTGTTGTGCGCTGATTTGGGGGGGGGGAAGACATATATTAATTAAGAAATTAAATAACAAATAAACGAACAAATTAAATAAAAAATAATTGTAATAAATATGTTTAAAAAAAATTAATGATTGATAATAAATTAACTAAAATATTAAACTAATTAATTTAAATAATAAAACTAAATTATAACTTAATAATAATAATAATAAAATTAATTTATTTAATTTACTTCAAGAATATAATTTAGTTTTTTTCAACTACATATTAATAGTACTAAATCTAATTTAATAATTTAATTAAGAATAATAAATTAAATACTTAATAATTTTACTTATTATAAGATTTAAAAATAAATTAATAATAACAATAATATTTTAAAATAATTATCAATTATGGTATTTATTAAAAACCATTAGTTAATTTTAAATATATATTATAAATTTAGTCTTTAAAAAATAAAATATTAATTAACCAACTTCATGTTTTAATTATTTCATTTTTTTTGCACGTTCATTGAAAAGACGTGTATACGTCCAGATTTACACAACTATCTTAGAAAGAGTTACTTATGTGGTAAAAAATAGTGTGATGTGCTTGTCGCGAAAAAACGCACGTGTGCAGTGAAATAGATTAAGATGAGTTCAGGTCGGTGAGAATTGAGTGGTGACATGTAGTAGGTGATAGAGGGTATTAAAATAGATATGCAATAGAATTTGAGGAAGAATCAAATTCATTATACAAACAGGAGGAAATCATTCGATCATTATTCACTCGGGAGCAGAGTGATAATCAGAGGCGATTCTTAGAGCACTTCTCGGAGAACCATTCCCTATAGACCCAAGGGCCAGGATTACCATCTATTCATGCTAGCAGAGGTAGTTTTATTCCTATATTTTCTTTAAATTATCTTTCTTTATAATTAACTGATTTTATAATATGTTATTGAAATAATTTTAGGCTATATATTTTTGGTTTGGGGTTAAAAATCAAATCTACATGTTAAATTCTTTATCTCTTCTCACTATCATTTTAAATGTGATTGGCATTGATTAGCGTGATTAGTTCTAATTTCATTCAATTTAAACATATCACATGTTCTTAATTTTGTAATTATACATTCATACTGTGAGTTGTAATGTGGATTAATATTCTTGAACATTTAAATTGGAATAAAAGACTACAAAACATACGTCAAGGATGTTCTGTAATCTTTTCCATACTGGAGTTATCAAGTTGATTAATTTGGGAGTGGAGAACTCCAAGACTTATCGGCCTGAGTGATTTCTCTTATGGAAAGGGAAATAAATTACTTTGTTTCTTTGGTATTAGTTTTAATCACTATTGAGAGAAATAATGTTTTCAAAACAAGTAGATTTGATAATTTCCTCGGACATATTTCTCTACATTCTTCTCTTATCAGCATATATTTTTTCTCAATTACATACTGTTTATAGACTTTTTCTTGTTTTGATGCAGGTTTGAACAAAAACGTAATAATATTGTGTTGTTTAATTTGTGACTGATAATAAACAAAATAAAAAATTTAAGAAAGATAGAAACTCAATCCCTCTGCTGACAACAGTTGGGTCTTTCAGTTAGTTTTTAGAAGATTAGTGGTCAAAATATCCTTCCATGTGGGTTCGACCCTGCTTTCCACATATACAATCGTTAGTAGAAATATAAATTTTAAACATTCACTAACTTTAATTAAGGTCTATGTCATGTTTTTGGAACCATTTCTAGGGAACACATGATCCATTACTCAAAAAATAAACTAAAAAATCAAAAATATAAAAATATAAAAGAATTTGAAAAAAAAATGATAATTTAAACAAATACATTTTACTTATTACTGAATTGTTACTACTGAGTACTTTAATGTGATTTTTGTATGAGCACATGATATTCAAATATTAGTCTAGAGCCACTAAACCTAGAAATAAGAAAAACATCTCACTCCTCTATGAAAGAAGAACAAAACTGAAATGGAAAACATAGATAATAGAGTTCATAAACCTAACAACTATCAAAATGAACCACAACACATAGATGAACATGAATGTCTAAGGATGAGTTTATTCCAAATCCCTCATGTTTCATGTAATCCATCATCCATCAGATAATCTCCTAGGGATAGAAACTATGAATTGAAATAGTTACACATTTCTCTATTGCCTACATTTAATGGACTCTCTAATGAGGACTCCCTTTCCTTTATTAGTGACTTCTACAATAATGTGAATCAATTACCTCTAGTAGGACTCACAGAAAGAAAACTAAGAATGAGAGTCTTTTCCTTTTTCCTTAAAGGGAATGCTATGAATTGGTTTCTGAGTCTGGATGAGAATTTTTTTAAAACTAGGATCAAGTGTATTACTCTTTCATTATGAAATTCTATCCCCAAAGATTAAAAGGTGAAATTAAAATTAAAAACACTAGTTATCATCAACAGAATGGTGAAACCATTCATAAAGCTTGGGATAGATTTAGAGATATTCTTAGGCAGTGTCCCCATCATCAATTACCATCTCACCTTCTCACGGACACTTTCTACGAAGGGTTGTCCTCCTCAGGACAGAATCTAGTAGACCAAGATAATACGGGAAATTACAATGATAAAACCTATGAAGAACATAGATTTTTTTAATAATCTTTCACTGAATTCACAACATAAAAATTCAAGATTTAAAAGATTCAAAAAAAATTTTAATTCAAACACTAGTTTCTTGAATGAAACTCAAGCTCATCTGGATGAAAGCACCAACCAAATTTAATCCATAGTTAACCAAAATTCTAAACAAACTATTATCCAACTTGGCTGTCAAAATACCAACCAATCATTAAGATAATAGTGTGTCCAGGGTGGAATGTTTGGGCATACTGAGAACTTTTTTCCTAATTTTGATATTCCATCTCAACAATAAGAAAATTCAAATTTAGTTAAATATGGTCCTAGAATTCCTCACAAAAAAGATCCACATTCAAACAATTATAATCAATGATATAGGAACCATCCAAATCTATCCTCGAAAGATCAAGGCTTAATCAAACAATCTACTACCCGTAATTTCTCTAATCAACCAAGACTGAATTTTCAGAATCAACAAAGGGGTGAGTCTTCAACTGTACATAGAGACAATGATAGTCACATATATTCTAAGATTTATCTAATCATAAATAAAATCAACTATCAAGAATAAATATACATGAATCAGCTAACCAAACATCAAAATCAATATGAGTCAGAAAAAATAAAAATTGATTTGAGGATGAAAAACATGGAAATAAAACATTATCATCTTGCTAGTGATTTTTTGTTTTGGGAAAAAGGTAGACATCATAATACCACTAAACACAATCCTAGAGAGAATTCCGTGGAAGTTGTTACTAGAAGTGGGCTTCATACTCAAACTGATGCTAAAAAACTCACTGAAAATACCCAAAATGAAAATCTTCTTCAATCTGGAAATAAAAATATTCTTTGTTCACATGCTATAAATTCACAGAAAAGTCATGAAAATGATCCAAATTTTAATTTTTCACCAGAAACTCATGCTGAATCTTCATTTAAAAATCAAAAGAATAAAGGAAAGAAATTGATGAAGATGTGAGGGATACACCTACTTTTCTTAAAAAATTTCCCCACCCATCCCTTTTCCTGATAAGCTAAAACCTCAATTTAAAACCAAGGCTAAACTTCATCAGTTCCTTGGTCTCCTCTCATAACATCATGTAAAAATTCCTTTCATTAAATATTTATTTCAAATTCTATATTGTTTTAAATATTTGAAGAAAATTGTTTCCAAAAAAATTATTTGTAATAATTTTCTACTTACAGCCTCCCTGAAGAGTGTAGTGATCTACTCCAAAATAAAATCCAACCAAAATTGAAATACCCAAGATGTTTTTTCATACCATGCACAATAAGAAACTATGATCAGCTTAACTATTTTTGTGATTTAGGTGCTAGTTTTAATATTATCCCATACTCAATTTTTTGATATTTGAGGTTGGTTGATCTTTAACCAACTATATTCATACTACATTTAGCCAATAGATAATTCACTCATCATGCTGGTAGGGTAGATGATTTTCTTATTGGGGTTGGGAAGTTGTCTTTTCCTGCAGAATTTTTAGTCTTTGATATGAAGTCTGTTCAAGAGGTGCCCATTATATTGGGTAGGCACTTCTTGGAAACCTTTTGTGATGTTATTGATGTCTCTAAGGGTCAATTAATTTTTAAAATTGGAGAAAAACAAGAAGAATTTAATGTGTTAAAAAATGTTAAAGGAACAACTCTTTTTTTGAAAACTACTCAATTCCTGAGTCATTCAAGAATGAGAACTCAATTATAAAATCAAAATAAAATAAATATAAATTATCTACTAAAGAAAATAATTCAAAAGCTGAAAATCCTGTTGAATTTATCTTAGAAATAAAAAATTATGTTCAAACACCATATCTAGAAAATATTCCAGAACTGGACACCTATCCAGTTTCTGCTATAGAAGAGTCTACTGTTTCTGATCATATGAGATTTTTAGTGCATTTTATGGTGTTTTTGTAGACACAACCCATGATGAACACATTGATGATATTGAGGTAGATCTTATAAGATAATTTGTTGATTCTTCATTGATAAATTTGTTGAATTTTGATATGGAATGTATGGACAACGTACTACCCACTTTAGATAGTAGTACTGTTACTTCTAGATCTGAGAATGAAATTGATAATCATTCATCTTTTAATACTACTTTCATAAGATATGTTGAAGATAATGTACCTCAGTGGCCTAAGAGTCTTCCTTCTAGTGTAGAACCACCAGTTCATGAACTGAAACCAAACCCTTCTCATCTTAAATATTCATTTCTGGGTGAGAATTCTACTTGTCCTCTCATAATTTCCACTGAAATGAATGAAAACCAAGAGGAAAGATTGTTGAATGTTTTGAAGAAGTGTAAATCTACCATAGTCTTAAAAATAGTTGATATCAAGGGTATTAGTCCCTCATTTTGTATGCATAAAATACCTGGGGAGCCTGACCATTAGCCGATGGTAGAGTGTCAAAGATGGTTAAATTAAAACATGAAAGAATTTGAAAGAGAAGAAGAGATCAAACAACTAGATACTGTAATGATATATCCCATTTATGATAGTGGTTGCGTCAGCCCTGTCTTGGTTTTCCCCATGATGGGAGGATTCACTGTAGTTAAAAAAGAAAAAATGAAGAAGTCCAAGTTAGAAAACCACAAAATGGGGAGTCTGTATATATTATAGGAAGCTTAATGTATCTACTTGGAAGGACCATTTTCCAGTGCCCATCATGGACCAAATGCATGATAGGTTTACTAGCATTGAGTTTTTCTGTTTTCTGGATGGGTATTCTGGTTACAATCAGATTCATGTTGCTTCATAGGATCAGGAAATAACCACATTCACATGCCCATTTGGAAGATATTCCTACAGGAGGATTCCCTTTGGGTTGTGTGGAGCTACAACCACCTTTCAAAGGTGTATTATAACTATATTTTCAGATATTATTGATATAATTATTGAGGTTTTCATGGATGATATCTCCATTGTGGGTATTAATTTTGATACTTGTCTTGGAAATCACGAGTTAGTCATCGAGAGATGCATTGAAACCATACTTGTTATAAATTAGTAGAAATGACAATTCATGGTCACAGAAGGTAGAATGTGTGGTCATAATGTGTCCAAAAGAGGTAAATAATTTGATACTACTATGATTTATGTTATTCAAAATCTACCTCCTCTTGTATATGTCAAAGGTGTTAGAAGATTCCAAGGGAAAGTTGGTTTCTACCGATTATTCATAAAAAATTCAAAAATAACTAAGCCCTTGTGTTCTTTGTTGGTCAAGGATGCACCTTCAAACTTTGATCAAAACTGTTTGAAATCATTTAACCTTCTTAAAGAGAAACACACTATATCACTAATTATCAGTGCACCTGATTGAAGACTACCTTTTGAGATTATGTGTTCTTCTAGTGACATGGATGTTGGTGTTGTCATTGGACATAGGAATGATAAGAAGTTTTGTGTGGTGTATTATGCTAGTAGATAGCTATATGATGACCAAAATAATTATACCACTACTAAAAATAATTTTTATCCATCATGTTTGATTTATATAAGTTTATATGGTACTTGTTAGGATCAAATGTCATTTCATTCACATATCATTCTACATGAAAGTACTTTTTTTAGAAAGGAAACTAAACCTAGGCTGAATAGATAGATTCTATTGTTAAAAGATTTTAAATATGAGATTAGGGACAAGTAGGGAACTGAAATTTTAGTTGCTGGCCACTTATACAGGATTCCTCTTACTCAATCTCTATATGAATATCCTAGGGAGATATACTCTTACATTCCTGATGAGAGACTGCTTACCGTGTCAATCAAACTATTTGCTTGGTTTTCTAATTTTTTTCCAACTTCCTTGCAGCGGGATCCTTTCCCAAGAATCTTTCTAATAACCAAATAAATAAATTCTTTTCTGAACATAAAATAATACCATGTGGATGATCCTTTGATGTTTAAGAGATTTGCTGATTTTATCCTTATGAGGTGTGTTCATAAGTAAGAGATGTTTCCTGTCTTATAAAATTGTCACTCTTCACCGTAGCAAGGTCACCATGTTAGTGAGAGAACTTCTTATAAAGTCATAGAAATCTGGTTTTTATTGGGGTACTTTTTTTATGGAGGCTAGGATCATTGAAGTTGCCTGTGACAGATGTCAGAGGCTAGGAAATGTTGTTATGAAGCAAGAGTTACCCCAAAATAAATTATGGAAATATAATTTGTTTATATCTATTGTTTATATTTCATGTGTCAATTTACATCATCTCATGGGAATGAGAATATATTTGTTGTTGTTGACTATGTTTCGAAATGGGTTGAGGTAGTGGAACTGCCAAAAAATGAAGTCAATTATGTAATAAAACTTGTGGAGAAGAACATCATTACAAGATTTGGAGTCCCAAGAGATTTTATAACTGATAATGGAACACACTTTAAGAACTATAAATTTAAATATTTAGTGGAAAAATATGGTTGTGTTCATAAAACTACTACTCCTTATCATCCACAGTCAACTGGACAAGTGGAGATTTCAAATAGTGAATTGAAACAAATACTTGAGAAAATTGTTTCAAACTCTAGGAAAGACTGTTATCTTAAATTGGATGATGCTTTAAGGGCATATATATGTACTTTCAAGACCCCAATAGGTATGTCTCCTTACAAGATTATGTTTGGAAAATGTTTTCATTTACCTATGGAGTTGGAACATAAGTTTTATTGGGCAGTTAAGGCTCTGAACCTTGATTTTAAGAGTGTTGGTGAGAGGAGGTTACTTGAGTTGTGAACATGAGGAGATTAGAGGAGAGAGTTTTGATGATTCAAGTTTTTATAAAGAGGGGACTAAAATCATTCATTATTCTATTGTACAAACCAAATATTTTAATCCTGGACAAAAAGGTCCCCCTCTTTAACTCTAGACTTAAACTCTAGACTTAAACTCTTTCCTGATAGGTTCAAGTCCAAGTGGTCTAGACCATTCACTATAGAAATATTTCGGAATAATGGATCTATTGAAATTATAGGAGATGAGAATAAACCGATGTTAGTCAATGGGTATAGAGTGAAACTTTATTTTTATGTACAACCAAAGGGATTGGCTACCTTTACTATGCTTGAAAATTGTTCTTGAATAAAGTCAGGATGGGGTCTTTAAATCTAGCACTATATGGGAGAAAACCCATGGGTTTTCTTTTGTTCTCAATAAAAAATGGAAATTAAATAATGTATAGGTAAAAACATTAAATTCTATGCTTCATAGAAGTCAACCCATTCTCTACCATTATTCTCGTTTTTGTATTGTTTTGTGTTAAATAATGTGCTGCTTTGTTGTATTCCATGTGCACTATCTCTGATTTATTTTTTTCCCTAGTTTATATGTTGTGTGTTTCTAAGATAATGATGATATGTCATTTAAGGAGTGGAATTACCATGCTAAAGGAGTAATGGAAAATATAGTCAAGAAAGTATCTTTATGTTAATTTTTATTTCATTATCCTTCTCTTTAATGCTATAGAAAAAACATGTTGCATGTCTTGTATGAAAATAAATCATTCTTACCTAAAAAATTTTGTTGCATTTTTATTTCCACTAACAAAGTATTCTTTTTATTTAAAAAATCTGCGTGTTCCTATTACAGTGAACAAAAATTCATTGTTTAAAACCCAATCACTACTAAAAATTAAGTGCGGATGGTTACATGCTTGCTGATAGATGTGTTTTTCAGTAGAAATGATTAGTCTATAGGGTGTTTATCTTTCATAATTCTGCTCTATTTAACATCCATTTGGATCATACTTTGTTAAAATTCATACACCCAATTAATTTTCCACCCACACCTTATATGCTTCTTTTGAGCTATATTGAAAATATTTGTAACTCGACCGAAATGTTAAAGGGTGTACTTGTTAATGAACCTTCTGTTAAGTTATTCATTGCGGCAAACAATATTTTTTTACTTTATTGATACCCTTTATACATGTCATATATCAACTCTATTGAATGTTTGTTTTAAACTTTAAATGTCAAATTTTTCATCTCCACTTTAGAAGTCAAAATTGGGGACAAAGTTGGATTTTAAGTGAGGGAGAGGGGGTCAATTTCTGACAATGATAGAGTGTGCTTAATTGTTATCCCATCAATTCGAACTGCAACATGAATATTTTTTTTCAAAGAAGGATTCATTTTTACAAAATTATTGCACAATTTTAGGCTTTACAATGTATTCAAATGGATCATGCCTTAAGACATGTACCATTTTGGAAGTTAATATTTTTTTTGAATTTGAAATTAGTTATAATGGATGATTTCAGACTGATCTATCATAGTTATCTAATTGAACTTTTGGATTAGGAATTATTCATGAGAGTGACATGGGTGATCTTTAAATGGAATTATGATAAAAAATCCTAGAATTTGAAATTTGATTTTGATCATAGGTAACTCATTATTTTCTTTTATTTATTAAAGTAACTATCTTAATGCGTCTATATGAGTTATTTATGATATAAATCTTTTGAAACAGGAGTAGTTAAGAATTTGGGATCCCATAGTGAGTCTCTGAGACCCTAGATGCTGGGTGCGTTTATGTTTAATATAAGACCTATGTACACCCTGAATAGGTGCATTGCACAGTGCATAGCACATAATACATGGCTTGGGAAAAATAAAATAAAGTGTTTAGGGTAAAAAACGAGTTCATTAAGGTGAGAGGAATAATGAACTCCAAATAAAGAAGGGTTTTATTGGTTTATATGGGATCCATTTGGTTTATATGGCACCACTTCCATCCCCCATTTCTCATACAAGTGCCATAATCCCTGGGTCAACCTGTTGTCTGATTCCCACTGTGTAGTGGTAAAGTAACTCATCGGCGTGTAAGGGAGGCTCACTCACAATCAATGTGGATCTGCTACATTAGAACCCCGAATATCAGAAGCTACGCGCCACAGAAGACTTTAACCTAAACATAAACCATTCCACGTCGCTGACCGAGATGCAAATTACCTTCTACCTTTACTTTCATCACACCGACATTATTCTGAAAGTTTTTTTAGAAGTAACATTTGATATTAGAAGAACAGATGCAGACTCGACCAGAAAATAAGTGCAACAACATTTCACAAACCAGATTTCCAATTTCAAGGAACCAATTATACTATAAACTCTAACCCTTCACCAGATCTGGAAACAAAATCGAATCATCATCGGTTGATGTTGAGGTGCTCCACCTGCCGATTTATCCAGGATGACTTCATCTTCCGGAGGCCTATTCGAGGACGAGGATGTGGAATCGAGGGAAAATAAGGGAGGACCCAAAAAATTTGTGTTCCTCCATTTTAGGATTTGAGAAGGCCCGTCATAATGGCTTGTTGTTCTAAAGGTAGGAGGGTAGTCGGTTAGAGTTGTCAGTTGATTGCATTGGGAGGAGGAGCTAAAGATGATGTTGAGCCTCCATGGAGAAGAGGTTGAGGCTACCAAAATTTTTGAGATGAAGAAGAAACCCTCCCCTATTGTGCGCTGATTTGGAGGGGGTATAAGAGATGTGTTAATTAAAAAATTAAATAACAAATAAACAAACAAATTAATTATAAAAATAATAATTATAAAAATGTTTAAAATTAATTAATGATTAATAATAATTTAACTAAAATATTTAACTAATTGAATTAAATAATTAATCTAAATTGTAACTTAATAGTTATAATAATAAAATAAATTTAGCTAATTTAATTTAAGAATATAATATAGTTATTTTAACATAATTTCAACTGTATTAATACTAATTAAATAATTTAATTAATAATTATAAATTAAATACTTAATAATTTTAATTATTTTATGATTTAATAATAAATAAATCATACTAATTATATTTATTAATAGTTAGAAGTTAAGATATTTATTAATTAACATTAGTTAATTTTCAATAAGTAATATAACTTTACTCTTTATAAAGTAAAATATTAATAAACTTTATTCGTGTTTTAATTATTTTATTGTGTTTTTCTAGGTTCATTCAAGAGATGTTTATATGTCCTGATTCACAAAAAATAACTCAACATAAGTTAGTTATGTGGGAACAAATAGTTTGACGTTCTTGTCGCGAAAAAATGCACGTGTGCGGTGAAAGAGAGAAAGACGAGATCAAGTCTGTAAAAATTGAGTGGTGACATGTAATAGATGAGGGTGTGTATTAAAATAGAGATGTAGTAGAATTTGAAAAAGACTCTGATTTATTCCACAAACACACTAGAGGTGGGAGTAATTAGTTCTATCATTATTCGCTCAAGAGCGGAGGGAGAACCATCAAAGATTCATGGAGCACTTCTCGGAGAACCTTTCCCTAGAGACCCAAGGGCCAGGAGCTGCTGCAATTCATGCTAGTCGAGGGATTTTTCTTATTCTGTTTTCTTTCAATTCTCTTCCTCTGTAATTGAATGATTTTAGTATACATAATTGAATCAATTTTAAGTTAAATATATTCATTTGGGGGTTTAAAATAAAATCTACTGGTTATCTTCTTTATCTCTTCTCACTATCATTTTTAATGTGGTTGGCATAGATCGGTGAGATCAGTTCAGATTTCATTCAATTACAACATATCACCTTCTCTTAATCTTGAAATTATACATTCATACGGTGTGTTTAAATGTGGATTAATTTTCTTGAACTTTTAAATTGAAAAAAAACTACAAAACATTTGGCGAGTTTGTTCTATAATATTTTTCAAACTGTAATTATCAAGATGATTAATATAGGAGCGGAAAACACCAAGACTTTTTAGCTTGATTGATTTATCTTCTAGAGAGGGAAATAAATCAGTCATTGTCAGTGGTATTAGCTATAATCACTATTTGCAGAAAGAATGTTTTCAAAACCAGTGGAGTTGATATTCTCCCCAGACATATTTTTCTAGATTGTTCACTTATCATAAAATTTCTTTCTATGTTACTTATAGATTTTAGCTTATTTCGTGCTTCGATACATTTTAGAACAAAAACATAAAAATATTGTGTTCTTTCATTTTTGCGTTATAAGAAACAAAATAAAAAAGGTTGAATGAAGAAACTCAATCCCTCTGCTGAAAACAGTAGGGTCTTTTAGTTAGTTTTTAGCTGACTAGGGGTCAAAATAGCCTTCCAGATGGGTTTAACCCCACTTTCCACATATACAGTAGTTAGTAGGAATATAAATTTTTTAAATTTGACCAACTTCAATGATGGTCTAGGTCATCGATTTTAGAGAACCACTGGGCTCACCTCAAATTGTCGAACTAATCATCAATTTGTTGAAGTGGATATCTGTTCTTTATCATAACTTGGTAATGTATACGATAATCAACACAGAGCCTCAATGTCCCATCTTCCTTTTTTCACAAACAACACTGGTGCTGCACACATAGGTGTGCTTGGACGGACAAATAATTTTTTTTCTAACTCTTCCAAATAGACTTTTAATTCCCACAATTCTGTAGGTGCCTTTCGGTAAGATTGAAGTGAAATAGGACTGGATAGCAGAGGGAGATCAATCCTAAACTCCACTTCTCTTATGGGAGGTAACCTAGTGAATTATTCGGGAAAAACATCCATGAACTGATCCACCACTACCGGAAGAACACTCTTCTCAACACCCTCACCAATTCCAATGACAACACCGCCAACTAATACGATAACATTCCCCCTACTAGTGACAACAAACTCGTTTCACCCTACCTTCCATTCATCTCTCCTATAAAGAGATTTCTAATGCCATTGTGTGTCATAAAATCCATAGTTCACACATTATAGTCGATGTGGTCCCGAAACACCACCAGCCAATCCATTCCTAGGATTACATCATACCCATCCATCTCAAGAATTAAGAAATTCCACATTAGCTCAACCTCTCCCCCAATGACACAACATTCTCTACACAAGAAGACTCGACAGTCTCTTTGAACCATAGGATTTTGATGTTTCAAAACTGAAGACATCATTTCTACCATTAAACCTAGAAACTCAACAACATGTGCAGCAATAAAAGAGTGTGAAGCACCTTCATCAAACAAATTTTGCATCAAAGTAGAATTTAAAAGAATTGTACTTTGCACCATGTATGGTCCTGACTGATCATCCATCACAACCTACTCAGCTCCAAAAAATGTCTTGGTTGCCATAATCTACTCTTTATTTCCTTGCGGAGGAGTTATGGTGTTCTGAGAATAACCATGACTAACTTTTCTCTACTGATAAGGTGTATTATGTTGTCCCTATCCCATCAAAGCATACAACGTTTGTTATCCCTGGCGAGTGTCATGTGAAACCAATCTCAGAAAATTCTACAATATCACTGAAAATTCCCCTTCTTCTTTAAATTGTGGCATGATCTAGGTTGTGTCATACAGTATTTCTTGATGTCTTTCGTAGAGCCATGCTAAAAAATCTAGGTTTTATCTAGGGCTTCAGAGGAAGATTTACCGATCCTGTCGTCAGATTCTGTGCCATACTCACACCCTGGGAATATTTTCCCCTACTCCTCTTCAACCCAGCATTAGAGTTCCCACTATTCTTTATGGGTACCACCATTATTCCTCCTCCCGGAGCTCCCAACATATCCCGCTCAGCCAACGATGCTTGATTCACCATCTCTGTGTAATCACTGAAACTTAGCACTACTATTTTTGAAAGGATCTCTTGTCTTAACCAAGATTCAAAGATCCTTGCCCTCAATGATGTGCTACCCACCACCTCGTGTGCAAACCACACTAAACTCATAAACATAGCTATATACCCCATCACATATATATTCTCTTGCTTCAGACTGAAGAAATCAGTTGTGCGCTGAATTCTTAACGTATGTGGGTAGAAATTTTTATTAAAAAATTACTCAAAGCCTTCCCATGTCATATTTTGGTCTGTTCCTACATGAACTACCAACTCCCAACACTGAAGAGAAAGACCCTCTAACTTATATGTTTCTATATTTACTTTTAACTCTACCGGCGTCTGCAAGAATTTGATAATTCTGTTCATTCTGGATAGCCATACATCTGCCCTATCTGGGTCCGAATCACCCCTATAGATGGGTGTATCCTGCGTTTGAAACTGATCCCCATAATCAACATGTTTTGGTTTTTCTGCTCTATTTACACTTCCCAGAGATTTGAAAGCATGCACTATGCTCTGGACTAACTGTTGGTTCACCTGGTGCTTAGGTGTAATAACGTTCCCATCGACCACTACCGGTTGGCTCTACGATGCCTACCTAATGCCATTCCCATTAAAATAAAACAAACAACCATGAGTATCACTTCTGTAGATATCAAGAATTCCTATTTCAAATCGCATTACACAACACATTCACAATGAGGCTTTCCACCATTCCACATTTTCCATGTTTAGCCATTTTTGTAAACCAAACCATTTTCAAAATTCAAAATTTATTCAGATTACAATTTCACACATTTGAAAAACCATTTCTCAAATCATCCCATAAATCATTATGCCGAATGAAATATGAATCGTAGAGGGATTTCATTTCTATAATATAGGCCATGCACAACTCATTGGTTACACCCACGACAATGACATTGCCAATTCCTATTAGTGTCTCCAAAACAATTATGTACCCAGCTCCCTGGTAACATGAAATTCAGCATAAACGGGTTAACTACATCCTTTTATGATATAAATTCCATGTTCCGACATTCCTATTCCTTTCTACCATCCTGATACAAGGAATATAATACAACGTATGTCAACTCCAAATCTGAGAATCAACTCCAAAAGACCAAACATGTTGATACCGCTAGTAACAACCCACCCCTACCTTATTGGATTGAGGAGGCGGTGAGGGTTACATTGCCTTAAGTGACATTCCAAAGGCGCTAAAGGCTGGAAATAAATGCCGACGGCTTCGAGAACAAATTGGGGAAATACTTTACCTTATGAAAAAACCAACCAAACCATCCACTAACCCCCACTATATGATGCGTGTCAATAAAATATTCAAGCATGTATTCCTAAAAGACAACCCAGTTGATCCACAATACAACCCAAAAAAATACAATCCAACATGATATCATATTACTTCATGGAAGAATAAACAATAGGCCCAAAACAAACCAAGACACACTTCACAACTCCACCTCAAGATCCTTACTCCAAGCACCACTATATCTCTAAAGAATCACCACGAACCATTATCAATGAGATTCCTTACCTTTACCTGTGTTTCAAAATAAGAAATCTAAAAAAGGACCAAAGTTCCAAAGTAGGGGGTGAGTACTAATACACAGTATTTTTTCCCCAAATGACTTTCGTACAAACGCTGATAGGATAAAACCATTACCACATTTATATAAAGCAGTTTATATAAAATAATCACAAGTGCAACCATTACTATAAAAAAAACATACCCTTACCAAGCCAAGAAACCCAAGGGAAAGCCAAAAAAACATGCCACATGACATTTCATCATTTCAAATTAGCACAAAAATTTCCATCTAGCGAAGAAATACACCACACATGGTTCCACAACCCAATATTGGTTTGACAACAACGGTGGTACATCTGTCAAACCCATTTTTTCCATCCCAAATATAGTTGAACTTCCCGTCCACTTACCATTGATGGTGGCCCTTCTATCCACTACCCATCCCCTTATTATAGTGGTACTTCCAACCCACTTCCACATAACATTCAAACAAGCCAAAACCAAGCATATAACCCACCAAAGTCACCAATATATGATATTAACAATTTCAATTACATGTCGAACCACTTCAATTAATCAATCATTTATTCAAAAAACCCTTCCACCCTATTTAGACTCCATTTACATTTTAAATAAACAACCCCTTTATTGAAATAATATTTCACAAGACATATTAAGTAATTCAACAAAACAACCCATTTTAAAACCTCCATTTTAGAATCACAACTAGATCATTTTACCCAAAAACCCCTTTCTTCCCAAAATTCCCCAAAACACCACCAAAGGGATTTCCAATCAATTTCCCCCATAAAAAACACAATTAATTTTAAGAAACACAAATTTATTGTAACAAAGCATCATGTTCTAGAAAATTAGAGTCGAGAGTGAATTCACATACTATTAGGGTTATGATGAAATCAACCCATAAGATACCACACTTCTTGAAATCTGGCGAACGAGCCACCAAAATCGCTTTGTATCCTCGTCCCTAAAATCCAAAAGTCTTAAAATCCACACCCAAGTCAACCAAAACCCTAGATCTAAACACAATGGGTATAGATCTAGAAAACTGAGAGTGATAGAGATGTAGATCTAGAGGAAAACACAAAGAAACCAAGAAGTTGGAGATACCTGGGAGAAACCACCTTCAAACCACCCGGAAACCCCCTTTGTTTTGCTTCCAAAATGTGCTAAAGAGTTCCCCCAACCTATGAAAACCTGAACACCCACGCGAGCCACGACTGGGAGGATGAATGAGGGAAAAATGGGAAATCCCAAGTATCCTGGGACTTAAAAACTGAAACTTTAAGTGGCCGCACGGTTACCCCACACAATTTGGAAAACAGTGCGCCAACTGTGTGGTTGCCACTGTCGTACCCCAGGACATCTCAGAGCTTGTCCAAATGGTCTGAAAAACTATACACCCCTACCCAACCTTCTAAACATTGAATTTCTTTTCCATAATTATCCAAACTTAAACAAACAACTTCTAAAACCACAAACGAACTGAAACAAGGGTAACATACCTCAAAGAGAGGGTATTACAAGTCACACCCTTGTTACCAACACCATCTTAAAATTCCTAGGATGAAATTTTTTAATAGGGTGAGGATTTAATATCTCGTGTTTCAAGAAAGAAACACTTTGTTCAATAACATACACGATACAAAACAACGACCCTAAATGAACAACTAAATAATATTATTTAAATTATACCATTAATATCTAGCTGTCAGAATGGAGGTAATGAATAAAATCAAATAATTATAAAAACATGGGTTTCCCAAGTATAAACAATTATTCATTGTTTACCAAATTTATTATAAGTGGAAATAAAAAACAATTGTATATAATGGATGTCTTTTAATAAAAACCTATTTGAATGTGAAAAATTGTTTTTATAAAATAATATCACTATTTTTTGTATTTTTATATGTTATATATTCAATTTAATGTTTAAAATTTCTCTTATATTTGTTCTATATATTAGATAAGAATATATCCAATTTTTTGGATAAATGATTTGTTTTAATAAAAATATAGTTTTACAACCTTTTGATGGAGAAACCTTTTTAAATCTAATTTTTGTCAATTTTATATGTTAAATTTTAAAATATAATATTATTATTTATATAATAGCCATGAAAATTTAATTTGGTTGACTTTTTTTGTACTATTCTTATAAAAATTATATTTTAATAATTAGTGAAAAATTTCGGTATTTTAATTCCAAAATTTCTTTTTATCTAACTTATTTACATTAGTAAATTTTCTATTTAATTTTTTTTAAAGTTCATTTGGATTATTTTAATTATTATTTAATAATATTTAGGTCATTTTATGTAATTTCACATTTAAATTGGCAATAAACACTTGACAATATTTTATAGTTTTCTCAAAACCCGTTTTCTCATTTTGACAATGTGATTCCATTTTAAATAAATTATTGAAACATTTTAGTTTTATATTTGTAATATTGGATTTCATATTTTTATAAATAAAGTCCAAATTATGTAAATATATATCTTTTTGGTTTGTATATTATGAATAGTAACTTTAAACAATTATTTTCATTTAACACGGTTAAAGGGAAAATTCGGTAAAACATAATAAAAGTAAAATTATAATAATATAAAGCTACACTAACTTGTTTCCTAAAACTATTGGAGGATATATGGACAAACATTGACATCCTTAGGTGGATTTTAGGACCCCATGGAGCTACTTGTTTGTGATAATGAAAAGTTCTGAAAATTAATTTAAAATAAAGAGAAATATAACATAAACATGTATCTTTTTACAATTGTTTTTAATATAGGGTTATATAACTTGTCTATTTGACTATAAATATTCATTATAAAGATATAAATATTTCCTACATCATGTAATATTATTGATATTTTTTAAACAAAAAATAAATCAATTTAATTATGACAAAATGATGATGTAGAGATTACCTTATTGATGATTGATTAAAATAAATGATATTTTAAATATAAATATAATTTTAATTTTAACATTTTGATTCCAGAAACTAATTTTATTTATTATAATGAAATTTAAAATATTATTTAATTTTGTTTTTTCAAATTAATCATATTTTTGACTTTAAAAAATCTATAACTAAAATGTATCAAAATTGACATAAATGAGCTTTTAAAAAATTATATTTTATTAAATGATAAAATAGTCATAAAAATCAAATATTGTGAAAAATGAGAAATAAAATATTAAAATAATTATTAAATATAAAATTTATGTACTCTTGGAAAATAATTGTCAATATATTAACCATATATTAAAAAAATAAAAGAAAACTTGGTAAAAGTTAATTTATTTAGCTGATGGTTAAAGCCAACTGATAAGGTAAACATTGTGACATAAACATGTATAAAATTTTTTGGTTTAGAGGGTTTTGAAAAATAATAATTCTACCCTCGAAATATATCCCTTTTTAGCTACTATAATTCAAATATCAATTTATAATGAAATAATATTTCAAGAATTTCTTAAAGTTACCATCCTCCCTCTTATAAAAAGCCACAACTTATACCCAATTAATCACATCTATCAAGCCTTTTAGCTCTACAAAATTCTACAAAAATATGATCCCAATATCCCACACATCCTAATTGTTTCCATAAATTGGGAATAAAGAAATTCAAGGAATCTTTTTGCCTCCAATCAAAAGAAGTTACCACATTTAGAAGAAACGTATTCACTTAAGGTCCTTTTATTTATTTTCTTTTTTCGACCACTTACCCTATCATTATTCCATTATTTTATATCCACCCTAGTATAATAAATATAATAATATGTTTTTATGATAATCTGTATAACTATACTTACCCACACCGCCATATAATGGATATAGAATATTTTTTTTCTGTGTACGGTGAACTATTGTCTCACGAAATGATGAATGTTCAATTTTTTCAAACCACCTCTCATTGTGGAGATTATGACTGAACTGTATTTATATGTGATATATATTTTATTTATACTTTCTCTGTGATTTTTTATTTTTTGTAAATCAAAATGTAATTATTTTGATAATGTGTAAATACAACAATTTCATTTTAGAAAATGTGGACTACATCCCCCTCAAAGTTATATTACCCATTCATGCCATACATGGAATGTATAAAGGAGGGTTTTAATGAAATTATGTTACTTATATGACATATAAATTACACTATAATTATAATATACCTATTTATCATTTATTTTTCATTACATTAATATGAAAAAGAAATGAAATTAGTTCTCATGCATAGGTATAAACTAACATTTCCATGAATGACGAATTTCATATCATATCACAAAATATTATTGATTAATATAAATAAATATATATTAGAAATATATAATATTTAAATAATTATTAATATTATCTAGATTATGGAATTTTTACCACATGGACAATTTGTAATAACAACAAAGTCATTTTTTGACACATGTACTGAACATCGACGAAACGTCCAATATGAACTCAAAAAATTAAATAATTACAATAACATGGAAATAAGTAATATAAAATCAAACAAATCAAAAATATTATGAATCAAGTATAAATTAAGCTAAATTTAATATTCATTAATATAACGAATAAAAGTGACAGGTCGGTCTAAGGGTAATGGAATTTCATAACCCAATTTCCATTCCTTGGGTTGATCTTCTACTTCGTGATTATGTCTGCTATCATTATGTGAGAAATGAATTTTAATATATTATCTTTTATATATACATGATTTATGGGGATTTATAATGAAGAAAAATAATTGATCTATTTTATTAACAAAATGATCTTTTTAAAGGAAATCTTAACTCAATCTTAGTTTATAGTGTTAAAAATTCATGTCATTGGTTCTGTTTTTCATAGAATATATGTGAATGACCATAGATTGTTTTGCACTTATTGACCAATTATATGGGGTGTATTTATATTTGTCAAAACAAAATTATTTCATTTATTTACCTTGAATCTAATGATACTATCTTTGTAAGTAACTATTTATAAATCTCTTTTCATTGAGGCTTATCTTGGTATCATGCACCTTTATAATCATATAAAGTGTATATACAAGCCTTTGGAAAATTTATTTAATGAATTTCTATATTCTCATGATATTTAATGTTTAATTTTATGTTATTAATGAATAGTTTTTATTCATGTATTTACTAATTGGTAATGTATTGTTTAACTAAAACATCATTTTAATTGTTTTTATGATTTATTCTTATAAATAATCCTCATTAATGTATGTGTTTAAAAAATGGGTTTAATGATTTAGTTATATGGAAATTAATTTTATAAAAGGATAATTCCTTTAAAATTTTCAAATTTCTTTGGAACACATTGATTCGAAAATATTCTTTTAAAATGTCTTAAATTCCTTTTTCAGAAGGACTTTATTTTATCAAAATAATTAAGTGACATATTATGATTGCAATGTGGAAATGTTATTTTTTTCTATTATACATTATTTATATGTTATTATTATGATAGGGTTATAGTGTTTTTTTATGTATATGGGTTGTTCCATGATGAACCGAGGGCGGGTGAGCCCGTGATAGCTCTACGATGCAATGGGAAATTTCACAGAAGAAAAGGGTATGGTTTTCTCCAAATAGATTCAGAGAATATATTGTGATTCGTATTCCGAACATAACCCTGAATGTTACTTCCTATATAGCTATTAATGATAAAATTTATGTATTATAGGGATTCCATTTGTTATCCTTATGATTTTTGATTTCTATAATGTTTTTATTAATCTTTTAATTATGTGATGTAAGATAAATAATTTATGTTTTATTGGTGAAAATTGTGATTTTGTAAAAATATTTTCATGTGTTTTAAATATTCATGGAATAACAGTTTTATTCCTTATTTTATATTCTTTATTAATATGTTTTTCCCATAAAATTTTTTTTAAATGTTTTACATATGGTATAAGGATATGTATGAGAAAGGAAGAAGTTGGGATGATTTTTATCATGAAAATGAAATAATGTTTTGTTTAAAGGGTTTCCTTTGGTGAAATAAACAGTTACTAAGTGTAACTGTCCACTTGAAAGGTCTTGTTATATTATATAATTAATATATCCTAATTTTCTAAAACATGTTATAGTTATTTTATGCTGATTTTATCTCAATATTTTCATGTTATAAGTGTTCTATATTTTTTGAAAAAAGAAAACACGCAGACCGTGTAACAACCCGTCATGTCAGACAAGGCTATGGGAATCAAAACCAAAAACAAAGTGTGATAGACCTTTATCAAGTACCACTATACTAAAATAATTTCCTCAAAATTATGAATTATTATCTTTAGAAAAATGTTTTTTATGGATTAATAATAAGAATATTTTTGGAACTTATATATTATCAAATTGATATCCTTAGTATAAGAAAATGATTTGGGGATTAAGTGATTGATTTTATTATAGAATATGTTCACTATTTTGGAACCCCTATACTCTTATGGAAAATATAATACTATGGGATTTTATTTTAGGAGTAATGGTAGAATTTTATTTTGGAGGAAGCTATCTTTTTATTGTGGAGTTATGGTGATTTAGGTTATTTATGGAAATGAATATCCAATCATGGATAATATGTGATTAGGTTAATTAGATTTTAGTAATAGATTTTATGTGTAGTAGATTTTATATGGAGATAATTGTTAAGATTTATCATGGAATACTATGTGATAAAATCCTTCTGAATTTTGGGTTTCAATCTTATTTTGAATTTTTTTGGGGAATTTTAGGGACATTTGTTGGTTTGATGTTCTAGGTAGAACCTGGGTATTATTGTTGATATTTGGAGATTAAAAGCCTTCCTTATCCATATATACGATTATTATTTTTTGGGCGGATTATATGATATTATAAGAACCATTTTGATTTTGGTAAATGTTTCAAGACAGGATGAATAGATTGTTAATCTTTTGTGGTTTATTTGATTCTCTATAAGTTGATTCTACTACTTTATGTGTGACCAAATCATCTTAAATAGTATTTTTTTGGAGAAATGATGAGTTTGTGTTAGAAAATAATTACAGGATGAAACTATAATTGAAAAAAATAATGTTTCCTTATGTTATTAGTCACACTCTAAAATAAATTCCTTAACATTATGAACATGAAGTTGAAACAAAAATATTGACCGTTTACTTTTCCTTTTGGGAAATCAATGACCCTTTATCCCATCAAAAGTTTATGATTTTCTATTTTCTAACATGGTCTTAATCGTTTTTTCTAGAACTCTCCATCAGAACAATATTTTTTAGTTTCCTCCTATATCCTTGTTTTTCATATATGTAGTAATAGTATCTGTTATCCTGGGAAACTTTTGAACTTCTCTTTCTTTAATTTAATGTGATTGTTTTATTAGCCCTTTTTCTGATGTCATTTTTCTATATAGGGTTTTTAAATATTCATACCCTTGTTTTGATCCCCAAATTAAAATTGTGATGATTCAATTTATTAGTGGTTAGAGGATGTAATATCTTTAGTTTTAAGAAAGAATCAATATGTTCAATAGCATAAATGATACACAACATCGACCTTAAACAAGAACATAATTTTATTATTTAAATATTACCATAATTAACTAGTCATTTGAATTATGGGAATTAATAAAATAAACTTAATTATAAAAATATGGTTTACACATGTTTAAATAATGATTCATTGGTTACTAAATTTATTAGAAATGGAAATAGAAAGCAATTGATTATAAAGGATGTCTTTTAATGAAATTATATTTAAAATAGAATACTTGTGTTTATAAAATCATATAACTATTAATGTGTTTTTTTATGTTAAATTATTACTGTAATGTTTAAAATTCATCTTATATGTTTTCTATATATAATATATTAAGATATCCAATTTTTCATATAAAAGATTTATTTTTAAAAATATATAGTTTAATAACCTTTTGTTGGTCAGCCCTTCTTAAATCTAGTTTATTTTCAATATTATATGATCTATTTAAAATAATAAACATCATATTTATTATATTAAAATAAATATTTAATTTGGTTGATTTTTTGATACTGTTCTAATAAAAATATTATTTTAATGAGTAGTGAAATATTTCGGCATTTTAATTCAAACATCATTTTTGGTAACATATTTATATTGAAAAGTATTCCATTTAATTGAATATTATGTTAAATTGGACAATTTCTTTGTTATTTAATACAATTTTGGTAATTCTATATAATTTTATATTTAAATTGGACATAAAAACATGTAAATCTTTTAATAGTTTTTAGTTTTTAAAAAACCATTATCTCGTTTTGGCAACGTTATTTTATTTTAAATTAATTACTGAAATCATTCTGTTTTGTATTTTTGAAAATTTGATTCCATATTTCTAATAATATGGTAAAAGTTTTGTATATATGTACCTTTTGTTTTTTGACATAATGAAAAGTTACTTCAATAATTATTTTTATTCACCACAGATAAAGGGTAAATTAGGTTACAAGGGTAAAAATACTATTATAATAATATAAAACTACCCTACCATGTTTTTTAATACAATTGGATGAAATATGACCGACCATGATTCCCTTGGGTAGATTTTGGGACCCCATGGAGCAACATTGGTGTGGTAATGACATGTTATAATAACTAATTTAATGTAAAAAGAAATATAAAAAACATTTATCTTTTTATTAATTCAAGTTTAATATATGATTATATAACTTATATATTTTACTATAAATTGTCTTTATAAAGTTATAAATATTTACAACATCATGTTATTTTATATATAATTTGTATACATGAAATAATAAAATTTAGTTATGACCTAATGATGATACAATGATTACCATATTTATGAATGATTCAAATAAATGATATTATAAATATTAAAATAAATTTTATTTTAAAATTTTTATGCCATAAACTAATTTTATGGATTATTTTGACATGTTATATATAATTTCATTTAGTTTTTTCAAATTAATTATGTTTTATGACATTAAAAACACTATTACTAAATATTATCAAAATTTACTTAAATGTGTTTTTAAAACAAATACTATATTATTAAATGACATAATAGTCATAAAATTACTTGATTCATCCAACTAAGATATATAATCATAAAAATTTCATTAACTATATTATTTAGGTCCTATGGGAATTTTTTAGTAAATATATTAACCAAATAGTGTAAAAATACAAGAAGGCATTGTAAGAGTTAATTTATTTAACTAAGTGTTAAAGACAAAAGATATGGTTAATTTTGTGACCTAAACATGTATAAAACCTTTTATATTATAGGCTTTCTACTAATACACATTGTTTCCAATAAATATATCAATTTGGAGCTACAATAATTCTAAAATCAATTAATAATAAAATAATATTTCAAGACATTCTTAAAGTTACCCTCCTTTCTCTAATAAAAGGCCACCACCTCTACCCACATAATCGCTCCTCTCATTCCCCATGGATATAAAAAATTCTTAACTAATATGATCCCAATTTCCCTAAATTTCTACTATATTCCATACATTTAGACTAAAGAAATTCAAGATATCATTGTGGCTCAAATAAAAAAGAGTTACTCTCTTTAGAGCTAACATCTTCCCTTGATCTCCTTTCATTTATATTAATTCTTCAACCACCTACCATATTTTTTTTCAATTATATTATAACCACAACAAAATAATAAATATACTTGAATTTTTTTATGATAAATTTTCTACCTAAAATTACACACACATACATCTAATGGATGTTGAACATAGTGTTTCTGTGTAAGACGAACTATTGCCTAAAAAAATGATGATTATTCAATTTTCTCATACCACCTATCATAGTAGAATTTATTATGGAACTATATTTATATATGATATTTATTATATTTATATTTTCCTTATGTTTATGCAATTTTTTACAGCATACCTTTATGCTTTGTATAATGTCTAAATACAGTAATTTCATTTTAGAAATGTGGACTATTTCCGCCTCAATGTGATAAGACTCATTCAATCCAAATATAGTATATATAAAGGATATATTTAATGAAATTATATTACTTATATAACATATAAATTATAAAATCATTATAATATACATATGTGTCATTTAGTTTTCATTCCTTTATTATGACAAGGTAATTAAATTAGTGTTCATGCATACATACAACCTACCATATCCATGAAGGATCCATTTAATTTCTTATCTCCAAATATTATGAATTGTTATAAATACATATACAATAAAAATATATTATATTTATATCATAAATAATATTATGTAGATGGAAGAATTTTGACCTCATGGAAAATTTGTTAAAATAAAAAGGTCATTTTTGACACATGTACTGAACATCGACAAAATGTCCGATATGAACTCAAATAATTAAATAATTGATATAAAATTGTAATAATTAATATAAAATCAATAATATAGACGAAAAATATTTTGATGAAATTATAAATTAACCTAAATTTATTATTCAGGAATATAATGAATGAAACAGACAAGTCGAACTCAGGGTAAGGGAACGTCTTAACCGAATTTCCATCCATTGGGTTGATCTTATAATTATTGATTATGTGTTGCTATGATTATGTGAAAAAATTAATTTTCATATATTATCTAGGATGTAAACTTAATTACTGGTTATTTATAGTGAATATACATATTTTATCTCTTTGATTAACAAAACGACCATTTTAATGAAAATCATAACTCAATATCAGTTCATTGAGATAAATATCCATGTCATTGGTTTGGTTTTTCCTAGAATAATTTTGAATTACCTCTGATTGTTTTACTATGAATATCGACTTATGTTGGGTTTATTTATATTTTTCACACATAATTATGTCATTTATTTATCCTTAATCAAATGATCTTATCATTGTAATGGACTATGTCTCAATCTCCTTTCATTGAGGCATATCATGATATTGTGCACCTTTATTATATTATAAGTTGTATATACAAGACTTTTGATATTTTATGTCATGAATTTATATATTGAAATGATACTAATATTTCATTTTATGAAATTATTTAATTATTTGTATTCAAGTGTTGCCCACGTGGTAAGGTATTCTTCAACTAAAACATCATTTTAAATTTTTTTATGATTTATTATTATAAATATTTCTCACTAATGTATGTGTTTTCAAAATGGTTTTGAATATTTATTTATATTTAAATTAATGTTTTTAAATTATAATTATTTTAAAAGTTTCAATGTTTTATAGGAATATTTAATTCAAAAAACATATTTTTAAGTGACTTAAATGTTTTTTTAGAATGAATTAATTTTATAAATATGTTTAAATGATATCATTTGATTGAAATGTGGATATGATATTTTTCCATTATTTTTCATTTATGTGTTATTATTATGTTATGGTTCTTGGGTTTCTTATGTATATGGGGGTTTCGTGACGAACCAACGTTGGGTGTGCCAGTGATATCTCTCCAATGCAATGGGAAACATGATAGAGGTAAAGGTCAAGGTTCTATCCAAAGAGACGTAGGGAATATATTGTGATTTGTATTCTGAACGTACTATGAATGTTACTCCATATGTAGAAGTGAAAGATAAAATTTACGTATTATATGTATTCCATAAATTAATTTTATGTTTTTTGATTTATCTAATGTTTTTTAGGAATCTTATAATTACATTATGTAAGCTAAATAGTTTATATTTTATTGGAGAAAAGTTTGATTATTTGATGATGTTTTCATGGGTTTTAAAAAATCATGGATTGATGGTTTTATTATTTATTATATGATCTTTCAAGATCTTCTTATGTTCATCCCATAATTTTGAAATGTTTTCCACAATTTATAATCATGGGTACAAGAACAGAAGATCTCAATATTATTATTTATTAAGAATGAGAAATCATGTTTTGATTACAAGAATTACATTGGTAGGAAAAGTGGATACTGAGTGTAACTGTCCACATTTCATGTCTAGGTCTATTATATAATATTTATGGACTAATTTTATAAATATTTAAACATGAAAAGATCCTCAATGTGACATATGGACGAATCATTTACTAAACTCATGATTATGTAATGATTACGGTAGGGGACTTATTGTTGGAATCATAGGATGGTTTAGACAAATTTTGAGACTATGATGTTTCTTTAAGAGTAAAGGATATCATCATTGGTTTATAATTTCAATGATGTCCATAAGTAAAATGTATTGGAAACCCCTTTTGAGTCTTATGTTATGAAATTTTTAGGTAATTATTGGTATTTAATGAGACATTTATTTTTGATGTAGTTATGGGTTAGTACTTTTCGGGATGAAAAATGAAAGGTATATAATTCATTTGTGGAAAAGACAAGTTATGGTTATATTTTAGTATTTTATCTCATTTTTTTAATGTTATAATAATTATACAATTATTGGAAAATGAAAACACAATGATTCTGTGATAATATATCACATCGAAAAAGGCTATGATAATCGAACCAACCACCATATTGTGATGGGTCATTATTTCCTACCACTTTCCTACATGATATCCCTTTTAAGTATAACATATTCATTTTAGTTACATGATTTTATGGATTAAGAATATGTTGATTTTGAGAACTGATGTTTTATCAAATTGATTTCCTTAATATATGTAGATGACGAAATGTTCTTAAGGCCTAAAGAGGGAAATTGCCGATACAACGAAGAAATATTACCACTCAGCGATCAATTTCGTTAAGAAAAGAATTGTCGCGTGAAAAACCCAAAAGGTGCCAAAATACATCTCCCTAGGGAAAAAAACTACGTGATCTGAAAGTGTTTTTCATGTGGGAAGGAATCTTGCGCGCTGCCGACACTGGGAGTAGAAACATGCGCGCAGCCGACCCCGGGAGCAAAAACATGCACGCAACGGACACCGTGCGTGGAATTTGGAATGATGCCGACATCAGGCACAGAATCTTGCACGCCGTTAACATCGGGACTGGATTTTTTCACACCGATCAAATTCTAGTTGCACTCGGTGAACCCTAAGTGTGTATAAATAGAAGGGATCCCTTTCCACATTTCATGGCTGAAGAATCCAAACAGTCTCCTCTGTGCGAAATTCACCACTCCCGTGAAAAAAATATGGCTTTCAGGTATTTGATTTTATGCGACAGGTCTCCCAGGGGTCCACCATTTCATGGGACCACTCTATCTTGTCGCTCACACAAGTCCCTAAAATTCATGTCCCTTGTTCACAATCCCTTCCCCTTTCATGTAAAACCTTGTGAATTCCTTGTGCGCAATGCCTCTGACTGCCGTGCAACACCTCAAACCGTCCTTAAGCACAAACCCTTCAACTTGCGTGAAACAAATGGATACCAATTTCAAAAAAAACATTCTCAATGGCACGCACACCTGGCCTTTTATGAACAACTATTCCAATTTCATTCTAATTACGTTCAACCCACTCCAATTATGCACAATCATCCGAGTCTGCTCACCCCGACCTTTTCAGAGCAACTTATCTATTTTCACGCATGCCACCCTCCTTGTGTATGCTCTTTCACATTTATTCAATGTCCCTCTTATGATAATCATCTTTGTGCACTTCTTATGCCCAAAACATCTATGTTACACACCCTTCTCTCATACGACCCTCCAAGCTCATATGAAGTAACATCAAAGTCCCTTGAGGGGTACTTCCCATTGTGTTACATTGACTCATGCTTTGTTGCATAGTCACACAAACAACTATTACTTCTTCACATAGCCACAATAATGTGGACCCCTCATTGGGTCACTCCATAGAACCCCGTCACAATGGAATTACCAGTTCATTCCCTTCACTAAGGGTTAAAGTGTGCCAGTTATGTATGTACTAGGGGTGCAGAGAGAACCCGCCTCATTCGAGATGCAAGACGTTAAACTGCCATACACCATTGTCCTCAGCATATGACGTTAATCTATGACCCTTCTCTATAAATAATAATTGGGGTGCCCCATCTCGAACATTCTCAACGCCCAATGGTCTCCACTAGAGTGAGATATTATCACATATAATTTGATCATCTTTTCTGGAGTGGCTTCTATCCATGGGGAACAGAAAACAACCATGGTGTAAGCCCCTATCCAATCTTGCGGGAGGCAGTATCCCTACTCCTACTATCATCTTCTGGGCCACAGACTATAGGGGGGGTGGGGGGATGGGCATCAAGGCCCTCCTCTCTTCCATTCAAAATCCTTCTCCCTTTGGTATTTTTCGCCATTAGGCCTCCACCCTGGTGTATGTCCCAATATCCATCTCTCTGGGCTAAAAACAACGCATAAGCCCATCTTTCCTATTTGGGCAGTGGACCACATGTAAGCCCCTATTTCCATTTCATCCAACTAACTACGTTTCGTCCCCACTACACATCCCATGGACGCACCTTTTGCGATGTGATTGTTAGGACTTTGATGCCTCTTGTTTCTCACATCGAGCATAAATCACATGGGCTTTGAGTAAGGATCGAAAATGGAATCTTGTATGGGCCACCATAGCGTGTAATCCCCACACCATACAAAACTATGTGGACTCTAATCCTTTACATGGAAAGGTATAAAGGATGTCTCCCTATGGTTCAAACCCACCATCTACTAGACCCGAACATCTTCACATCGGTTCACCAACCCATCTCGATCGACGTGGACTTTGATTAATGTCAAGGCAAGGTACGTAGAAATCATCCCCTAGGTTCCACCCCACCATCCATTAGTCCCAATCATCATCACATTGGTTCACCAATCCCTCCCAAAATACGTGAAATTTGATCCTTGATAAGGCAATGTATGTTGGAAGCCTCCCTATGTTTGAAGCGCCACCATCAATTGGTCCCGACTATCTTCACGTCAGTTCAGAAACCCCTCTAGAACTACGGGAACATTGATCCTTGCCTTGGCAAGGTACGTAGGAAGCCACCCCGAGGATCAAGCCCCACACCGATTTATTCGGACCCACTTCTCATCGGTTCACCATCTCGAACAATGTGGGTTTTGATCCTTGTCCCCTACACTGGGTACGTAGGAAGCCTCCATGAGGTTCAGCCCCGTCCAGCGGTAAGCCGCTGTGATCCCCTACCCATCGGTAATTCTTTGTGAAACTCACACAGTGTTAATCCATTGTGATCAACATTCAGTGGTAAGCCATTGTCATCCCAAACCCAATGTTATGCCATTTTTGTCCCTTTAGTTGTGTCCCATATCACTGGTCCATCCAAGTGGCGTCATACAAACTCAGGATATTGACCACCCATAAGCCCCAATATATCATTGTGCCACTATCCTCTATGCACACCCCGATCCAATACCCCATGTTGAACTATGTTTACATTGATTCACTACCATAGTGATATGTTGGATTTCACTTCGAGGCTCAAGGACAACAACACCATCTCCCTCAAGTCAACTCCATCCCATTCCCCACCCACTTCACTCAACCATCCATAATCCATCTTGATTCCTATACGGGCCACCACATCCGAGTGAGATCATACCAATTCAACTCCCATATTTAGTGTTTCCTACAGGGGTTGCACCCATATGGTCCACACTAGTCAGTGTTCAGATCATTCTGATCCATCTCTGCTAGATGTTAAATTCATGGAATACCCTGTGTTAAATATGAGAAGCATAAGAAAACATCAGAGACATGCCTATTTAATATAATTCCTTACATTCGATGTGTGATTCCTCGAGCTTCCTCTCCCTTGAGAGGACCTATAATATGGGAAAGAAAACCAGACATGTAGGGTTTCAGCATCCAAACATGCCAGTAATGTCCAACAAGACTACTCCCCTGACTAAAGGATGCCGCCCTAGCTGGACCCCTTGGAATGTCCCAACAGAAGTAGTGTAAGTAACTGAAATCCATGAAGATCTGGCACTGAGAAGTGTTTCATGAACAACATATTAATCTAAAAGGGAGACCCTAACTAGGTGAAAATTTCTGAGGAGGAATCCATGGAAGGAAGAATGGACATCCCATCATCTTGTATAGATCAAGGAGAAATGACCCTGAGTATGTAACGCCCCGATCATCCACGATACGCTTCTATTTCAATAATGCAATAGCTTGCATTGTACGCAAGTTCGAGATTCTAACACACCGAGACCAATCAAAATAGCCATTATGAGTAGCAACACCCACTTTTTGAAATTATGTATATTTTATATTTCAAAATGGACTTCACTTATTGATTCGGAATATCGAAATTATCCTAAGTTGAATTTTTTGTAATTTTCTGAGAACTTCCAATTTTTTATGAATAGTGAAAATACTTAAAAACAACTTTTTAATCAAAATATTTTATAGTGATAAATTATACAATTTAGTGGTCTTAAAGTATAATTAAAATATATTATTACCATTTTATCTAATGGTGGTCATTTTAATTAATTTCACTTTGAAATTAGACATAAACAATTGTCAATCTTTTGATATATATTGTTTCTTAAAAACACGCTATTTGTTGTGACAGTGGGAATTAATTATAAAATTAATTAATTCAACTTATATGTTTGGAATTTTTTAAAATAGACATCATTTCTGAATTCGGAATATCAATTATAGCTTAGGGTGAAATTTTGGCATTGTTCTAAAAACCTTCAATTTTTTATGAATAGTGAAACCACTAAGTGGTAGTTAAAAAACTGATTTTTCGTTTAAATGAAACATTACAACTTCTATGATTGAATTTTAAAAAATCCAACATACATGGTTGTCATTAGGAAGTAAAATGTGGTACAATGGGATTAAAATAATTTTTTGTGAATAGTAACTTTTATGTTTAATTAATCGCGATTAAAGGTAATTAGTGTAATTTAATGTAAATATAATGTTATAATAATATGAAATGACCTATACACATGTCTTACCCCAATTGGATTATTCATGGCCTGCCAAGACAATCCATGGGTCAACTTGGGGACCCCATGGATCCACATTGGTAGGAAAATGACATTAAAAACTTTTTATTTAATGTTAAAATAAAAATGCCACAAACATGAGTTGTTTTACTAAAACAATTTTTAAATGGGGTTATACAAGTCATATTTTTCACTATAAATATTAATTAGAAAGATAAAAAGATTTCCTACATCATGATATTTTTTATAACTTTTAGACATTAAATAAATTAAATTATTTATGACACCATGATGATGCAGTGATTACCTCATTAATTAACGATTTAAATAAAATGAAAAGATAATGTAAAATCTAATACATACACTTGTCAAAAACCTATTGTGTGAGTATATTTAGAACCCTTATCACCTTATCCTGGAAATATACAAGTGTTGGACCTTTAAAATCAGAAACACATTATATAATAAAGTAACATTTCATGACTTTCCAAGAGTGCCCCTGCTCTCCTCTTATAAAAGGCCCCACCACTACCACCTTACTCACACATTCAAAGCCTTTTGGCTCTGCCAAACTCTGCCCAAATACTCTCTCAACTTCCCTCTCTTACACCTAGAAGCCTCACTTAGGGCATAATTCTTCCCAAGGAATCCTTTGAGCTCCAATCAAAAAGAGTTACCTGTTTTAAAGGTAGTGTTTTCTCTTTTGTTCTTATGTTTTATTTTGCTTTTCCAACCCCCTAAACTCTTTTTATATATTTCTTTTGTAACAACACCAGTATCCTAAATATACTAGTATGTTGTTATAATAAGGATTCAAGCTACACTTACACACACTTACATCTAATGGTTAAAGAACATATTGTTTCTGTGGATGGCGAATTTCTGCCTCACGAAACGATGATTGTTCAACACTCATATAACACCTTCAAAGGTGCCCATTAAGATGTCACTATATTTATATATGATATATAATATGTTTATGTTTTACTTAAGTTTATGTATTTTTCATTTCTGGCATACCTTTATGGTTTCCATTATGGGTAAACACGATATTTTCATTTTAGGAAGTGCGGACTACCACCCCCTCAAAGTGATTTGAATCATTAATGCCATATGTGGGAAGTATAATGGATGGAGTAAATGGTATTGTACATTATATTATACTGGAATTATATTATAACTTTATATAAATATAATTTCATTCTATTAAATATGAAATAGAAATGAATGTAGCGTTCATGCGTACGTACGGCTTACCGTCTCCATGAACGGTGCATTTCATTTCTTACCTCTATATGTTTTGTAATATTATAAATGCATGTATATACTGGATATATATGATATATATGATATCTACATTAGGAATATAATTCTGGATATAATGGATATTTCACCACATGAACAACTTGTAATTATAAGAAGGTTATTTTGACTCAAGTACCAAAGATCGACAAAATGACCGTTATTAACTTAAATAATTACATTATTTTCATAACATGGTAACAAGTGATATAAAAAGAATAATGAACATGTAAAAGGTTCTTAAGAACAAAGAAATTAACTCTATTATTATTCAGGAGGTTAATGAACGATCGAGTCAAGTTGGACACGTGGTGAGGGAACTTCTTAACCCAATTTCCATTATTTGGGTTAATCTCCTACTTTAAAATTATATCATGATATTATTATGTCCAATCTTGTATTTGTTCTTTCATTATGTGTAATTATAGTGAATACACATAATAGATCTATTTTATTTAAAAAATTTATCTTTGTAAGGGACTTCGTCTCAATCTCCTTTCATTGAGGCATATTTTGTTTTATACACAACTTTCCTTTATACGGTGTATAAAACCATTTGAATTTTACGTTTATTCAACAGGAATATTTTTATATGAAGTTTTTTACTAAATGAAAAAAAGTAATGTTTTTCTTGTCGTATGTATGCGGAAACAATGACTTGTCCACCGCCATGACCATTATTTGAGTTTCATCTTCCTCTACAAGCCATAACTTTTTTTAAATGAAAAATAAATACCATGTTTTACTTTTATTTTATTTTGGTATTGAAAATGATTTTGATAATGTTTTTATTATGTAAATGTGTTGTATTGATATCTTGTGATTGAAATGTGGAAATTTTATGTTTCCTTTATGCATGTTTTATGTGATACGATTATGTTATGGTTTATGGTATGTTTAAACCTGTTCATATGAGGAATGAATTGGACATAATAAGAGACGGGTAGAGCCCGCTATAGCTCCACGATGCATCAGCAGGTCTCATGAAAAAAACTAGTGTCTTGGCACGAGGCCTTGACAAAATCATATTTTTAATCTTGGCATGAGGCCTTGGCTACGTGGTTATGATAGTCTGTCATTATGCATTCCATTATTATAAAAGTGGTAGTTTATATTGCATGTGATTATTCGACCATTAGAATATCTATGAGAATGAGTAAATGAAATTATTTCATTTTAATTTTTTAATATTATGTTGATGTTCATGTTTAAAATGATTTTGTTTAGTTATAAATTGCCTTAAATGTTTATGTTTATTTATGAATGCTTCCGCTATATTGTTATCCTTACTGAGAATCTGAGGTCACCCCTTTCAATGTTTTAATTTTTCCAGGATGTGAAGAAGTATTTTAGGAATGACCGGCAGGGATAGTCTGAAGGGGATATGAGTGTGGAAAATGGAGACTATGTTATTTTAGTTTATCACTTTATGATGTAATGTAACATTTATGAATGTTTCTAGAGTTTCCAAGGCTACTAAACTAATCGGTCTTTCGAGACTTGATCTTTTGTGATCATGCCAATGTAACGCAATAATGCACCGACTCTGGGTAACTGGGGTTGGTGCGTTATAGTTGGTATCAAAGGAATTTTAGTACTAACCTTGGAAGCTACATTTAGATAATCTCTGATTAGAGCACATAGCCAGAAGATAGACTTTGAGGATTAGTATAGAAGAACTTCCTAGAATTTTGGTACAATATAGATTTTGTGAGTTTTATGAGAAATACATCCATGTCTGGATACAAGAAGGTAATGGCGGCTCTGGAACATATGTATCTAGGGGTAAAACCTGAAAAAACCTCTTCGAGCTAGACTCGAACGGGAACTGGTGCATGACAACGGGCCTTGCTGCACTCTTGGTTACGACACTCCCGAGGGATATGCTTAGCATAATTCCCATTTTCTTTACAAACCTCTATGAAGGGTTATGAGTATATACTTCCCCAATGAAAACATTTTTATGAATATGTATTATATTCATAAATAGTTTAATTAATGTTAAGTGTTTTACAAGTATGGAGTTATGTATTTTGATTCATAAACTAATCTAATTTATGCCAATGTTTAGAAATGACGCCTAGTGGGAGTAATGGAAACTATATCAATGCATGCACTCCATGTAGGGATTGACCTCCTGCTCAAGATAATTATTATGGAGATGGAGATAAAACTGGTGCTAATCAACTTATTATCATACTGGGACAACTCACTCAGGTTAGGAATAATAACCTTACTCGTATGGAGCACCCTGATCCGCAACGTGGAGGATCAATGTTAGACCGCTTCACGGGGCAAAAACTACCAACATTTAATGGGGGTAAAAATCCATTAGTAGCTGAGCAATGGGTAAACTCCTTAGAAAAAATATTCCACACCTTGGGGAGTAGCGAAAGTGAGAGGTTTGTCATGCCAGTATACCGCCTCACAGGAGATGCAGATCAATGGTGGTCACTGATTCAAAACACAAAGGAAGATGAAGAAGTATCAAGTATGGAATGGAGGGAGTTTAAGGAAATTTTTTTAGAAAAATACTTTCCACATGACCATCGAACACATATGGAAAGGAAATTACTGAGTCTGAGGAAGAAGGAGGATGAGAATGTCGCGAAGTATGAGGCTAACTTTACAAGGTTAGAGAGGCATGCTGCAGATTATATACATAACCCAAGAAGTAAGATTGATCATTTCTTTGATGGGTTGAAACCGTTTCTCCTCGAGCATTAGTATCACAATCTTTCTCAACATACGAAGATATAGTCTCGTGTGCTATCAAGATAGAAAAGGAATTCTCTAAATATTATGACAATAAAGTAAAGTAGGAGAAGAAGAGAACAGTGGAACAAGAGATAGATAAAGGGAAAAAGGGAAAGAAGGATTTTCCATTATGCGATAATTTTGGGAAGAATCACCCTGGTACATTCCTAAAAGGAATGGGAGTTTTTTATAAATGTGGATAAAAAGGTCACCAGGCGCGGGATTGGAAGGGAAATAAAGAGGCTATAAATGTTGAATGCTACAATTGTAGGGAAATGGGGCATTATGCAAAGGAATTTCCTAAGCGTCAAGGAAAATGACCTCAGAAAAGTCCAAGTGATCAAGGACAATCTTATGTTATTACTACAGTTAAAGTGGAATAATTAATGTATTAGTGCTTTTGGACTCCGGGATTATATTCTGGTTATAAGAATAATGTGATATATATAAGGATTGTACTACAGTACATTTTTATTTCATTAATGTTTTAATATGATTAAGGTAATCATATTTTTAGTATGTGACAATAAGAGAAACTTTACTTTGTTTGGGGAATCTGATGTTACAATTGATTTTTGAATTTAGAGACCTTTTAGAGAAATTCTGGGTAGAGGTATTTTGGATAACTATAAAGGTTGGAATGGATTAAGTTGAACATTGGATAGTATTTTTTATGGTTAAAACATTTCTGAAGATTACTATTGGAATATTATAATACTATATTTTTAGGAAAAGGACAACCTGCAAGACGGGGGATAACCCGTCACGTCGGACAAAGCTGCATGAATTGAACCCATAACCATAGTGTGATAGACCTTTATTACCTACCACTAGCCTACAAGAAGTCCCTAGTTATCAAAAAGGAGTTTTCCTAATCTAAATTGTATGTGTTAATATTTAGAACCTTATACAATTATGACAAATAGAATATTTTTGAGTTCTATTACCTCTTAGAGTGAAAGATGGGTTTGTGGTAAAAATTTATTAAAGAAGGAAAGTCTACATGACAAGTATGTATATTCCCATACATTCTTAGTAAATCTCCTAAACAAATTACTCAACTTTATAAAAGGTATATTAAAAAAAACATTGCTGGTTAACTTTTCCAACTGGGGATTCAATGACCGTTTAACCAATCACATGTTTCTGATTTTCTTATGGTTAACTTTCTCCTAATCCAGTTTTCTAAAACTCTGCATCAGACCTTGATGGTTTTTTTCTTCTATATCCATATTTTCATAGAATTTTAGTATGGGCTATCTCGGGTGACCTTTGTACTTATATTTCTTTCTTTTAATGTTATATTTTTATTAACCTTATTTCCGATGTTTGTTTTACACAAAGGTATTTTCTATTTTAAACCTTTTATTTTCGAAGAAAAATTTCAAATTGCAAGGACACAATTTATTGAATGGGGGAAGAATGTAACACCCCGAGCTTCCATGATACGCTTCTATTTCAATAATGTAATAGCTTACGTTGTACGCAAGTTCGAGATTCTAACACACCGCGACCAATCAAAATAACCATTCTGAATAGTAATACCCACTTTTTGAAATTATATATATTTTATATTTCAAAATGGACTTCATTTTTGGATTCAGAATATCGAAATTATCCTAAGTTGAATTTTTTGTAATTTTCTCAGAACTTCCAATTTTTTATGAATAGTGAAAAATACTTAAAAACAACTTTTTTAATCAAAATAATTTATAGTGATAAATTATAATATTGAGTGGTATTAAAGTATAATTAGAATATATTTTTACCATTTTGTCCAATGGAGGTCATTATAATTAATTTCCCTTTGAAATTGGACATAAACAATTGTCAATCATTTGATATATATTGTTTCTTAAAAACACGCAATTTGTTGTGACGACGGGAATTAATTATAAAATTAATTTATTCATATTATATGTTTGGAATTTTTTAAAATAGACATCATTTTTGAATTCGGAATATCACTTATTTCTTAGGGTGAAATTTTGGCATTGTTCTGATAAATTGCAATTTTTGATGAATAGTGAAACCACTAAGTGGTAGTTAAAAGACTGATTTTTTGTTTAAATGAAACATTACCACTTATGTGATTTGATTTTCAAAAATCCGACATACATGGTTGTCATTAAGAAGTAAAATCTGGTTCAATAAGATTAATATAATTTTTGGTGAATAGTATCTTTTAAGTTTAATTAATCGCGAATAAAGGTAATTAGTGTAATTTAATGTAAAGATAATGTTATAATAATATGAAATGGCATTTACACTTGTTCTACCCCTATTTGATGAGTCATGGCCGACCAAGGCAATCCATGGGTCAACTTGGGGACCCCATGGAGCCACTTTGGTAGGAAAATGACATTAAAAACTTTTTATTTAATGTTAAAATAAAAATGTCACAAACATGAGTTGTTTTACTAAAACAAGTCTTAAATGGGGTTATACATGTCATATTTTTGACTATAAATATTCATTAGAAAGATAAAGAGATTTCCTAAATCATGATATTTTTTTTATAATTTATAGACATTATATAAATTAAATTATTTATGAAACCATGATGATGCATCGAATACCTCATTAATTAACGATTTAAATAAAATGAAAATATAATGTAAATTATAAGACTTAAACTTGTCAAAAACCTATTAGATGAGTATATTTACAACCCTTATCACCTTATCCTCGAAATATATAAGTGTGGGACCTTTAAAATCCCAAAACTCATTATATAATAAAGTAACATTTCATGACTTTCAAAGAGTGCCCCTCCTTTCCACTTATAAAAGGCCCCCACCACTACCACCTTACTCAAACCTTCAAAGACTTATGTGTTGGAACAAAATTGTGTATAAGGTTGTATTTGTTGTCAATAGTTGTCAATGCAGATCAAAATGAAGAAGATCATGAAGTACTCCGATGAAGTAGAGGAGTGGTGATTTAGATGATTGTTGTGCTGATCATAAGTTCAAAGAACATGTGTCAAAGGTGATACATTGTTTACAACAATGAATAATGTGAGGAGTGATCCATATGAGGATGATTAAAGAAGAATGGGGTTTTCAGATGAAGACCATGTAATTCCTCCTTATTGCATGAGAACCAGGGGTTTTGGATGATGACCATGCAATTACTCATGATTGCATGAGAACCATGCAATAGACTTCTGGATGAATTGAATCACATGGTTTGCATAAAGTAGGTCATGAAAATTGATGAAGAAGACAATGTTCCAATGATTGGAATTCTAAGATGGCCGTGCAAGGGTTGGAATTCTGAGATATCCATGCACATCACATTGTCATAGAATATGATGATGCTAATGTTATGCCTTCAATGAATACATATCACAATATTGAAGTTTGTGATAAAAGCAGAAGATTTTTTGAAGGATACAGATCACCAAGAAGAAGTGTTGTTGAGGTGATCGTACTTGTTGACAAAGCAAAGAAATGACATACAAATTTTATGACAAAGGAAATTCCATGGTGACATGTCGAGTTCAAGAGTTTAGGTCAACGATCTATGTTTGATTCAAGAACATCGACTGAGGAATGGATGATCTGGAGGCGGTACAAAAATAGCAGATACAAGGTGGCGCCGTTTTCCAGTGTTTTCCAAATTTCATGGCCTAAAAATCAACAAATGAAGAAGAGTGGTTTTGGAAAAGGGACTTGTGCGCCATACTCTTGGAGGATAGGAAACTTGCGTGCCATATGTTTTTGAAGATCAGAGCATCAAAATATGGAAAAGGGATAAGGGTCGCGCAAGTTTTGGTGAGGTCGCGCAGGTGAATTATGTTCCAGGAAGAGACTTGCGTGCCGACACCTTGAATGCATTATAACTTGCGCGCCTATGGTTTTTCGAGATCAGAAGATCCAAATTTGGCAAAGGCAAGATGTTCGCGCAAGTTTGGATGTTGATCGCGCAAGTGCCTAGCAGGGGCCCAGACTTGCCCGTCGATGGATTACTTGCGTGCCGCCGCGCAGGGGGTCTAGTTTGCCTATAAATACTGGACCACCCCTCCTCATTTCTAATGGAGCTCACGACTTAGAGATTGTTCGAGCTCTCGTCATGCAGGAGGTTGATCCGCGCAAGTGGTGATTGCACGCCGATTGATGGTTGCATGCCCTAGGTAATTTGGGCGAGAAAGGAAGTGAGTCGTGCAGGTTTAAAGTTCAACAACGCAGAGTCACGTAGGTGCTTTTGTGACACTTGCACGCTAGTTTATACTTGAGCGCCTAAGACTTGCGCGCCGGGGGAGACTTGCGCGCCGGGCCTGAAAAGAAGAGCCAGATATTTTAAAGCACGCCCCCCTTTCTGGAGCTGCACAAGAGCTGAAATATTGCCTGATACTTCTGGTGCAAAGTGAGATTGAAGAAGAAATCTAAATGATATATGCATGATCTCATGCATACATGGAGAACTGATTCTAACAACGCCAAGTAAGCTGAGCTTCATTAAGTAAGCAATCACATCAGTGATTGTGATTCAGGCAAACGAAGACAAGGGGATCTAGTGCATTCATTCATTGCACTAAAGAAGAAGGATTGAACTAAAAGGAGCATCAAATCTGAACCCTGATACAAGCAATGTCTCATGCTGAACAGGAGACGAAGAACTTCAATGCACACCTATTGAAGAGACCTTCACGTCTATAAACTGAGTGAGACTTCACCAATGGCAGTGAGCCAGGGGGAGTCAACGAGAGTGACCCGAGGGATGCAGTCAGCTATCCCTGAACAATTGTAAAGGCAGTGAGCCTGGGAAAGAGTGTTTGTACCCGAACATTTGTAATCCGCATCTAGTGAAGCATAGTGGATTTAGGTACGACCGAAAACCTGTCGGCGTATGCTCCTTGGACGTAGCCCTTAGTGGTGAACCAAGTAAAAATAGTTGTGTCATCTCTCTTCATGTGAATGTTTAATTGCTGTTCATATCCATCATACAGGTTTAAGTATTTCCTACCACCATGGGAACAAGATCCACAACTAAAAGAAGAAAAAGTTGCCACCCTGATTCACCCCTCCCCTCTCAGGGAGTCCCGGGTTCCTACAAGTGGTATCAGAGGGAGGTTTATCATATGTTGGATATTCTCCAGTAATTCTATTGAGAAAAGGATTTGAGTTTCTTTCCTAAAGTAAAAAATGAAGAGTAGTCTTGATGAATATTCAGAGCAGAAATCTATATCCACCATGACTTTGACAAATAGGAAAAAGAAAGAGAAGAAGATGATGAAGAAGTCCCTCACATCCAAAGAAGATCCAATTTCTTGTTCTCCATGTCATTCCAATAATGAAGAAACATCAGGCTTGGAAAGTATCGAGCAGGTGGCTCAGAACTCATCGAGAGGAAAGGATGACACCCCTAATTCAAGATTTCAGGAAAAACTCAGAACATATTTGCATGATATTCCAGAAGAAAGGGTTGCTATTATTTGTAGCATATTCCAATCTATGCAAGTTGAGATCACTCGATTAGAAAGGGAATATGAAAATATGGAAAAGGGGTTGGAAAGAAAAGTTATGGAAAGTATGAAGCTCATCAAACGGGTGAAAGTATTTGAAGAAGAAGAGGAAGTCAATAAGACTTTAAAAGAAAGGATCCATGCTCTTGAAGTTGAGTTGAAGAAGAGGAACGAAGTCAAGAATTTTTGTTTGGAAGAAACATCCATTAAATTCAGGGAACTTGACTCTTTTTTTCAAAACAAAGTTGAGATGCATGAAGATGAGGTTGAAAGAATGAAGAAGACTTGTGAAGAGAAGATGATCGCGATTGAAGATCAAAAGATCATCCTCAATATTGAGGGTCAAAAATTGGAAGCCCAGTTGACCAAGATTGAGAATACATATATTGAGACTTCACAAAAGAATGAAATGAGTGATGCTTGTACTCAATGTTCATTGGAGGAATCTAAATCTGAAATACCTCCAACATGTGACAAGAAGATTATGAAAACTCGTGGTTATCCACATCAAGAATCAGTTGCTGCTGGTACTCAATGCTCAATGGAGGATTATATTGTCAAAAGACCTCCAACATGTGATAAGAAGATCATGAATTCACTCATCGATCTATCACAAGCAACTGAGAAAGTGAAGGTACCATCAAAACCATCTTGTACTCATGTTTCTAAATACGCTCCTACAATCAGTGCAGGTTGGAAGAACAGCTCTAAACAAGTATGGATGAGGAAAGGTGAGAAGAAGAAACCTTCCACCATGGCTAGGATGGATGAAAAGAAAAAGGAGGAAGTTGGTTCCTCAAATAGAACACAAAAGATTAAGAAGATGGCCCAAAAACCTCATACAGAAGAAACAAAGAAGACAAGATTTGTGGGCCAATGTTGATGCTGCAATAGATTTGGGCACTGTGCACTGGATTTTTTTTACAATCCCTTACATGGAAAAGCACAGGGAAAGCCTATATCAAAGGGAAGGAATCCAGAGAATAATAAGCAACATTAACAAATCCAGAAGAATCTGTTCACCGCAAACAGGTTTGGAATTCTTGATAACATCTGTGATGCATGCAACGACAGAGGTCACGTGGCAAGTACATGCCGACATCAATATGCTTTCACTGTTGATAAGAGAAGAATACCTCTGATGCCAGAAAATAATGAAGCAGCTACCTTGGGAAGAAATAAGTAGAATGTTGTGAACAAACAATTTCCCAGGAAGATCTCAAGTAGGGAAGCTGAGAAGACCAAGGATTTTAGATCCATGAAATTGAAAGGTCATTCACCCAAAAGAAACACTAAGTGGGATGAAACTCGGATGAACCCATGTGGAAGACCCAAACTTCTTGCAACAGTTCCAAATGACATATTGGTCATCTGGCTAGAAGATTTGAAAAGAATGAGGAAACTTGAAGATGAAAAGGCCAAGGCTGGTGATAAAGGAAAAGGAAAGCTTTCACATGATGAAGACACAATGCATGAGAGATTGCAAACAAAGAGAAACACACATGTCAATGAAGTTCTGTCTGAGAGATGCAAGAAATATGGTCACATTGCAAAAGATTGCCTATCCTTAATACCAGAGCATGAAGCAGTCCTTAAGAGGAGTAAGAATGTATCATTCATGAAGGCTGCTAAGCAGAACAATACTCCAAACAAAGCATAAGAGAATGTGAACAGAGCCATGCCACACCGACAGATGTCAGAACATATGTTCAAATGTGCAGGCATGAAGACTGGAGTGAACAGAGGAACTTGGTTGAGAAAAGAACCTCAACCAAGAGAGTCTTCTTGATGAAGCAAGAAGGAACCACCTTATTCCTGTAATCATTTGTGTATTATATTTGTGCTAATAATGCAGGGAATTGAAGGTGAAGCATGCTCTCAGGGGGATAACCTGAGAAGTAGTGAATGCTGTCTACTCTTGATAGCCAATCTGAAGAAGTTTCCATCCTTAGTAGATTATTCAATTAAAATTAAAAGATTGTGATGATGAAGGATCACTCTGGATGAAGATGATGAGGAGTGTTTCCCTTGAGGGGGAGAAGAATGAAGAAGCTTCCATAATCACTGTTTCAATCAATATCAACTGCAGCTGGACTCAAAAGTAGTTACTTTGTGAATTACTTGAAGAACGCACCAATGGAGAAGGTAGGACATTTCTCAATCTCTATCCCTTGGTTACTCAAATCAATGATTATTCTAGAAAGGGAGAGTAACTGAATTGATCAGTGTCATAAAGAGAATAGAAGTGCCCCAAGGTCACTTATCCTGCCAATTTCACTTGAATATTCTTGGTCTATTATCTTATGTGAGTGCAGGAGTTTCAGGTTGATTATTCCCTACCATATTTTTTTTTCTACCTGGAATAAAAGTGGTAAACCCTTGAAGATAAGATACATGAGTTATCATCTCATATTGGTATCATGATATGTGGATTACAGATAGCCTTGTTGACTTAATCAAATCCTCTTGTTTTCTACATCGAGTTTTGCTCAAGTAGACTTTGAGTGAAATGATTGATGAAACATTTCATAAGTTAGGATTGATACCCTCCCTACTGTATGCTTTTTATTTCTTGTCAATAAGCGGGAGAGAATGTGAAATGAAAAGAAATGTTGATTTTCTGAGAAGATTCCCATTTTGACATTGACAGATTCATTTCAGAAGATGTATAAGGTATTGACCACAAAATACAAAGGGGGAGATTGTTGGAACCACTTTGTGTATAAGGTTGTATTTGTTGTCAATAGTTGTCAATGCAGATCAAAATGAAGAAGATCATGAAGTACTCTGATGAAGTAGAGGAGTGGTGATTCAGATGATTGTTGTGCTGATCTTAAGTTCAAAGAACATGTGTCAAAGGTGATACATTGTTTACAACAATGAATAATGTGAGGAGTGATCCATCTGAGGATGATTAAAGAAGAATGTGGTTTTCAGATGAAGACCATGCAATTCCTCCTTATTGGATGAGAACCAGGGGTTTTGGATGATGACCATGCAATTACTCATGATTGCATGAGAACCATGCAATAGACTTCTTGATGAATTGAATCACATGGTTTTCATGAAGTAGGTCATGACAATTGATGAAGAAGACAATGTTCCAATGATTGGAATTCTAAGATGGTCGTGCAACGGTTGGAATTCTGAGATAGCCACGCACATCACATTGTCATAGAAGATGATGATGCTAATGCTATACCTTCAATGAATACATATCACAATATTGGAGTTTGTGATAAAAGCAGAAGAGTTTCTGAAGGATACAGATCACCAAGAAGAAGTGTTGTTGAGGTGATCGTACTTGTTCACAAATCAATGAAATGACATACAAATTTGTTGAAAAAGGAAATTCCATGGTGACATGTCGAGTTCAAGAGTTGCGGTCAACGATCTATGTTTGATTCAAGAACATCGACAGAGGAATGGATGATCTAGAGGCGGTACAAAAATAGCAGAGACAAGGTGGCGCAGTTTTCCAGTGTTTTCCAAATTTCAGGGCCTAAAAATCAACAAATGAAGAAGAGTGGTTTTGGAAAAGGGACTTGCGCGCCATACTCTTGGAGGATAGGAAACTTGCGCGCCATATGTTTTTGAAGATCAGAGCATCAAAATATGGAAAAGGGATAAGGGTCGTACAAGTTTTGGTGAGGTCGCGTAGGTGAATTATGTTCCGGGAAGAGACTTGCGCGCCGACGCCTTGAATGCATTATAACTTGTGCGCCTATGGTTTTTCGAGATCCGAAGATCCAAATTTGGCAAAGGCAAGATGTTCGCGCCAGTTTGGATGTTGACCGCGCAAGTTCCTAGCAGGGGCCGAGACTTGCACGCCGATGGATGACTTGCGCGCCACCACGCAGGGGGTCCAGTTTGCCTATAAATACTGGACCACCCCTCCTCATTTCTAATGGAGCTCAAGACATAGAGATTTTTCGAGCTCTCGTCGCGCAGGTGGTTGAGCCGCGCAAGTGGTGATTGCGCGCCGATTGATGGTTGTCCGCCCTAGGTAATTTGGGCGAGAAAGGAAGTGAGTCGCGCAGGTTTAAAGTTCAACAAGGTAGAGTCGCGCAGGTGCTTTTGTGACACTTGCGTGCCAGTTTATACTTGCGTGCCTAAGACTTCCACGCTGGGGGAGACTTGCGCGCCGGGCCTGACAGGAAGAGCCAGATATTGTTAAAGCACGCCCGCCTTTCTGGTGCTGCACAAGAGCTAAAATATTTCCTGATACTTCTGGTGCAAAGTGAGATTGAAGAAGAAATCTAAATGATATATGCATGATCTCAGGCATACATGGAGAACTGATTCTGACAACGCCAAGTAAGCTAAGCTTCATTAAGGAAGCAATCACATCAGTGATTGTGATTCAGGAAAATGAAGACAAGGGTATCTAGTGCATTCATTAATTGCACTAAAGAAGAAGGATTGAACTAAAAGGAGCATCAAATCTGAACCCTGATGCAAGCAATGTCTCGTGCTGAATAGGAGACGAAGAACTTCAATGCACACCTATTGAAGAGACCTTCAAGTATATAAACTAAGTGAGACTTCACCAATGGCAGTGAGCCAGGGGGAGTCAACGGGAGTGACCCGAGGGACGTAGCGACCTATCCCTAAACAATTGTAAAGGCAGTGAGCCTGGGACAGAGTGTCTGTACCCGAAAATTTGTAATCTGCATCTAGTGAAGCATAGTGGATTTAGGTACGACCGACAACCTTTCGGCGTATGATCCTTGGACGTAGCCCTTAGTGGTGAACCAAGTAAAAATAGTTGTGTCATCTCTCCGCATGTGAATGTTTAATTGCTGTTCATATCCATCATACAGGTTTAAGTTGTTCCTACCAATGTGGGAACAAGATCCACAACTAAAAGAAGAAAAAGTTGCCACCCTGATTCACCCCTCCCCTCTCAGGGTGTCCCGGGGTCCTACATTTTGGCTCGGCCAACCTCTGCCCAAATACTCTCTCAACTTCTCTATCTTACTCCTAGAAGCCTCACATTGGGCAGAACTCTTCCCAAGGAATCCTTTGAGCTCAAATCAAAAAGAGTTACCCGTTTTAAAGGTAGTGTTTTCTCTTATGTTCTTATGTTTTATTTTTCTTATCCAACCCCATAGACTCTATTTATTCATTTCTTTTGTAACAAAACTAGTATCCTCAATATAGTAGTACTTTTTTATAATAAGGATTCGAGCTACACTTACACACACTTACATCTAATGGTCAAAGAACATACTGTTTCTGTCGATGGCGAATTTCTGCGTCATGGAACGATGATTGTTCAACACTCATATAAAACCATAAAAGGTGGACATTAAGATGCCACTATATTTATATATGATATATAATATGGTTATTTTTTACTTAAGATTCTTTATTCTTCATTTATGGCATACCTTTATGGTTTCCATTATGGGTAAAAGCGATATTTTCATTTTAGGAAGTGCGGACAACCGTCCACTCAAAGTGATTTGAATCGTTTATGCCATATGTGGGATGTATAAAGGATGGAGTAAATGGTATTATACTTTATATTATAATGGAATTTTATTATAACTTTATATAATTATTATTTCATTCTATTAAATATGAAATAGAAATGAAAGTAGCGTTCATTTGTACATACGGCTTACCATCTCCATGAACGGTGCATTTCATTTCTTACCTCTATATGTTATGTAATATTATAAATGCATGTATATACTGGATATATATGATATATATGATATCTAAATTAGTAATATGATTCTGGATATAATGGATATTTCACCACATGAACAACTTGTAATTATAAGAAGTTTATTTTGACTCAAGTACCAAAGATCGACAAAATGACAGTTATTAACATAAATAATTAAATAATGTTCATAACATGGTAATAAGTGATATAAAAAGAATAATGAACATGTAAAAGGTTCTTATGCAAAAAGAAATTAACTCTAGTTTATTATTCAGGAGGTTAAAGAATGATCGAGTCAAGTCAGACTCTAAGTGAGGGAACTTCTTAACCCAATTTCCATTCTTTGGGTTAATCTCCTACTTTAAAATTATGTCATGATATTATTATGTCCAATCTTGTATTTGTACTTTCTTTATGTGTAATTATAGTAAATACACAAAATAGATCTATTTTATTTAAAAAAATTATCTTTGTAAGGGAAATCGTCTCAATCTCCATTCATTGAGGCATATTTTGTTTTATACACAACATTCCTTTATACAGTGTATAAAACACTTTGACTTTTATGTTTATTCAAAATGAATATTTTTATATGAATCTTTTTACTAAATGACAAAAAGGAATATTTTTCTTATCGTACGTATGTGGAGACAACGACTTCTCCGACGCCGTGACCATTATTTGAGTTTCGGATTCCTCTACAAGCTATAACTTTTTTTAAAATGAAAAATAAATACCATGTTTTACTTTTCTTTTATTTTGGTATTGAAAATGATTTTGATAATGTTTTTTTATGTCAATGTGTTGTATTTATATCTTGTGATTGATATGTGGAAATGTTATGTTTCCTTTATGCATGTTTTATGTGATACGATTGTGTTATGGTTTATGATATGTTTAAACCTGTTCATATGGGAAATTCATTTGACATAATAAGTGACGGGTGGAGCCCGCTATAGCTCCTCAATGCATCGACATGTCTAATAAGACAAACTAGTGTCTTGGCATGAGGCCTTGAAAAAATATCATTTGTAGTCTTGCCACGAGGCCTTGGCTATGTGGTTATGACAGTCTGGCATTATGCATTCCATCATTATGAAAGTGGTTATTGATATTTCATGTGATTATTCGACCAGTACAATATCCATGTGAATAATTAAATGGAATTATTTCATTTTACTTTTTCCATATTATGTTGAATTTCATGTTTAAAATGCTTTTGTTTAGTTATACATTTCCTTAAATGTTTATGTTTATTTATGAATGCTTCCGCTATATTGTTATCCTTACTGAGAATCCGAGGTCACCCCTTTCAATGTTTTAATTTTTCCAGGATGTGAAGAAGTATTTTAGGAATGACCTGCAGGGATAGTATGAAGGGGATATGAGTGTTGAAAATGGAGACTATGTTATTGTAGTTTTTCACTTTCTGATGTAATGTCACATTTATGAATGTATCGAGTGTTTCCAAGGCTACTAAACTAATCAGTCTTTTGAGAATTGATCTTTTGTGATCATGCCAATGTTACACAATAATGCACCAACTCTCGGTAACTGGGGTAGGGGCGTTACCGTTGGTATCAGAGGCAGTTTAGTACTAACCTTGGATTCTAGATTTAGATAAACTCTGATTAGATCACATAGCCCGAAGATGGTTTTTGAGGATTATTATAGAATAACTTCCTTGAATTTTGGTATTATAGAGATTTTGTGAGTTTTCCGAGTAATACATCCTTGTCTGGATACGAGAAGGTAGAGGCGGCTCTGGAACAGATGTACTTAGGGGTAAAACCCGAAAACGCCGCGTTGAGCTAGACATGAATGAGAACTGGTGCATGACAACGGGCCTTTCTGCACTCTTGGTTACGACACTCCCAGGGGATATGCTTAGGATAATTCTCATTTTCATTACAAACCTCTATTAATGGTTATGAGTATATACTTCCTCAAAGAAAACATTTTTAGGAATATGGATTATATCTATAAATAGTTTAATTAATGTTAAGTGTTTTACAAGTATGGAATTATGTATTTTGATTCATTAACTAATCTAGTTTATGCCATTGTTTAGAAATGGCGCCTAGTGGGAGGAATGGAAACCATATCAAAGCATGCACTCCATGTAGGGATTCCCCTCCTGCTCAAGACAATTATTGTGGAGCTGGATATACAACTGGTGCTAATCAACTTATTACCATACTGGGACAACTCACTTAGGTTATGAATAATAACCTTACTCTTATGGAGCACCCTGATCCGCAACGTGGAGGATCAATGTTAGTCCGCTTCATGAGGAAACAACCGCCAACATTTAATGGGGGTACAAATCCATTAGTAGCTGAGAAATGGATATAGTCCTTAGAGAAAATATTCCACGCCATGGAGAGTAGCGAAAGAGAGAAGGTTGTCCTGGCACTCTACCGCCTCACTGGAGATGCTGATCAATGGTGGTCACTGATTCAAAACACAAACGAAGATGAAGAAGTATCAAGTATGGAATGGGGGGATTTTAAGGAAATTTTCCTATAAAAATAAATTCCACATGACCATCGAGTAGATATGGAAAGGAAATTTCTGAGCCTGAGGCAGAAAGAGTATGAGAATGTCACGAAGTATGAGGCTAACTTTACGAGGTTAGCGAGGAATGTTGTAGATTATATACGTAACCCAAGAAGTAAGATCGATCATTTCTTTGATGGGTTAAAACCGTTTCTCCGTCGAGCATTAATATCACAATCTTTCTCAACATACGAAGATATAGTCTCGTGTGCTATCATGACAGAAAAGGAATTCTCTAAATCTTATGACAATAAAGTAAATCAAGAGAAGAAGAGAACAGTGGAACAAGAGATAGATAAAGGGAAAAAGGGAATGAAGGATTTTACATTATGTGATAATTGTGGGATGAATCACCCTGGTACTTGCCTAAAAGGAATGTGAGTTTTTTATAAATGTGAAGAAAAAGGTCACCAAGCGTGGGATTGCAAAGGAAATAAAGAGGCTATCAATTTTGAATGCTACAATTTTAGGGAAATGGGGCATTATGCAAATGAATGTCCTAAGCGTCAGGGAAACATATCTCAGAAAAGGCCAATGGATCAAGGAAAATCTTATGCTGTTACTATAGTTAAATTGGAATAATTAATGTATTGGTGCTTTTGGACTCAAGGACTATATTTTGGTTATAAGAATAATGTGATATAAATAAGGATTGTACTGCAGTACTTTTTGATTTAATTAATGCTTTAATATGATTAATGTAATCATATTTTTAGTATGTGACAATAAGAGAAACATTACTTTGTTTGAGGAATCTGATGTTACAATTGATTTTGAAATTTAGAGACCTTTTAGAGAAAGTCTGGGTAGAGGTATTTTGGATAACTATAAATGTTGTAATGGATTAAGTTGAACTTTGGATAGTATTGTTTAAGGATAAAACATTTCTGAAGATTACTTTTGGAATATTATAATACTATATTTTTAGGAAAAGGACAACCTGCAGGTCGGGGTATAACACATCGTGTCGGACAAAAATCTAGGAATCAAACCCACAACCATAGTGTGATAGGCTTTTATTACCTACCACTAGCCTACAAGAATTCCCTGTTAATTAAAAAGGAGTTTTCCTAATCTAAATGGTATGTGTTAATATTTCGAACCTTATACAATTATGATAAACAGAATATTTTTGAGTTCTATTACCTTTTAGAGTGAAAGATGGGTTTGTGGTAAAAATTTATTAAAGAATGAATGTCTACATGACAAGTATGTATATTCCCTTACGTTTTTAGTAAATCTTCTAAATAAATTCCTCAACTTTATAAAAGGTAACTTAAAACAAAAACATTGCCGGTTAACTTTTCCAATTGGGGATTCAATGACCGTTTAGCCAATCACAAGTTTGTGATTTTCTTATGGTTAACTATCTCCAAATCTAGTATTCTCCAACTCTCCATCAGACCTTGATGGTTTTTTTCTTCCATATCCATATTTTCATAGAATCCTAGTATGGGCTATCTCGGGTGACCTTTGTACTTATCTTTATTTCTTTTAAAGTTTTATTTTTATTAACCTTATTTCCGATGTAGGTTTTCTACAAATGTATTTTCTATTTTAAACCTTTATTTTAAATGAAAAATTTCAAATTGCGAGGACGCAATTTATTGAAGGAGGGGAGAATGTAACACCCCGAGCTTCCACAATACGCTTCTATTTCAATAATGCAATAGCATACATTGTATGCATGTTCGAGATTCTAACACACCGAGACCAATCAAAATAGCCATTATGAATAGTAATACCCACTTTTTAAAATTATATATATTTTATATTTCAAAATGGACTTCATTTTTGGATTCGGAATATCGAAATTATCGAAAGTTTAATTTTTTGTAATTTTCTGAGAACTTCCAATTTTGTTTGAATTGTGAAAAATACTTAAAAACAACTTTTTTAATAAAAATAATTTATAGTGATAAATTATACTATTTATTGGTCTTAATGTATAATTAGAATATATTTTTACCATTTTATCCAATGGTGGTCATTATAATTAATTTCACTTTAAAATTGGACATAAACAATTGTCAATCTTATGATATATATTGTTTCTTAAAAACAAGCTATTTGTTATGACAGCAGGAAATAATTATAAAATTAATTAATTCAACTTATATGTTTGTAATTTTGTAAAATAGAAATCATTTTTGAATTCGAAATATCAATTACAGCTTAGAGTTCAATTTTGGCATTGTTCTGAAAAACATCAATTTTTTATGAATAGTGAAACCACTAAGTGGTAGTTAAAAAACTAATTTTTTGTTTAAATGAAACATTACCACTTTTGAGATTTGATTTTCAAAAATCTGACATACATGGTTTTCATTAGAGAGTGAAATGTTGTTCAATGGGATTAAAATAATTATTGGTGAATATTAACTTTTAAGTTTAATTAATCGCGAATAAAGGTAATTAGTGTAATTTAATGTAAAGTTAACGTTATAACAATATGAAATTACCTTTAAACTTGTCCTACACCTATTGGATGAGTCATGGCCAACCAAAAAAATCCATGGGTCATCTTGGGGACCGAATGGAGCCACTTTGGTAGGAAAATGACATTAAAAACTTTTTATTTAATGTTAACAGAAAAATGTCACAAACATGAGTTATTTTACTAAAACAATTTCTAAATGGGGTTATAAAAGTCGTATTTTTTACTATAAATACTCCATAAAAAGATAAAGAGATTTCTTAAATCATAATATTTTTTTTATAATTTTTAGACATTAAATACATAAAATTATTTATGACACCATGATGATGCAGCGATTACCTCATTAATTAACGATTTAAATAAAATGAAAAGATATTCTAAAATCTAAGACTTACACTTGTCAAAAACCTATTATATGAGTATATTTCGAACCCTTATCACCTTATCCTCGAAATATATATGTTTGGGACCTTTAAAATCCGAAACTGATTATATAATAAAGTAACATTTCATGACTTTCCAAGAGTGCCCCTCCTTTCCTCTTATAAAAGGTCCCCACCACTACCACCTTACTCACACTTTCAAAGCCTTTTGGCTCGGCCATCCTCTTCCCAAATACTCTCTAAACTTCCTTATATTACTCCTATAATCCTCACTTTGGGCATAATTCTTCCCAATTAATCCTTTGAGCTCAAATCAAAAAGAGTTACCCGTTTTAAAGGTAGTGTTTTCTCTTGTGTTCTTATGTTTTATTTTGCTTCTCCAACCCCAGAAACTCTTTTTATTCATTTATTTTCTAACAACACCAGTATCCTAAACATACTATGATTTTTTTATAAGAAGTATTCGAGCTACAAATACACACATTTACATCTAATGGTTAAAGAACATATTGTTTCTGTGGATGGCGAATTTCTACCCCACGAAACGATGATTGTTCAACACTCATATAACAACTTCAAAGGTGGCCATTAAGAAGTCACTATATTTATATTTGATATATAATATGTTAATGTTTTACATAATCTTATTTATTTTTCATTTATGGCATACCTTTATTTTTTTCATTATGGGTAAACGCGATATTTTCATTTTAAGAAGTGCGGACTACCACCCCCTCAAAGTGATTTGAATCGTCAATGCCATATGTGGGATGTATAAAGGATTCAGTCAATGGTATTATACATTATATTATAATGGAATTATAGAATAAATTTTTATACTTATAATTTCATTCTATTAAATATGTAATAGAAATGAAAGTAGCATTCATGCGTATGTACGGCTTACCGTCTCCATGAATGGTGCATTTCATTTCTTACCACCATATGTTATGTAATATTATAAATGCATATATATACTGGAGATATATGATACATATGATATCTACATTAGGAATATAATTTTGGATATAATGTATATTTCACCACATGAACAACTTGTAATTAATTATATGAAGGTTATTTTGACTCAAGTACCAAAGATCGACAAAATGGCCGTTATTAACTTAAATAATTACATAATGTTCATAACATGGTAATAAGGGAAATAAAAAGAATAATTAACATGTAAAGGTTCTTAATAAAAACGAAATTAACTCTAGTTCATTATACATGAGGTTCAATAATGATCGAGTCAAGTCAGACATGAGGTGAGGGAACTTCTTAACCCAATTTCCATTCTTTGGGTTAATCTCCTACTTTAAAATTATGTCATGATATTATTATGTCCAATCTTGTATTTTTACTTTCATTATGTGTACTTATAGTGAATACACATAATAGATCTATTTTATTTAAAAAAATTATCTTTTTAAGGGACTTCTTGTCAATCTCCTTTCATTGAGGCATATTTTGTTTTCTACATAATTTTCCTTTATACGGTGTATAAAACCCTTTGAATTTTATGTTTATTCAAAAGGAATATTTTTATACGAAGTGTTTTACTAAATGAAAAAAAGGAATGTTTTTCTTGTCGTACGTATGCGGCGAAAACGACTTCTCCGCCACCATGACCATTATTTGAGTTTCAGCTTCCGCTACCAGCCATAACTTTTTTTAAATGAAAAATAAATACCATGTTTTACTTTTCTTTTATTTTGGTATTGAAAATGATTTTAATAATTTTTGTATTATGTCAATGTGTTGTATTGATATCTTTTGATTGAAATGTGTAAATGTTATTTTTCCTTTATGCATGTTTTATGTGATACGATTATGTTATAGTTTATGATATGTTTAAACCTGTTCATATGAGGAATGTATTGGACTTAATAAGTGACGGGTGGAGCCCGCTATAGCTCCTCGATGCATCGGCAGGTCTCATGAGACAAACTAGTGTCTTGGCACGAGGCCTTGAAAAAATCTTATTTGTTGTCTTGGCACGAGGTCTTGGCTATGTGGTTATGAATGTCTGGAATTATGCATTCCATCATTATGAAAGTGGCTATTGATATTTCATGTGATTATTAGACCATTAGAATATCCATGTGAATATCTAAATGGAATTATTTCATTTTACTTTTTCCATATTATGTTGACTTTCATGTTTAAAAAGATTTTTTTAGTTATACATTTCCTTAAATGTTTATGTTTATTTATGACAGCTTTTGCTATATTGTTATCTTTTCTGAGCATCTGAGCTCACCCCTTTCAATGTTTTAATTTTTCCAGGATGTGAAGAAGTATTTTAGGAATGACCTGTAGGGATGGTCTGAAGGGGATATGAGTGTGGAAAATGGATACTATGTTGATGTAGTTTTTCACTTTATGATGTAATGTAACATTTATTAATGTATCTAGTGGTTCCAAGGCTACTAAAATAATCGGTCTTTCGAGACTTGATCTTTTGTGATCATGCCAATGTTACGCAACAATGCACCGACTCTGGGTAGAGGGGGTTGGGGCGTTACAGAGTATGTGACAGATGATTCCTACATTTGGAAAGTAGTAATGTGGGGCCATAATCAGCGTGTCCTTTTACTCCTCAAGTAAATTTATATGTGTGCCCCGGGGAAAGCGTTGGAAATATAAATGGTGAACCTGGCCTGGATTTCTTCTTCTCAATGTGGAGATTAGTAGCGTTTGAGAAATCAGTAGACTAGAATGTCACCAGATTTAGTTATCCGGCACCATGTCCTGCCAATCCAATAGTGGGACTGGTGTGAAACTCACCAGAAGATGGGTCAGTTGAGTGTTGGACATCAAGGTTTGCGACATTTTCTGTTTGGATCCCTCTTACTATCCATAGAGGAGAAAATGGAACTAGGGCACTAGAGGTTGATGTATTTGTCTCAACACTAATGGTTTAATCTCCCTGCCTTAAATAACCCTTCCTAACGGAAGTTGAAACCGATCACCACCCATCCACCGACGCAGGGGATGAGGTAATGTGAACATGGTAGTACCACGTGGCTCCCATTATTTTGTGACAATCTCCACAACTACAGATGTTGGCCACCCATGCCCCATCTCCCCTTATGATTTCATAAAACGATGGGTGTTAAACGACCTCATCCGTTGATATGAGTAGAGGGGATTTTGCCAACTCTGGATATGGACCGCTAGGATATAAAGGCATATGCACCTTGTCACCACTGCCACCTCTAAGGGCCGCGTAGGGAGAAAAGTATCCGCACACCATTGTACAATCCTTTCGGGATCCTCTCCTCAGAAAGCCTCATTGACTCCCTATCCTATGCCGATGAGGTAGGGGATGTCTGGACCCACCCGAACGAGATCCCATTTTTGGGGCTCCCATGGTGGGTTACCACTAGGCCACACCAGCGCTGATACCTAGTCCTACAAGCCATGGGGTTGGTAAGACATGTTCTTGCACCGCTATCTATAGTCCGGCTGACCATCACCAACATCGGGCGTAGGCCATGGAGGACGTCAGCCAAGGGGAATCAACGTCAGAAAATACTGTGGCTTGCGCCACCGACAATATATATCATCTGAACCTATATATGCTGAGTAGGGGAACTCATATACCTGTCCCAGATCGAGGTCCCAACTGCCCCACGGGGAGGCTGGGTCGACTCTCCAAGATACCGGTGCAAGTAGTGCCTACCACGAACCAACCCATGGCAACGATACCTAGTATGGAGGTCCTCCTCATACTGCTACGTTTGAGTATGCAAGTCCTCCTAGCTTCCATTATCGGCTTGGAGGTATTCCATATGCCACCATTAATTTGAATGAGGGTCCTCCCCACAACAGTGACACTTAGTACGGAAGCCTCTCATGTGGTCATTAAATCAGGTATGGGGTCATTCCTCCTACCAAAGGCCACCAAAGTGTATATGTTATGCATACAGTCAATATCTAGTGTGGGGGCCTACCCCATGTCTTTATAGAGGCTATTGAAGGTTCTCCTTGCATCATCAATCATAAGAGTGAAGGTCAGCTTCACTGATTCAGCACCCAACATGGAGGTCCTACCCGTGTTCGGCTTGACCAGTACAAGGACCCTCTTCACACTGAAAATACCAGGGGAAGTAAGCATGGTGGTATAACCCATGCTCTTACCTACTCTATCAAAGGTCCTACCTGCTTTATCACATCCGACAGAGATCCCCTCCACACATCAGCTAGTGGACATGGAGGTCCTCTTCATGCTCCCTTTAATATCTTTCTAGGTGATCCTCGCACCCTAACTTACTCAGGATAAATTCCTTCCCACCCATAGAACCAGTATGGTCGAAGGTCCTCCTTTTACCAGAAATCTACCCTCTCCCGAAAAACCTTCTCGAGGCAGGAGGAAGGGTAATCTTTGCCACATAAATAATACTGAGAAAATTCAGACTAAAATTAAACCAGTATGCTTCTCAGATCTTGAGCCGGAATACAACTCAGTGACAGAACCCACACCTAGATCCTCTGTGTCAATGGTAGGCGAAAGAACAAGGTGCATCAGCATCGTACTGCCAGAATATGAGGTCCATCAGATTCCCTCGTCCCTCCGTAGGTACATCCCGGAAGACAAAAATCTAGCGTTTCTCCAAGGTTCGTCCACGCAATCACCACCATCATCACTAGAAGCACTCTCTACCTAAACATGAAATCATGGAGAGCTATTTTAGGTACCAATTGTGTACACGAGGCCTCATAACCCATAGCCTGTATTTGTAGTCCTTGCACCAGAAAATTCAGTCTTTATCCCATCTTACTCCAATGTGGTGGCTAAGTCACTACACTCTACAGGGGATAGCCTGAGATGCAATGGTTTGTCATCTCCCTTGTTGTATCCCTACCATCCAACCTTCCATATCTGTAGTCAAATTTAGTACCGATACAAGTTCCCCAGCCGCCTCTGGTTAAAGAGTGGGAAAATTATGGCTCATTCCCTGAATCTGGACTAAGGATCTTGTGGGATATTCTCGAAGTAGACCATTTCCACGAGATGTTTTGTCCAGTTGTAATTCCAAATTTCAAGGCACCAGAAGCACTCATCAAGGTAGAGGTTGGATGCTTTGAAAAAACCCTTTGGGGAACTCATTTCTATCTTTTTCGTCGATGAGTAGCCTACCCCAAGATATGGGTGCACTTCTAATACATCGGAAAAAAATTTCATTTGGTTAATTTGATCACACTCTCTCTGTCCCAGTGCCCTAAGTAAATTGGCCGCCAAAGTACCCTCTAACAACGATGCATCCAGAGCATTAATTTCCTCCACAGGATAATCAAGGAAACTTCTCCCCAAGTGAAAATCAGTGGCTAGGGGCAGTACATGTCCCTCCATTTTTGTTCTATTTGGCTCGAACCCTATTTTTCGGGTGACATAAAGGACATGACAATAGGTAGGGTTGTAGTTAACAAGGACGACCTGCTAAGGGGAGAGAAAAAGATAGATTTTCTGGGATATGACCAACCCCTGAGAGTGTTTCAAACCACTTGGATCTGTTGGGAATGATATTCATCAACAAAGGAATAAACTGGGTCTTCCTGTGTCAACCAAGGCACTAGTCCTCATCCAAAATCACAACAAGGGCCAGGAACACCTCAGAGCAGTCAAACCCTCTGACCAATCTGGCTTAGTGCCGAAGGAGTATGATGACCCTAAAAAAGCCGGGATATATCAGCAACTCACAGAACACAATAAGATGGCCGAAGACCACTTTGCTAAACTCCCTATAGAGCGATGGCTAGACAACGATGATCCTTGTCTTGGGAAGCAGGGGAAGACACAACATCTCCTTGGATAATTTCCTCTAGGTAACCTTGACCATCTTGCACACATTGATATGATTGATTCTAGAACATACTTAAAAAGGGAGCGGTATGTTTCCCCAAATCCTTCTAAATAGTGGGACAATCCTCAAGACCCTGCTCAGGTTCCCCCAGCTGCTCCACATGTCCATTCACCTACCGCTCCATGAGCCACTAGGCCTGATTATCGTGTTCAATAACATGCCAACACGATGGTGGTCCGGGATACATGTCATGACTGGAACCCCACCAAGATGATCCAATGGAAGGACTTATCGCCTGCCTCAATCTTTTGAGACTCGAAAGGTTGCAATCCCGCCTGATGAAAAGCCATATATGGCATGGGTGGATGATATGCCACCACCCATGGGTTTTGAAAATCTTACCTTCTCTCCTTGCTATGGGATATGGGACCTACTCCAGAACTTGGCCCACATTATCTCAATGTGTGGTCCCATGTTGAGAACTCTATTGCATCATGAGGCCGCCAAATGTCGATGCATCGTACAAACATTGGAGGGGTCTGTGTTAGTATGGTATATCCAGCTCCCCATCAGATCTGTAGCCTTTTTGGAATACCTCCGTAGGCAATTTCTCTACCAGATCAGTTCCACAACTCAGAATACGATTATCATATTCCTCTTCATATGCAAGAAAAGGCCTGATGAGCGTGTTGAAAACATTGTCACCTAGTGTAAATGGCTCAGATATTCCCTTGAAATGCCACTGTCATAGGAAAAACTGCAGACGATGTGTGTAAGAAATGTCAAGACAGAACTAGTACCATCCAATATAACTTAGAATTACCCTAGGGGATTCAGAGACTTCTCTAATAAGGACATGCTCTTATATGAAGCCTTACAATTGGGCATCCATGCATGTCTGTTGCCTACAGCAATCCCTACAAGAAGGGCCACCAGGGCTGAGCTCGCCACGGCGGCCAAAGTAGAGGCCCCAAGTTAGCTAGAGTTGTAACTAGTGGAGCCTCCTCCACAGCCTTGTAGGGGCCCTGCACCTCAGGTGCAGCCTCCAGCCCAGCAGCGCCCACATCAGAATCGATATGTTCCCCCGCTCAAGGCGCTGCCACCGCTTATGTGAGATAACCAGGCATTACCTCTTCAACAGGCTCATATTACCCCTCTTCAGGGTCAGGATCCTAGGGATACCTTCCTGGAATGGATGAATCAAACCTACACATTCAATGTGGCTTAGGTCCCTAATTATTTCTGCAGTTCCTTGGAGTACGGGATTGTATGTTTTCCTATATGTAGGAGTCAAAAGAGGAAATCCTCATTGATCTCACTTATTATTTCCTCTACCACCATATCCTGGGGAAGACCCTTAAATTGTTTAATGAGTTTAAAGACTGGCTCCAAGATCATGTGGATAACAACATAGTCCGGTTTGGCCCAACTTTGGCACAGGTGGCATGTGTCTTCGTGAAGCTGGACAACGACAACGAGAGTGAAGGCGAGTGGAATTAGATTTATCACCGCAGATCCTAGAATTATGATTATTGGATGTCTCGTAAGACAGTCTCCCATGACCATGGTATTATTTTTGCATTCCTGAATTGATCTAAACCTTCGGAAGTTGTCATGTCGTCCACCGCTAGTACTTTTGTGTCAACGGCTCAAGCTTCCTCTTCCAAAAAGATAAAGCAATGATGGCACCAGAGAATACAAAGTCCCCATCTGATGCCATCATCATACCATACTCTCGGTGACTTCATGCTACAATATATTGTAATTCCTCCATAATCCATCAAGTAGAGGATAAATCATTGAGTGAATGTCAAGGGTATTCCTCGGTTAATACCATAGAGATGGTAAAACCCTACATGTTCCATGACAATGGGGAGTGTCAGGAGGATCCACCTAGCATCCCTAGCCATCGTCAGCGCCAATTAAGCCACAAAAATATTGGTCGACAGAGTTCCTTGGTCCGTATTTCTAGCTAGGTTGTGCATGATACCAAAACCAGGAAGCATGCCCAACGTAGATCTAAACACATGTAGCCATCTCATCTTGCGTCATTGGGTCCACTTTCACCGTTATTAGTGTATTTGGATCAGGCAGAGCCACCTCGACCATGTCAAGATCAGCCACGCTTTGCTACAGACCGGTCTTATTCATGTGTCCCTCATCTGTTAGTCACTCTTTAGGCTTCGACGTATTATTAGTAAAATATTCCTAGCACCAGTCAGCCGCCAGTCCAGTCACCAGTGCACACCATACCTCTTGTCATAGAGAGACCTCCTGTAAGAAGAAGGTCATTCCTGTTATAAAAGTATGATGTCCTCAAGAATAATTATATAATTCTAGAAAGTCTTTCCATCCTTGTGTCCCTTCGCATGTTGGAAGATATGTTTAAATCCCTCACCGAGGATTTAAAAATCCCCCTCCAGTTTGAGATGCAAGTAGCAGCCGCAGAAACCCTCCATGCGGAGGTTCTTGAGAATGCTGAATGCCAAGCCATAATATCATTCTCTAGAGATGAAAGTCTCCCCCATAAAAGGGAACATTCACCCACTATGCATCTCCAGCCTGTTTAATGGCTTGGAGGTTCGCCGATGTCTCATTGACATAGGCTCTAAGATCAACCTAATACCGACTTGGACACTGACAAAATGGGGGTTCTATTAGTATGATCTATGTCCACCTAAATTAAGAATCCATGGTTATGATAAGATGGAATAGACACTGGTAAGCACGATCCACTTGAATACCCAGTGTGGGGGCCTAGTTACTAGCATCGAGTTTCTGTTTGTCTCCCAGGACATGGCCTAAAATGCATTGATAGGCAAGATAAGGCTCCACCTACATTTGGAGGTTCCTTCATCGTATCACTAGTTCATCAACTACTCCCTTAATAGTATAGTGGGTGTGCTTTATGGTGACATGTCTCCTTTGGCCTCTTGTAAATCCCATTGTGTGGATTCAAACAATTACAAGAGAAAGGATAACCAGATTCCAGATAACGAGGTCGAGCATGAAATGGTTGTGACGGACATGTGGATAGATATAAATATTTCCTAAATCTTTCCAATCCACCGATTGGAGGCTACAAACCTAGACATGGGACAATGCTTCGTTGTTTCTGAAAAAAGGGGGAACACATTCCCACGTCTAAGCAATGTCGTAAGATCTTCACGTACTATTACATGAATCAGGCTCAAGTGATCCTGGAGTATCCTACTCCCATATTGTATCAGGATGTCCGCCCCATGGAGATGACAATATGTCATAATTTAATATTTTTCTAGGCTCGAACTAATCTTCTCAAGACGACGCGCCATTATTGATTCAATTTCATCATGCCTGTCCCATTGGGCCAATGACTAGATGGGATCAGATCAACAACCTTTATCACCATGGTTTTGGTAGCACATGAGTTCCTCGATGCAGTGTCCACTGCCACAGAAGATGGTACCAGCTTCCCATCAGGATCTGTTGACTTAGAGGAAAATCCTCCCGATGGGGATCCCTCCTTCATAAGTGAATTAGAGGATTTATAGGATGATCCCACAACCTTCTAAGAGGGTGTCTCTGCCATGGTCGAAAAATATTTACAGGTAAACCTTTGTAGTAAGGTCCCCCCAAAACCCACATTGATCTATGCCACCATGCCCCTCGAGGAGCAACAATAGTACATAAACTTCCTTAAACAGCACCATGATGTATTTTCTAGGAGTTATGACGAGATGCCAGGACTAGATCCCAAGGTAGTTGTCCACCGCCTAGGTCTCCCAGCAAATCATTGTGGGTTCAATCAGCCTCTAAGGAAGATTCACCATTCTCATGGTTCTATTGTTGAGGTCGATGTTTACAATCACATAAGAGACAATTTTTTCAAGTATGTCTAAGACCCCAAATGGCTGGCCAACATTGTTCCATTCATGAGAAGGAACAAACAGATCAGAGTCAACAATGACTTCTGGGATCTCAAAAGTCATTGTCTGATGATGAAATTCCCCTTCCTCTGACGGAATTGTAGATTGATGCTACAGCTGGGTTCTAGCCCCTTTCATTCATGGATGGGTACTTTGGGTATTACAAAAACCAGATGACTCCCGAGGATGAGAAGTCTACAGCCTTTAGGGAACCACAAGGTGGTTTTTGTTACCAAGTCAAGCACTTCGCTCTAAAAAATGCTGGTGCCACAAATCAGCGGGCTATACCTTACATATTTAAGCCGATTCTCAGAACGTTGGTGGAATGTTACGTGGATGATCTTGTGGTCAAATATCTCCAGTGTCAGGTCCATCTTAAGGACCTTTAGAACGTGTTTGGCTTTCTCCATTCTCACCACTTGAAGATTAACCCATTGATTTCTGCCTTCATGGTCACCTCTAGAATGTTTCTCGACATCTTTTTCAGATACAAGGGAATCAGGATCGAACCATAGAAGATAAAGGCCATCATACATATGTTTCCCATGATAAATATTGGATAGCTTTGATGGTTCCAAGGCTACATGGACTACATATTCCGATTCAACATGAATATCTTCTGCAAGTGTAATCCATTTTCTTGGATCATAAAAAAAGTCATTTTCAATAAGTTGGACTATGAATATAAAAATTCTTTGGAGGAAATAAACCAATACCTTCTCCAGCCTCCGGTCTTAATGCCACCCATCTCATGAAAGCTATGGGTCCTTTACGTGACCACCCTATAATGGTCTCGTGGTTCCCTTCTCACCCAGAAGAACTATGAGGGGGTTGAGAACAACCTCTATTATCTCAGCTACATGCTCCTCTAAACGGAGACCAGACACACCCCTATCGAGAAGAGATACATTCCACTGGTATTCACAGTATAAAATTGAAACATTACCTGCTGCACCATGAGGTACAAGTAGTGTCCCAAAGGGATCTGGTGAAGTACATCCTGAACAACCCAATATTAACTAGACATCTAGCTCAGTGGGAAGTAATCATCCAGAAGTTTGACATTAGGTTTGTCCATTAGATGGAGATTAAGGGGAATGTGATGGTAGAATTCCTTGTTGCCCATCCAGCTCCTATGGACCAATCCCCAGATTTCAATTTCCCTGATGAAGTGATTCTCTCTGTAGAAAAACCCATTCCATACATGAAAATACTCTTTGATGGTGCTTCCCAGTTCCCCCCAGTAGAATATTTCCTGACCCCAGGCTCAATAGAGTAGGCCTATGTATTTTCACCATTACCCCAGTACAAGACATTATTCCATATTTATTCTTGTTGTCAGAATGCTACACCAACAATGAGGTAGAGTATCAGGATCTCATTATTAGCCTTGAGCTTTCCCTCGAGATTGCTGTTTCACATAATCATGTGAAAGGGACCTCTGAACTAGTCATAATGCAGATCAACAATGAATATGTTATCAGAAATCTAGAGCGTGTACCATTTTTGGGATGCACTCTCTATCTAATGGCCTAGTTCCTATCTCAGCCAGAAGTTACCCATGTCCCTCAATCTCAAAACTTTTGAGCCGACACCCTGGCCAGCCAATCTGAATCACATGCCGAGCTAGAATAGGATGATCTGATTATGCACATGGCACACTAGAGTTTCATTGCTCCCATCACTCTATATAACGGTAAAAATCCCTAGGTAAGCCATCATACCATTGTTGCATCCTCATCAAGACCCCCCCCCCCAGGTCCCCCGGATGCAGTGATTGAAGTGACTCCTGACTAGAGAACCTCCATTATTGATTTCCTCTAAAATGGAAATCTTCCGAAAGATTGGGCCGAGCGCAAGTGAATTCAAGGTTTCACATTACAGTTTACCCTCTAGGATAGTCCTGGTCGTGATCAAATCATCTACCAGAATAGGTTTGATGGGGTTCTCCTTCTTTGTATTCAATGAGTCTATATTTCCCAAGTCATGTAAGAGGTTCATGCTAGTTCCTGTGGTTCTCATCAGACCTGGCTGAAACTATCACAAAAGACCTAGAGACTCGGGTATTTTTTGCCTTTATGATCCATAACTACATAATGGTTTTCAAAAGGTTCCATAAGTACCAAATTCATGCCACATTTATGCATTAGACACCAGAGCCACTCAGCACTACAATGTACTTTTGGCCATTTGTGGTATGGGGACTTGATGTTCTGAGAAAATATACACTAGAGACAGCTCGCCAGTGCAGGTTCATCCTGACCGCAACATATTTCTTCTTCAAGTGGGCAAAGGCAATCCTGCTCAAGGTGTTTATTGACCATTCCATCATTGAATTTGTTAGTTCCAACAACATCTACCCATTTATATTCCCTCAATTTGTCCTCACTGATAATGGCATAAATTTTTGTGAAACTAAGATGAAGAAACTATATTCTATGAACAACATCTATTATAACCACACCTATCATTATCATGCATGAGGAAATGGATATATCAAGGAATTAAACAAAACCCTCTCTACCATTATACAAAAAATGGCTGTTCATAAAAAAAAGAGTTGTATAGACAAGCTTCCAAATGCCCTCTGGGCATATCAGATGACGACTCGTAATCCCTCCTAGGTGACCACATATTCCAAGGGGTACGGAACAGAGGCCATCCAAACCATCAATATTTAGTTTCCATCATCATGCACAACTATATATGATCATAAATATCCAGATAAAGTATATGGAATTTGTATGGCAGAGTAGGAAGCGATTGGCTAGAATAGGCTCTGTGCTCTACACAATCTTGAAATGCATTAGAAAAAGTTAACTAAATCTTTCAACAACAATGCTTACCTCTGCTCCTTCTATCAAGGCGACTTGGTATTGGCCTTGAGTACATCAATGATACCTTGCAAGAATCCACCCATGTTAGAGCACAAATGGGAAGGACCTTATATCATTCACAAGGTTTGCTCCAATAGCCCGTACTCCCTAGTTACAATGTATGGGGAGAGTATAACTCCTCCCACCAATGCCACGATCCTGAAGCAATACATTACCTGATATTCATGGTCCTACATGAACATAAACTATACTATCCTTCATTATCCTAAACTACATTCTGGTCTAGAATGACCCTAAACTGCTTGGTCTTTCATGACCTTGAAATGCCCAGTCCTACATGACATTAAACTGTAAAATGTCCCACATGACGTTGACCTATATGTAATCCCGCACAATGTTAAACTATATATTGTCCCACATGATGTTAAACTGTATGTTTTCCCACATGAATTTGAACTCTTTTTTTGCATGACATTAAATGGTGTGTAATCCTGTAAGATGTTAAATTGGGTATCGCCCTGCAAGATGTTAAACTATAAGAACTGCGTATGGATTGATTCCCATCCTCATGGGATACGTAGGAATTCTCGGACACTATGTATTGAGTCTTTCCCCAGTTTCCTATTTTTCTATCCCCCTGGGTATAGTTCTCATAGGGGATCATATGTGGTGTCGTGAAGGTTTTTTTTAACCACTCATGTTGTGGTTACGATGATTGCTCCATGTACCCTCCCTCGTTCTTCTCTCCTCCCACGTCCTAACCACACGACACTAAAAAACATAGACATCAGGTCTATATATGGATAGATTCTTAACATTATGGGAAACATAGGAATGCTTGGACACTTCATCCGTAGGCCTATCCCCAAACCTCAAGGAACCCCATTGGGTAGAAACAAATGTTGTAGTGTAGGATTTTTGTATCATTCACATTAAGATCATCACGACAGTACTATGTATCCCTCCCCCTGAAGATCTCCACCTCTTCTACTATCCATATTGACCTCAAATGGTATGGTCACATTTTTCCTTCACACACACCCTGTACATGGGACTCCATTATCTTTAACATCTGAATGGAACTCTGATTGTCATGGATGCTCAAACCAAGTTATCTCCTACTATTACGGGCCAATGTCCTCAATGGGTTTAGAACAACAAGTTGATACAAGTCATGTGTCGCGAATATGGTCAGCGGTTGATGATCATTTTTTGTTCCCATTTCCATTTACATGATATAGATGATGTGTTTTGAATATGGTCAATAGTTAGACTTTTTCAATTTCACCACCCCCACATGTCCCAAACAATGAGTGTAGTGGCTCATTCTGCCACGATGACTCATCAAGATTCGATCTGCCTTGGGCAAGAGTGTGATTTCAGCTATAAGACACTTATATGATTGAAAGGGAATATTCATACTCTTTGTTCCCCACACTGAGCATTGATCGTGTGGGGTTAAGAGATAAGATAAGGAGATTACCATATGAAATTTCATATATTTAACGATTTTCAGGATGCCTAGCCTTAGGCCCCTCAACCTTTCCGACACCTTGCCCCATTTTTTAATTCAAGGTTGTATGATGTGGTATGAGCTTATGCCCTGATTCACCTTAGGCTACTCATCATGCCATACACATCCCTTTTTGGGGTACCTTTCCCTTATTTGAATCCTCATTTCCTGACAATAAACTACACTGAATTCTTTTCCAAAGAACTATTTGTGGCCTAAATTCCATCCTTTTGGGATACGTAGGAAAACCCAAACTTCCAGTATTCGGGTCCAGTCCCCTTTCTTAGAAATCTCCCTATCATTCTGGCCACTTTTATTGAGTCCTTCCAAGAGAGGGGTATGTAGTGCGGTATGGTCTTGTGTCCCCATTCACGTAAGGTTTGTAATAACCATGACACATAACTCGCTCTCCTATGCACCCATCACTCACATTCCCTAGACTCGTCTTATCATTTTAGATTCTCTTAATTTGGTTACCTCGATCCAGTTCAGTGATTCACCAATGTTCCCAGGAGTACTCTGGTTCAGAACCTGGAGTTTCAGATTCTACTTGAACATGCTTTCACCTATTTTTTCGGCTTTGTGGTCCCATTTATTTGGGCCTTAATTATCTTTCACATTAGAAGGGACACCCTCCTCCCATGTGTAATTGATGCTTGGACCAAGGACTATCCTACCGTTATGAGCCAACATCCTCAAGGGTCTCAAACAATATTTTGATACAAGTTCTGCATTGTGAATATGGTTAGAAGTTGACACTCATTTGTTGTTCCCATTTATGGCCACATGATCTAGATGCTGTGTTTAGAACATAGTCTGCAGTTATTTTCCATCGTCACACCAACTCCATCATGCCTGAAATGTCGGTGAGATGATTCAAATAATTTTCAACTCCATAATGTCCAAGTGGAATTTTAAAACTCTGGGTATAGTCCTATTGTGATCATTTGCGTGTTAGGAGGAAAACTCCATGGTAAGGCGTCATTTGGGGCTCCGCACAGACTTCCCCTTTACATGTATACCATATATTTCAATTACCACTTGTTCCCTTGTTTTCCACACCGAGTTTGACTCACGTTGTCTTAGGGATTGGGTCGACTTGTGCACTTACATGGAATAGTTTCTCTTTTCAATGGTTAGAGCTCTAAGAACATAAAATAATATTTCTTTATACATCCTCTCTTTAGAAATACATATGGCTTGATTCCCATCCTCATGGGATATGTAAGAATTCCCAGACATCACCACTTTGGTTCCAGCTTGAGTTCTGCTAATTTATCACTTCTGTTCTACCATTTAGGCCCCATCTCTTATAGGACTTCATTGTATGGGGTGTGTAGGCTAATGCCTTCGTTCATGTCGGGTCTTCAATAGCCGCACCAATTAATCCTGTTCTATCACCTAATCCATCTTACCTTCTTTCCCACATGACATTAATCTGTAAGATGTCTTGAATGACTTTAAACTATATATTGTCTCACATTACATTAAACTGTATGTTGTCTTGCATTAAATTATACTAAACCTCCATGAACTATATATGTCTTCATTCTCATCCTTATGGGATATGTAAGAACACCTGGACACCTAGTCCATGGGTCCATCATCATATTCTCTAACATTTTATGGCCCCTTGGACCAAGGTTCCTTTCCCATAATTGCATGTTGTGTGATGTGGACCTTGTCATCCTTCACGGCGGGTATGATTTATCACATCATGCGCATTCCTCCTAATGTCCAAGACATATGATGTAAAACAATTCCGTCGGGTCCCACATGACTTTAAACGGGTTTTTCATTATTGAAAAACGTTAAAATGCATGGTTGGTCCTGTTATATGACCCTAAACTATGAAAATATCATCCTCACCACATGAAAAAATGGCACTGCATTGTGATATCCTCACTCGAGGGCACATCATGCTGGGTATTGGTCATCCAACATATGATTTGTCAAATACTTCATTTGTCTTGATTCTTGTGGCGACATTGGGATTCCCGGTCCTCATTTTATTGCTTTACAGAAAACACACACCATTCTATCCTAATAGAAAAACAAAAAACTATCAATTTTTCCTCTTTTAGTGTGTGGTCCAGACCCACACGACCTTATCATCTTTGGAATTGGTACATTACCATGCCATCCCTATAAATATGTGTGGATTTGTTTTCATTCTCAGGGGATATGTTGGAATGCCAGTCCACTTTGCCTCAGATCCAGCCTAACATTCATTTTCAATCCCTCGACCTATATCCTCCCCAAGTACGAGATGGTGATATGGACTCTAGGTCATCATTCTCATCAGGTTTTAAAATCACCTCACCATGTGTCTACCACATTCCCTACCTTCTCTGGTCTGAGCTCTATGACCGTAAACTGATATCAATCTGCATCCTTGTTGAAAGATGTTAAACTCCACAACATATTCGAAAACAATGTACAGACTGATTCCCATCCTCATGGGATACGTAGGAACTCCCATGCATATGGCCTTCAGGTCCAACCCCCAGAATCGTAACTCGTATTCCCTTCTTTTTGGCCCCTTGGCATAAAATCTTTAGGGGAACCCTGTTACTGCAGCTCTACACTGAACATGTTCAGGATTCCCCATGACAATGATGGGATACATCAAATTAATTTTTATAAAAGTCATGTCTAGAAGTAGGAATGATCCCTAATCAGACCGGCACACCCAACTAATGTGTTTCCACTACCGTGGAGTAATTTCAAGAGTGCTAGACTTTATTAAAGCTATCCACCACTACACCTTCCTCACTTTGTGTTCCCCTTATTCGGACCCTCATACCAATTCACGTCTATAAGAACCCCCAAAAAGTAAGGATGATTAGCCTATGGCTCACCTAAAATCATGGGTCTGCATTCCAGAAGACTAAGGGATTACATTATGAGTCAGGACCTGCATTTTGAACATTTTCAGTGGTCGACCCTCATCTGTTATCGCTATATGTAGCTAATACTATAAGGATACTATGATTCTAACAATGTAAAAAATTATACATTATTTTCATGACACCCCCATAATGTTATGAATTTTTTTATCATTATTAACACTTTCCACTCCCATATGTTTGGATTGATTCTAATTCCCCGGGCATTACCCAACTCATGTACTGGAGCATATTGTGTAAGTGATAGTTCGACAGTTCTGAGGACATTATTCTGTAGTCAGGTCTTCCCATTTCTTTTTGTAATCTTGGATGTGTCGTTTCTACCCCTTGTGGCTACAATATGTTTGGCACTACTACATTCAAACTATGTAATAGAGGGAGAATCCCTTGTTTCTCACATCGGGCACAAAACATGTGAGCTTAGGAAGGGATTGATATTTATTTTACGATTGTGGTTAGAGTGAATTTAAATAAACACGGAAATATTCTATCCATGCATAAAATTTAGAGATAGAAGTAGTAAAGAAGGATAATATTGTGTATTGATTTCTTAAAAGCTTCCTAACCCTAATAACAAAAATTGAATGTTTCCCATCAAAAAATAATAGCTAGACATTTAAAAAGTTTCATGATTGTTGTCATGGAACCTATAGGTTCCAATCATTGAGGGGAACAACCATGACCTTTTAAAAGGACATATATTCTATTAAAATTTCTACATAAAAATATCACACATAAAATTAAACATGATATGATAATAAATATTATTTAATTAATAAACCCATATATTATTTTACTAATAAATTTTTTTTATGGAAGAAATATAAAAAAACCATATTTCACAAGATCTACCTAACAAAAACCATTAAAAATCTATGTCTCACATGATAATAATACTTCTATATAGATAAATACATCATTAAATGGGTTTAACATGTCTTCCTCTATGTACACTAAATGGATTGAAACTTCAAATCATTAGGAAATACCCCATATGATATGAAACTGATGAAGTATTTTCTTTTTCCATTGTTGTGACTATGAATCCTTGGAGAAAGACACCATTATAGTGTTATAAATGTAAAATATGACTGGATATTTAATTCTAGCAATTGAATCAAGCTCATGGACAATTATATAAACCCATACTTCATCCTGTGGTACATCATAGTTAGAAATAAATTTGGATTCCCTTATGGAATTGTTGAAAAATGAACCATTGAACTCTTTAGACTCACAACTCCTCTATTGAGATAAATGAAATATTCTGTTTTCCACATCAAATCATATTAATTAGTCCAAAACATGGAATCTATATAACCCCCAAAACAATCTTTTCATCTCCTCCACACCCAACGATCATAACCTTAGTATTCCTCATACAAATAAGGATATTCTTAATATAACTAAAATATTTTTCACATGGATATTTTTATACTCGGCCTCTGATTGGCTTCTCCCCTCCAATCCATAGTTACATGGGTTTCTCCTTCATCCTCCCTTCCCATTTCCTCTCTAGCCAGAATCATTCTAGAGTCAGGTTTCTCCAGATCACCTCAGTGTCGATGCAGCTTGGTGATGGTGTGAAATAGTGGGGATTTGGCTTGGTTCACCAGTGTCTTCTGCTAACGGTGAAGATATGACTCATCTGAACACTGACTTCTCATATCAGTTCAAAGTGCTGGTGATGTCAGCTCCACATGTGGCTCAGATCGGTAGGGTATTGTCTGTGAGGAGTCGTGATAAGTGGATCTTGATTTTTTTGGTCTCGTGTAGCTAGGCACCACCTATGGAATGCATTCGGTGGTGGACGGTGGTAGATCTGGAATGGCCTAAAGGGGGTCATTGATTTTAGAGTTTTTGTAATGATTTAACAGGTTTTATTGTTTGTAGATGTTCTTATATTGTTTAGTTGGATATGTTTTTTGATCTTTATGTTTTAAAGATCATCTGAGATGGATTTGGGCTTGTGATGACACTGGTGTGGATCTATTGTTGGTCCATGCATGTCTGTAGTGGGGTTTTCTTCTGGCGTCAGTTTTGGCTTCTGGGATGCGGGAAACACTGGTGATAACATGAATGGGTTGACTATTTCCAATGCATTTTTCCATTCCTCCCATCTATCTGTGGAGGATGCACTTTTCATTTCCCCATAATTCCCGAATTCCAATGGTGGGAGACAACTGTCTCTTATTCAGGGATGTATTCTCGTTGATAGAAACAGGATAATGGGAAGTTGGTTTCCCTTTATATAAATTCCTCCTCATAATTTGTTGTCTACTATATGTCTCCCTTAAATATTAAGATGTTGTTCGTGAAAATATTCCCAGTAACATATCATCATGGACTCCAATTAATATGGCTTCTTCTCCCAGGACATTCCAATGGGTCATGTTAGGACATAAAACTTCGATCAGGGGAGTATTCAACTTGGACATCATTGGAAAGTCTGTATGCTAAAATACTAATGAATCTAGGTTTCCTTTTTTATGTTAGGGCTTCTTGTGGGCGATAAATCACGAGGCATCCCATGTTGAGTGTGGGGAATTATTTTCTACATGTATGCCTATGAGGTTTTCCTAAGCTTCCCATGTTTAACATAGGGTATGAGGTGAGCTTAAATTATAGGAAAGATGGATCAGACTGAAAAGAACCCTGATTGGAGTTGATCAGATGGTTGTGTCCACAAGAGGGAGATCCTACGAGTCATACTAGATGGTATGTTCACAATGTCGAATGAAGACAGATCCAAGAATTGATCAGCCTTTTTTAAGGGGATTCCATGGTTTACCATTGGCGGAGATTGATCCTCAGGGAGGTTTCCTAAGTACCATTTCCCGAGAGAAAAGGATCAAACCCCATATAGATTGTGGTGTTTAGACAATGAATCATGGTGTACACAAAGGACAACATGATGAAGACATTCTGGGGGAATACTTGTGGTTAGCAGCTCGAGTACTTCTAGGAGCAGTGAGGATGTGAATGACATGATCTCACCAAGATGTGGCAGCCCAGGTAAAACTATGATGCAAGATAAATTGCTGGGTGATGTAGATTGGGAATGAGATGGAATTGTTAGGAAGATGATGGTAGTGTTGGGATTCAGCATCAGGAAGGATTCCAACTCATCCACATGGCAGGAAATCAAAGTCCATGTAGTTTAGAATGGGGCATGAAATATGAATGTATGTAGAGGGAAGTAACCTAACAAATCATTGGGGCGTGCACATGGTTAGAATCATGGAGTAGGTATAACGCCACTAGGACGGACCAAATACGTGGGTCCTAATAGGGGGGACACCAAAGATACCAGTGTTTGTGGTTGAACCTATTGGAGGCTTCCTACATACCCCATGTAGGATATAGGGACAAAACCTATATAGTTCATATGATTATTATAACGACCCATACGTTACATACATTGTTATTACATTAGAATTGAAGCACACTTATTACAACATATAACAAAACCATGAAAGGAACGTATTGGTATCGTGTCTTTAGAAACTGGGAACCATAAACAACTGGTTCATAAATCATCTACACTGTCAACATTTTATTTTATCTTATCTAGAGTCCCTTTTGGCATATCTTACTTAATACTATTCTTCCTAACTAGGGGAAAAGAAAACATACAAAAGGGTGAGATCAAATGATTAGTAAGGGTAATCAAAAGAAATATCAATCACATTATATTCATAAGAACATAACATTTTGGAAATCTTAACCTGAAAAAGAGATCATAATTTCATAACATGGGATAAATCATAGTAGTAAAATGTAATCACAATAATCATAACATGATACTTTGTGTCATACACACATAATCTTAGAGAATCATTTCTTAGTAGTCAAGAATCATTGTCAAGAATATCTTAGCGGACAAAGTCCATTTCTGAACCGAGTTCACTCCTCGTTTCAGTCCTATATCACTGAACCAGATTAACCTGCCATTCCAGCCATGTCTATCTCATGAGTTATAAATCCTTACCCAGTTAATTAGAGGGAGATATAGGTCCCACCAATCTCATAATGAAACCATTCTTATGTGTTCCACAAAATCATAAATCATACATCATAGCATAACCCATGTAATAAAAATGGGATTCTTAAACATCATGCCATCATAACATGATCCATGTAAGATAAAAGGACATCATAAAATTAATTCCATCATAACATAATAAAATCAATGTAGAAATAGGGATAGAAACAGAACCCTATATTAACTTATATGAAAAAAAATTTGATATAACACTTGAACTTCATTCTTAAGTAAAATATCCTTTCTACTTCAAAAACATTTTTCCTTTCTTAACATGTCATACAATTTTAAACTAAAATAAGTTGATTAAAAATAAAATTCAAAACATAAAAAGTAATCTTCATGGAAATAATGTTCTAAAAATCCATTCATACCGTATAAGTTAAATAAAAACATTCTTCTCGTACTTTCGTCGGAAAAGTAAAAAAATTACCTCGTAAAAATTGATAAAAGATTCCTTTAATATCTTTTACTAAAAACTCACCAATCGGTAAAATTGGATTTAAAAAATTGTAGGATGATAGAAATAATATTACATATTGAAAAAACATGTATGTGGATGATAAATATTCCCCAGTAATTACCGAAGTATATACAAATTCGGATAAAAATTTAGATTGCGAGATTTCCCTTACCTTAGGTCCGATTTTCTTCGTACATGACCGAACCTCATGTATAATTATTTAAATAATGTTATTGACTGATTCAAGAATCTTACTCACTGTTATGATATCATATATGTTCATATTCTTATCTCCTTATTAGTAATATTTCATTGCTACTTGTTATTTGGGTGTTTATTGATTTTTTTTGTTCTTTTGCGTGTTTTGTGGAATAATCTCTTATTATTATTTTTTAGGTTATATATGCCTCATTTAATGAATGGTATTAGTGTAATATATATCATATTTGTTCATTCAATTTATTTATATAATCATTATGCATTTAAGATCATTTAGAACGAGTCGCATCACATCGTGGACACGGTAGGCCGTACGTACGCACGAGTGATGATATCATTCCCATGATCGTGGAATTGTACTGAAGTGTATGTATAATATTTCATAATCAATATCACTTTAAAATAATCATATATAGTTATTATTTACACCATTATACCCATCCAGGTAAGGTGGTGGTGGAAAACATATTACACAATGGTGTGGAGACGGTATTCCGTATGTACGCACGCGCGGTGATTTCATTTTCCATAGGATGGATAGAAAGTGAAATTGGGTTTTTTCATATTTATAATAACATATCAGCACATGATTGATACTGATGTTATTATTTCATATTGAAACAACTAAATAAGAAGAAGTAGAAGAATAAATAAAGTTGAAAGAATCGGTAACAGACATTACCTCTTCTTTGAAGCGCCTCATCTTAACCTCCTTTAGAAAACTGAAGATTATCATTGAAGAAGACTAGGACCTATAGTATGTTTCTAGGGAAGTGGAGAAAAGAAATTGGATGGGGTTGTCCGAGCATGAACGCTCAATGTGGTGTGAGGAGGAGAGGGAGGAGGTGCCCTTTTATAAGGGAGGAGAGGGAAACTTTAGGAAAAACTTAAAATATTATTTTATAATAAAGTCATATTCGTTTTTTAATAGCCGAAAATTGATTTATTTCAAAGATAAGGTGGGGATGGGTCTGAATCCTCTCAACCAATAGATTTTAGACAATTTTAGGTTACTATTTTAACCTTATCATTTATATTTAACTCTAAGATAAATAATTTAACATTTACTATGTCTTCTTGTTTTATTACACTATTGGTTAATAAACATACTATAACAAGCCAAACGAACCCCAAGTGGTTCATTATTTATATATATAACCTTATCTAAGTCATTTGGATGATCCTTAGATTTTTAGAAATAAAATAACAATTAATAATATAATATTTTTCTAAAAAACTATTTTATGTCAATTTTGACAATATTTGCTAATTGATTTTTGTGAAAATCATAACCACATGATTAGTTATAAAAGAGTTAATTAATTCAATAATAATATGTCATATTAACCTATAAAATTATTTTATTTCATGAAAAGTCTCAAATTACATTTATTTGGGTATTTATAATATCAAATATGTTAATATTTCCTTAATAAGGTAATTACTCCATCATCATTGAGTCAAAATAAATAAACTTATTTAAAGTTTAAAAATTATAAATAAAATAACATTATGTAGGAAATATTTTTATATTTCTAATGAATATTTATAGTCTAATTTATCTTATTTATAACCCTGTATTAAATATGTTTTAGTTATTAAACATTGATTTTAACTATTTTAACTCTTCTTTAAATAAAATAATATTAAATGTCCTAATCTACTCCAAGTGGACCTAAATGGTAATATTTTATCACTAATGTTGTTTTTGGTCGAATTACACTAATCCAATAGAATTAGACATGTGTTAGGGTAATAATAACACCATTTTTACCCTTAATAACTGTATTTACTTTTAACCGTGATAAATAAAAGTAAAAAGTCACTATTCACCAAAAATTATTTTTATCTTATTGAACCACATTTTACTCCTTTATTTTATCTGTGTCTCTCGAATTTCTGAAATTCCACCCACACAAGCGGTAAAATTATGTTTTAAGTAAATTTTCGAACTCTCCCAGGAGGTGGGTAAAAGACGGTGAAAATTTCAATAAAATTTTTTATATAACTAAAATTATTATAAAATGACTCCAATGAATTACATTGAACATATATTGGTATTATGTATCAATTTTGGAATAAAATAAATTTAAATACAATAAATAATTATTTTAATAAAAAATTCGGTTTTTAAATAGTAACTAAGTGTTTCCACTATTCATCGAAAATTGAATGTTTTCAGAAAAATACCAAAAAATCACCCTAGGATAATTTTGATATTATGAATCCAAAAATGAAGTCCATTTTGAATGATAAAATTTATAAAATTCCAAAAAGTGGGTATTACTATTCATAATGTCTAGTTTTAATAATATTTTAATAGCATATCGTTGTTTAGTGAAACTCGGTATTCCATACAATGAAAGCCATCGAGGAAGGTCGTGATTGCATGTAAAGAAATCCAAGCTAGTGTTGTGTGTAATGAAATATTACTTTGATGATAACAAAATATTTCTCATAAAAATCTCGAGTGTAACATTCTACCCCCCTTAAAATGAATTTCTCCCTCGAAATTCATCACTTTGTATCAAACAGATGATGATACCTCTCCATCATCATATGCTCAAGCTCCCATGTAACTTCTTATAATTGGTGGTTCCTCCATAAAACTTTCACCAAGAGATTGGTCATATTCTGTTGGACTTTTTCTCTACGATCCAGAATCTCTATCGGCTGTTCTTCATAAGAAAGATCTTGCTCCAACGGTACAACTTCTGAGCTGAGTACATGTGTAGGATCGGGTATGTACATTCTTAGGAGAGATAAATGGAACACATCATGAACTTGAGAGAGATTATGTGGAAGCACCAATCGGTAAGCTACCTTCCCAACATGATCCAGTATTTCAAAAGAAAAAATATACCTTGGGCTCACCTTGCCCTTCTTTCAAAATCTCATTACATTCTTCCAAGGAGATATTCGTAAAAACAATTTATCAACCACTTCAAACTCAAGGTATTTTCTTCGGTTATCATCATGCCTATTTTTTCAACTCTGATCTTCTCTTATGTGTTGTTGAATAGATCGGAACTTTTCTGCCATCTCATCAACAAGAGCAGGTCTTATTAGCTTTCATTCCCCAACTTCATCCCAGCATGTTAGAGTTCGGCATGTCTGTCCATAGAGATCTTCATAAGGATCCATCTGAATGATGGAGTGAAAGCTATTATTATAAGAAAATTCCACCAAAGGTAAGTGTTGATCCCAACCACCATTGAAATCCATAGATAAAGCTCTTAACATATCTTCTAGAGTTTGAATTGTCCCCTAAGACTGACTGTCTGTCTGAGGATGATAAGCAGTGCTGAAACTAAACTCTGTATCCATAGTATGCTAAAGACTTCACCAAAACTCGGAGGTAAACCTTGGATCCCGATCAGATATAATTGAAAGTGGTACTCCATGCAATCTTACCACTTCTTTTATAGATATACTGGCAAGATTATCAAGAGAGAAATCCTCTCTAATAGCAATGAAGTGTGCCAACTTTGTAAGATGATCAAATATGACCCAGAGAGCATTATTTCCTTTGGATGTTTTAGGACGTCTGATGACAAAGTCCATAGTGATGTATTCCCATTTCTATTATGTTATGGGTAATGGTTGTAAGATCCCCTTATACTTCTTTCTCTAAGATTTAACTTGCTGACAAACCAAGCATCGAGGCACATATTCAAAAACATCGCTTTTCATACCATCCCACCAGAAGTACTCTTTCAGGTCCCTATACATCTTCGTGCTTCCAGGATGAATATAGAATGAAGAACTATGAGCCTCATCCAGTAGCTCCTTCTTTAATTCTGGTATGGGAGGAACACAAAACAAATTCCTAAACCTTATTATCCCATTACAATCAAGGTTGAATTCAGGAACATTTATCACCTTATTTTGTAACTCTACATCTTCTTATTGTGCCTCTTTAATCTTACCATGTATATATTGTTGAACATTTATTTGATAAGGATAATATTTTTCCCCTTCCATTATAACTCCAAGATCTATCCTTTGTAAATCCATAAATATTGAATCTATTATAATCCTCATTATGGATAAGCTAGCATGGTCTTGTCGACTTAATGCATATGCAACCTTGTTTGCTTTCCTAGGGTGATAATGAATTGAGAAGTCATAATGCATAATCATCTCCAACCGTCTTATTTGGCTCATTTTCAGCTCCTTTTGTGTGAAAATATACTATAAACATTTATGATCAGTACAAATATCACACCTTTCACCATAAAGATAATGCCACCAAATCTTTAATGCATAGATTACCACAGCTAATTCCAAATCATGAGTTGGGTAATTATGCTCATGGATTTTCAACTGTCGTGAGGCATAAGCTATCACCATATCATTTTGCATGAGAACACACCCCCGTTCCTTCTTATATGAATCACTGTAGATCACAAACCTTTCTCCACTACAAGGCAGTGTGATCACAGGTGCACTGGATAACCTTCTTTTAACTCCTTGAAATTCTATTCAAACTCTTCCATCCAAATGAACTTAACTCCCTGTCAAATCATCCTGGTGATTGGATTAAATAAACGTGAAAAATCTTTCACAAAACGTCGATAATATCCAGCCAAACCAAGAAAATTTTGGTTCTCAGTTATTGTTTTTGGTCTCGACAATGATTCGATAACCCCTGTTTTTTCTGGATCCACAGATATCCCCTCTTTTCAGATTTTGTGACCCCAAAATGAGAATTTTTGAAGCCAAAATTCACACTTGGTAAATTTGGCATAAAGATTATCCTTTCTCAGGGTCATCAATACAATTCTCATGTGATCTTCATGTTATTCCTTGCTCTTTAAATAGAAAAGAATATCATCTATAAAGACTACCACAAACTGATCAAGATAGTCTCTAAATACTATTAATTAGATCCAATAAGATAACAGGGTCATTAGTAAGACTAAATGGCATCACTATAAATTCATAGTGTCCATACCTTGTATGGAAAGTCATCTTTGGTATATCCTCCCTTTTGATTCTTAATTAATGATACCATGAATGAAGATCAATATTGGAAAAGTATTGAGCTCTGCCTAGTTGGTCAAATAAGTCATCAATTCTTGGGAAATGATATTTGTTCTTGATAGTGATCTTTTTACGTTCTCGATAATCAATGCAGAGTCTCATTGGTCCATCATTCTTCTTAACAAATAGAACATGTGCTCCCCAAGGTGACGCACTAGGGCGTATGAATCCCTTTTCAAGTTTCTCTTGGAGTTGCTTCTTCAATTCCTGGAACTCAATTGGGGCCATTCTATATGGTTTCATTGAAATTAGCATAGCACCAGGTATGAGTTCTATTGAAAACACAACCTCACGATTTGGTGGGAGACCTTGAAATTCCTCCAGAAGGACATCATCAAAAACTCGTACAATGGGAACATTCTTAATTTTGTGTTTCTCTCCGACCATTTGAGATAAATAACCTTCATTTAGTGGAATCAAGACTCATAATATTGATGAAATTTCCACTGGAAGTTTATGTTCATCCTTGCTTCGATAGACGATCATAGATTGATCTGGAATATGAAATGTGACATCCCTTCTTTGCAAATTGTAATGGGTTCTATATAAAGAAAGCCAATCCATGCCAAGAATGACATCAAATTACACTATAGGAAGTATCACAAGATTTTCATGATGCACTTACCCACAAACATCAATCGGAGAAGAATTATAAACTTTTGATGTGACTGTTGTTCCATTAGGGGTTGTCACAGCTAACTCAACATCAAAAATTTTAGGTAATATGGTGATACCCTTAGAAAAATCTTCAAGAATAAAAGTGTGGGTGGATCCAGAATCAAATAAAACAATTTCTACTTTAGAGTGGATGGTAATTGTACCTTTCACCACTTCACTATCAAACTCCACATTGCCGATAGAAATTGCATGTGAATTTCCATTGTCTTTAGCCTTAATATTTTGTTGAAGTCGATCATCATCAAAAACCCTTGGATTAGGGAATTGATTGGAATAATGGCCAATTTCCTTGGACTTGTAAAATTGAAGTGTATGAGGTGCACTCTGTGTAGCCTTTTCTTTGTTCGCATCACTAGACATCTTCTTTCCATCATTGTGGCATTCAAATTCCCGATGACCTTCCTTTCCACATTTGAAACATTTACTTGTCCCTTTCATACAACTCCCTCCATGTTTCTTTCCACACTTTGGGCATAATGGAAAACTCAAATTCTTTTCAGTGTTCCCTTTAGATTTCCCTTTGAATTCCATTTTCCACTTCTTATCAAACGCATATGACTGATGGGTTACTCCAATCTCCATCTCAACCTTGAGAGCACATCGAACGATTTCCTCATAGCTATTGATGTCCCTTATGGATAACAACCTTCGAAGACTTGGTTTTAAGCCACTAAAGAATCGATTGATCTTACTCTCAGGTTTGATAATAATACCAGTAGTGTACCTTGAAAGTCTTGTAAAATTTGCTTCGAAGGTACCAATAGATTCGTCATCCTTTTGCTTTAGTTCAAGAAACTCCTTCTCGATCTTTTTTCGACGAATACGAGGGAAGTACTTATTGAAAAATAAGTTCTTGGACTCATCCCATTCCATGGATTAAATTTCATCCATTTGCCTCGTATTCTTGATAAGATTCCACCATTGATAAGCTTCACCTACCAAATGATATACTGCTAAGATGCCTTTATCATGTTCATAACATTGAAGAACTGAAAATATCTTTTCAGTAGTAATGATCCATTGTTCAACAACTAATGGATCAGTGGACCTGCTGAATGAGGGTTTTCGCTACCTCATGAAGGATTCAACAGAATGTTGCTCCTTCTTTTTCTCGTTTGGAAGTCCTGCATGATTCATATCTTGAGAAAGTTTTGTGAGCATGGCTACAATATTTTCATTCTATCTCCCACAACATTTGGTTGCTCAGGGGGACAATCATTGCATTTCCCATAACATTCAGCATTAACACGGTTCCTTAGGGTTCTGTCCATTGACTAAAACCAAGAAGAATATTGTGAGCAATACTAATTATAATAGGAAAACCACATAATCAAGAATAAAATTTCACACTTCAGGTTTTATCATAGGTTATTCATGGCCATTTCTAAAACAATAGGATTGTGTTATATGCTTAGAATTATCCTAAGGGTTCTTACTAAGGATTTCACATACTATTTTCCAAAGGTTGACTATACATTTCTTCTGATACCAACTATAATGACCCATAATTTACATACATTATTATTACTTCAGAATTGAAGCACACTTATTACAACATATAAAAAAACCATGAAAGGACCGTATAGGTATAGTGTCTTTAGAAACTGGGAAACATAAACAACTGGTTCATAAATCATATACATTGTCTCCATTTTATTTTATCATATCTAGAGTCCTTTTTGGAATATCTTACTTATTACTCTTCTTCCTGACCGGGGGAAATGAAAACATACAAAAGGGTGACCTCAAATTCTCAGTAAGGGTAAACAAAATAAATATCAATCACATCATATCACTACTGGAAATAAAGTATTTCCCAATGGTTTAGAACCGTTGGGAAAGGCTACAGAACTGTTGGTATATGTTATACCAACGGTTCTGAAAACCGTAGGGAAGTAAGCCATTGGGAATTATTTTCCCAACAGTTTACAGTGAACTGTTGGGATATGGTGGAGAAAAATTACCCTATCCCAATGGTTCTGCCAAACTGTTGGGAAAGCGTTTCCCAATGGTTTACAATCATTGGGATATAGTGGAGAAAAATTACCCTATCCCAACGGTTCTGCCAAACCGTTGGAAAAAACCCAAGGTCTCCTCTTTCCCAACGGTTTATAAATCATTGGAAAAAGTGTTTTACCAACGGTTTATGGAACCGTTGGTAAAAAAACCAAGAGATTCTATGCCAACAGTTTCAAACCGTTGGCATAGCCTATGCTGGGAAAATTGCACAGAAGCTCTGCAATTTTCCTAGCAGCTGTGCATTTTTCCCACCAGGTCACATTTTGTGGGTTCCCTCTCAATTTCAATCCAATTATTGTACCTGAAATAATCTAACACATATATATACAATTATTGAACTTGAAATACCCAACTAACACATACATATAGAGAAAAAATTCATACACATTTAACTTATAATGCTGGAACTATACACATCCATAATTAAATTAGAATTTATAACGTAATTATAAACATACATAATTCATTCAGATATTCAATTTAAAATTTAGATGGCAATTATATGTGGAATCCAGATGTCAATTCATAATTTGACCGGTTTTTTGTATACCAAATATTTTTACCTGAAATGATGTCCATTTTAAACAAAATACATACACCTGGAGTGCTACCAGCCACAACGCGCCTCATATTGAGGCGTTTTTCACTCGTACACATCACATATGACCCATGAATTGTTTTGATAAAGTATCCACACAATCCAAATGTGTTTGGTCAGTTTTCTGTATGCCAGTTGATGTTTTTCAATTAAAGTGACGTTCTTTTGAAACAAAAGGAAGACACTTTGAATGGTGTTAGCCACACTGTGTCTCATATTGAGACAGGCTTGATTCGTACACGTCACATATGACCCATGGATCGTTCTACTAATGTTTGAACAGAAACCGAATGCGTTTGGTCAGTTTTCCGTATGTACTTAAAATGTTTTCCATTTTAAACAAAAGAGAGCCACTTAGAGTGATTTCAGTCACAACATGCCTCCGCTTAAGATGGGGTTGACTCATACACGTCACATATGACCCATGGATCATTGTGCTAAAGTGTCGACACAATTCGAATGCGTTTGGTCAGTTTTCCGAATGTCAGTTGTTGTTTTTCACTTAAAATGACGTCCTTTTGAAACAAAAGATAGAAACTTTGAGTGGTGGAAGCCACAACATGCCTCGTATTGAGGCGGGGTTGACTCATACATATCATATATGATCCATGAATCATTTTGATGAAGTATCGACATAATCCGAATGCGTTTGTTCAGTTTTCCGTATTCAAGTTGATGTTTTTTCAATTAAAATGACATCCTTTTGAAACAAAAGGCAGAAACTTTGAGTGCTTCTAGCCACATCGTATCTCAGATTGAGGCAGCGTTTATTCTTACACGTCACGTATGACCCACGAATCGTTATCCTAAAGTTTCAGTGGAAACCGAATGCGTTTGGTCAGTTTTTCGTATGTACTTAAAATGTTGTCCATTTTAAACAAAAGAGAGACACTTAGAGTGATTCTGGCCACACTGTGCCTCTGATTAAGGCGGGGTTGACTCATACACGTCACATATGTCCCATGGATCGTTGTGCTAATGTATCGACACAATTTGAATGCATTTGGTTAGTTTTCCATATTCCATTTTTTGTTTTTTACTTAAAATGAGGTCCTTTTGAAACAAAAGACAGACACTTTGAGTGGTGGCAGCCACACTGCACCTTGCATTGAGGCGGGGTTGACTCGTAAACATCACATATGACCCATGGATCGTTTTGCTAAAGTATCGACACAATATGAATGCGTTTGGTTAGCTTTCCATATGCCAGTTGATGTTTTTCAAATAAAATGACATCCTTTTAAAAAAAAGGCAGACACTTTGAGTGGTTCCGGCCACACCGTGTCTCAGATTGAGGCGGGGTTGATTCGTACACGTCAAATATGACCCATGAATCGTTATCCTAAAGTTACAATGGAAACAGAATGCGTTTGGTAGGTTTTCCGTATGTACTTTAAATTTTGTCAATTTAAAACAAAAGAGATCCACTTAGAGTGATTCTGACCACACTGTGCCTCAGATTAAGGCAGGGTTGACTCATACACGTCACATATGACCCATGGATCGTTGTTCTAATATATCAACACAATCCTAATGCGTTTGCTCACTTTTTGTATGCCAGTTGATATTTTTCACTTAAAATGACGTCCTTTTGAAACAAAAGACAAACACTTTGAGTGGTGGCGGCAACATCATGCCTTGGATTGAGGTAGGGTTGACTCGTACACATCACATATGACCCCTGGATAGTTTTTCTAAAGTATCAACACAATATGAATGTTTTTGGTCGGTTTTCTGTATTCCAGTTGATGTTTCTCATTTAAAATGATGTTCTTTTGAAACAAAAGGCAGACACTTTGAGTGGTGGCAGCCACAACGCATCTCCAATTGAGGCGAGGTTGACTTGTACACGTCACATATGACCCATGGATCATTGTGATAATGTATGGACACAATATGAATGTGTTTGGTCAGTTTTCTGTATGCCAGTTGATGTTTTTCAATTAAAATGACATCCTTTTGAAACAAAAGGCAGAAACTTTCAGATGTTTCCACCACATCGCGTCTCAGATTGAGGCGGGGTTGATTCGTACACGTCACATATGACCCATGAATTGTTTTCCTAAAGTTTAAATGAAAACTGACTGCGTTTGGTCAGTTTTCTGTATGTACTTAACATGTTGTCCATTTTAAACAAAAAATATCCTCTTAGAATGATTTTGGCCACACCATGCCTCTTATTAAGGCGGGGTTGACTCGTACACATAACATATGAGACATGGATCGTTGTGCTAATGTATCAAAAAAATATGAATGCGTTTGGTCGGTTTTCCGTATGCCAGTTGATGTTTTTCACTTAAAATGATGACCTTTTGAAACAAAAGACAGACACTTTGAGTGGTGGCGGCCACACCACACCTCGAATTGAGGCGGGGTTGACTCATACACATCACATATGACCCATGGATCGTTGTGCTAAAGTATCGACACAATCTGAATGCGTTGGTCGGTTTTCTATATTCTAGTTGATGTTTTTCAATTTAAATGATGTCCTTTTGAAACAAAAGGCAAACACTTTGAGAGATGCTGGCCACACCGTGCCTCGGATTGATGTGGGGTTGACTCATACACGTCACATATGAGCCATGGACAATTGTGTTAAAGTATCGACACAATCTGAATGCGTTTGGTCGGTTTTCTGTATGCCAGTTGATGTTTTTCAATTAAAATGACATCCTTTTGAATCAAAAGGCAGACACTTTGAGTGGTGTCGGCCACACCGCACCTCATATTGAGGCGGGGATGATTCGTAAACGTCACATATGACCCATAGATAATTCTCCTAAAGATTCAATGGAAACCAAATGCGTTTGGTCGGTTTTCCTTATGTACTTAAAATGTTGTCCATTTTCTGAGAATCCACATGTGTCTTTTAGTAGAATGGTATTTACATAAAATCTTGTGGACATTTATATAAAATATTTTTATATGTTTCTTAGTATTGATTAGATTTTAGTTTATCATGATATGAAACATTTCAGAGATAATAATGTCATGCCCAATGAATACATCTCTTTTATAACATACCAAGAATCAATGATATTTATTAGATGCGTAAATGTGATTTACATTGATTATTATGATGAAAATAAATAAAATATATATTATAGATTTTATAGTATTAAATGAAATCATGGAGGGTGGGGGGGGGGCTGTCCGGTGGGGCTATCCGAGGGGCTGTGCGTTGGGTGTCCGGGGGGTTGTCCGGGGACCAAGGAGGAGGGTGGGGGGGGGGGCTGTGCGGGGGGCTGTATGGGGGGTGTTCGGGGGGGGGGGGGGGTTGTCTGGGGTCCAAGGAGGAGGGTGGGGGGCTTTCTAGGGGGCTATCTGGGGGGCTGTCGGGGTCCAGGGAGGAGGGTGGGGGCTGTCCGAGGGATGTTTGGGGGGCTGTCCGGGGTCTGTCTGGGGGTGTTCGGGGGGTTGTCTGGGTTCCAAGGAAGAGGGTGGGGGATTTCTAGGGGAATGTCTATGGGGTTGTACGAGAGGTTGTTCGGGGTCTAGGGAGGAGGGTGTGAGGCTGTCCGGGGGGCTGTTCGGGGGGGGGGGGGGGGGGGGCTGTCCGGGGGCTGTCCGGGGGTGTTCGGGGGGTTGTCCGGGGTCCAAGGAAGAGGGTGGGGGGCTGTCCGGGGGACGTCCTATTTATCATTTTTTATGTTCCCTGTAGATAAAAAATATGAATAGTTTAACAGATATATATGTAAGATATACATACTCAATTTAGTTACCTAATATAGTCATCGAACAAATCGCAGTTGAACAAAACTGTGCGATGTGCCATTTCCTGCTCTTCATGGCTTAATGTCTTCAATGTATATTATCTAGGAATTCCTCCAGTTTGAGGAAGTGATGGAAAACTGGGTTCAATTTTCTCATACTGTTCTTCTTGATTTCTCATTGTTCTTTTAAATCTTGTAGTAAGATCAGACAAATACGTCGAGCCAAAATCCATACATTCTTGAGCCAAGTAACCATTCACGATAGAACCTTCGGAATGATTTCTGTTTTGGATATAAGAATTTAATGTGAACATATTTATTTCAGTTGGACACATCCAACGAAAAGAAACAGGTCCTCCGAGAAGTATTTCAGTGGGAATAGGGATAGTCAGATACATCATGCATGTGAAAAATGATGAAGGAAATATTTTCTCCAACTCACACAAAATTAATGGGGAATCTGTAAACATTTATTTGCAATAAAGTATTTGAAAACATCTTATCACAAATATCTATAAACAAATGGCACAAAAGAATAACCGCCACCCTTACATAATTGGTCAAAATATGATGGATTGCTATTGGAAGGAACTCATTAAGTAGAACGTGATAATCATGAGTCTTCAATGATTTTAGCTTCAACTCTCTTCTATCGACCCGTTTAGATATGTTTCTTGAATAGCCATCAGGAACTCTAATAGTCTCTAATACTTCCAGAAATTGTTTTTCGTAGGTTTCATCACATAAGAAGCACTTGGAAGTTGCCATTTATTTTCACTGATATGCACAGGATGTAATTCTGGTCTGATGCCACAATCCACCAAGTCGCGCCGAGATCGTAAATCATCTTTTGTCTTCCCCTTGACATTTAGAAGAATCAAAAGAAACATTTCACATATATTCTTTTCAATATGAATTACGTATAATAAATGAAATAACAAATTGGTTGACCAATAAGTCAAATAAAAAAAGATACTCCTCTTCCTGCAATTGTAACAGGTTTCAGTGGAAACATTCATTCTCTTTCCAGATTTCATTTGACCATTCCCGAACAAAAAACTGAAATCTCTCAATTCAGTAAGTGCCTCAGTTCCAGACATATGCTGAGGTGGATCATCAGTCTCTATGGTATTATATAATCTTCGAAGATTCATTCTATATGGATGATCCTTTGGTAAGAATCATCAATGTCCCATAAAACTGAAACTACAACAATGTTTCAGTCTTCTCGATCCTGTGTTATTCATAAAAACTGGACATGGCAATTTACCCTTCTTGCTCCATCCAGACATCATTGCATAAGCCGAAAAATCATTGATCATCCACATAAGCGTAGCACACATCTGAAATATGTCTTTGGAACATGCATCGTATGTGCGCACACCCACATCCCAAAGAAGTTTCAACTATTTTATTAAATGTTGCATGTAGACATAAATATCAATGCTGAGATCAGAAGGACAAGATATGAGTATACTCATGAAAGTGAAAGGTTTTTTCATAAACAACAATGGGGGAAGATTATAAATGTATATAAAAATTGGCCATGTGCTGTGCAAAGTAAGAATCTTCCCAAACGGATTAAAACCATCGCATGAAAGACCCAACCTCACACTACGTAGGTCAGCTGCAAAATCAGGATGTCGAGCATCAAATCTCTGCCATGCAAATACATCTGATGGATGAACCAACTCATAATTAGTCTTCTTTCTCTTGGTATCATGCTATCTCATTTTTATTGATATGCCATCAGAAATAAATAGATCCTGGAGTCTAGGGATCAATGGAAAGTGCCAAATTACTTTCTGGGGAATGTGGGATGGTGTTCCATCAGATTTTGACTTCCTGCGGGATGTGCACATTTTTTACAATCATTTCATTCAGCGGTTTCCTCCCAGAAGAAACTGAAATATTTTGGGAAAGCATCAATTTAGTTTCTTAAAAATCCATGTTCCTCAACTAACATCCAAGCCATATAGTGGTTTGAGGGAATATCTGCATCATATGGAAGTAAATCCATCAATAGGGTAAGAATGTAATCGATTGTTGTATTAGAAATCCCATAAATAGTTTTCCCATGAAACAATCGGATTAAAAATTCCAGCTTTTTCATTTTATTTCATTGTCGATATACTGGAGTTGTGGTAGCATCATTCAATTTTTTCACCCTATCAATATCATAATTTTCTCTAGATGCATCAAATGTGCTCATATCAAAGTCTTCTTGAGTCAAAATCCTTTCTTTTTCATGATGATGAATAAAGGGAAACTGATCATCTAACAAATTCTCCATTCCAGTCTTTTCATTTCGATCATCACCAATTTGAGATTTCATTTTCTCCCCATTGTGATACCACACAAAGTAGTTTTCTTGAAAACCATTTTTTGGTTATGTGGTAGCTTACTTCTTCACGGCTCAACCAAGGTCTACCAACACAATTGGAACATGGGCAGTGTATGCGACCACTATCTAAAGCATTTTGAAATGAAAAATCTACAAAGCTCTCCAAATTGTTTTGAAAATTTCATGAGATCCCATAGGTTTCATACACCCAACTTCTGTCCATTCTGTAAAATGAAATTATATAAGTCATTTTGTTATAAACAATTCAATAAGATTGAAATTTAATAGAAATTACATTTAAGTAAATGATAAAGGAAGAAGTTTCTAGTTGATGTAGTGAACTATTAAAATAATGTGAAGAACAAGTACTCATAAAATGAATTAAAATTTATTTATATTCATTTTCATTATGTCTAAAAGAGGCATATGCCTCAGGTCCCATGATGTGTTATAGGAATCCCAAATCATTCACTCATGTTCAATAACTCATTATTGACACCTAGCCATACCTTTCATTACCCAATTACTTCCCCAAGTCAAGCCCACCCCATGGGTGAATAAATTTTAGGCTTCTACACTAATAGGTTGTTCATGGCCTGTAAAAAGATTTAATTTAATTAAGTATAGACAAATACATTTATTTTTAAAGTTGAAATTCTTAATAAATAATGTCAATGATAACAACATTAATGAATTAAACTTTTGACTTATCTAACATTTTTATGGCTGTCTACACATGCCAGAATGGGTAGTGAAAAGCACCCCACCCTCATAAAAGTAAGTGTTGGCCATGAAGGACACATAATATACATTTTACAATGAGAACCATATTTAGTTGACCCTAAAGTTATATTAGTACAGTCATCTTGGGGGAAATGGAATATATGATCCCGATTAACTAATGAATTGAAAAGCTCATATTCCATATGTTGGACACTATCTAAGTTATGAAATCATGTGAGGATGGGTTTATATCATTACATTTCTTACATGCTAGTGAGAATGAAGGCTTAAAATAATGACTTGAGTTCACTGATACCATGTCAACCATTATACACACCATGTGAACCCTTATACACACCATATGAACCCTTATACCATATCGTCATTATTACAACCATTAATAACAGCTTATTAAATAACATCACCTGTTAAAGACAATCAAATTGAACATAAATCAATAATAATGTTGGATATATCAAGTAAAATGAAGTCATACTATCTTACATACTAAATGACCACCAACAACCATGATTATTGACCACAAAGCTCCCCATTCGGCCAAATCAAAAGTGAAAAAAAACACATAGTTATAGAAAAAACTTCATTTGTGTGGTGAATAATAATCTCATGGTCCTCATGATATTTGAACCACATAGTCATGATTTTCGAGATAAACTTGTATCCATGAACCCATATGAGAAACCCGATTCAATACATGCACTTTTCTGATTTTCCAAAGCATTTTGAGGAACCCCAAATCAGTGAAAATGGTCATTGTGTCTTAAAAAAGTGATTGAATAACACATGTATGATGTCGAAGGCAGAATGATTAATGGTTATATTAGAAAAACTAATATTCAATAATTTTGTGAATTTGACATTATGTGAATTAGTTTCATTAATAAGGAAGAAGTACTAATTAGGGACCATATACTATTTGGCAAAGTTCAAGAAAATACTCCATATGTTCTATTATGCAAAGGATAAGTGAACAATGTGTCATTTTATATATATATATTTTTTGATAGAAACATGAAACATACTTTTAATGTAATACAAATAGTGTACAAAAATTAAGATGAACAAGATCTTCATGTTTGGCATGATCTTAATTAAATGAGTTATTTTCATGAAATAAATTCAATAAATATTACATACAATTTCTTATTATTTCTTATACATGAAGCTATAATATTTGAAGAAGATTAGAAAACTATGAATCTTAAAAATTATTACACAATAAAGAGACAACTTACCCTTATAAATGTAAAGGTGTAATGAAAACATTAATTGGACATACACCATTATAGGGATTTGAGTACACAATTCGTGGAACAATCATAAAATTTTACAAAAACCCTAAAAACTGGGAATAATGAAATCGTTGAGAATAGAAGGATATTCTTTATAAGAGGTGGAACTATATCCTTGATAAAATATGGAAGGAGTATAACCTGGTAGCTACTGATCAGATGGAAGAGGTGGGGATTCGGAAGTGCTTCTAACAAGGAATCGCTTCTGGAGACCAGTGGAAGGGTTCTGGAATCGTGGGGAGGCCGCTGCCTGCATTTGGAGAATTTGGGGCTTTTTTTCCCAACGGTTTTTAAAAACCATAGAAAAAACTCAATATTTCCCAATGGTTATATGAAACCATTGGGAAAACTATCTTTTTCCCCATCTTTCCCAATGGTTTCCTCAAACCGTTGGGAAAAGTGACTTTTTCCCAACTTTTCCCAACGGTTTCATAAAACCGTTGGGAAAAGTCACTTGTTCAAGGTCTTTACCAATGGTTTATGAAAACCATTGGTAAAGACAAAATATACCAATGGTTCTTTGAACCGCTGGTATAGAAGTGTTGGGAAGAGTCCCCTTTCTAGTAGTGTATTCATAAGAACATAACATTTTGGAAATCTTAACCTGCAAGAGAGATCCTAATTTCATAACATGGGATAAATCATTGTAGTGAAATGTAATACAAATAATCATAAAATGAAAATTTGTGGCATACAAACATAATCATAGAGAATCATTTCTTAGTAGTCAAGACTCATTTCCAAGACAATCTTAGCGGACAAAGTCCATTTCAGAACCGACTTCACTCCTCATTTCAGTCCTGTATCACCGAACCAGATTAACCTGCCATTCCAGCCATGTATATCTCATGAGATATAAATCTTTACCCAATGAATTGGAGGGAGATATAGGTCCCACCCATCTCATAATGAAACCATTCTTATGTCTTCCAAAAAATCATAAATCATACATCATAGCATAACTAATGTAATAAAAATGGGATTCTTAAGCATATTTCCATCATAACATAATCCATGTAAGATAAAAAGACATCATAAAATTAATTCCATAATTACATAATCAAATAAATGTAAAAATTGTGATACAAACAGAACCATATATTAACCTAAATGGAAAATAATTTTTATAGAACACTTGAACTTCATTCTTGAGGAAAATATCCTTTCTACTTCAAAAACATTTTACCTTTCTTAACATGGCATATAATTTTAAACAAAAATAAATTGATTAAAAATAAACTCGAAAACTTATAAAGTAATCTTCACGGAATTAATGTTATAAAAATCCATTCATGCCATATGAGTTAAAGAAAAACAATCTTCTCGTACTTTGGCCGAAAAAGTCAAAAAAGTACCTCATAGTAAAAACGACAAAAGATTCCTTTCATATCTTTTACAAAAAACTCATCAATGGGTAAAATTGGATTTAAAAAATTTTAGGAGGAAATAAATAACATTGCATATTGACAAAAAATGGATGTGGATGATAAATATGCCCCAATAATTTCCGATGTATAAACAATATCAGATAAAAATTGAGATTGCAAGATTTTCCCTTACCATAGGTCGTATTTGCTTCATACGTGTCCAAAACTCCTGTATAATGATTTAAATATTGTTATTGACTTATTACAGAATCTTACTCATTGTTATGATATCATATATGGTCATATTCTTATCTCCTTATTAGTAAAATTTCATTGCTACTTGTTATTCGGGTGTTTATTTCTTTTTATTTGTTCTTAAGCATGTTTTGTCAAATAAACTCTTATTATTCTTTTTTAGGTTATAGATGCCACCTTTACAGAATGGTATTATTTTAATATATATCATATTTATTCATTCAATTCATTTATATAATCATTATTCATTGAAGATCATTTAGAACGAGTCACATCACATCGTGGAGACGGTAGGCCGTACGTACACACGAGCGATAATATCGTTCCCATGATCGTGGAATTGTATTGAAGTCTATGTATACTATTTCAGAATCAATATCAATTTACAATAATTATATATAGTTATTCTTTACACCATTATACCAATCCATGTAAGGTGGTGGTGGAAAATAGATTACACCACGGCATGGAGACGGTATTCCGTACGTACGCACACGCGGTAATTTAATTTTCCGTAGGATGGATAGAAAGTGAAATAGGGTTGTTTCCTATTTATAATAACATATCAGTATATGAGTGATACTGATGTTATTACTTAATAGTGAAACAACTAAATAAGAAGAAGTAGAAGAAGAAATATAGTTGAAAGAATCGGTAACAGACATTACTTCTTCTTTGAATCACATTTTCTTAACCTACGCTTAGGGAACTAAAGATGGTCTTTGAAGAATACCAGGACCTATAAGATGTTTCTTGGGAATTGAATAAGGGAAATTGGTATGGTTGGCCAAGATTTATGGCTCAATGTGGTGTGGGTAGGAGAGGGAGGAGGTGCCCTTTTATAAGGGAGGAGAGGGACACTTTAGAAAAAATGTAAAATATTATTTTATAATAATGCCATATTCGGTTTTTAGTAGCTCAAAATTGATTTATTTCTAATATAAGGTGGGTATGGGTCTAAATACTCTCATGAAAATTATTTTAGGCAAGTTTAGGTTACTATTTTAACCTTATCATTTAGATTTAACTCTATGTTAAATATTTTAACTTTTACCGTGTTTTCTTGTTTTCTTACACTATATGGTTAATAAACTTACTATAACAAGACAAAAGAACCCCAAGTGGTCAATAATTAATATATATAACCTTATATAATTCATTTTGCTGAAAGCATAGTTTTTGAGGATTAAAATAACAATTAATAATATAATATTTGTTTTAAATACAATTTTATGTCAATTTTGACACTATTTGGTAACTGATTTTTCTGAAAATTATAACAGCATGATTAGTTCGAACAGTGAAGATTAAATCAATAATAATATGTCATATTAACCTATAAAATTAGTTTATTTCATCAAAAGTCTCAAATTAAATTTATTTGGGTATTTATAATATCAATTATGTTAATATTTCTTTAATAAAGTAATTACTACATCATCATTGTGTCATAAATAAATTAACTTATTTATATTACAAAAATTATAAATAAAATACAATTATCTAGTAAGTATTTTTATATTTCAAATGAATAATTATAGTCGAATTTATTTTATTTATAACCATATATTAAAACTTTTTAGTTATTAAACATTCAGTTTAACTATTTTAACTCTTCTTTAAATAAAATAATATTAAATGACCTAATCTAATACAAATGGATCTAAATGGTAATATTTTATCACTAAGGTTGTTTTTGGTCTAATTACAGTTATCCAATAGAATTATGACTTGTGTTAGGGTAATAATAATATCTTTTTTACCATTAATTACCCTATTTACTTTTAACCACTGTAAATAAAAGTAAAAAGTTACAATTCAAAAAATATTATCTTATTGATCCACATTTTACTCCTTGATGTTAACCGGGTCTCTAGGATTTTTGAAATTCCACTCAAAGAAGCGGTAAAATTATTTTTTATGTAAATTTTCAAACTCTCCAATGAGGTGGGTAAAAGACGGTGAAAAGTTCAATAAATTTTTTTATATATCTAAAATTATTATAAAATGACTCCAATGAATTAAATTGAAATTATATTGGCATTATGTATCAATTTTGAACAAAATTAAATATAAATAAAATAAATAATTATATAAATAAAAAATTCGGTTTTTAAATAGTAACTCAGTGTTTTAACTATTCATCAAAAATCGAAAGTTTTCAGAAAAATACAAAAAATTCACCCTAGGCTAATTTAGATATTCCAAATCCAAAAATGAAGTTCATTTTGAAAGATAAAATTTATAAATCTTCAAAAGTGTGTATTACTATTCATAACGGCTAGTTTTTATAATATTTTAATAGCACATCGTTGTTTAGTGAAACTCGGTATTGCGTACAATGCAAGCTATCGAGGAAGGTCGCGATTGTGTGTAAAGCAAGCCATGATAGTGTTGTGTGTAGTGAAAGATTCCTTTGATGATAACAGAATATTTCTCATAAAAATATCGGGTGTTACAATTATGGGGACTATGACGACTTACTATCAATTGGTGACTACAAAGGCATAATTCTTGATAAGGACAATAATGACTTACCTCTGGTTGGGGATTACAATGGCTTACTAATGGTTGGTGATTAAAATTGCTTTCCACAAGTTGGGGCATACAATGGATAATCACTGGTTAGGGATTACAACAGCTTATAGATGGTTGGGTTGTAACCTCACATAGGCTTCCTAAGTACCATGCCTAGAAGAAAAGGATCAAAGACCATGTTGTTTGGATGTATATAGTTTAATGTCATTCGGGATGGAAATGGGTGTCCAGTTAAATGTCATGTAGGATGAGGGTGAATCGTCATGGAGTGATCAGGGCCAATTGGTGTTGTTTATGAACCTCAGTGAGGCTTCCTACATACCATGCATTTAAATGGTTTGGATAAAAGACCACATACCTCAGAAGGGAGGATACTTTTTAACATTGTTTTAGACGAAGGTGAACCGACATGAAGGGTCATGAAAAGTAGGTATTCGGCTTGAACCATAGTGAGGCTTCCTACATACCTTTCTTATAAAGGTAATGCATCAATCCCCATGTAGTTTGAAAGGGGTATTGGGGGTTATGCAATAAGGTAACCTATGGAGGATGTCAAGGATGTTTCTTACTCTATGTCCATGTGAATCATTCTCAATGTGAGAATCAAGAGGCAGAAATACATGATGATCACATAGCGAAAGGTGCATCCTCTAGGAATAGAGCAGGGCACATGTGTGGTTAGAACAAAAAAAGGAATCAAGGGATTATTCTTGGTTATAGGCCTAGGGATATGGAGATTGGGACATGCTTCAGGAAGGAGGCCTGATAGAAACAATCCCATAGGGGGAGGGATGGTGAATTGAAAGTCCCTTTTCACCACTCTCCTATAGTGTTTGGGAACCAAAGAGTAGAGGAAGAGTAGGAATACTACCACCCATAAGAAAGGCCAGGGGATTACACAAGTATGGTTTCCAAACCCCATGGATAGATACCACTCCCACAAAGAAAATCCCATTCCATGTGACGAAGATCTCACTCCCATTTAGACCAGTGGGTATAGAGAATGTTTGAGACATGGCACCCTGTGTATATTGCATGAGGTGAGGCTATAGTTTAACATCATGTCCTAAGGACAATGGTTCTTAGTAGTTTAACTTCCTAAATCTAGGACGAGGTAGGTTGACTCCGAACCCCTTCAAATTACATAATTTATACCCACCAACCCATTGGGAAGAGAAGGCATCAGCAATGCCATGGTGAGGCGGTGTTGTGGAGTTAACCATTGATGAGATCACATTAGAATTTCTAAAAAAAGAATAAATATCCATTAGCGTGCCTATGAAATGAAGAATGAAGATGCACAATGCAATAAGAATCACAACTCAAGGGACTTTTAAGTCACTTCGTACAAACCAAGAGGGTCGTACGAGAGAAGCATGTGCATGACCAAGGTTCCATGCATAAGAGTTTCATGGACATGGTTCCTTACGGTGATGAATACACATATAGAACATGTGGAGGGGAGAGCACAAGATGAGAGGTTTTACACAAGATGGAGATTTTGTTCCCAATAATAATATATACATGTGAATTAGTTCTTATGCCAGGATAAACATGAGCTCAAGAGGGATATTTTGTGCATAGATTCCATAGGGTAATATGAAATGGGTGAGGATGAAGCCCATGTGGTCCCAGCCAAAGGAGGACCCATGGGGGACCTGTCGTGCATGATCCAATACCTTGATGCCATGATGTTTTTCAAACGGTCCAGGAAGTGCTATCTTCCATGCAGTAGTGCATCGGTTTACCATCCATCACCATCCTTGAAGGGTGGGGGTTACACATCTATTTATATTCGGAAAATTCAGCGGCAGAGCACAAGACGAGAAGCACACAAAAGGCCACTTGGAATCCCATTGGGCGTGTAAGGGTTTGCATGACGTAGTGAATCTAGCGTGCATCCCTTTCATCCTTCGCTGCAATGCCATGGTAGGTCTGTGGATGGTCACTGTCGAAACCTTCATTTGAGGTCACATTGGGCACGCAAGGGTTCTTTCGTTGTAGAGAATCTTGCATGCGAGCCATTATTCCTTCACACCTATTCATTGGATGGTTTTCAAATGGTAAAAATGGAAACCTTCATATGATGTCAAATTGGGCGTGCATGAGGTTTCACGTGACAAGGAATCTTGTGTGATCCCCTTATGTCTTGCGCACGACCACCTCTGGCATCATGGATTTGTTAGTGGATTCTAAAATTTCCTTGGGTTTCCATAAAAGTGCATACCTAGTGCCTTATCCAAAATTCAGCATAAAAAATTTCCCCCTTCAGAATTAGAGGTGAAGGTGGCCCAATGGTCGGATTCATAGGGTTACACCTAAATGTAAAGGACAGTATGATTTATTCCTGTATAAATCTCCTTTTAGCGTGCACACAGTAGTCACGCATGTGAAAGGTTCATTTTGGGACTATAAATACACTTGCCCCCCTAGGTCACCACATTGACTTTTTCATATGACAGGAACCCCTTTCTCTCATGCACAAAAAAGTTCTACATCTACGCTCATGTTCTCTCAAAAAAATTTTAGTTTTGCGTGATATCCCAAGACCTTTCATGCCTCTATAAATTCTTGTGCATGTCATTTTTTTCTTGTATTCTTGCATTGAATATGCTTCCTTGCATGCTGATGGCCCTTTCTTTCAAACACATTCTTCGGAGTTTCTAAAATCCCAATGGAAATGTATGCTGAACAGACCGATGCAACGAGGGAGGATATTGTAGCTACAAGGACTTAGATGGTCACGAACTTCTAGATTCTTCATCCGATGGGGGCTGTGTTCGGTAATATAATGCCTTTAAGAATTAATAAGCAATATCAAAAGGAATACATCGTCAGTGATAGTCTTCAGATATTAAACTTCATCATTTTTTATGAGGTACTAATTCCAGGATTCAAATACAATTGACTGCGATCATGGATGACAGGTGATGATAGTATCCCATAGTTCAACATCACGAGCAATGGCCATCCTTCCAGGGAATCACAGAATAGATTAATCTACATCCTAAATCATAAGACTTGTACTACTATAAGAAGTCATCTAGTTTATGAGGAATATCAATCTTATTTTGCGGGCACCTTCAAAAGTAGCATTATTGATGAGAAAAAGGGTCAGAAAGCATGGGACTTCAGGCCCTGGGGTAATTTCACAAGTGAATGGGAATCAGAGTACTAGGTACGCCATAAAAGTGAGGAGTTCAGGGCAGATCTGCTATCTATCTGGCTTCTTAATACTATTTGGAAATCGTAATTTCTCTTCTACCAACATCAGGACCTATTATTGGAGCTATTCAATTGGTGGACTTCTGATTCCAACACCTTTCACCTCCACTATTTGGAGGTAGGTATTAGTTAGTTGGATGTCCATTGAATCGGGGGAATCCCCATAAAAAGGTACATGCATGAAGAGTTCCTCCCTACAGAGAACATATGGGGAATAAAACACACACCCCAATCATGACCTCGCATATGCTGGAACTGGCTAAGGATAAGCTGAAAGTAAAATATATTTTGTATGAAATATTATATAAGATATGGTTTAGTCAGTTTCTGACATAAGAAAAGGCAATTAAAATGCAGGGTTGTGGGAAGTAGTGCATAAACACATCGTAAAGGATAAAGGTGGGATCACATTGGATGATCCGAGAAGCAAGATAGTACCGATCCTAGGCCTTCGGCATAAACGAATATTGGGACCTTAATGTACAATATGGACAGTTATTTACTGCATTCTTGAGTATGTGGATGTTTCCAAAGAGAGACATAATGATTGTGGTCCTCCCAGGAACACTAGTGATAGTAAGGATCATGGTGGTGAAGAACAAGGTTAATCTAAGGGTTCATGTACTAGCATGGAAATACAGCATTCTGGGATGCATCCTGAGTAGAAGTATTACGAGAAGGATATGTGGGACATTACTGATCCATCATGGTTGTTTCATAGCCCACTGTAGTGGGTATGACTTCCCGAATATGATTCTCCCTCCAGCTGATGGCATGTGTTTATCACTTCTGAACATTGATGGAATTCTACCACTAAAACATAGATAAGAAAAGATCCAGATCAATATCTGAAGCAATACTAATTGCAAATTTCAGCTATTATGTAACCTTGTTGGTCAGATGGTAGATGATTGGTGGGGACCACTAGAGTAGATGGAATAAACTCAGGACATTAGGGGTGGTGTACCGATAGCCTGATCGATGGAAAAATCTTTTGTGAACTGTATGTACCGACCAAGTTTTCCAGAATATTCGTTTGCATGCGGCGGATGCCAAAGAAGGTATGCACAGTGGTCCGGGAAAAGAGAAATCCATGCATTTACTACAAACTATGGCACATGTTCATGACTACAGCCAGGGTTGAAGTCCTCACTCTCTCCCATAACGTTGTCAGTGTCGCCCTGTCAATATAGTACACCAACAATTGGAAAAAAACATACCTCAATTATATTTTTCAGAAACACAAATGGAAATCGATGTAGCTTGTTTGAAGCCCAATGACCAGGGAGGAAGAAGGGGTGCTTCATGTGTGAGGACAAAATTAAAAACCAGGTGACTAGAATGACACAGGTTGGAACTTCATCGGAAAGAGAATCACAAGTTGAAAACATGCCTCCTCTATCTGAGGGGTGGTCCCAAGGGATACATTGTGGGCAAACTAGGGACCATTCTAGGAAGCTACTCAATCACCTCTTAAAACAAACATCCAATTCTATATTCCCATAGATATGGTCTTTTTGGAGGAAACTGGGATAATCAATGACTACCGAACAACTATGGTGTAGACTGGTGCATTTTAGGCTCATCTTTCTAGACATAAGGAATATCCAATTGGCAAATAGGGTAAACATTCATCATCGACATGCATACCTGACAACCAGAGATATGTACGCACATCAGTTATGGTGGTATGAAGAGCCGCATCTCCAAGCGAATGGTATGCATGGCTAGAAACATGACCTAGAAATGATTCCATCCGAGGATGAATTTGTAGAAGAAGAAGAAGAGGTGAAAGGGGAAGAGGAGTAAGAAGAAAAAGAATATAAATATTATGAATAATAAGAGGGGGAAGTGGTAAAATCCTCGATAATGATGAAATTTCAAAAACAGCTTCATGCCAGTGAAGCCCACGTTGGAGCGGTGATATTTCATGTGCCAACGCAGAACTAGCTAAGCTGGTCGAGGTGTGTTTATAAGCTCTTGTATCCACTAGCCTTTCTCTTTTCTCAATTATAAGATGCTGACCAAATTCTAACCCACTAAGGAAGACATTGATGATGTTGTCCAGAATTCCTTCCCCACAGGGTATGATGATTTACCCACATAGGTAAAAGAACATACATAGGATCCTATATTTAGAACCAAGAAAGGTGGGGAACTGACTATAGTTAAATTATGAAGTGATGAGAGATAAGATTGGATGAAATTATGGCCTTTGAGTTTTCCACTATTCCCTTCATTAATAAAGAGATATTGCTAGTGATCGAGATAACATGTGTTGTGGGATCTCTTATGGTGGTGGCTCCCTCCATGACGTAGGCACTAGATAAAACCATTCTTGGGTCTTGAATGTATTAATCTCCATTGGATCTCATATTTAATTGGGAAACTCTGATAACCAATATATCATGTCGCAATTCAGTGATTTCATGGTTGGAGGCTCAAAAAACCAATGACTCTAGAACAACATTAAGATCCCCTCCGGTGATTACATCAACTCTTGCAGAGTCATCAATTGATGTTATCCACTCCATAGTACATGGTGTCTCAGAGGCTAATGTCATGGGTGATAATGCTTCCAAGGTGGGGAAACTTTCCTGAAAAGGGGGAAATCACTAAAAAAGAATGAATTATAAAGATGACATCGCCGCTGAACTCCTGGCTGCATTTATTAAGTACATGCCTAAATACCTTAAATAGATGGAGGATTCTAACCCAGACGCACCCGAGGAGAGCCATATGATGTGGCACAAGGCGTGTAAGTGCATCAAACTATTTATCAGTCAATAAAATCTAGCATGCCTATGCTGGATATGGTCACTTCCCACATTTTTACACATTCTTTGTGATGGAGGGGTGAATGCTCACCATTTTCATATAGTGATTCTAAATTACATGTCTGAGAAAATATGGGAGACTAGCCAACACTTGTGATTTTCCAGTTCCCTAAGGATTAATAGAATAACCATGAATTCCTTAATTCTGAACAAGTTGTTTGACACCTTAAAGTGTAATTAAATGAAAGAGTAAAATTTATCATAGGACATTCTTAGATAATTGAACATTTGAGGGCCCAGTTAGCGGATACCCATGAGAAGGTACTACAAGCGAGTTTCCAAATGATTGAGCTCCAAGATGATTAGGCACGAGTGTAGGCCAAATCTAAGGAGTTACACTCTAGATCCACTGAAGAAGAGAGAGATATCTGGGGGGAGGGAGTTAGCCTTGGAGGCTATGATCCAAAATGTTAAAAAAATGGAGAAATCTATCAATGGCGCTGATCCATAAGGGCCGTGATTTTTACGAACTCATAAAACTATCCTTCTCTGTTTCTTTTTTTAAGCTACTTTCCTAGGCACATTATATTCATGTCTTTTTATTTTAATTCATTCTATCCACAATTGTGAAGTAATTAATAATCCATCCTTAGGCACACATAAGATAGGTACAGTGTATGAAACAAGAGATGAACATGCAATTGTTCACATTGTGTATGAGTGTCCCGGCTAAACATAGAAAACATGGGGTCTGGATGACCACCCATAGTTTTTTGAATTTGTAATGGGAGCCTTAACCATGGAAAAAGGTCCCATGAACTGCAACATTGCAGTTGTCCAAACATGCTCTAGTGCACGTGCATGATGATATCAACTGTGTTGGACCAAATCTGAAAAAAGGAAGAGGAGAGTTTGAATAGTGATACCCATAATCTGTAATACTGTAGAGGTAGCATGAAAATGGAGGATGAATGTTGACTATGTTCGACACATAGTATCTCTATTAAATTAGTCAGAAATTGGGATAAAAATGAGGGCCGACCACAGACCATGTTTGAAACATGGGGACTTACTCGAGATGTCATCCATTAGTCTTCTAAAATGTTAGCCCATGATGGTAGGTGATCCATATGTTAATAATCCATCTTCTTTGGGGGTTCCTTCAGGAATGAAATAAGACAATGATCCAAATAGAGGGTAGGAAAAGCATGGATCATGGTGTGATGGGTTTTTTGAATGGAGTCCAACACTCTTGAAATAACTCCACCATGACAAAAAGACATTAGGTGAGTGCATCCTTCAGATCAGGGATCATACCTACTTCTAGATAGGACATCCCTAGAGTAGATCTAGAATTATTTGTAGTTTTATTTCATACTAAGGAGGATGATAGTTTCATAGTTTAACATCATACAATGAAGACATTGCACATAGTTTTGAGGTCATAATACCTATACCAGGGATAAATTTTTAGAGTCATCTTTCATAAATTGTTGGCTCAAAGTTTAAGGTCATAGGTACGTGACCACAACCGGGGCCGAGGGGCCAACAGGTTTAATGACCCTAGTCTAGGACCAAGATTAAATGAATAGGTGTTGCTATGTATCAAATATTGGAGAGAATCAAGCCAAATGAACTTCTTGATCACAGAGTGGTTAGAGACCAATACAGGCGGGGGAAATCCTCTTTGGAAGGGAAACTGACGCATCCCATAATTATCATTGGGTGTTCTAAACATGTTTTGTGTGAAATCATAGTTTCATGTCATGCGTTGAAGACATTGTTTACCAAAAAGGAAATGTGGGGTACGAAACATATCCAGAATTAAATGTGGACTGAGAAGTCCACACCACACCATGTCTTCCCTTTGGGATTCCTTATACCCTTGGCATGAGGTGGCCTTACATGGGGTTGGACACAAGTGAATGTGCTCAGGAATTCTTATGTACTTGATTAAGATGGGAATCAAGACATACATAGTCTTGGATTTTAGTTTAATGTCATGAATGACAAAAGGAAGGTGTAATTCGGCTGCACCATTACACATACAACCAAAACTACTAAGCCCATGTGATTTGTGCTCGATGATGGAAACAAGGAAAAGGGGGGGAAGGGATATTCCCTGTAAATAGAGGTACACATTTGGGGCAATATAACATTGGATTAATGACATCCCAAAAGTATTGAACTATCTAATCAATGAACATATATGTGTTCAACGGTAAAACCTAATGTGTTTGAATTCCACATAAAGATAAGGAAGTGGAATGATGTGAATCATGGTACTAGAGATCTATATTTTAATTTTGCTGGCATGATGATAGAGGATAACTATTGAAATGTTCAAAACATAGCATTTTTTTCCCATTAGCCAATCATGGGGACATACAAATGAAGGTCGACCACAGACCATGTACCAAACACGAGACCTGTAACAAAATGTCATATGAGGTATTCTGGTACATTGGCCCATGATGGTTGGTTAGCCAATGTGGCATGATACCAGACTATAATGGGGGTCCTATTATTTGTGAAAGTGGATGGGGATCCAAATAAAGGTCTCATGAAGGTTGGACTTGTAACAGGGGAATTTCCATAGATAAAATCAACACATGGACATCTTTTCCATGAAACATTTGAATATGCTAATGTGATGTTTTAGATAGAGGAAGTAGAACCACTTTCTAAGGACAAAGGTCTTGGGGACACAAACTCCAAGTTTAATAAGAGACTTTTTGTAAAACCCAACGTGAATGAGGACATCAGAGCCCATATCACCCCACATGCTTCCAGGGGAGATTTTCTGATTGGGGGACCAAAAGTTAATGTTTGGATGGCATTCTAGAAATGTTCATAGGGATTCCTACATACCCCATTGTGATGGGGATCAAGCTGTACAAAGTTCTAGAATCTTCATGCTAAAATACAAACATCAAGAACAACACTATTGTGTGGGCCTGGCCCATGCAAAAAAAGAAGTGATATTTGAAAGTTCTTTTTTTTCTTTAGAATAGATGTGTTTTATTAATAAACAACCTATGAAGGATTATTTGGGTTTCATTGAAGGAGGTGATCCATATGTAGGCCTTGAAAAATGTTTTTGTGGTAGTCATATAAAATACATGATGTCCCATCGAGTGAGGAAAACACAATGCGGTTCCATTTCATATCATGTATCCCGGTAGATAATGTCATAGTTTAGGGTCATATAATGGAAGAAGCCTACATATTTTAACATTTTGTAGTTAAGACGTAATATTTTAGAGTCATGTGGGATCATGCATAATAGTTTAAGGTATAATAAATTGAAAAAAACGAGAAGAATGATGTTTAATATGGAATGTGCATGGTTTGATAAGGCATACCGGATGTGAGTGTGGAAAAGGTCCACATCATACACATGTATCTATTGCGAAGAAACCTCATACCAAGGGGTTGAAATGAATCAATTGATTTGGTGCTGGACCTGAAGACAAAATGTTTGGGTGTTCCTGTATATCCCATGAGGATGAGAATCAAGCAATATTTTGTTCTGATATTGACAAGTTAACGTCATTCTAGGAAAGATATAGGAGAGAATATCCCTTTAAAGGGGAGTTTGTGGTGTAGTTGTTGCAAACCCTAGGGGAATGAGGACATAATCCCACATAGGCCACACCATGCAATCCTACAAAATCTGGTCCCAATGTCCAAACAAATGAAATAGTTAGTGGAACCAGAGAAGGACCAAAATACTAAATGCTCAAGCATTCCTACATATCCCATAAATATGGGTATCAAACCATAAATAGTTCCTAAGGGATGTGTTTAGTTTAATGTCATGTGGCAAGTATGTGAAGAGATGATACTTTATGGTATTAGAGCTCACACTATGAAAAGTGAGACTCTTTCAAATGGACATAATCATGGACTAAATCCCTAAGCCCATGTGAGCTACACTTGATGTTGGAAACAAGGGTGGAGATGTTCTTTTCCAAATGTGGAGTACATGAATATGGGGAAATGGGTTGTATCCTTGAATGATGCCTCACCGTGGATTTTTCCTATTAGTGCGCAAACGTGCACTGAGGGACAACAACAAGAGTGTCAAAATTACACTTGGACATGATGGTGTGGTAAAGGATGTGAATCAGGAAAAAAACTATTTATGGATTAATGGGGGTGGCACAAAGATCAAGGATGATTTTGGACCATATTCAATACACAACATCTATATCATGTAACCTAAAATGGGAATAATAAATGAGTGTCAACCGCTGACCATATTCACAACGTGGGACATGTATCAAATTTTCATCTATAATCCTTGGGGACATTGGCTTGAGATGGTAAGAGATCCCTAGGTCCTAAAATACATGTTGTTTGGGGGTCCTTTCAGATATGAAATATGATTGAAGACCAAAAAAGGGGGAAATAAATCATGAAAGAATGGGTGAAAACATGTCTCTGTAGAATCCAACACTCCAATTCTTATGATAGTGTGCTCCTAGACTTATTATTGAATTGAAAGAGAGGGTTGAGGGGTCCAATTTGAAAGTGGATGAATTAAAAAGATGAATGGATGAAATATGGATTGAGAGTTATCAAGATAGAGGGTGGTACATGGCATGATTGTTACAGACCCTACGTGAATGAGGACATAATCCCACAAAACACCACATAAACACACCTGGAGGACTCGGGCCAAGGGGCCAAGGAGATGATAAGGTCTCTATTAAATAGGGATAGACCAAAAGACAGAATGTCTAGGCATTCCTACATATCCCATGAGGATTTTAATCAATCTATACATAGTTCTAGAAGGTGGCATGCAGTTGAGAATCATGTGGTAAAGATGAAGATAAGAGGGGGTATCTCGATGAGATATTTGTATGGAATGGAGAATAACCCTACATGAATGGAGCCATGAAAAGCCTTTATACTCTATAACATTCATAATTCCTAGAGGGAAATTTGGGCCATGAGACCGAGATAATGAATAAACGAACTTGGGCTAGACCCGAATACAAAATGTATGGGTTTCAATACATATCCCATAAGGATGGTAATCAATCCAAATGTTTTTTTGAAAAATGGCATGTAGTTTAACATCATGCGACATGGATGTATTAGATCTTAGTTTATGGTCCTAGAGCACAAACCATAGATGCATAGTTTAATGTCATGTGTGTGGGATATATGGGTGTAATGGGTGAATCATCGCACCTGCCATGAGTGAGACCATAGAATGACAACAATGATGGAGGATAACTGCTAACCATGATCACAATAAATACCCATTTTGTTTCTTATAATGGGAAAAAACAGTAGCTTCCACCGCTACCAATATTTCTAATGCGGGACATGTATCAATTTGTTGTCCAGAATCCTTGGAGATGTTGGCCTGAGATGGTAGGAGATCCTTGGGTCCTAGAATCCATTCATTTCTTGGGACCTTATGGATTTGAAAAATGATAGAAACCCAAATAAAGGGACACATAAATTACGGTGGTACCTATGTAGATTAACTTCTGGAGGCTATGACGATGGATGGAGAGGTGTATCAAGGGGATGTTTGTGGCATGTAATAAATATCCCAACGTGAATAAGGACATAGAGTCCAGACCACACGGAACAATCCTAGGCGGAACTTGGTCCAGGGTCCCAAAAAGGATGAGGGACCTGGGGCTCGACCACAAATGGAATGTCACAACCATTATCCAATTTATTTTCATTCGAGATGAGTGATGAGTTGTTTTCCTTCCCTCAGTGAAGGATGTATTACACCATATATCATCATGAGATGATGATGGTGCTGACCGTAGTATAAGTTTATATTGATAGGCCCATGATTATGTGACCCTTTATGTGGGTTGGCCCTACCAAACCTTTTAATTCCTCATCAGAGATTCTTGGTGTGGGAATCAAGTACTGGGATTAGGTTCTCCCCTGTATATAAGGGTACACCAATAAAATAATAAGATCGGGCGAGCTCGATCCCACAAAGGCCAACATCCTAGCCTCGGGCATGCTGACATTCAATGGGGTGGTAGGACAAAATGAGTCATTGTGCCCAATTTTTGGGACAAATAGTGGTGGCAATAACGACGGAGGATGGTCATTGACCATATTCTAAACACATCAACCATATTGTGTGTACTAAAATCGGATAAAAAATTGAGCATCGACCGTTGTCCATACTTGGAATGTGGGAAATGTATCAAACAATCTTTCATGATCCCCATGGATGTTGGTTGGAAATGGTAGGCAAGCAATAAGGTCAAGAATCAATGTTGTTTTGGGTCCTTTCAAATATCAATGTAGATGGAGACCCAAATAAAGGGAATTCATGAAGTGTGAACATTCCCGTGGTCAAACGTCATGGTGGAAAGGGCAAAGGAGGTGAATAAATCCAAGGATGGGGGTAAATGGTGAGGTGATGATAAACCTAACATGAATGATGGAAAACAAATCCTTTCTCACTCCTTGTGTTTGAGAACATTCAGGCCAAGGGGCTGGACCTAAGGAGAGATCTTGCAGTTTGGGGATGGTCCTACAAACAAAATGTCTGGGTGTTCATACATATTCCATAAGGATGGAAATCAAGAAATATATAGTTTGGAAATTTCCATGATTTTTAACGTCACGTGGTGCAGATGTGCATAGGATTGAAGAAAAGGAGGGTAACATGGTGCAACCATCATAAAACTGACAAAAATGGGGTCCAAATAAGTCAACATGATATCGTGTGCAATCCTCCAAGAGTAAAATACCTAGGGGAAGTCAAGGATAAAATTTTGGGGATAAACTCTAAGATGATGTGTCTGAGAGTTCCTACATATCCCATGAAGATGGTAATCAATCCATATGTAGTTATTGACGATTTTTCGTAGTTTAAGGTCATGCTGGATGATAATGTTGGGTAATTTGATGTTAAATTCAGAAAAATATACCATTTTGTATTTTATCATGCTGAAGGATGAGTACTGGGTAGTTTTACATCCTTCTTCCAAGATGGATCACACAATATAATGTCATTCCATAATGAGGTATAGTTTAAGGTCATGTGGGAACATATACAATTTAATATCATGCGGGACGAGTGCGGAGTGGTTTTATGACCCTAGGTGACAGGAAAAATTACAAATTTTAATATCATCTGATAATGACATCATAGTTTATGGTAGTATGGGACCAGTTTACTCAAGATAAGTATTTTAGGTGGAATTTAGAATTGATGGGAGGATTTATATGATCACCATCCATGGTAACTAGGGAGTATGTTAGATTGGGGTAAACCATGTGAATGATGTATGGTCCTTCCTATTTGGTCCCAAATTTGGTTGGTTTTCTACTAGGTATCCTTGGCAATCCCAGGTGAAACACTATGTCACCTTGTAAGAAAGAGTGGAGGAAATATTTCTTGGTGAATGTTTGAGTTATCGTGTATTCATTCATCTACAGATTGTGGAAGTCACAAAGACGGTTCTTGTCGAGCCGCTTCTAGTTCCCCCAGAAAGATATCAGCTACCCAATATGGTGTTTGTTTCTCATAGACAATAGTGAAAAATGAAGGAATCAAAATCTAACTCGGCATGACTGCGTCTATATTGTACAACAGGGAATATGGGGTCACGTGTTTGGAAATGTAAGTCGTCGTCCGATAATCCTATTGAACATTGAAGAGTTTTTCTGGAAAAAACTTCTTGTTCTGATGAAACAACTTATGTATAATATTAGGGTGTTTTATTTAATTCCTCAATCATCCCATTTTATTTCAATTTATAGAAAGAGATATGGTTATAATGGATGTTGTACTTGGAGTAGAACATCTTTCAATTCATCTTCCTATTAGTAGGTTGCGTATTTGTGGGGATTGAATAAGCAAGAAAAAATTGGTAGATGATATTAGAGATGATAAATTCATTGATAGAATGAGATTTTACCTCCTTAAGAGGAACTACCTCTGCCTACATGGAAAATAAATTTGTAGCAGTCAGGATGAATCGACATTGGCGAGTTGTCACCGATGCATATCGACCCACACCATCGAGTCCTCATACCTCAAAGGTCCAACAGTACATAGTAGTTTGGAGAGGCTCTAGCGGCCAGTGCACAAAATTAAGAAGGATTTGACATGCATGGAACCTCTTGGAAAATATTATACAGTAATGGATCATAGTGGGCCAAAAATAACCAAATATCAAGATCAGGTGAGAGAGTTTCAGCCTGGTCTGATGACCCCCCTAGGAACTAGCATGAACATCTTACATGACCTGAGAAATGTCACCTCCCCGAATTCAGTGGTGGAGAATCCCAAACCCCCCACATTTGTAGAAGATTAGCTCAAGACCGGGACCACACTGGAGGGTGAACTGCAATGCACATTGACGGATTCAGTCACATTCAACAAACTCTTCTAGGAGATTACCATGCTGGAGATACTTGATAAAGGGGGTCCTATTGTCTAGATTCACTTCCAACACAGTGGTGGGGGACCTGGGGGTCATGACGTGGATGAACAAGCTATAAGATGGCTTACCTTTGGGATATCATCATCATCCGAAGTAACTGGGGAGATGACTCTTCAATGCACCATGTGAATACTCAATTCATCCTGATCATGCTCTGTAAGAGATGAAACAAAGCTGGGAAAAGAATCATCTCGACAATTCTTGGACTAAGGGACATGAGAAACTTATGGTCGATATGGGATCTAGGCCATCAACTGGTGGGTATGTTCCAATAGCGGTATGATCTATAGCTTCCTAATGACCTTGTTACTATTAATCTATTTGATGACTAGTTTAGAGTCCCAATTCACATGTAAATTGGGAACATAAATCTCAAGGGCCAGTTTCAGACCAGTAATGATAGCCTGATACTTCTCATTATTGGTACAACCTTCTCACAACAGGAAATAATATGGAAGAATATCGTGGAATGGCGAGATGATAATGATACATATGCCCACTCTGTTGAGTTGAGAATAATTTTTTCTTCTATCGATAGGGCTTCCAGAAGCACCATAAAAGTGTATTTCCCAACAAGGAATTGCCTGATCTACTAAGAGTATTGCCTCATCAGAAAAATCCAGATCTAGAAACTGGTCCACAGGAGTTGTATGGGAGGCAGGGAAGTCTACAAATGTTTGCCACATAATGGACTACGGGGGGAAACCTGATGTCAAACTATTGGTAGATCACTACCCCCTGAGCTAGATGGAATGTTAACAAGGGGTAGTTTAGAATGTACTTCAACAAATCCACTTGGGAATCCAGATGTATCTCATGATGTTGTAAGTAGTGTTGTAATTTCTGCACTTTTATTACATGTTCCTGGAATCTTCTCTCGATAATGAAATATTTGTTCCATGTATCGAGGAACATTTTGTTGAGATATTATATAATATTATACATTTCTTCATTGTTATTATAATAAAGTATAGGGCCGCGAGATCATTATCATGAGGTTTTAGAACATACCAGTGGATTTTCCGAAATAGGTGGAATTAGGACCAGATTCTATAATAAGTTCTTCTTTATTACCTCAAAATTAATCTAAAACACCTCATCCAACTGATAATTAACACCTTTCATCATTAGTTGGAAAAAACGGGTTTCACTTTCCAGCTAGATTTCCGATGACCTGACATATATAGGTTAATTAGAGTTAAAATCCTTGAAGCTCTCAGAATTTTCTTAGAAGATACATCTAGCTAATGGACTTAATATTATTCAGATCGATCTTTATGCCTTATTATCATACAATAAAACAAAGAAACATTCGAGAGGTGACCCCGAAGCCACACTTTAAGGGGTTCATCTTCAGATAGAGGAATTAGAGGAAGCCGATCAGTTTTTTGAGATCTTCGATATGGTTGTAGAACTGGAGAGATTTGACCTCGATATCATGCACGTAGAATTCCACCAATGTCTAAGGATAGGCTTATATATTCAATATAGGGCACACTGGTAGGTGGAACATGAATTCATTAGACCTAAAGATATCACCTAATAATAGAAAGTACATTTTTTTACCTGAATCTCTAGAATTTTCATCCTCAGAGTCCATTATAATTTGATTCTACCAATAATAAAAATTCCTAAAAAGAAAGACTGGAACCCTGAGGTGGCCACAATCAAGAGTTCCATCACATGAAGGGGAAAAGCATTCTTCGAAGAGTGATGAATGAGATCTCAGAAGTCGATACAGACTCTGATTGTTCAGATTTTCTTTATGATGGGCACAATGTTGGAAAACCATCTACCGTACCAGACCTCCTTAATGATGTGGGTACTGATGAGCTTATCATCTTCCGCCTCCACCATGATACTATGAGAAGTGTGCATCTTTCTAGGAGACTTTTTGAAACCGCGATGATTTTCTAGAAGACCAAGGTGATGAATAGTGACCTAAGTATCTAGTCCTGGAATCTAATCATAAATCTATAAAAATAAATCATTATGTTTCTTAATGAAGTTCATGTATCATTGTTTCTCTTTGATAGGCATAGAGGCACCGATAAATGTGGGTTTTTGGATCTGTCTCGTTACCGAGGTACACCTGTAACGACTCATAGACATTAGTGGATACACACTCTTCGAAGGATGGAGTAGTATCCAATAAATACACTAATTCTATTATAGAGGAGGTATCATTAGTGGGAAGAGATTCCTCTATGTCGAAAGATCTCGATGGGACACTGGTGCCAGCCTGGGTTGCAGTGGACACCACATCGGAGGGCTCTTGTACTACCAAAACCATAATGATGAAAGCTATCGACCCCATACTATCTTGACTTCGATCCAAAGGTCCACATATGATAATATCAATGAAAGAGTGGTGTTCCATATTTAGTCGGTTTATCCTAGCCTGACGAAAAAAGAAAGTATGATGCATTGTAGTTTCCATGGGGTGGATATCCTGGTACCTACTGGGAGTAGGGGCTCTAGGATCACCTGAGCCTGATTTGTGTAGGAATACAAGGTGATCTTTCAAAGTCCCATAGAAATTAGAATCTTCTTTTTCCTCATTCCATAAAAAACAAAGAATTTTCCCATAACTAGGGTCATGGCCTCAAATTAGTTCTTTGGGAAAATATAGGCATCATCTAGGAATGTCCAGTGGTCGGTCACATCTGTAGTTTGTTTAACCTCACCAGAATGGATCTTTATGTTCTTTCTCATTCAATAGTCAGCATCCAAGTAGCTGGCATCACAAGATACAAAGGGGGACTCATCCCCTTGGATTATTCCCACTTGACCATTAAGGTTGTACTTAAGGCATTGGTCATTCGAAAAGGGACGGTGGCGTGAAGGTGGATCCATGGCCTACCCATCAATGTGTTGTAGGAGGTGTCCTAATAGAAAACCATGAACTTGGTGTTGTCTAATAGGCCACCTAATTGGTTATTCAAGAGGATCTTATCAACCAGTGTCTATTCCGTCCTATCATAACATTGAATTTTCTAGTCAGAGTGACTCTAAGCATTCTCAGACGACCACATTTTTGGAGTATTCGAGTCAGGACTAGGATTATATCTAACCATGTGTCAACATGAAAATGGTGAACCTCCATTACATTGGTGTGGATAGTGATTTACAGTGGGAGAATGAGATCCTATGTGGGAGAAAATCCATCTTATCCAGAGAAAGAAATTATGTCCTGACATTCTGTGTGCTTGGATGGCATAGCATGGAAGGCTTCTGTAGCTGATACCTTCGTCTCAACTAGAGTGTAATTCGTAAATTTTTTACAGGGGCTTCACTCACATTTTTTGATAGGATAGGAACATCTATGATATAGAGACTCACAAGGATGATATCAAGATTCTTATAAATATCATAAATTTGTTCCAAGCTTGATCTTATACATTTAGGAGCTCGTTCTCTGGAAGGAGGTAGGATGGGCCCTTCTGGATAACCAACGACTGACTAGTGTGGTTAATGTGTCGCTTCTCATTAGTCAAAACATATGGAGTGTCCACCAGATGATGTCTAGATAAAAGATTTAGGTTCATTATAGAACTTGATTGATCGTGGCACAATCACAATGGTTCCACCTGGTCATGTTGCCCAAACGACAGCGAAGGTGGACCCGATGATACCAGATGAGAAGGTTGTTTGTCCTAATCACTATAATGGTCACGTTGTCTAGTTTCGGTGGCTTGCACATCCTTGGTGGAATTCTTGACCGATACACCCTAAAAAACCATATAATCATGGCTTCGTCGATGCTGGTGACAACTGAGGATGTTAGGAGGATCTGTCTGGATCTCCTTGTCATCGATAACTATGTAGGGGTTTACCAACTCCACAGTATTAAACAAAGCACAAACTTCATCGTCACTTGATGAATCCTCCACCACTGGAAGGATTCTGTGTATAATCTGCATCTTAAGGGGCATGATGACTTCGAGAGTACGCAATGGAGATAGAATCGATGAGGGTCATTTCTTTCTATTACACTGCATATGCTTTCCCTTATCAGAGGAGGAGGGCTGAGACGTCGACACAGAATTAGTTTATGCTGGTGATGCGTCATCTTCAGATGTATTGTGTCAATTCATACATGCATGGATAATACCTTGGGAAAGGGAGACTTCCTTACGGGCCTTCCGAATATCAAATTTTTGAGACCCACAGTTAGAAACCTGCTACCACACACCTTCACTATCAGTGCCGATATCAGGCTGTATGAATACACATGACAAATGTGTCTGTGATGGGTCTAACATAACAATGTTGTTATCAACATGGTATTTAATCCAATATTTAAACACATATCACATAATATGTGTGTTCTCTAGGATCTAGTGATAGGGGCATCAAATGGGGGGATCAATGAAATATGGATTTTTGGGCTTCTTGTATACCTGAAATCATAAAATAATTTTTTCCATTAAATGTCATAAATAATCGGGCATCTGATACTCAATGAATGAGTAGGTCCAGTTCCTTCTATCTAGAAAGGGGGTTCTAGGAGCCTGTCCCTAATGAGTGGCTGGAGGTGCCTGTCGAGGGGGTGGAATCTATATATCTCACCTAGGTGGTGGAAGTGCCTTACATGGGGCTTCTACCAATTCTATGGCAGGAACTGATGGATCAGTGGTTGTGCTAGAGGTGGTTGAACTCTACAAGGTTGTGGAGGTGGATCCACTAGTAAACTCTCTAAATTTCTGGGGGCCTCTATATTTGCTACCGCGTTGAGCTCGGCCTTAGCAGATCTTCTCACAGGAACCATATGAGGCAACAGGTGTGCCTTCTTCTTATGGTGGAAGGCTCCCTATATATGTTGGGTTGTATCAATGAAATTATGAAATCTTAGAGGATAATTCTTGGAGATGAGATAGGGGAAAAGCTTAATTTTGACATTCCCCACATACATTTTCAGTATTTATTCCTGAGTCAGTGGTATATCTAGGGAGTAAGTGAGGCATTTCCATCGGGTGCAATGTCCACAACGTGGTTGTCAAGCCTCTACATTCACCTAAATTGGTCTGAAATACTCATATTCTGGGTGGTGGAGCTGAACAGGTAATGAAATTGCCTACGCAGAACTTCCCAGTATGCTAATAACCCAATGGGTAGCTGGTTGTTCCAGGAAAATGCATGACCTTACAATGTTTGTTGAATATGCCAGAGTCAGGCGGCCTCTTGGTACACTGGAGTTCCCAACATGGGTCCACACCTTGAGAAGAAGTTTTCCAGACGCTGCAGTTGATCACCCATCCCACTAATGGGGGAAAAGGTATGGTTTCATAAACTAGGAGGTGTTGGCATATAATTCACCCACACCGAACATGGATTTCAATCAGGCGAAATCTCCACCTATCTAGTTCTTAAAGCCTCAAGGCTGGAGATGATCACTGCCATCAGATCATCTAGGAGGGGATTCCAATCATGGCAATGTTTCATGCCCATTAGTGTGTAAGAATGTTATTAAACATGATAAGTAGGCCCCACAGCTCGTGAGGAGCCTAGTGGTGGAACAACCTAAAGAGCGGCTAAGGGAACCTGAGTTGATTCCTGAGAATTATCAAGCCACTCAGGTGGATTTGGTGATACATATTGCACCCTATTTAATTATTCTTCTTCTTGTACATTTTTTATATGTTTAGAATTCTTAGTGTCACCTGGAATAATCATGTCGGTGGGAAGATGTACATACACCTTTTTCCCTGGTCGAGGACCACCGTAGTCTGGACGTCGCACTGTAGCACATTCAGCATGAAGGTCATATACTATATTTTTAATATCATATATCTGTTGAAGTAATGTGGTGTTTTCCAAATCATCCTCCATCATCAACATTGAGCTAGATGGGTTAGAGAGTTTGATGGTTTGAAGATTCTCTTTTCCATTGTTGGGATTTCATCCAAGGGATAAAGACTCTGTAGGTACATGAAGGCCCATTATATATCATTTTTGTTGAGTAAGCCTTACCAATAAATCCAATATTTTTGTCACTCCCCCAGGTGGTATGTTCCACTCAAGGATCTCTGGATTATTCTCTCCCTCTAATAAAATGACCATATTAACTGCGTCTCTACCTGAAGGCATATCCTCAATAATTCCTAGCATGGTAGAGTGGTGCTGGATAGAACTAAAATTAAGTGATGCATACTTCCCCAAACATATACCTGAATGTTGGTGGTAATCCTCCTTGATAATTATAAAGAGAATTTTAAATCTCTAAACGCATAGTTGTAAAAGTGTTTGAGGGTGACCGGTAAACTCAATAAGTTGTGCCATAGAGAGAATGAACAAGTTGATCATGCATCATTAGTGGAAAATATTTTAAAATGGTGCCTGACTATTGGGGTAATCCACACACTAATAATATAGGTGGAAGTGCGTATCCCCTAGGGTTTGGGGAAAACATGAGACTTCCTCATGGGTCAACGATTCTAGTGCAAGAATATCCGTGGTTGTAATTAGCCGTAACATCTCTAGTAAATTGTCTCCATCAAGGATTTCCCACATGATCCTAGGCTCAATCCCGGGATCCAGCCCTTGGTTGCCCCACTCATCAGTTGAGGGAAGCTATGGTTCTGGTAGTGGTGCTGAAGTAGACTATTGAGATGGTTCACTGGCCGATATAGACTACAATGAGAGAGTGGACGAGAAGTAAAACCTTATGATATCTTCTGGAGAAGGAAATTATTACACCACCACATCTAGATAAGATATACTAGATAACACAGTATCATGTGCAGGGGATGCAGTTACTAATGGTTGGTCGGATGTTGTTTGTCCTCTATCTATCCCTATAATAACTCTTTGTTCTATCTGGATGTGGTAGTGAATGACCTTAATGACGATAGGGAGGATTTCTGGTTATGACCTGGAAGGTGGCTGAAAATTGTTCTTCTAGAATGTATCTATGGTGGGATGTGAGAATTTGGTAGACCTCACTTTACGGAAGTATGATGTTTATAAGCGTCATTCCTACCCTACCCATTGATATTGAAGATCTGGACGAGGGTTACATTTTTTAATCGCATTCTTCCTTGAAATCTGAGGAGTGTACAAGTTTAATCATGGTATAAAACATCTCAGGATACTTCTTATGGAGGTGGTGACTCACCCTCCTTCCCTAGGATGGTTCATCAAGACATGGTCAATTTTTTACATGAGGAGGACCTTCAGCCGAACTGATGTTGGGGGGAGAGGACATCCACTAGGGTGAGCCGGGTTGCAAGGAGCACCCAAAAAAATGTCAACGAGAACATGGAGGGGACCTCCATGTCCTCTAGATAGCATATAGATAGAATCTCTCTGAGAAGTGTTGGAGCATGTAGGACCTCCGTTGGATCAGGTTATTAAATTTGAAGTACCTCCATTCATGATTACCATTGAAGTGACGGTACGATGGTGCCTTCATACTGGTCAAACTAAACAAGGGGAATACCTCTATGATGGTTCTCGATGAAGTGTTGAAGACCTTCGCTTCTCTAATGTATAAGAAAACGAGTACCATCATTGGTTGTTTTAGGAAGATTGAGAATACCCCTGCACTGATGGTTGACCAGACGAGGGGAATCATTGCATCGAAGACCTGTTAAAGGTGGAATGACTCCATAACTAAGGTCACGAGTGTGGAAGAAACATCTATTCCGGATGTTAGTGTGTCATGGAGGAACTTTGATTAGACTGATGGTTTCATGGGGAGGACCTCTACACCATGATTGGGAGCATAAAGGACCTTCACTCTCATTAGTGGTGGCATGGGGAGGACCACTGTACTAGATTGCAATACCGTTGATACACCCGTGATGGACTCCACCTGTATCGTGAACCAGGAGATTCATCCCAACCTACCCTAGGGTGGTTGGGGCCTCGATCCAGGTCAGGAATATAAGTCCCCCTGTTTAGTATAAATGAGGAATTGTTGGTATACGTCGATGGTGTAATGGGTATTGGTACCCATTGGTGTTGAAACCTCCGGGCGGGAATTCCCTTCAGCTTGCGCCTGATGTTGGGGTCGAGATAACCAGACCAAGGAAAGTTATGCATGCATATAATATACTTTCTCTTTAGCCTCAATGGATAGGGGTGGTGTAAACACGACCTAGTGAGATCCCACATTGGCAGCCATTATGATGTGATAACAATTTGGTTGGCCTGATCATCTCTAACCTCCTTTTCATTGGGGAAACATTTGTCAAAGAGTTCTAGGGAGCGACTCTTAAAATAGTTATAGGTTAGAGTGTGGATAAGTGACTCTATGCGTAGCCCAAGGGATCAGCGGTGAATATGAGGCATATTATCTTCCAATTTTTTTAGGCCATATCTCGGGATGTGATAATCCCCTCTTCCTCGTATCTTTGAACGAGGTCATTATTCACCCTCCTCTGAATGTGTTTAGTTGCAGAGATAGGGCATGGGTTCCCAACAATAGTGGATGTGGGGACTACCGTATAAGAGATGAGGATTCATGATATTTCCAGGATAACATTTACCAGGCCCCTGTGCTGGTGAGTGGGTGGTGATTGATTTCCTATGTTAGTATCTTGGGTCCTAAAAAGTGGGGAGAATTATCTATTAGTGCTGAAAGGAGGAAAGTGATCTCCAGTGCCCTAGCTCCATTCCATCTCCCATGTTTGGTAAGAAGGATTCACACTAACAACATCATAGACTAGGATGTCAAATGTTCAACTTCCCCAATCTCTTGTGTGTTTCACACCAGGTTCACTATTGTCTTAGTGGTACCGATCACTGGATAACAGGATCTGGTGGAACACTTATCCATTGATGTCTCGAACACTAATATTGTCTACATTTAGGATAGTAAATTAATGTTAGTGTAACCATTTATATTTCCAATGATTTCGCTGGGGCGTACAATCATCTGTGCAGGACGTGCTGTTTGTTTCCCCACATTCCCGATTCCCAAAGGCGAGCATCAACCATTTCTTATTCAGTGAAATTTTCCCCTTTATTGAAATGGGATGATGGGATGTTGGTTTACCTTTATTTGGATTCATTCTCAGAAAACTTCACCTAGTCCCAGTCACCCATAATGATTATGATGTTGTTCTTGAAACTCTTCGCAGTACCATATCTTAATGAATGACCATTAATTACACTAATTATTTCATGATGTTAGGGAAGCAAGCTTCGATTGGGGGAGTAGCCATGTTAGAAATCTCTAGTATATCTAGATGATAAATCACTAATTCATATGGGTTTCATTCCCTTATTATAGGGATTTTCAATTGCATGGAAGCCTGAGTAATCCCATGTCGAGTGCGAGGTATTATATGCCATAGGAATGTCTTAGAATTTTTCCTCAACTTCCCATGTTTATACATGGTATGATAGAAGTTTAAACTCTAGAAGATACATATAAGACTGATTTTAACCTTGATGGGAGTGGATCATATGGGGTCATGATTGCTTTGTCAAGCGTGTCAAATTAGATGTTTATTTTCAACTTGATTTTTTGCAGTATAACAACAACCCTAGGTCATCTCTCGATGTTTCAATAGATCATTAATATTAAAAGAGGGTTTTGATTATAAATATAGAAGGGGAATTTGTATTAGTAAAAATTGGGGGTTTAATGATTGAATATGAAAATAGATAATGAAAACGATAAAACAAAATAGTTAATTAAGCGTGATCAACCTAGGGTACTCTCCTAATGTTCATCATTTATCGCTTCATGATATAGAGTTATGATCATTTAATACCTTGTTTGTAACACATAGAACCAGAATGTTACTTTTTTATACTAGGATATATCATAGGGTTTAGTAAAAAACACACAATGATTCACTGGACACTGTCAATGATTGGGTGACTTTAGTTTGACTACATAACTGAAACTCACCTAGGAAACACATGAAGAACTCAATGTGAATTCAAGGATTGTATGTTACTTCTTTTTGATACCATGAAATAATTTTACATGGAATGGAAAATGATTTTGTGAGTTTAATTGACCAATATAAACCACACAGAGACCACAATTTAATGAGGGAAGAAAAAGGGATGGACGGTGTGTGAAATATCTCATGAAAGGGTACCCCCCAAACAAGATATTTTGTGTTTGAGTATAACATACCAGTATATAACTTAAATAAATTATAATTTAGGATGACAAAAAAACATGAATCATGGAATTAAAAATATTCATAAAAAAAATTCAAATATGAATCTCGGGGTTACATCACGTTCCCCCCGGGTGATCACAAGGGGTTTAGAAACCTATGAGAGAGGAGGAAGAGAATGATATTGAGGTTGAACATCCTATATCCTCCATAACATCAATAATTGGTGGTAGAAATACTTTGGGACTCCAAAATTGCAGAAACTTCCATCTGGTTTGAACTCCCAAATAGAGAGCCCATGGTGCCATTTTATAAGATAATTGGATGGTGGTTTTGGGAACTCGTATTTATTAAATCCAACTGAACCATGTGTTTTGGCCATTATAAAATTGAATCACCATTTCGAAAAAACATGAATGTGTTATCCCCACATCTTGAATATGACCACCTGTTGTTTGGCATCAATTGGACTTGTGGAGCCGGAGATATGGACATATTCCAAAAAATAACATTTAACATCTCACAAATTCTGTGTTTTAGACAAATCAGGTCAGTTTGGCCCCTTACTAAAAAAATGAGGCAAATGTGTCTTCATAAGATTTGTATAAAATTAAATTTTGGACTATCAATCAAAATATGGTCCCATTTTGATGGAATTATGTTTTTTAAGAAGAAAAATAGTTAACTGTTATTCATGGATCAATGCGAATTTGGCCTATTTTTCATCCTCTTCATCATGGGCTCTCCAAATCCCCTCCACCTGCAATATAATTGTCATATCACATAACATTACTCCTTTTAATAGTGTTTAAAAAAAATTGAATAAAAAATGGTGTGAAATTTGTTATTATACTTATAAATTTTAATACAAAACCAGTTTAATACATTGGTATATGGGTGAAATAATACAGTGAATCATGGTACAATCACACCCCCACACCTAAACATTTTCACTCCTCAACAACGTATAATATCCTAATCATGTCCCATTCCTAAATCAAAGGTGAGAAAACATCTAAGATTTATTTGAAAAGAAATTAATCCTGTCATTATTATGGAAACAATTTTCCTATCATTTTTTCTTTTCTCACATTCTAGTTTGGTCAACATAATTATTTTACCCCTAAAATATTTCGCAACCTACCACACCATAAACTTTTCCCTATTTACTCATGGAACATATGAAAGTGGATTTATGCTCTTTTTCCTGAGTTTATGGGATCTTATCACATGCTTGCAAAGATTCTCAGTTCTTTACTGATAGAAACTAGCGTGCTACTCAAGAGGACTTATAAAAGGTTGTTCAGTGGTTCATGGAATGGTAGGATTTAATGTTTAAAAATATGAGGAAAACATGTAGTGTCTGATCTCTTATGTTCATAACATGTCAAAATTCATAACTTTTTCACAATTAATGTACACACTCACCCCCTCACAAAGTCTTTCACATCTATCTCTCTCTCCCCATTGTCTATATTTATGGGTCACAACCATGCAGTAAATAATAATGATTAAACCACAAATTTTCTCCATTTTTTTTGTTATGTTTTTTAATGAACAAAACTAATTTTTTTAATGTATATATTTTTTTGAGATAAAGAGGTAGAAATGTGTAAAACAATGATGTAATTTGTATTGTGAACCCATTGCCCAAGGAAAATGTAGGAAACCTTTATATCAGCCCATAACAATTATTCTCTCCCCAAAATTCTCATGGAGACACCCTCTCTCCCATACTTGCTGAAAATAAGACAACAATATACATATGTTAAGGGTAGGTACAGATAAATTAACTTTTAATGTGTCACCCTAACAGGCATTTCATGGTCTCTAAGTCATAAGAAGGATAAAATGAAAAGGTGTCTGAAAATATAGGATAATTATAAAAAGGGATTTTTAATGAATGATTGCCTTTAACATGAATGTATTATACTTGAATCTAATGGCTTCAAACAGAATCTAGGAAACTTCTAGGTTCTCTACATGACCTAAGACTCTAATCAAAGTGAATAAAAGGAATAATATGCAATAAAGGTCTTAGAATGTCTCTTGGGTAAGGGATTAAAATATTGGTGAGTTCTAATGAGGCATGGGATTCGAAAATCCATTAAAAATATTAAGAATGTTTTGAAAATAAAAATTCTAGAATCCTATTCCATATCAATATTCAATTGAAAAAAAATTCCAATAAAAACAATAGAATTTTCCATACAATCTAATAAAACGTGAAAATTATTTTGGATATTCCTTTTAAGTTCAATTTTTATCTAAAAATAGAAAATATGGGAAAAATCATAAATGAAAAAACCTTTTTTTTAAATTTTAATTTATTTTTTTTCTTTTAATCCTAACTATGACATGTATCCCTCCCCACACCTCAAATTTACATTTTCCTCCATAAAAGTATTTTAAATAAATGGACAATAAATAATGTTAAGGAAAAGGGATAGCCTACTAAGTGGTGTCATATGTGTCATATATCAGTTGGATTTCCTCAAAGATATGGTTTGAAAAATCCTCATAGAAGGGATTGATCCTATTCCCATTGAAATTAATACTTTTACCACTCTTATCATGAAAAACCTGTATAGAACCAAAAGGGAAAACATCATTAATGAAATAAGGACTGATCCATCAAGAACAAAGCTTACCTGGGTGGAGCTTTAGCCTGGAATTATACATGGGAACCTTCTCACCAATATGAAACATCCAAAGATGAATCATGCTATAATGGATAGCCTTTTTCTTCTCATTACACATCCGGGAGTTCCCATTTGAATCACATAAAATTTCTTCCAACTCCTGAATTTACATCTTCCTATGCTCACTAGCATCAGCAAGATTCTTATTAAATTTTTTAACAACCCAATATTCATGATTTTCTACCTCCACCGATAGGTGAAAAGCATTTCCAAATAAAATAAAATATGGTGACATTCTGATTGGGGTTTTAAAAGTTGTATGTATGCCCAATGTGCATCATCCAAGTGCAAAGTATAATCTTTCCTTTTGGATTGTATAGTTTTTCCACAATTCTCTTAACTTCTAGATTTTATATTTATGCTTGTCTATTTTTTTGGCAGTGATATGTAGTGGATACCTTAAGATCAACCCCGTACATACGAAGAAAAATTTTCATGTTGTGATCGTAAAAATCATAACCCTGTTCAGTAATGATGAATCTCAGAAAATTGAAACGACTAAAAATTTGGGACCTCCCAAAATCAACAACAACTCGATAGTCATAGGTCCTAGTATCCATTGATTCCTTCCATTTAGAAACATAATCCATAACTAATAAGATTTACATGAAGCCAAATGAATCTATAAAAGGACCCCTGATGTCAATACTCCATGCATCAATGATTTCACAAAATAACATGGGTTGTCAGGGAATTTCATTCCTATTGGATATATTCCCTGGGAATTGACAATGACATCATGACTTGAAAAATCAATGGGCATCCCTATACAATGTTGGAAAATAATGTCCAGAGTCTACGACCTTTTGAGCTATATGTTGAGGGCCAAACTGTCCCCACATGACAAAGAATGGAAGAAGGTCAAAACAGAGGTGAAATCATGGTCAGGGAAACACTGATGAACAACTTTGTCACCATAAATTCTACCCAAATATGGGTCACCGAAAATTTAACACCAATAATAATGTTTATGTCTCTTGGATTTGGATGTTCTGAACTCAGCGGGGACCCTAGATGATGATAGAAAATTCACAATGTCTGCATAATACGGGGTAAGGTCCATAACATATCAAAGGTTCTTATGAGGAAATAATTTTCTAATGGGGATGGATGAGTCTGCATAGTGGACTGTGGTGGAGAAATCCAACTAATTTCGTCAGATAAAATATATTATACTACCCTTTTATCTATAATCTCAAGGTCAAAATCTTGGAGGATTAGAATCCACTATATGTGGTGGGGCTTAACTTCAGGTTTCTTTTAGAGAAACCAAAGGGTATAATGGTTAGAAAACACAATAAATTTTGACCGAAGAAGATATGAACGAATTTTTCCATGGAAAAAACAATAAAAATGAGTTCTTTTTAAGTGTTTGTGTAGTTTACCTTAGCAGGGTGAAGGGTACATGAGGCTTACACAATGACATGAGGAGCCTTCTCAACCCTTTATGATAAAACTTCCCCAAAAACAATGTTAGAGGCATCACACATAAGCTCAAAGGGGAAATCCGGGTGTGGTGGTTGGATGATGGGAGCAGGTGTGAGACTACTTTTTAGTGAATTGATTGCATCCTCACAATATTTATGAAACATAAAATCAGAATATTTTTGCAGTGATCGGAACAATTGAAGTGTGATCTTACTAAAGTCTTTAATGAATAGACAATAAAACCCATCATGGCCCATTAATGATCACACCAATTGAACAAATTTTTTATATGAAAGGGGTGAAATTAATTAAATATTATATTTATCAACATGAATTCCCTTATTTGAAATGACATGCCCATGAAAAATACCTCGCTCAACAATAAAATGGTAATTATCATAATTTAAAACAAGTTATTTTTAAATTCAGTGATTTAGGAAAGAACCTATGTGTTCCAAACAATCATCAAAAGAAGAACCATATACAATGAAATCATCCATAAATACATCCATACAACTCTCATGGTACACTGAAAATATACACAAAATACATCTATGAAAAGTACTTGGAGCATTACAAAGACTGAATGGAATCCTTCTGTATGGAAATGTACCGAATGGACAAGTAAATATTATATTTTCTTGATCCTCAAGGGAAATATGGATTTGTATATAACCCAAATAGCCATAAAAACAACAATGGAAATTACAATCCAATCATTCCAACATATGGTCAATGAAAGGTAGAGGTTTGTGGTCCATCTGTGTGGCTTGATTCACTAGACGGTAGTCAATTCAGACACCCAACTATTTTTCACACGTGTTTGAACCAATTCATTCTTTTCATTTTACACAACTTATATTCCTATCAATTAGACAAAAAATTTACTAGGCTATCCCATTTACTATTAGATATAGGAAAAATGATTCCTGTAGAACGTAATTTACTAACATGCAATTTTACAATGTCATAGAGTGTGGGATTCAACCGGCGTAGAGAATGTATTATGGGATTAACCTCATCATCGAAAAGTATATAGTGCATGAAAATAGATAGGACAATCCTGGGAATATCAGCCAATGTCCATCCTATTTTATTTTTACTCTTTCTCAAAAGTTTGATCAGTTTCGATTCCTGTTATGAAGAGATATTCATGGAAACAATGATGGTAAAATGGTCAATTCCCTAATGATATGCATATTATTAATTTGAAGGTTGTTGTTTATGTTCTATAATGGGTGGTTTCTATATTGAGGGAGGGAATTCAAGAGAAGTGATTCCCATTAAACTATCTATCTACTAATTTTTTTCTCTAAGGGTACAAAATCTATTGAAATGAGATTTTTAGAATCATCGACGGTCATGCGTACCTCGAAATGAACTCATTCATCAATTAAATCACAAAATTTACACTTTTCATAACCCACACAACACTCAAATCATGAATCCAAACATTAATCATCGAAGGGTTAATAAGAGGAAAATAACTCTGAGTATGGGTTGAGGAGAGAAGTGTGTGTGTGTCTGCATCGTTTGAGAGCACTTCCATTGAAAATATAGGATGAAGGGAGTTCTCTTCAATGGGGTGTTTCATATCATCATGGATGTTAAAACCTAACTTTTATCCTCTGAACTCTATGGACAACGTACCATTGTTAACATTGATGATCGTATTTACTGTTTTGAGGAATTGATGTCCAAATATGAGAAAAGCATGTCTGTGGATTCAGGTATCTTCCATCTCATGAATATAGAAATCAGTAGGAAAGATGAGATTCTTCCCTCAGACAAGGGACATCCTCAATCACAGTTATTGGATGTGTAGAACTTCAGTTGGGAAGTTGCATCACAATGCCTATTGATTGATGATCTACAACCTATTGAGAAGTATAAACGGGGTAAGGTATTAAATTAATGGAAGCACCTAAATCTTGAAAAGCATCAGAAAAGATGGTCTCCCATATGGTACATGGTATCATCAATATACCTGAATCCTTTCACTTAGTAGGAATTTCTGGTTGAATCAGGACCGAAAAATTTATTACTATGTTGACTCTTTCATTCCCCTTCAACCTTTGTCTATGAGTGTTTAGTTCTTTTGTAAATGTGTCATAATGAAGAATTTATTTAAATGCATCCAAGAATGGAATATTAACTTGAATTTTTTTAAATGTATCCACTATTTAATTTTCAATATCATTATCAATGTTTTTCATAGATTTAGCGAGTCTTTGATGTAAAGGAAGTGGAATGGATTGTTCATGGGAATGATTAATGATAATTGGAATAATTTTTTTTCATTTTTTTTTCTTTTCTTGAAACATTTGAGGGTTGGAGAAGAGTGGTTTCAAGAGGGGGACATACCTGTTGTGTAGAATCAAAACAAGGAGAATATTCTTTACCAATATGAAGTGTAACAACACATATATTACCTTTTTTCCTTCAGATTGGCAATGGTTTTGGTTGGTACTTATCTAGAACATTTCATTATAAGCTCGCCGATGGTGTTTTACAATTGTACCACTTGAGTTCATAGGTCTTGAATAGCTGAATATGTCGTTTGTTGGAAGTGTAGGTTATGGTTTACCATTTTATTTACCTTATCGTCGAGGCTTTGTTCAGATTTGGGAAGAGGATCATGATTGTTTTGAGAAGTTGAAGAAAAATATGGTTGAATACCATGGCCTTGTGGATACCAATTCTACTTGAGGTTGCTTGAGTATCCTCTTTGTCGGTACTGGGGTTGTGCTTACCACTCGGGGTTTGGATTTGGCCTGAATATCTATTTCATGAAGGGTGGTTCTTGTTGGAATGGACACCTTTTGGAACACGACTACATAAGACTCAGGTGAATCATGAAGTTGTGGTAACTGGTTAGAGAAATGAGTATTTTCATAATAAATACACAATTTAATGTAACTAGAGGAGATTGTTATTTACCTTTTTCTTGATCTAATTGCCTTAGAATGGTATGCATCTCATCAAGCATGTTATCTACCATTTGTTCTAGTGATGAATGAATTACCACACTATGTCCTTGGGATGGGTCAATAGCTCGTGTACCAAATTGTTGTGCATTTGGAGCCATGTTGGATATTAAGTCATGAGCAGTGGAATCAGTTTTTTTATCTTGGGTATCACCAGATGCATTATCAATCACTCCACAATCCGTGGGGATAAGTCCCTCAAAAAATTATTAGATTAACTGTTTATCACTAATCTAGTGGTGGGAAATCTTGAGAAAAGTCTTTTGAATCTCTCCCTGTGATCATGAAGGGTATGTCCTTGTGATTTCCAAATGCCACAAATTACATTCGTAGTTGATTCTGTTCAGAAGGTATAGAAGAACTTCTCTAAAAATAGTCATTTCAGGTCATTACATCCCCCAAATGTTGTAGAAAAATAGAATATCATATCTTTGGCTATACCATCTACGGAGAAAGTGAAGGCCGTAAACATAATTAGGTCCTCAAAAACATTTTTGGTTTTCATGATAGAGCACACTATAGAAAACACCTTATAGTGTTTATTAGTTTCCTTAATGGGAAGAACATGGAATTTGGGAAGTAGGTGGTTGAGGCCTGATCTCAGCTCAATGTTGGTTGCTCCCTCGGGATATTGGATTTATATAGGTTAGTACTCCACTTTCGTGGTGGTTAGTTCTTTTAAGGTTTCATTATTTACACCCATTTTTTAATGGATTTTATTGCATTCAATTTTTTATTTGTTTATGACCAATTGAGGTTATAAAAGTTATTCATTTGTGTTACTTGATTGACCTTCTCTAGATGCCTTGATTTGTGTGCGAATTTTCATTTCAATTTTAGGGTCAAATTCTAGCAGTTTTTCTTTTACTGATCAGGTCATGCAAATAAGTTTTAAAGTTTTTTATGATTGAATTTGGATAAAATCACATAAAATTGGTTAAAAGAGAATATAATTTTATAATACGAAATTATATATTGAGAAATGGAGAAGAAGAGAGATATAGAGAGAGATATTAAGATATAGAGAGAGAGAAAACACACCAATGCAAACAAAAACAACAACAAAAACCCAAGATAAAAAAATAAAATCGGGGGGGGGGGGTATTAAATGTAGTACGTAATAGGAATTAAAATAAAAAAATAAATGGAAATAAATAAAAACTAGATCTTGGTTCCCTAGAAACGGTGACAAAATTTGATCGTGTTGTCGAGCACATCAAATTAGATGTTTATTTTTAACCAGAATTTATGCAGTTTAGAACAATCCTAGGACGTCTCTCGATGGAGCCTTAGATCATTAATATAAATTTAGGGGTTCAAATATTAATGTATAATTGGAATTAGGTTTGGTAAAACATGGTAGTTTGATTATTGAATATGAAAATATAACATGAAAGCTACAAAACAAAATAGAAACTAACAGAATTAATTATGTGTGATCAACCCATGGTACACTCATGTTGTTCATCCTTCATCACTTCGTGATATAGGGTTATGATATTTTAATCGTTGGGTTTTAACACCTATAACCATAATTACACTGAGTTTACTCTTGGATACCTCCTAGGGTTTAGTCAAAAACACACAATGATTCACCAGACACCGTCGATGAATGGGTGATTTGAGTTCGACTTCATAACCGAAACTCACAAAAGAAACAAATGAAGAAATCAATGTGTTGTTAGGGTTTGTATGTTATTTCGTTGGGATTCCAGGAAATAAATTTACAAGCCCATGACAGTGCTTTTGTGAGTTCAATTTACTAATATGAACCCCATAAACACCGCAATTGAATGAGGGAAGAAAAATAGATGGATGATGTGCGAAACATCACATGAAAGGGTACCCCAAACATGATAATTTGAGTTATAGTATAACATACAAGTATATAAATCAAGTATATTAAAATATATGATTAATAAAAAAAACATAAAAACTGGAATTAAAAATACCACGCAAAATAATACAAACATGAGGCTCGAGATTACATCATGTTCCTCCCAGTGTGATCACAAGGGGTTTAGAAACCCATGTGAGAGGCATAAGAGGAAGATGTTGAGGTATAACTTCCCATAGCTTCCAGAACATAAAATATTGGTGACAGGACTCCTTTGGGGCTCCAAAAGGGAAGAAATTTGGCTCTGGTTTGAACTACCAAATGGAGATCCCAATGTGTCATTTTATAGGAAAATTTGAAGGTGGTTTTGGGAACATAGATTTATTCAAACCATTTGTACCACGCGTTTCAGCCATTATAAAATAAAAGCACCTTTTTGAAAAAACTGGAAAGTTATATCCCCACTTCTTGAATATCTCCACTAAATGTTTGGAATCTATTGGACATGTGGATATGGAGATATGGATAGATTACAGAACGCCAGTTTTGACATCGCACAAATTTGGTGTTCTTAATAGATCAGGTCGGTTGGGCCCCTTGATGGACCAATGTGGATTGGTTTTCTTCATAAGAGTTGTAGAAGATTATGGTTTAGACAATAATACAAATTATGAGACCATTTTTATGGACGTAACTTTCTAAAAAGGCAAACAAGTTGACATGTCTTCATGGATCCAGGAAATTTTGGCCCTTTTTCTTCGACTTCATCATGGGCCCTCAAAATCACCCACACCAACAATATAATTATAAAATCAAGTTACATTGCCCGTTTACTAGTGTTAAACACTAAATTATTGAATCAAACATTGAGTGAAATTTGTTATTATACTTGTAATTTTCAATACAAACCCAGTTTAATAAATTTTTTAAGGGTGAAATAAAATAGTGCATTGTGGTACGATTAGTGCAGCCCCAAGAGAGAGAAAATGGGAGTCCTACTATATGGAACGATCAAAATGTCTAATGAAGACATAACCGAGAATTCATGGGTCCCTATAAAGGAGACACCAAGGATTACCATTGGCTATGATTGAAGCATAGGGAGGATTCTTAAGTACCATATCCCGAGAGACAAGGAACAAAACCCACTTAGTTCGAGGATGATAGACATGAAATAAGGTTATACAGAAAGGAAAACGACCCAAAGTCATGTTGGTAGCTTACTATTAGTTAGAGGCCTGAGTACTGCTAGGCGAAATGGTGAGGTGGATGACATGTTCTCACCAATATGTGGCAGCATGACTAAAACCATGATGGATGATAAATGGATGGGTGAAGTGGATAAGGAATAAAATGGAACTATCATGAAGATGACAGTAGTGTTAGTCTTGAGCCTTAAGAAGGATTCCTACATATCCCCGTGGTATGGAATCAATGCCCATGTATTTTAGGATGGGGTATGTAATTGGGTTGTATACAATGGAAGGGGTCCCGACAACACCCTGGGTCTTGGGCATTGTTAGCAGCTCATAGTGGGTCAGACACCGCTTGGATTGTCCAAGGGTGTTGGTCCCAAAAAGGGTGACACCAATGTTTACCATTATTTGGGGTTGAAAATCTAGGAGGCTTCTTGCATACCACATCTTGGGGAAAATGATCAAACCTACATAGTTCATATGTGGTTGGGGACTATAATGTCTTACCGTTGGTTTGGGAATACAACTACCTACCATTGGATGGAAACTACAACAGCTTACAGCTGGTTGGGGATTACAATATCTTACCACTGGTTGGGGATTACCAATTATTTCCGTTGGTTTTGGATTATAAATTCTTACCATTGGTTGAGGATTACACCAGCATACCTTTGGTTGGGGTTGAACCTCACAGAGGATTCTGACGTACTCTTCCTAATGGACAAGGATCAAAGACCACGTAGTTCAGAAGCATGTAGTTTAACATCATGCAAGACAGAAAGGGGAATATAATTTTATATCATGCAGGATGGGGGTGAACCAACATGGAGTGATCGGGATAGATGGGTGGTTGGATTTATCTTCAATGAGGCTTCATAAATACCTTGCATAGAAAAAGAAATGATTAGATTCCACAAAGATCGATGTGAGGACATAAATTATTGTCATGCGAGACGTAGGTGAACCGACATGAAGGGGGCGGGACAGGTAGGAATTGCGATTGAACCTCATGGAGGCTTCCTATATATATTTCATGGAAAGGTAAAGGATCAATGTCCATGAAGTTCGGAAGGGGGATTTGGGCTTATTCACTAAGGCAACATATGGAGGATGTCATTGTCGATACCTACTCTTATCCCATGTGAGTCATGCTCGGTGTGAAAAACAAGAGGTAGTAGACACCTTACAATTACATCGAGAAATGTTCACCCCCTTGTAATAGAGTTAGGTTTATACATGGTTAGAATCCCCAAGAGGAAACAAGGGATTTTTCTTGGTTAGAGGCCTACGGAGAAAAAGATTGGTACTTACTCCCACATGGAGGCCGGATGGTGAAAACTCCCAGAGTGAGAGGGATGGGGTGACAAAGGTCCATGTGCACCTCTCTCCTATATTCTTTAGGAACCTAATAATATATGATTAGTGATGATACCTCCAACAAGGAATGGTAGGGGATTACACTAGGATAGTTTCCCTTCCCTACTGACAGACACCACTCTAGGAAAGAGGATCACATTTCATGTTAGGAAGATCTCACCCCCATGTAGACTAGTGGGTTTGGAAAATGTTAAAGACATGGATCCCCATGTATACCACATGGGAGATGCTATAATTTAACTTCATGTACTGAGGAAGATGGTTTTTGGAAGCTTAATGTCTTGCATCTCGGACGAGGTCGGTTCGCTCCGCACCCCTAAGATATACATAACTAATACCCATCCACCATTATGGAAGGGAGTGCATTAGAAATTCCATGGCGATCCAGTGTTGTGGAGTAACACTTTGAGGGGACGACATTATCTAATCTATGAGAAGCAGCAATAGATGTTAGCGGTTCTATGTGAAGAAGCACGAGGCTAAGAAACACAACATGAAGCACCACCCAAGGGACTTTTAAATAACGTAGTACAAACCTTGAAGGCTATAAAGAAGAATAATGTACATGATAGGGTTTCATCTCTTAATATTGACTAAAAAATGTTGCCTTATGGTGAGGATGTCACATGGAGCACATGAGAAGGGAATCACACAAGATGAGAGGCTGTGTTCCAGATGAGGAAGTTGCTTGAAAAATGAATAGATGCATGCCAAAATGTTCATGTGATATGATAAACTTGCACACAAGAGGTATGTTTTGCATGATAATTCCTTAGGGAAAAAGGAAATGTGGGAGGAACAATCCCAAGTGCCCTCACCGAAAGGATGACCCATGGGAGACTTGTCGCACATGGTCCAATACCTATATGCCATAGTGTTTTTCGTGCTGTCGTGGAAGTGGTGTCTATCATGAATTATAGCATTAGTTCTTATTCTATCACAATCCTCTAAGGGTGTGGGTTATACATATATTTATAGCCAAAAACATCGGTAGCAACGTGCAATTGGATCGGTGCACAAAAGGATAATTGACACGCATAGGGCATACATGGGTTTTCAAGCCATAGGGAATCTTGCGTGTAGTCTGTTCTTCCTTCACGCCTATGCCTTAGTGGGTTTGCATATGGTTGATATGGAAACCATTATTTGACATGGAGCTTGGCATGCATAGGATTGAGCACCGTAGGGATTCTTGCATGCATGATGTTATTCCTTCTGCATGTGCCTTGGTAGGTTTTTGGATGGTCACTGAAGAACCCTTTAGGTGACGTCGCATTAGGCACACAAGGGTTTACGTGCCATAAGGAATATTCCACACACCCATTAATTATTTCTCATGGATCCCTCTTACATCGTGGAATTGTTCTTGGATTCTAAAAATGCCTTGGGATTCCATAAATGTGTCCGCTCAGGGCCCTATACGAAATTCATCATGAACATTGATGTTATTGTTGAGTTTTTTTATATTTAATGTGGTAAAAAACTATTAGAATAGAGATGAATCTGGACTCACCCACATGGATCAAACTCTAGAGGAGTTTCCAAAGGTATTTGTTCATCATTACAGAGCATTATGGGTTTCGATGTTTAATAGGGCATGGCACCATTCATTGGATCGGGCCTGTGCTTTGACACATGAATCTTACTTGTTGTTCTGCCATGTGACGATGGAGAGAATTACGAAAAATTTAATATGGGGTAGGATTCTCCCTATTGTCTATTTGTACTATCTCTCTTGACCTTTAGGTAGTGATTTTTTTAAGTTTGTGATGTATGTTTGTGTTCTCCCCTGTCGTCCCTTAAAATGGAGGGTGTTTAAAATAAAATTATTTTGAGGCCATCATTCCATTGGATGGATATATTTTATATATTGATACCAGGTTCATTGAATTAGAAACATCATGCCTCTTACAGAATAGGTGATACATGAAACATCATATCACATTAGAATAAGCGATCTTACTCATTCTCTCTCCATTTTATCTTATTTATGAGGACAAGTTTTCTTGACTGTTTTTTATAATATGGCACTGAAACCAATTATCCATTGGTTTGTTCCATAACAAAAATTCTTAGTATCTAGTCAATTTATGTACCTTGACTTAGTCATAGTATCCTCTTTGATCAACCACACATGATCTTGATCCCTAGAATGTTGGTTGATTCACCTAAGTAATTCATGGAGAATCACCTACTTAACCATTCCTTAACCATTTTTTGGAATGGTATATCATTTATAATTCGTATTAATGATATGAATGTGGTTTTATCCATTGAGAGTTAAAATCCCCGATAAAGGAGCTCATTATTAGTGCTAGTAAAAAGAGGTGATATGGGAAACCTTCACATTTGATAGAAAAAAAAGTCTCCAACAATGGCCTGTCTTTATCAATGACAAAATTTTATAGATAAATGGGGGTATTTATCATCATTTTTTATCACTGATATAGGGTAACCATCATTAAAGGTATAAAAATTCACCGATAAAGCGGTGTTGCTACCATGGATAAAAAATATTTGATAATGTTCCCTCTTTAGAAGTCTTATTTTATTAGAACTGATAAAGGGAATATTTCATAAAAAACTATATTTCATTATAAAAAATACATTAATATATAAATATAATTATATTGAAATTAATATGTCAAACATTATAAAACCATACATAGAAAAGGCTAAATATTCATTTAAACATAGTATATGTTATATTTAGTAAAAAATACATTATAAAACAAGGAAAAAATATTACTAATTAATAAAATCTTAATTATTATTTAGTAATAGTTATTTAATAACTGTTGTATTACATAAATTTTTTTAAAAAAATGTATGAATGATCTGAGATAAGGTTAAAATATGACATGAATATGAAAGGGCCAAAAGTTTTGATCCGAGTGTCCGTTGGAGCAGTACCACAAATAAAATCAATCCATATGAAGGGAGATATGAAATGGGAACATAGTAGGGGGACCCTAGTAACTATTTTCTCAATATAAAAAGGCACAAAAGACCCATAATATTTCTTTTTTTGGAATTCCCTAATTTTTCTATATTCGAATGTATCGTGGATTAATTTAATAAAATCTTCTTGTTATTCCTCAGTGGAGGATGAATTTTTTCCTAGTGATAAATTTATCTAAATATTATGGTTTTTAATTTTTATCATTTTTATATTGTAGTTTGATTCATAATTAAATTTATGTGTATTTGTTATATATTCTAATGATAAATCAATTATATAAATTTATATTATTACATAATAACATAAAATATATTAAAAATATATTTACTATGCTATCTACTCATTTTTTAAAATAATTAAATTATATGAATATATATACATACATATATTTATTTATTTAATTATTATATATATGTGTGTGTATGTGTGTGTATGTGTGTGTTTATTTATAAATAGATATATATGATTACTTATAATATAATATATGCAAATTTATATTAATATATACTATATTTTAAAAAATATAAATAAATAAATATTTATATATCACATAGAGACATAAAATATATGTTTTAAAGTTATTTGAAAATAATTATATAAAAATATAAATAAAGAAATATATGTAAACATATATATAAATAGACCGAAATATATTAAAGTAAACAATAAGAAACATGGTGTAGTGTTAAAGGTATTCGAGATTCTAAAGATAGGTACATGGATTGAATCAAGGCATGCTAGTGGGGGTGAACTACAAGATTGAATTTTTAAAAGCATTGATAATGGATGATTCCATACACCAACAATAGGGGTGGGGGAAAGGAATATTGGGTTAAAAGTGGGGTGGGCGAAATTGGTTGAAAAGATCTAACACGGAGGGGGAAATCCATTCATAAAAGGGGTTGTGTACAAGTAAAAAACCATTATATAATCATTTAAAAGAATCATTGAGAATGTAACCCTTCAACGATGCATTTTTCAAGTACTAATTAAGGAATCCATTGTAAGCACATTTCTTAACATTTATATAGGGTCTCTATGTAACGACCCGAAATTTTGAATAAATCTTGTTTCATAATTTTGTGTGTTATTTTATTTTTTATACTCAACAAATCTGTTTCATTTGATAACCTGAGTAAAATTAATATGATACCTTTGGGTTTTGACTGTTACATGACCATTGGTCAATATGACCCCTGGAAACTAAACGTTTCGATTATTGTTTCTAAATACAAGTGATCTTGGATAATTAATATAGAAAGAAGATTTGATGGACTCACCTAGTAGCCTTGGACCATTCGACGCCTATCTAACAACACTTGGGAAGGATGTAGTACCACTAGGCTTTGCTCTGGACCAAAACCAAGCTAAACTTCATCGTGTGAAGCTAGAATGGAATCGCCTTCGTGAGAAGTTCAAACTAATAGAATTTACTACTCATGCGATGTTGGCCGAGCCTCCCTCATATTATCTCAAATTAGCACACCTTACACTTAGATCATATGCTGGTGTGATAAGGGGCTATGTAAGGAGACCATAACCGCCTTGTGTAATCCTTTGTTTTAAATAAAAATTTTGATTTCTTCTTATATTGAAGTTTATGAATTTTCAAATGTCTGGATAAATATAGTATGCATATTTTTGGTGAATTTTAGGGAAAAGATATTTTAAAAAAATGTTTATATAAATCTTAAATAATTAAAAATGCGTAATTATTTTCAGAAAATGGCCTTCTACAATTATATTCAGTAAAAAATTTAGAGTCTTATAAGATCAACTTAATTTTTGATGAATAGTAAATTACAAATAGTGATTTTATGTTTAGGATTAGTAATGTGACCAAATTGATTAGTAATCTCACTTAAAGAAAGTATTAATATAATCTAGGAACCTTGATTAAGTAATGTGATTCAACAAAATGGTTAAATAACGGTTTCATAAATTATTTTTCAAGTATTAGTTTCTTCGGGTGAATAGTTTTTTTAAATTAAAAATTAAATTAAAAATACTTAGAAAATTATTCTTATAAAATGGATTTTATTTTTTAACTCAGATCATCGATATTATGTTAAGGTAATTTTTGGGGATTTTTCCTGAAAAAAATGAAATTTTAGTGAATAGTGTATTTATTTAAAAATTAAATTGAAAATATTTAGAAAATTATTTTTATATAATGGAGTTCATTTTTTAAATCAGATCATAGATATTTGGTTAAGGTGAAATTTTGGGATTTTTTTGAGAACGTTGAATTTTCAATGAATAGTGAAAATACAGTTTTTATGTTACGGGTGTTTAATGACATCATGAAATAATGTATTAAGTATGTAATCAATATGGTTGACTTATGAATAGTAATATAAGGTATGAGGTGTCCCAAGTTGCCAATACCACGGGGAAATACCATGGGAATGCCCATGGGTTTTCCAAAACCCCCAATGAGGTGCCCCTTGGCCATTAATGCCTTGTCCCCTCACTTTCCCTATAAATACCAAGTCATCCTCTCATCCATTAGACTCCGAACTCTCCTCCAACAAATCTCTGGTCTCATTAACTCCCAATGTGTCCTCCCAAGGTGCCCCCAAACCCTCAAGGTCCCAACCATTGAGTTTTAAAAGTTACATTTTAAGGTAAGGGATCCTACCTCTCTCTTTCTTTTTTAGTAATCTCTTTTATGTCATTTATTTTGTGCTCCATGATTTTATGTTGGAGGATGTTATTTTATATTCCTTTTACTTCCCTTTTAATGTTCATAAGATTATATACCCCCTATTTCTCTCATCTATTCATTTTAAGAAAGTTTAAGTGGCGCCGTTAGGGTTCCGAATTTTTAAGGGATTCATTCACCTTTCTCATTTTTCAAAGTTTTACTTTCATGTAAAGTCATTCAAGTTACTTTTTATTATGTTGGGATATTATCTGTATATATATCATACTTATCTTTTATGTTAATATGACGAGAGACCCTATTTGGTCTCATCAATTCATTTTTGTTGATGTTTATGTGGCGCTGTTAGTTTGCCGGATTTTTAAGGGATTCGTTCACCTTTCTCATTTTTCAAAGTTCTACTTTCATTTCAAGCCTTTCATGTTCCATTGTATTATGTTGGGGTATTATCTATATATGTATAATACTGATCTTTTATGTTCATATTATTAGAGTCCCTATTTGATCTCGTCAATTCATTTTTGTTGACGTTTTAGTGATGTCGTTAGGCTGCTGAATTTTCATAAGAGAAATCTTATTTTAGTCCTCCTTCTATGTTTTTCATTTCATATGGTATATCATTAAAATTTCATTAATATGTTCTTATACACTTTATATTATGTCTCTCTAGTGTTTTATGGATCATTTATGAATGGGTGACCCATGTCCCCTCTCTTTTAAATGTTTTCGAAAACCCTAAAACATAGTCGTTATGCTGCGGAATTTCCGTCTCAAAATGTCTATCTCTTATCCTCAAATTCATTTTATAAAGTGAATACTCTAAGATCATTCTTCTAAATGGGTATTCACATATATACCATAATTTTCTATTTTAACATCTGGGATTTACATACATGAGACCCACTTTCCCTTTCCGTGGGTTTAAAGTGACATAAAGATCATGTCTTTAAAGCATTTTTTAAGACGTTATGATTATGAAATGAAACCCATTTTTTATGCTATATGGGTTGTTTATGAATTGATTGATGATGATATACGTGGCTCACATTATAATAAAGTAAAATTAAGGGTTCTCCCTGATAGCGCTACAATGCATTGGGTAAAGACTTAATCTCTAGAGATGACCATTTTAAACGACGCCTTGGTGTATAACCATGGTAATTTTTAATGACACCTTGGGGATGGATCTAGGTGAAACGGAAATTATTTTCAGTATTAAATGATTTAGCCCCATATTCAAGTTATAAAATATGTTATTTTTATTTTGATATTCCTCATGATTTCTTTCTCATGCCTTAAAGTTCTTTTTCATTACATTGTTGATGTATCACAAGTTCACATGTTAAATGTTTCCCTTTGTTTCCCTTACTGGGCCTTCTGCTTACCCTTTCTTTTGATGTATGTCCCCAGGTTATGAGATGTAGTAATGAACCTACGATGAACATATGGATAATACTTTAAAGTGTTTAAGAATAATGTTTTATGTTTTCATGTTTTAAGTTCCCAGTTTCCAAGACACTAAACCTTAAAGATCCTCAGTTTTGTAAAATTTAATGAAGGTTTATGTGATAAAAATGCGGGCTGTTATAGTTGGTATCAAAGGATGGTTTAGTTATTTGTTGAAATTAGAATATTAAAACATTAGTAAGAACCCTATATAAAAGATTAAATATAGGAAATCATCCATCTATTTTGGTGAGAATTGAGTAAGGGGTTTCCATGAAAATACATCCTTGTCTGGATACGCGCAGGTATAGGTGGCTCTGGCACATATGCACATAGGGGTAAAACCCGAAAACACTGCTTTGAGCTAGACTTGAAAGGTAACAAATACACAACAACGGGCCTTGCTTCACTCTTGGTTACGACAATCTCGGAAGATATGCTTTGGTAAATTCATAAGCTTAGTATGAACCATTATTAAAGGAACAAATATAAAATAAAATAATGATTCATATAAGAATATATGATCATGGATAACCTATATTGGGACATAGGGTATCACAAGTTAGGGTATACTTTTCTTCTACAAGTTTATCCTTCTATTATTTACGTTTCCTTTTCATGATTATTGCCTAAGTATTTAAGCCCCAAAATTATACGTTCTTTTCTTAGTTAATGGAGGGAAATGGAAGAGCATGTCCCAACAACCAATGTGATAGGAAATGTGAAGATTTCCCTATTAATGTGATAGAGATGATGAAATATCAAGTAGAACATATTTCAATTATCCTAAACCAGCTATCAAAAATCACAATTAATAGTTGGTACCTAGTTGAATGCCCAAATTCATCAAGGAAGAAGAAGACAAAGTCTCAAGGATGTTCATCTGATAAATTTTATAAGGGACAGAAGACCCACTTTCTTTTTTGCAAAAAGTGTGGGCAGAGGCACCACAGAGAATGTAACAAAGGAACAAGGAGATGTTTTAAGTGCGGGAAGATAGAGCATAATGTTTCCAATTGCATTAAAAATATGGATAATGTGATGAATAGAGACAAGGATCAATCTAATGTACCTTATACATTTCGATGTCGTAAATGTGGAGATGTTAGACATTATCCAAAGAAATTATCTCTTGGAATGGATGAGAAGCATGATGAGCATCAACAATCTTCGAGGACAAGGGAACAATGCAAGTCATATTCGGAGATGGATCATGATGACTGAAGTACATGTAACTTTATCCCAATAATTTTCTATGTCATGTTGTATTTTAGTTCATGCTCTATGAGCATATCTTTTATGTTTTCTAAGACCATAGATTCACTATCTATGATGATTTTACATCATTAAGGAAAACATCAATTTTAATTTACCACATGTTGATGTAGTGAAGTTGTTCATAATAAAAAAAGGTGATTAGGGGATTAAAAGATGATTATTATTTTGGAAGACGCTCACTATTTTGGGAACCCTATTTGATCGAGCTAAATAGATTACTACCAAATTTTATTTGAGGAGTAAAGGTTGACTTATATTTTGAGGAATCGATGAATTTAAGGCAGACTTATAGTAATTTAGGTTACATATGAAAATGATTAACCTATCTTGGGGAAAATATGTTTAGGTTAGTTAATTTTGTTATAAGATGTTAGGAGTGGTTGATGTTGTTTGGAGATGATTGATAAAGTTTATCTTGGAAAACTATGTTATCAAATCGTTCTTATAATTGGTTTTCAATCTTAGTTTGGTTTACTTTGAGGAATTTTATGGAATGTTATTTATGGAATGGTCTATAATGAACTTTGGGTAGTACCATGTAACTTTGAATATTTAAAAGTTGTTTCCCTACCTATAGGATACATTCGTTCTGAAGAGTTGTTTTTTCTTACCCTTTCTATTTTTGGGATAATGTTATAAGATAGAAAAAATTGATAGTTAATATTTTGTGGATTACGTGACTCTCAAGAAGTTGATTCTTGTGTTTTGAGGAGACCAAGTTTTTTTGAATGCTCATCGTTCGGAGAAAAGATTAGTTTTTGTAGAAACTTATTAAATGAAGAAACTATACTTGAAGGTACATATATTTCCTTATGTTTTTGTTCTATGTAGTAAATGAATTCCTCAAAATTATGAAAAGGAATGTAAAAAAAAACATTGTTGGTTTACGTTTCCTACTAGGTAATCAAAGACCGCTTACACACATCATAAGTTTGGTATTTTATCATGGTTAACTTTCTCCTAATAATGTTTTCATTCACTCTCCCTCAGAACATGACCCTTTTTTTCTTCTCTGCGTCCATGTTTTCCAACATGGAATCCAAGTGTGGGTTAACTCGGTTGACCATTGTACTTCCCTTTCATTCATTTAAAGCAATAGTTTTACTGACTCTTTTTCTGATGTGGGACTCTCAATGAAATTTCAAAACCCAATTTTAAAAATTGCAAGGATGCAATTTCTTAATGGGGTAAGATTGTAATGACCCGAAATTTTGAATAAATCTTGTTTCCTAATTTTGAGTGTTATTTTATTTTTTATACTCAAAAAAAACGGTTTCATTTGATAACATGAGTATAATTAAAATAAGACCGTTGGGTTTTGACTATTATATGACCATTGGTCAATATGACTGCTGGAAACTAAACGTTTCGATTATTGTCTCTAAATACAAGTGATCATGGTTAATTAATATAGAAAGAAGATTCGATGGCCTCACCTAGTAGTCTTGGACCATTCGAAGCCCATATAACAGAACTTGGGAAGGAGGTAGCACCACTAGGATTTGCTCTAGACCAAACCCAAGCCGAACTTCATCGTGTGATGCTATAACAAGATCGCCTTCGCGAGAAGTTAAAACTGATAGAAATTAATACTCGTGCGATGTTGGCTGAGCCTCCCTCAGATTCTCTCACCTTAGCACACCTTACACTTAGGTCATATACTGGTGTGATATGGGGCTATGTAAGTAGACATTAACTGCCTTGTGTAATCCTTTGTTTTAAATAAAAATTTGGATTTCTTCTTATGATGATGTTTAAGAATTTTCAAATGTCCGGATAAATATAGTATGCATATTTTTGGTTAATTTTAGAGAAAGAATATTTTAAAAAAAATGTTTATGTAAACCTTAAATAATTAAAAATGTATAATGATTTTCAAAAAATGGTATTCTACAATTATGTTCAGTTCAAAACTTAGAGTTTAATAAAGTCAACTAATTTTTTTATGAATAATAAATTATGAATAGTGATTTTATGCTTAGGATTTGTAATGTGACCAAATCGATTAGTAATCTCATTTAAAGAAAGTATTAGTATAATCTAGGCACCTTCATCAACTAATATGGTTCAATAAAATTATTAAATAACAGTTTCATAAATTATTAGTCAAGTATTAGTTTTTTTTGGGTGAATAGTGTTTTTTATTAAAAATTAAATTAAAATTATTTAGAAAATTATTTTTATAAAATGTATTTCATTTTTGAACTCAGAGCATTGATATTATGTTAAGGTAATTTTTGGGTATTTTTCTGAAAAGAATGAGTTTTCGGTGAATAGTGTATTTATTTAAAAATTAAAATTAAAATTATTTTAAAAATTGTTTTAATAAAATGGAGTTCATTTTTGAAATCAGAGGATAGATATTTGGTTAAGGTTAAATCTTGGGATTTTTCTGAGAAAGTTGAATTTTCAATGAATAGTGAAAATACAGTTTTTATGTTATGGGTGTTTAATGACATCATTAAATGATGTATCAAGTTTGTAATCAATATGGTCGACTTATGAATAGTATTATAAGGTATGAAGTGTCCCATGTGGCAAATACCATGGGAAAATACCATGGGAAATCCCATGGTTTTGCCAAAACCATCAATGATGTGTCCCTTGGCCATTGATGCCTTGTCCCCTCACATTCCCTATAAATACCAAGCCATCCTCTCATCCATTCGACTACCAACTCTCCCCCAACGAAGCTCTGGTCTTATTAACTCCAAAGGTGTCCTCCCAAGGTGACCCCATGCTCTCAAGGTCCCATCCATTGTGTTTTAAGAGTTACGTTTTAAGGTAAGGGATCCTACCTCTCTCTTTCTTTTTAAGTATTATCTTTTATGTCATTTCTTTTATGCTCCATGATATTATGATGGAGTATGTTATTTTATATTCATCTTACTTCCCTTTTAATGTTCATATTATGAGAGACCCCCTCTTGATCTAATAAATTCATTTTAATAATGTTTAAGTAGCGTCGTTAGGCTGCCAAATTTTTAAGGGATTCGTTCACCTTTCTCATTTTTCAAAATTCTACTTTCATGTCAAGTCTTTCATGTTATTTTTTATTATGTTGGGGTATGATCTCTATATATATCATACCGATCGTTTATGTTCATATGATGAGATACCCTATTTTATCTATTCAATTCATTTTTGTTGAAGTTTAAGTGGCGCTGTTAGGCTGCTGAATTTTTAAGGGATTCGTTCACCTTTCTCATTTTTCAAAGTTCTAATTTCATGTCAAGTTTTTAAAGTTACTTTTTATTATGTTGGGGTATTATGTCTATATATTTCATACTGATATTTTATGTTCATATAACTAGATACCCTAATTTATCTCTTCAATTCATTTTTGTTGAAGTTTAAGTGACGCTGTTAGGCTACCGAATTTTCATAAGAGAAATCTTAGTTTTGTCCTCCTTCTATTTTTTTCATTTCATATAGTATATCATTAAAATTTCATTACCATGTTCTTATAACCATTATATTATTTCCGTCTACTATTTTATGGATCATTTATGAGTGGGTGACCCATGTCCCCTCTTTTTTCAATGTTTTCTAAAACCCCAAAACATAGTCGTTATTCTACGGAATTTCCATCTCAAAATTTCTCTCTCTTATCCTCAAATTAATTTTATTAAGTGAATACTCAAAGATCGTTCTTCAAAATGAGTATTCACATATATACCAAAATTTTCTATTTTAAAGTCTGGGATTTACATACATGAGACCCGCTTTACCTTTCCTTGGGTTTAATGTGACATAATGATCATGTCTTTAAAGTAGTTTTTAAAAAGTTATGATTATGAAATGAAACCCATTTCATTTATTCTATATGGGTTTTTTATGAAATGGTTGATGATGATATATGTGGATCAGATTATAATAAAGGCAAATTAAGGGTGTGCCCTGATAGCGCTCCAATGCATTAGGTAAAGGCTTAATCTCTAGAGATGACCATTTTTAATGACTCCTTGGTGAATAACCTTGGTAATTTTTAATGACACCTTGGGGATGGACCTTGGTGAAGTGGAAATGATTTTAAATATTAAATATTTTAGCCACATCTTCAAGTTATGAAATACTTTATTTTTATTATTATATGCCTCATGATTTCGTTCTCATTCTTTAATGTTCTTTTTCATGACATTGTTGATGAATCTCAAGTTCACATGTTAAATATTTCCCCTTGTTTCCCTTACTGGGCCTTCTGCTCACCCTTTATTTTGATGTATGTCCCCAGGTTATGAGATGCATTAATGAACCTAGGATGAAAATTAGGATAATTCTTTCTAGTGTTTAAGAAAATTTTTTTCTGTCTTCATTTTTTAAGTTCCTGGTTTCCAAGACACTAAACCTTAAAGATCCTCAGTTTTGTAAAATTTAATGAAATTGTATGTGATAAAAAGGCGGGATGTTATAATCTATCCACAATTTTATAGTTCTGATAAATATATCCTTTAGCAGCACTAAAAATGAAATGATAAAGGCACCTTTATAAAGGAAAAAAATATTTCTAATAAAGGGACTAATTATCAGTTATTTTATAGTGCTCTTATAATGAGGCCTTTAGCATCATTAAATTTATAGAATCTTTATTGCACTATTAATAAAAAATAGCACTCTTAAAAGAGTGAATATTAGTAGTGTAATATATAATCATAATATACTACTATTAAAATAGCCATACACCCATTAAACCATTTGAAATATATAAATTTCATTCATTCTTAATGAAACTAAACTTTTTATGGATTGATTGAATCAAATAATATCTGATTAAATTTCTAGAATAAATATATTTATGGATCTTTATAACATTAATTCCTTTTTGAAATTCATGGGGTTATAAAACCATGTGGTTGATTAAATTATACATCATCTTGATGGTTCCCTATAATTAATACATTTTTGACATCCATTCAAGAAAAAACATAAGCATGGTAAAGTTTAAGGGAAAACAATCAGAGGTATTAAAACCTTGAAATTATAGAAAAGAATTTATTATGGTAAATTAATTGATATTTTATAACACATTTATCAAATTGAAATGATTTATATGTATTTACATTACCTTTTATGTCGAATTCTTCCCTAAATACCTCTTTATAGCCATCATTTTCTACATCATCTTGATGATCAGTCAAAATCCAAAAATATATTCGATACATGGAATCATCCTAGGATTTCATATATTATTTATATCTTGCAAATTTTGAGATTTTTAGTGCCCTTATTAAAGAGAGTGGATTATTATTGACCATTAATGAGTCACCATCAATGGTGGATAGAAACCATATATTCTTTGTTCTCTTACCACTCATGTACTCTAATGTAGAACCAGCGTTTTAGGAACATCATTTTCAATGGGAACATATAGAATATGTTCTTGTACCCACTCCTATGTATCTTGAGAATCAACATCCTTGATGTCAACTATTCTCCAACTATCCTCTTGAGGATATTATCCGTCTCAATTAATATGAAATTTCTTTTAAAAATCATATTCATTATTAAAGGGTTGCATATGTAGTATCCTCTAGTTTTTGTTGGATTCTATATGATGATACACATTATTTATTCAGGATATTTATTGTTTATAAATATTCACTGAATAAATTTCTTTCAAATTGAATAATGAACATGTAAAAACATAGGCTCTTTTTCTCTTCATATCTCAAAAACAATTATTTTTTACCTTGGTTGGAAATTCCATTAGATTGTTTAATTTTTACTATAATGTATATCTAAAAAAGGATAATAGACGTCCTATGTGACTCATTATTGATGTTAAATTTTACAATAAGGGAAATTTATTCCTTTCAATATCATTATACCTGAATTCTGCATTTAGTGGGGAGAATTATGATAAATTATGATTATCCAATGAAATTTATTTGAATTACTAGTTATGATTATCACCACCTTCATCTGATTGTCATTTCATTGTCCCCGTATCAAGATGGTTATCAATGAAATTATAGAAATATTTGATATATCAATGGATTTCGACATGTACCTCATTACGAAGATATTACAATACCTACTAAAGTTACGTGTAAAAGTAATAATGTTTTAGTATCCACCTATAGATGATAGATTAAAAGGGCTAAACTGGTCACCAATTGTAAAATTTATATGTTATGTATCCCATTAACCTTGGCCACCAAGGGGTGGTGTTCCATATTTCTTTGTAAAAAATCATGAACATATTCAAGTGGTTTTAATGAAAAGGCTCTAAATAACGTTCTGGATGAATCATTTTCATATTCATATCATTTATGTGACCATGTTAGTGATTCCATAATAGGGTTTGATATGAGTCTTGTTATTAGTTTTGTTATTAGTTTTCAATGTATTTTTTTATAATTTAATTTTTAAAAGTAATTATTCAATTGTGTTATATTATTACAGATATTATTTTTATAAAATAAGTACAATGTATTACCAATAATTAAAACAAATCCTCCAATATACTAAAAAGAAATGAGAGAAATTTTCTTGGAAAGACTATTAACATAATAAAATTTATTTAAGAATAAAATAAATCTATATGGTAATGTGATATGGTCATCTTCATTGTGTATAACATCCACAAATACATTATTCACATCCCATGATCCACCTAACCTCTTGAAACATTCCTAAATATTCATGGTTAATAAATTTTTATTCGAATAATAGCTCCAAATGGAGTATATAATACCTAACATGGAGAATTATAAATATTTTATTTGAAAAAAACCACACAAAAATCATCTTATTTCTTCTTTGGAATGGTGAAATTATTTTTTTAGTGTCCCTTGTTACCACATGGAAAAGTATAAATACCAAATATTCTCATAAATATATATTTCATCATTTTTTATGAATATTTATAAAATTATAAAAATACATACCCATGAATTGTGTGGATTTAATATCATTAATTTTTTATAAATATGTGTATTATAACATGAGAAAAATATATGAAACCCATACACTACATTTCAATGATAAAATAATTTAGTTATTGAATAAAGGATATAATTTTATAATACATGAATCATATTATTATTAAAGAACAATATCCAAGATAATGTCACATTGGAATGACATATAAAATTGTTGCATACACAAAATCATTGTAAATATAATGTCAAAACTACCCATTAATATTATTATGTCATTATTGTCTTGGGATAACCAACCATGTACATTATTCAAGAATGAGATAAACACATGTGTACCATCTTTTTGTATTGGGATAAACTCTCATGTACCTTGTTTCTGGCTTTGTATAACCTCTCATGTAATCTCTTTCAGAAATAGAATAACCTCACTTCTACCCTTATATCTATTATAACATTAATCATTACCCAATTCATTACAAGGATATATAAATAACCTCATAACATAATAAAAACATTTTTTTTCCAAATGACTATAGAATATTGATCATATTATAATCCTTGAAAAATAATGGGTATCCTCAAACATTTCATCACAGAATAAATCATTGGAACGAATGAGGATTTATAATAATTTCATCATTTCACCAAATCATAATCCATGGAAAAGATATGAGAATATTGAAAAAAAATCATCATATCCAAAATATATTGGGGTAAATAATAAGAATTGTATCAATGGATTATATCATCATTAAGTCATAAGTAACATCAATGTATGTCATCATATATAGAAAATGCAATTGAATGAAAAATCAGTTGGAACATTTCAAGAATGAAATAGAATTTCTACTTTATAATAACCTTTTTAAAAAATAATTCAAATTAAAAATAGTTTACTTTTAATATACAAATGAAAAAATATAAATTATTATTTAAAATAATTTATTGCATTGTTCTTAGAAAATAATTCTTTGGATTTTGAAAATTCATTTTAAAAATTTAATAATTTGGAAAATAATTTCTTTTTAAATTAACCTTGAAAATATATAAAAATAATATATTTAAAACAATTAAAAAAATCATTTTGAATTTTATAATTTCCACTTTTGTGGATACAAATTTAAACATAAAATATTTTGAAAAAATTATTCTTTTACCATAACATTTAAAAAATATAAATGAATTTTTGAAATAATTTAATAAATTTCATGAGTAAAAAATACTATAAATATTTAAAAACTCTTTTTATAAAATAAAACATATTAAACTCCTTTTTAACAAAAATAATATTAAATTATCATTTATATAATATATTGAGGAAAATATCCATTCCCCAGGAAAAACACTTTTAGAAAAATAATTTTTTAAAAATTAATTTTTTTTAAAAATATCCATGGTTTATTATAATTTAATCTTAATAAAAATAATTGATAATGACCAAGAATAAGCCTATTCATGTAAAATAAATTAAATTGATGATTCCTTTCACATTATTGGTAAAATGAAAATTTTCTTCTTTTGGAAAATAATATGAATATAAATAATATTGTTTATTAAAATTTAATCTATGTGTATGAATATCATTACTATATAATTTTTAGAATGTTTAAAACCATATTGTATACATTGTTTTGTAACAATTTATTTAGAAAAAAATTGTTTTCGGCTGTAGAAAGAAATAGAGATGATTTTTCCCTAAAAATGTTATTTTCAACTTTTGAGTACATAATGAGTGGAATATGATGGGAATACATGTACTCTCACGACATAACAGTATTTGAATAAAATTAATTATATTCATATGAATGATATCATAATATATTATCCTGGATACATAATCATAAACAATATCGATAAATGATAGGATTAGAAAATAAATCTCTTATAACTTTTTTATCTTAAAAGAATAATCCCCATGGAATAGAGATGAAAAATTAATATTTATATACACATTATTTAATTTGAAATAATCCTAAAATACATTCATGGGTTTTATATACACCACATAAAAGAAGAATATGGTCAGTATGGCTTGTGACTCATAGAAAATTATTGTGAATTGGAAATATATAACTTTTATACTATTATTTTGAATAATAATCTCCATTAATACATAACATAATATGAAACATTAAATTCCATTAAAATAAGAATTTTATATTATATAACATGTCAAGTGGTAGTTTCAAAAATATACGAAAGAAGGAACTAGTGATTTTTCATGTCTCTGAAAAATAAAATAGTGAGTAGAAATCGATTACCACGAGTCTCAACGTCCATTATAATTGTTTTAAACTAATATGTAATAAACATAATATTATTATATATCTACTTAATAATCACACACACACACAATAATATTTATAATTCCATTAAATTTTTATTTGTGACCTTTTAAACCCATTTGCTGATAATTTCATATAAATGTAATGGTTTGGGAAATAATATCTTTGTTTTTCATGTTTGTTATGATTTATTATTTCGGGTTCACATACATAGATACTCATTACGTAATATAAAATTTTTAACCATGATATATATGAATCATCTCTAATATGTATATATTTATTTATAATGATTTTTAAATTTCAAATAATGAAAATGAAATGCATTGTTCATCAAGGATGGAGGCCATCACACACATCAATGATGAAACTATATTCCCACAAAATGGAATGAGACATGAAAAAGTAATATAATTATTAAATAATAATAATATCATAAATACCATATATAAATAATAAAGACATCATTATGTCCAGATGTGATATGCTGTGATGGAAAATGAATATCATCAGTTCATAAGGTTATAGTCTGTCATTCACAAGAATAAAGATTATGTAACCCAATTAATGTAATTTGAAAAGGATTTAGTTTATTATAGTAAAATGATAAAATATAAGTATATTTTATATAAATATATTAGTAAATAATCATGTTATAATTGAAATTGAATTAGGTGTGGGAATAAATAAGTCAAAATAATTGATTCGAGATGTTACCAATTTTTTGAAAATGTATTTTAGTTCAAATCAAAAGGCTTATTATGATAGATTTGTAACAAAAAATTCCATTATATTATAAAATTAGTGAAGTTGGGATGTTATTTTGGGTGGTCTTGGACAATCCAAATAGGGGTTTAACTGTGAATGAAAAACGGGAATGCGTGGAATTAATAAGCGATTTGAGTGGCACACTTCTAAAATTTTAATACAAAAAAAGTGTACAAATGTTTTTAAAATGAAAAATCCTAAATAATGGATCATTAAAGAGAAAATATTGTATAGGGTCTAAAGATTTGAATTTAATTTTATTAAAAAAAATTTGGGTCATTTTGAACCCTATTAATATTAATTTAACCCATTGGAAATATAATTTTTACCTCAACCTATTAAGTATTTTTTACTACTATTACTATTATTTATGATCAAACCTTAATGAGATAACAATAGATAAAATAATTTATTTTTATTCCAATTATATAATCCATTTTTTAAAACACCATTCTTATAAGTGGAATAATTAAATTAAAATTTAATCCTAAATAAATGATGTGGAAAAAGGTTTTCAAAGATAAAATGAATAGATGTTTTAAAAAAATAATATGAAATTTCAATATTAAAATTATTCTTAAGACATAAATTGGATTAATTGATATATAATATAACTAAATAACATTTAAATGAAAATTTAAAAAAATGTAATGTTATTATAAACATTAAAAGAAATTTTAATTCTTAATTAAAACCATTATTTTGACTATTGATCCAAATATTTTTTTTTCAATAATTATAAAAAATTCATCCTAAGATTATTATTACAAGTCTTTTTAAAAAATGAAGATTATTTATTGAATTTATTTTTGAAAATATGTCTCATATCAATTTAAATATAAGTTCACTAAATTAAATACTTCTAATTGTTATAAAACAAATTAGATTTTTGAGCATAGAAAGATGTTTTATTGTTATATTATTCCTAGAAACTCATCATTGGAACAAAAAAAATTTATTGAATATAAAATTTATTAATTTTTTTAAAATAACTCAAAAAAATTGATATTGTCTAATTTAATGTTGTTAAAAAAAATTCACGTAATTTTCATTAAACATTTATTTCATATATTTGAAAATAGAAATTAATTTTATTTTTAATCAATAGGACATAATAAACTTAATTTTTTAAACATATGTAAAGAATTTAATTTCTTAAATTAGTTTATCTAGTTAATACCCACTATTAAAAATGTTATGTGACGCCAATCATATTAACTTATATTATTTCCATTGTATGTCATCTTTAATTTAAAATTGGTGTTTCATGTAATGAAATCTACACCACAGGTTTCCTATAATGCATGTTAAACAAATTGTTTTGTACATCAACAGATTAAAATTGTATTTTATGTAATAAAAAATAGAGAATGGTTAAATTTATTTGAAAACAAATTCCAAAAGTCTCTCTATTTAAAATTTTACCCCTCATAAAGAAATTCCATCATCATAATATGAACATGTTCTCCATAAATTAGGGTTTATCATTTAAGATTCCCTTAATGGAAAACTCACATCATAAAAAAGGATAATAACACTTCCTCTTCAAATGATATAAATAAGTGTCCTTAGGTTATTTAGAATGCCACATAGTATATTTTCAAACAGTAGAGCATATGTGGGAAGTCAATACATGCACATATAAGAGAATGCTAAAAAATAAATAATTATGGAGTGAGATAGAGAACATTGTGATGATAAGGTTAAAAATAGGATATACATAAACCAAATAGAAGTATAAAATATAATTGATATCACAAAACATGATGGCAATAGGAAAAACTTTTATTTAAAGATAATTTTAATAATGTTGAGTAATTTTCATGATAATATATATTTACTTAACACCTTTCCATTTCATAATAAAAATAGAATCATTTTTTTGTTCATTGAACAATATCAACATCATATCTTACTTTAAGCGATGAATTATTTAAAGTATTAAGAACTAAATTGGGTCAATAAAATAATGATAAAAATTAAACTCTATCTCTATTTAGGATCAAATATAAAATAGATAGCATAACCACTGTATAAATATTATTTTTGGTGAAATAATAAATTAATATATAATAACTCATTGAAAAATCAACAAAAAACATTCCATAATATTTTTAACCTTATATCTTTTCATTAAGTAAATATTAATAAAAAAGTAAAAATATTATCAAAATAAAATCATTATTGATCCCATAATTATCATTTAGTATCTCTTTATTATCACATATAATATATTACAATTCCTTAATCATATATTTTGTGGAATTATTTTAATAAACTAAATTACCAAAAACAACTAATTTATAAAGATATATTTCCATATTTTTTGAATAATAGATGAAATTATTTAATATATTCCATAAATAAAATAATACTATAATCTTCAATAATGATAACACAAAAAACGTTTCTAAAAATCATAAATCAACTAGAATTTCATCCACATTATCCAATTTACTTTATTTATATCACTTATATAATTATCAAAACTAAACACCATTTTAAAAACACGAGGGACAGGTTAAATGTTATCTTCTATTAGTCAAAATAGCAAAAATAAGTTGATTAACTTATATAGGATATCAACACCATTCAAAAGAATTTTAAATTATTACCAAAAACAATTTATTAAATTATACATATACATTTCATCATTGATATAAAATAATTCTTTAACAATAGTGAAAAAACATATCATTCATTCAACATTTTAATCAAACCATTAACAATGAATCATTATTTTATCCCCTAATAACTAATAACTAAAATATGAAATTTTATTGTTTCCTTTACATTATTAAACCTAAATTTAATTTTTCTTCTCGATTAAAAAAACAATATTGTTTGAATAATCCATGCAATTAATATTTAACTTCGCGTCTCTTTAACATTAGTATTATAACCATTATTCATACCACATTACTGATTCGGTTCATATGTATATATATATATATATATTAATATTAAAATAGATTTTTATTAAATGGTATATACCCTTAATAAAACAATATTATGGCAGTATGAAATAAGGGTGATTGAGAACATCTACCATATACAAACTACTACATTTCTATTGAAGGAGACCAAACATGGAAAACAAAAGGCTTTGATATTATCTAGATTCACAAGATGGTTTGATTTTATTCATCAATTTTCCCATATATATATATATATATATTGTCTCCCATAAATTCCAAATTTGAGGCATTAAACCATCAAAAATATCAAAAGGATATAATTATTTTCATTGATTACATTAACTGAATGTTTAATTTTTCCACATTAATTAATTTCTCTAGGTCCTTGATTTCTACATTCAGTACCTAATCTCAATATTATAAGTCATTACCTATACTTATGGTTCCTCATTCTTTACATATATGAAACTGAATCTTCAATCCTCCATGATCTCGACTACCCAAAAGCTCAATGAATAGTATCCTTATATTCTATTATAAATTTGAGAATCGATGAAGGAGTATGTTTTTAATAATTTTTTTGATAAAATATTAGACATAATCACAATATACTTGATAGTATTTATCATCTAATTTGGTTTCTCATCAAAACATTCTCTATCACAGTCAATGTTAACCCAAGACCTTCTATTTCTAGCCATTGACTAAATCCAAAAATCATAGTGTGAGAAATAATAATGATTGTGAGGAACCAAAAAATCCCAAAAAATCAATTATGTGATGTCTAAATCACTAAATAATCAATTAAATACAGAAAATAAATTTTTATCAAAGTTAATTATTATTAATCATCTATTTAAATCATTCATGATAAATTTTTATGGAGTTCTTCAATTTTTAATGCATATCACCCAGGTGTGTTAAACTATGTGGATTAAATGGAATGTTATTCCACCCAAGATTATGATCAATTATAGTTTATTTTTCCCTTATTTAGTTTTTAACCATTGTTACATTTATTCCATAGAAATATCCACTTGTAGTATCCTCACTAGGATGAAATTGAATGGAATTCACTCCCCTTATCCTATACCAAAATTCAAGGACATTTTACAATACAATAACTCATACCTAGACTTATCCAAGGTAATATCCCATGATTTATCCTTTAAATATATCTTGGGACATCTCAAATTTTCTATCACCCTATTTTAAAATTTATTTCTAAAACATTCATCTAACACCAAATATTGAATCCCATTCTTGTTATTCATAAATATTTTATCTTTTTATATTAGCATTCATTACAATACATAAAATCAATCCTAAGGACAGTATGGTTTAGTGTATTTTGTTACAATATACACTATTGTATTATTTCACAAATGTTCATCATTACATCCTGTTAATATCTTTCAATAATTTACTCTTAATATATATATCCTAATTAAAATCATTTTTTATAATATGAGGAATATAAATAATATAAAGCGGGATATCAAATGCTTATTATGGGTTAATAAGATAAATTTGTAAAACTAATTTGATTATAATATTATGATAACATGATAATAACATATGAAAACCATACCCCTCATATATAAGATCATAATATTGAGTCATGGAATAGATATTATTACTTCATAATATAGGAATCCTATGTAAATTTTATATCATTATCTATATAAGAAAAATGTTGGAATTAAATAATTATTTTTTGCATAAACATATTCATTGAAAATATTATGTTTAGAATACCAAATAAGATAGTCATAACTTATTAGTCTTGGGATAAAAATCCATTTACCAACATCATGATTTGGATAACCATGCATGTTCCCTCTTTTGTTCTTGGGATGTCCAGAAATGTATACTCCATCAATATTGGTATGACCTCTCATGTAACCTATATCAGGTGTGGGATAACCCCTCATATAACCTTTGATATCATATACAATTAATAATTTATTAAATAAATTATAAAAGGATTTAGGTCCCTACCATTACATAATCCATACAAAATTGTTCAAATTGATCAAAGAACATTCATCATATCAGAACCCACAAAAACATTTCTCTAATAAGTAAATTCATCATAGAATAACCTGTGGAAAGGAAATGATTTTCATAATAATTTCACTATTTCACTATAATATAACCCATGAAAAAGACATGGGTTTCATAAATATTTTCTCATAGAAAATATAATACATTCCTATAAATAATAAGAATGTTTTCTTTGTATCATATCCCTAGTAAAATATATGTAAAAAAAGTTAATCACTTGAAATGAAAATAGGTTTTATGGACAAATCAAATTAAAATCATCTGTAGGAAAAATATAATTTCCTATTTGAATAAAAAATTCAATAATAAAACATATTGAAAATCAGTTTATTTGAAAATAACATTGAAAAATTATAAAAAATGATTTAAACAAAATTTATATGATTTCTTGAGGATGATATCATTTATTATATGAATTTTTTTTATTAAATAAAAAAATTCTAATAATTCTCATTAAAAATACTGAAAAAATATATAATCAAAGCATGGAACATATTTTAAATCATTTCACTGATAAAATATCATTTCTTCTTTTGAAAAAACTTTTATAACCAAAAATATTTTCAAAATGTTTTTCTTTGAAAATTTCCTTAACAATTTATAATTGAAATTTTTCAAAATATTTTAAAAACGTTATGGTGGAAAATAAACTTTATTATATGAAAAAAAATGTCAAAACCGAAATTTTTTTCAAATTATTTTATTTAAAAATATGATTTAATGATCATTGAGACCTAATTCTTGAAAATGTATCCATTCCACCTAAAAACATGTTCAATTTTTTAAATATTTTATTATAAACTAAAAATATAATATTATAATGTGTTTTTATATTAAAATATTGGTCATGATTAATAAGAATTATCATTATTTTATGCACATTAAAATGAAGGATAAAAGTACATTTTCATTACAAACCTAATGAGAATTTTCAGAAAAATGACATGAATATTCTTTTAAACACTTACAATATAAATTAAATCATGGGTAAAAAATTATTTACTAAGTAACCTTGAGAATGAAAAAGATGATTAATATTTTTTGAATACATGATTCTTATTGAATAGATAAATAAAGATTATTTTTTATTAAACCATTTACTTAGAAATATATAGTAAATATAAATGGATAATGAAGGGAAAAAAATTATTTTTCTGAAAAAATTATTGGAGAGGAAATGGAATGAGTATTTCTAGGGAAATATTTTCAAATTATATCATTATTAGTGTAATCATTAACAATCCTGATAATCAATGATATTGTATAACTAAACTATTACATCCGGGGTAATATTGAATCATAATATTCAAGAAAGTGGGATTCTATAATCAATATGTAAATTAGGATAATTTAATGTAAAACCATCAAAAAATAAATTTATGTGAAGTATAAAGACTACAAAAATGAAACACCTAGTGAATATGGATTTTTTCTCACAGATAATAAAAGGGACAAAAAAACCCATACCACTTTAGTATTATTTTGAATCATTATCCCTAGTATATAATAATACTAAAAAACATTAAAAAACTTAACAATATGTTTATTAATTATATAATGTGTCAATGATGTAGTATATAAACCAAAAAAATAAACAAGTGTTTACTTTTCATATTTCTCCTCGAAATAAAATAGAGAAAAGAAAACATTGTCTATATGTCTAGAATTAAATTTTATACTTTAGAACCAAATGTATTATAAAATTAATTTTATTATAAATATATTATAGAACCATATATTTATATCCAATACCATATATTATTTAATTATGGCCTACTATTTAATATTTTTTAACAATTCCATGATAAAGTCATATTCCAAGAAATTAATGCCCTATATTTCTTATATGCATGGAATTATTTTTTAAATATTAAATTTATCTTGGTTAAACAATTTGAAAAATGATAAACATGATATAAATATATTATGTTTTCCATATTCTTGTATTTATATAAGTCCATAAAATTTATAGATAGAAAATGAAATAATATATTCATGGAGAGGGTTGATCATCCGTACACATGTAGATGGTATATATTTTTCTAATGGAAAAACGATATAATGTTAAATAACATATTACAATTAAAGAATTATTTTTATTTAATATACATAAAATATCTTTATTGAAAAGTTCCATTTTACCTTTAATAAAATAAAACAAATGAATCACATCGCTTTACATGGTGGTAGTTAACTCTTCACATGAATGACATTATCATGTTCCCATATAATGTAAAGTAAAAATTATCACATGGTATCAATATTAAATAATTACAATAATATCATAAATATAAAAAAAACATAAATAAAATCATTAATGTATCTATTTATTAGAGGCGGTTATCCAAAATGAATAACATTTGTTAGTGAGGTGGTAGTCCATCATATATATGAATGATGATTTTGTAACCCATTTTATGAAATAAGATAAGGATATATGTGATTAAATTATCATAATATCCTTTAATTATATATATGATACTAGGTTTATAATTTCATTATGGGATTAACTTAATTAAAGATACGGAGTAAGAAATAAAATAAAACACTTGATTGGGGATGTTATATAATTTTTGTCCAAATATTTTTGGTCTACACCAATAGGTTTCGAAGTTTATATTTATAAAAAAAATCAGTCTTCTAGGTAGATAGATATAATATCTCAGACCACATTATCCAATACGTAACATTATTACATTGAAATAAGGTCTATGAAATAAAATCAAAAAGTTCTGAATAATTTAGTAGTATTGGTAATGTAGATTAATATTTGAAATTGAAATTAAAATTTTTAAATTTATTTTAATAAATTTTTTCTTTGATAACACCATTATTTTCATTAGCATAACCATACACATTTAAAATACTAAAAATTATGGAAACCCAGTGAAAATAAAACAAAAGTCAAATTATCAGTAAGGGTTAAATACAGTAGGAGAAAAAATGAATAAATGGAAACATCACAAGGTAAATGAAACAATTTGGAAAAATCATTCTATTTAATCAATAAACTGAAAATGAAATGCATCCATTTATTCTTTCATAGCGAAAACCACCTAGATAAAAAAATATAAATACAAAAATAAGGGAATTCATAACTATTATACGTTTTGTATATAGATCATGAACAACTACCATGAAGACCATTTTATCAATAGGTAAAAAGCCATTTCATTTGTTCAAATATTTTATCTCATGATACATGTCAATGTATCGAGGTGCTGTATAATGCAGCGTCCCACCAATCATTATAATTCAAAAGAATTTTTTATATTTCTAATAAATAATTTTAAAATATATTTATAAATAAAATTTTCCTATGCCTCTTTTAAAAATATTAATCCCATTAATAAATAGAGAATAATGATATGATATATCAAAGAGGTTATATATATACCTCATAAAATAAGTTTTGTGTATAATAATAAAATATACCACACTGAAAGTAAATTGAGACAATGTCACTTATATGTGAATAGATTGTATGTACTCACTATAATAGTCATAATGATGGTGTAAATAAATGATGATACAGTTAATGTTAATTTCACACCAATCATTATAACAAAATAATAAATGAAAAATATGTTTAACCAATTGAATGAATGTTGAGTTAAAAATATCTTACCACATTAAATTAGTCAAATTGTATGCCAAAAATTGTAATATTTAATAATTGGATCATTGTATAGAGTTAATATTAATATAATCTTGATATGATATATCAATTTATAATATGCATGAACTTCCCTTAATAAATATGTGTGGAAAATAAATATATATCAAAGTAGTAAAATTTTGAAGCGGAAAATCCATACAATGTTTCAATCATTGGAGTGTAAATTAATAAATGTTGTAATTTAAAGTAAAATATTTATACACAAAAAAGTATAATTTAAAATTATATAATATTAGATAAAAAATTTTGTATACATAATCTTCATATAATATATTTTTTGATGTAGATGAGTAACACTATGAATGAAAACCGAGTTAGAAAAATCATTACCTCATGTGTCCCTTTTGTATAACATTACTTAAAATCATGGGTAATGGTTTAAAAAATGGTATTAATTATTTCAAGAGCTAATAAAATTTATAATACCTTATATTTGGATGTTATAATAGATTATAATAGAACCATTATTAATATTTCATTATTTTTCTGGTTTCAAGTACGTTTTATTGGTTTCATAATCACCTTTATTGTAAAATTATGGATGTTCTAGTAGAATGGTATTACAATACCAAAAATATAATTCAATATTATTAATGAACTTCATTAATTAATAATGGTCTCCATTACAGTTTTCATTTCATACATGAGGATGTCTCGTTACATAAAACATTTATTATAATTATTTGATTTATTTTTTAAAATTTTCAAACATCACAATATAGTTTTATTTTATATAATATTATGAGTATATATTAGTTCCAAAACATTAAATAGAATAAAATATACTTATAAGAAAATTGAATGACCAGTATAATAAATTTATGATCATCCATGAAGGTGGTAATGGAAAATGAAAAAAAATTATTTACGGGCGTGATTAACATGTATAAATTGGACAATATATTCATTTCAATGAATTATATGAGGTAGAAAAATGGTTGGTATTTTTGATATTTCATTAAAAAAATAAAATCCCAGTATGTACAAAAATATATAATTATTATTCCTTGATGGATGAAATAGTTTAAGATAAAGTAGATGGAAAAAAATAAGAGAGGTTTTTTGAGAAAATTGCATCTTGAATATGACCTCCTTGAGAGACACATGAGAACCATGGATTTGGAAACTTTTTGAAATTAGAATAAATATAATGTGGGTAGAGTGAGTAAAATATGTTATGAAATATATTATAGTGTATTCAAGGATTATGTGTTTAAATTTTCTGGTGAGTGGTGGTATTTATACTTGAGGAGAGGTGGGTTTAAGTGATAAAAATGAATATTTTATAATTAAATAAATTTAAATTAAGGTGGAACTAATTTTAGTGAATTAGATTATTATTTAACAATTTTTTTTATATTTATTATTTAAGAATACTTTAATTAACCATTTTCATTTTTATTTTTAGGTCTTTTAATATTTTACCTTGTAACAGCATCACTTTTCATTATATTACCTATATTACTACAAACATTTTTTCCATAGTAAATTTTTAATAAATAAAATTTAAATTATTCTTTAAAAATAATTTGGGACTTGTAATTAAAAAAATATAATCCATTTTTACAAATTAAAATCATATAATTTAATAATTTGATTTAAAATTAATCCCATATATAAAATGAAAAAGGGAGTTCTTAATGATAAAAGTTCAAATGTATGAAATATTTTTATATCTATATTATATATAAAATTTATTATAGTGACATAAATTGGTTTTATAGATGTAATGTTGAAATATATTTATTTTGAAACCTATTTTTAAAATAATTATTCTACATAAATATATTAGATGAAAAAGATTCTTTTTATTAAAATTCTGTATTTTCCACTATTCATAAAAAAATGAATCCTATTTGAAAATTATTTTTACCATAAGATAATTTTGTTATTATACTTTCAAAGATGAACATTATTTTTTCCAATAAAATTTATAAAAATTTCAAAATTTATATTTTTAAAGGTACAACATCAAATGTGGAAAAATATCCCTCTAGAAGAAATATAGTTTTTATACTTAAAACCTAATTTATTATTATCTTAAGAGAATCAAACATATTGAATGAAATTTATTTTTTTTACTAAATGTATAACCAATAAATATAATTATTATATTTTAATAATTGAACTAAATTTTATTTATTAATATGAAATGAAATTGTCGAATAGAAAAAAACAAAATCAGAAAGCTAAAAAGTTTATAACTTTTCTCAAATGTGGAGATAAAGTTTTACATAAAATAGAATGTATTGATGATCTCATGGTTTTTTTACTAAGCACATAAATGCACCTAGAATATATGGGATTCTAATGGATGGAATTATCCTCTCTATTGTATATTATAAAGATAAACTATTTCTTTTATGTATCCCTCTTGATTTTTGAAATTAAGGATGTCATTTTTAGCCTCAATTCCAGTACTATTTCTATTTGAAATGCCATAGAAAAATCATTTTTATAACCATTGGGAGATAATTAACCACAATGTTTGTAAAATGGTAAATTAATTTTTCACCTATAAAGTTCTTTTTAAGGTCTTAATGGTCAATTTATCCTTTTGATTCCATTAATTTTGAATACTTCTAAAATTAAACTTTTCAGAACCTTTTCCATGGTCAACAGAATTTATTAGTTTATTAAAAAATCCTTACTAACACAATTTAAAGAATTATTTCAAAGAAAATGTCATAGAATAAATTTGGCTTCATTAAGAGATGTTATATCTATGAATTTAGTTTCTCTTATTCCAAATGATCTAATTTTCTTTGGAATCACAGAAGAGGAGGAAGGATTACCCTTTAGCTCGTTATTAAAAAGGCATGTGATACTCAAAACTGGAAATTTTTGTATAATGCGCTTGTTTTATATGGTTTTAATAGTAGTTTAATTAATTTGATTCTTACCTAATTGAATAATCTCATCTCCTAGTGCTTATTAATGGTTCTCTAAAAATATACATTACATATTCTAGAGTTGTTTTTACATGTGACCCCCTATTAGCTTTACTCTTTGCAATTTCTATGGAATATCTGAAAAACCTTGATTATCACATGTTTAGAAAAGAAAAGCCCAGTTCAATTCAAGAATATATGTCTTTCAATTCCACAACACAACTTTTCTATATTGATGATATTAATCTTCTTCTTTCATGAGGTAAAAATAATATTTTTCATTTGATGTAAATATTACATCACTATGAAAATGTTTATAGGAAATGTTATAGTTGAAGAAATTTGACATATTTTTTGGGACGGGGATTCCTTTTGTTCGGAAAATTTTTCTTTTATAAGAGAATGGAATCTGGGAATGGACCATTCCATTTACATAGCCTGGACATCCAATTTTTTTGACAGAGACCGAGAGCTTCTTATTTTTTCGTAATTGGGGACAATGTCAATGGAAAACACTCAAATTAGAAGGGAATGAGTTTATCAATTGATGGATGTATTAGTTTGGTGAAGGATGTTATTGTTTCAAAATTGGTTTAATCATTAATGGTCAAAAAAGGACATGTTGGATTATCAAGAGATTTAATGTCTCTATTATGAACTATTATTTGATGTAAAAATATCCATGCAAGTAGCATGGTCACTATTCCAAGTAATAATTATTGTAAATCATTATCCAATGGTGGTCTGGGTATATATAATATTAGGATTTAAAATGATTAACCTTAGGACCGACATACCCAATTACATTTTCTTAGTAATTCAGACTATGTGGGGTTTCTCAAAAAATATTTTTTCTGATATAATAAAAAATGGAATAAATGTTGCCCTAGATTCATCCATTTGTTTTGAAATTATGTTCTCTTTCATAATATCATCCAATACTACAAATGGATTGTGAAAAATAGATCTAGATTTATGTTGTGTATTGATGATTAGAAAAGTTCTATCCCCTTTTACGATTTTCAACCACCTTTTTCGTGTACTTAATTATATATTTCCATTAAATAATTTTTTGATTAACCAAATCAACTTTCCTAAGATGACCCACATTAAATTTTTGACAAATATGAATTTGTTTTTTGTACTATTTTTCTTGTATGGGAGTCTACTAAAAATGATTTCCTCAAAATTAATCACTATTTTTAGTATGTAGTCAAGGGATCAAACATTGATTTCAATTGGTTATCTTCTTACATAAATGATTGGATCATACCCTATTGGTTACCACATGTCTCGAGGTGGGACAATAACTGAAAACTCACTGATGAGGTTTTCCAAAATCATGATCTTCCTCTTATCTCATAGTGTATTATATTTCATCAACACAAAGAGGATGCAGATCAACTCTTCCTCAGCTATGCAATGACCTTAGCTATACGAAATGAAATATTTGAAGTAATTAGATTTCATAATTGTAAGTTCTATGGATTCCATGACCTATTGTGCCATTTCCCTTATATAAAACGTAAAAATCTAGTGAGAACTTTTTTTCATTGTTGTAGCTAAAGGGTTACACTCCATTTTTTATAGTTTCAAAGATGTTCTCCAATCTGGTAAGTGCTTCTTCTCTGAATGAAGGTTTTCAGTATCTTTTTCCTACTTTTGAGGACCAATGCGAAACATTGATGGCCTATTGTAAAAACAATATTCAGGATTTCAACATTCTGATAAAACCATGTTTCCATAGAAACTTCAATCCCCTTATTGGAACAATTTTGGTTTTCTAGTCCCCTTTCCCTCTTTGGATTATGTTTTACACGAATGGTTCATCTAAAGGAAACTGTTGACCATCAGGGTGTGGTGATGTTTTCGGGTACCATTATGTTAATGACAATGGATTTTTCTATGGCCCGTGTGGTGTTACTTATTCCCTTGAAGTGGAAATTATTATAATTATTCATGTTGTATGTATGGAAATAATTTCATATTGGATTTACATCTAGTTGGAAAGTGACACCTATAGTCATGTCCATTCCATTAGAATTGGAGAATTTCATGATTCATGGAGGATAATAGATAAATGGATGCAATGCATGGATACTCATATTATCTTTAACTTCTTCATCACCCATATTTTTTAGGTGGAAAACATGGATGCAGATTGGCGTGCCCACATGGGAATTGGTATGAATGTTTCCTGGGTAGACATGCTGCCAGTTAACTTTCTTCATTTTTATGAAATTCATTGTAAAATGATCCAATGCTTCCAACCTTTTTAATTTAATTTTATAAATAAATACCTTGTAATTTAAGAAAAATAAAACATCAAAAAATTCAATTGTGGCAACAAAATAGTTTTTTAAAAACCCTTCCATTATGTTCAGTTCTCATTTATTTTCATTTTTAGTTAATTAGTAATCAATAAATCCATTATTTAAACAATTTTAAACTTTATCTTTATAATTTAGTTAATATCATTCATTACCCACTTTCCAAATTCAAGGTTATAACTATCCCAATAAAAAAATATTATTATAAAGGGTTTTTATGATTGGTTTTTTGTATAACATAAGTTGTCTAAAATATTCAATTCAATATGATTCATAACATAAAATATAAGGGTGTCACATTCCACCCTCGTTCAGTAAATTGTGTCCTCAAAATTTGAAAATTTAATTTGAAAATCAAAGGTTGATGTTTGAAAATTCTTCTATTGAGATCCCATATTTTAAATAGCATTTATAAAATATCACCTAAATTAGAGGGAATGGGAAATGTGAAGGACACAACAAAATTATAATTTTTAATAGTATAACATTAGTGGGAAGTCAAATGCATGATATGCAAGAGAAATTAGTCAATTATGTTCTGATAGATGTTGATATAGAACATTTTCATTAGAATTTCTACTTCCATTAAAATATAAATATATTTTCATTTAATGAGAAAATTTATTTTTTGAAAAAAAATTAGATGTATATTTTTTTTCCATTCTGAATTCTTTTCCAAGAGTTGAGATCTTATTTTAATATCTATATACTTAGTTAAATAAATTTACATGATTTCATTCCATTATAAAAGTGTAATATGATCATTTGGATGTTCTTTGATATATATTTTATTCGTCTATTATATATATCGGTTGATTGTCTATTTGTGTCTGGACTAGTTTCCAAATTTTTCCTCCAATGTTATTTTTCATAAAAAATTATAAATATTGTTTTTTATAAACCATCCACTAACATAAAATAATAAATTAAAATTTTCAACATAATCCATTTAATAAGTAGTTAAAATTAAGACTCACTGAAGTTAATTCTAACCAAATCACGACACTATATTTTTTGAAGGAAGGTAGCTGAATTTAAAAAATAAACACAACATCATTCTTTCTTAACAACATAATATATATCTAATATATAGATTAAAAAAATGTTAATACATATATCACCTTTAAATTATAATGGAAAAATGATTCCAAAATAAGATCTGAGGTTGTTGAATATATTTATTAAATCCAAACATGACGAAGATCCATGAAATGTGACATAAACTATTAAATTAATAACCACATTCATGTTAACCAATGTGATCCCATAGAAATATAATTATGTGATAATCATGAAAATATATAGGTTCTATTTAACAAATCACGTGTCATCCAAAAGTACATCATAAAAAATAATAAATTCTCTTGGTTATTAGTATTTTTCTTCAGATTAATACAAATAATTAAGAAGAAGTAATATAGTAAAATAGTTATATATTTTAGTATTATTATATCTTCAAGATCATTGAACAAATAATTTTAAAACATAATTAGTAAATACCAAAACTAAAATAAATTATTTGATGCACTTCAACCATCGTAAATGCATAAGAAATTCTTGATCCCTCTTCTCCTTATGAGTGATATTACCTTGACACTTTGTCAATTTCATTTAACTATTCACCATCAACATACAATTGAAAAATTTCTCATTTCCAACTTCTTTCATTCCATTTCAATCAAAATCCTGGTAACCTATTTATCCAAACATGTAAAAAACTATCATTTCCTTCAGGCCAGGAACAAAGTGTTTTTTTTTCAAAATACCCATATATAGTGAATATCATTATTTACCCCTTTCAATTTACATGTCTCTTTCTTCATCATTATATTACTGTCTTACATTCCCATAAATTCATAATACATTTAGAATTCTTTATCTATTTTGATATCACAGTTGACTATATATTTTTATGATGACAACGAATGGGAGACTAGTTCCATTAATAAGAAGGGGTTTAACACATCAAACATACAATCAATATGACTCATGGGGTTGCGTTTTTAGTTAAAGAAACTTATTTATTAACTTGTATGCTAGTATTCAGACATAGGAACATTTTCATGCCTCTTTGTCTCAGACTTAAGAATTTTCTCCCTATATCTGGACATTGTTAATAAGGGAATAACATTTCAATGCAGAGTTCACTAAAATCCATCTCTTCTATGTATTCTATTTATCAACCTCAATAGTTTTTTGAATAAATTATGATAATTAATCCAAATCTCCATAAAGATGACAAACATCCATGAATACGTTATCCCTTTCCTTACTTACCAAAATGATAAATATCTTCTCTAAAAATATATCCATTTCTCATCTAAAAATTGATTTGTAGTACCATTGTATACTACATGTTTTTATTTCATGAATTAGTCTTCCATTTTGAAACCAAATTGTGGAACATGAATCTCTAAATGGAAAAATATATTTATCAGAACCCGAGTCATATTTCTCAATATATTTATCATATATTCTTCTTCAGTAGTAACTACAGCTCCGTCAATGACATCATTATCTTACCTTGGAGGAAAATCCATACATGTATTATGTGAATTGATATGATTCGTATTATATCCACTATAATAAATTTATAAATAGTGTAATACAATCATTAGAGCATAATATTACATAGAATATCATGTAATCTCAAAACAAGGGAAATACCTAGAATTTTTTTCCAAATAGCTATTCAGATAATCATAAACATGGTGCCTTTAGTATGTTTGTACACACTAATCAATAAATTTGATCATATGGTTATGATTTCTAATATTTTATTTCTTCACTATGTTTCTCGATGGTTATACTAAACATCAATTAATGGATACTATAATTCCCCCGATCCTAGTAGCCTGAATTCTATTCATTGATTATTTATGTTGGTACATGATACAAGAAATATCATCCGAAAAGACCAAATACTTATCTAGGTTTGGAAAAATCAAAAAATATTTGAAATTAAAATTAATTTTAGAAATAAAATTAAAAAATTATTATATTTTAGAACACCAGTATTCCCCTCAATATCATCCAGCACAATAACCAAAATAAACTTCACAGAAACCTTGGGAAAATAAAACATATGAAAGGGGTGAGCTCAACTACTTAGTATTAGTTAAATAAATATAATTAAATATTTAATCCATGAAAATAATAATTATATAGTGGAAAATAAATAAAATCATATGTTATTTAATTAATAATCATGGAATAAAATGTATCCACATATTTTTTTCATAGTGAAATCACCCAGCTAACAATTAAATTTTGAATGAATGGAATTCAAAATTATTAGACATCATTATTATGGAACATGAAACACTAATATAATAAATGATTAATATAAATATAAAATTATATTTAATTTAGCTAATTTTTTTTCACATGATTCATGTTGATGAATCGAGGGGATATATAATGTTTAGCCACACTCATCACCGCATATTCAAAGTACTTTTCTTATACCGAAAAAATGTTTTACAAATATATTTTTAAATAAAAGTGTTCCATAACAATTTGAAACATTTTAATTCCATGAATACAATGATATTAATGATATTTTATATTAAATGGGGTTTATATATACACCACAAAAAATAAGGTGGTAGTATAACATCAAAATAGGCCTCATTTAAAGTATATCAAGACAATGTCCTTATAAAATGTATTGATTATGTGTATCCATTGTAAATCCACATAAAAATGTTGTAATAATACCTTACATAACCAAAATTTATTTTTTACAAATCCTTATCATTTTATAATAAAATAAAATAGAAGTTTAACCATATGAATGTATATAGGGTTTTGAGATCTCTATTCACATATAGTCAGTCAAATTGTCTGCCCCAAAAAATTAATAATTATCCTATGAGAACATTTAATACAATAAGTATCATCAGGTTATGATATGATATATCATAGTAAAGTATATATTCATAACACATAACATATAATTGGTAATAGCTCATATATCTCTTAGAAGTAAAAGATATATGAGGAAAATCAAAATAGTGATCATTTCACTGGGTTGAGAATTAAAAAATGGGGTGATTACGTGTAAGAAAATTACATCCACACAAATAGAAATATAAAGAAAATTTATAGATATAAAAATACGTTACACACTGAATCATTTCATAATAAAATCAATAATATATAATTATATCTCAATTAATGAAAAATGAGTTAGCAAACCCCATCCCCCATTCTTCCCTTTAGAGTAGTATTAATTAACCTCTTGTTGATAGTTTAAATGTTATTATTAAATAGTTTTTGAATTATATTCACATATATAATACCTATATTATGATTTAATAACATCTCATGAGTATATATTTGTTCCATAACCTGAAATAGGATATTATAAACCAATTAAAAATTTTATTATCAATTTTAATAGTTTTATGACTATCTATGAAGGTGGTAATGGAAAAAAATAGTATTAAAATAATTTATTAACCAGTATAACTAGGATAATGGATTCATTACATTTAATAAGAAATGGTAATGAAAGGGGTGAATATATGATATCCAATTAAAAACTAAAATTAAATTTTTGAAATTATTTTGGAATTATTATTCCCTAATTGATAAAAGATATTATGAGAATGTAGACAATGAAAAGAAATGAAGATAGGTGTTTGGATAAAAAACCTATGGAATATCATGTCCTCGAGACACCATTTAAAAACATTGGATTTGTTTTTTTAACATATGAACTAGAATGCAGGGATATTGAAGAGGATAGCTTTGGGATGAGATTTTAGGAACAATAAGGTTTTTGGGTGAAAATGGGGTAGTGAGGGGTGGTATTTATATTTAATGAGTAGTGGTTTTATGTTATTAAATAATGAATTATTTATAAATAAATCCAACCACATTGAGGTGGAATTAATTTCAATAAATTATATTTCCCGTTAATGTGTTGGTGGAATTTTAGTGTTGATAAATATGACAACTACCCATTAAAAGATCAATTTATTTATGTATTTTAATCTTTTATGTTTATATTTAACCCTTTTTAGTATTTTACTTATACTATGGTAACAATTTTTTGGACCACATTTGGGTTTTTATAATAAAAATTATATTTTCCAAAAATAATAATTTGGACCTAATTATTTTGAATATGGATTAATTTTCACCTAATTCAATTATTACAATTGTAAAAATTATATTTAATAGTAATCCAATTGATAAAATGAAAAGTCGGGTCTTTACTGTGAAAAGTTAAAAAGATTGAAATGTTATTATATCAAATTTCAATACGAACTTGATTAAAAATGATCGAAATTAATTTTTTATGTAAAATTGTTATAATTATACATTAAAAACCTACAAAACTAATTAACTATATATATTAAAAGAAAAAGTGGTGTTGTATTACAATTAAGAGTTATTCAATATTCATCCTAAAAAGAATATTATCCTAAAATTAAAAATATTTTTTCAAATGTTAATTTTTATATTTAGATTTCAAAAATAAACTGTAATTTATAATATAGATTTTATAAATGTTACAAAATTTTTATTTATAACATGTACTCCCTCACAATGCAGTAAAATTTCTTTTTTGAAAAATATATATTTTTATGCTTCAACCTGATTTATTCTTATTGGATGAGTACACATTATATTTTATGAATATATAAAAATTGACTTGTTATATAAAATATATATTTCACAAATATATATCACTAGTAGTGAAAAATTTAATTTATTAATATAAAATTTAATAATGGAGAAAACAATTTAAAAAAACACATCCTTCATGTTCAATTGTATTTTAATTTCATTTCTAATTCATTAGTAGTCAATGAATTAATTATATAAAAATATTTAATTTGTATTTTTTTAATTTAGTTAACGAGATTAAATAAAACCAATCCTATTACTAGGTGACAACTATCATAATAATAAAATAATAAAATAATATTTTAATTATGCTCTGTCTTTTGTGTAACGTAAGAAACTAAAAATACTCAATTTTAAAAGATAGAAAACATAAATTAATGGGGTGATACAATATTATAGATTTAAAAAAATATTTTTCTAGGTATTGGATGATCTTAATGGTTTCGGAAGACTGGATATTATATGAGAAAGGGTTTCCATTAATATGTGAGGTTAGTGGCACAGTTTTTATTTTTCAAAATAAAAATATTTTTCCACATTTTTTTACAGGAAAAAATGATAAATAAAGAACTAATATTAAGAATAAATGTTGAATGTTATAAATATTTCCATAAAATTTGTCATGTACATGTTTTCTTTCTTTTATAACCCTTAACATTTTAGTTTAACCATTAGTAAACCCTTGATTTCGTTAATCACGTGAAATAATTTTCAAATTTTTTATTATTAATTATACTAAATATATAACATGACCAAATTATATAATTTATATTATTTATATTAAAAATATGAAATAAATATTTAAAAATTCCATTCATAATACAAAAAAAGTTAAATTTTTTTATTAAGACTCCAAACGTGACTATATTATGGGTTTTCAAATAGAATATTTTAAAAATATTATAAATTTTTTTACCTAAAAAGTCAATATAAAATTTATTAAAATGACCTAAATTTTATTTATATATATATATATATTATAAAACTGATATTTATTTAAAAGGAAATATTTATTTTTTTTATTTTTCAAATACATTAAATGAAATTACTATTCTTAATAAAAACTAGTATTTTCACTATTTATCGAAAAATTTATATTTTATGAAAAGTAATAAAAAATCCACCTATGATGATTATGAAATGGTTATATAAAATTGATATTTGTTTTTTTGAAATTAATTTATTTATACTGTAAAAAAATTAATTTTAAAATAGGTCCCCAAAATGAAAAAAACATCTTTTCAGAAAAAAGTACAGTTTTTAAGAAAAAAATGAGATGTATTATTTTATCTTATCTAGAAACATATATGGTATAATTTAAACAAAATATAAAATATATAAAAAAAATTTCATGAAAATCATTCACTGAAATTGATAATATAATTTTATTGATATGAAACACATTTTTATGTATAGAAATATTTTTTCAATGAAAAATTTGTTTTATTATCTAATGGTTCTTCTGTTAATTTCTAATTAATTGGTGAAAAAAATAATTTTATATACATATTTAAATAATTCATTATCATAACTTATATATTATTATTCCTTCCCTATATTCCAACCTGTATGTGATAAATATTTTGTTAAATATTATTATTTTAAATGTATGTCACGTTTTATTTTAAACTCGGTGTTGCATGTAATGAAAACAAAAAGAAATGTTTCATGTAACACATAATAAACTATGTTTTGTGTGTAACATAATATAAAATCACAATTTTATGTAAAAAAATAGAGAATTGATTAATTTTAAAATACATTTATGAAAAACAATCATAGGGTGTTAAAAAAATATTGCAATATGTTACCCTCTTATATTGGTATATAATTCTTCTCAGTTCGATAAAAATATAGGTCCTTATATTTAGACAGTGTATTTATCCCCGTAACCTTGTTTTTTATACTCTTATTAACCAATTGGAAAATGATTTTTGACTCCACATTTCCTTGTTTACTCTAGTATAAAAGTAAGAAATTATGTTAGTTTCTCATTGATATTTTCTATATTATAATTCATTATAAAACTAGATATGTTTTTATGATTTAAATATAGAATGAAATTTTCTAATATAAAATATGTGATATTAAAATAAATATGTCCATGTGATCATTATATCCATTCATTTTAGATACATGTTTCCCAGTTTTCGATGACTCTCTAATTATTCTTATAAATATTTCAATGGTGATCTCATGTCTCTATGATATCCCCTTCTATTGATTGTGAACTCAAAGGTGAGAAAAAATGTTATACACATCCATATTCTCATATTACATGATAATGTCAATTTACATGTTGTATAAATTAAAATATGTGACATCCATTGAATCATCAACAAGCTTCAGATAGAGAAATAAATATTCCTCACTAGACACATCCTAAATGGACTGATGAAGTGGGGTTTGCAAAACCTATAATTTCATTTCATTTTGTCATATAAATTTCTAGTGGAAAAACCATTCTTGTAAATTATTTATGGTGAAAATGATATCATTATTTTTATTGTATCTCAATTATATTATATAATTTGTTTTATTTTTAATTAATTTAAATTAAAAATAGATTATTATTTCTCGTTTTGTTTGAAATAATTGATTAGAAAATTCAAAAGAATATCAAGTTATTATAAATTTAATACTATTTTTCAATATCTAATAGTCATCACCATCAGTTTTTGTATATATTTTATCTTAGATTTTATTTTGGAATGGATCCATATTTCACTTCTCATAACTCAAACATGGGGTTATAAAGTGATTTAATGTGTTTTAAGTTGGAATAAATTTACAATAAATTAACGAGTTGTTTAATGATATATTGAATAAAAAATACAACACTAAAATATTATTTTCATTTTAAGAATCCCCGCCCACCAAAGATGTCCATCATGAGCTAGAAATTAAGGAAGAGAGATAATGACCCCCTCAGTCCCACCACCAGTAGGCCCCACGGTGGAGACCAGCACTAAGTATATATAAATTTCACAAAATGGGAGGAATTACCCTTTTATTGAAATAATATGGAAAGATAATATGTATCAAACAAAACAAAAAACCACATCAAATATATAAAAGAAAGATATAATCCATCTCTTTTGGGTGATTAAAATTATAACTACTACAAAACAAGAGTCTCTAATGTAAATACAAAATGAAAAAATCTATGTAGTGACTTAATAATTATCCCCACATATGTGATAATAATACCCATGATGGCCCCCACAGACCTCCTAGAATCTTTAATGATGTGTTTTTTATATAGGTTGATCATAAAAGTATACACATTAGGAAAACCAATGTTTTTTGGGAAAAATGTAGCGAATCTTACTAATACACTAATGACAAAATAGCATAAAAAATAGTACCAAACCTGGTATACTAGCCAACCAAACCTCAACAAAGACACACTCACTAAATAATGAAATTTATGTAAAGTAATATAGATCACATTTATGATAGGGTACCCCACACAACATTCCCACCAATTAGTTGAACTAACACCCTAACAGAAAACATCCTGGCACTCAATCCTATTTCGAAAGAACCATGTCATATCCCAACCACACACACATGGGCCACACAATGAGTCCTGAATCCTTGGAGAATGAATATCATCACATCTCGCTTACCCACACTTGGGCTACATAACTATATCCCACCTACAGACACTTGAGCCACATACCATTTCACACCCCTAAAACTCATGGGAATGACCAAAATATCTTATCTGGAAGACCCATGGGAAACCAAAACTCATCTCATCCCAAAGACACATGGGAGAATAGAACTCGCCTGTATACACATGGGCCTCACAAACCACTACATTCCCAAAACATCCTTGGGTAACACCACCAAGAATAGAGATAAGTGAAGAGATGGTGGCAAGAAATCCATCCTCCCATAAGGATATTTAGGAAAGACATCCTTCCCCATAACAATGGGGGTTTTTGTGACATGGTTGTCAACTAAGGTGGAGTGATCATTGAAATAAAAAGGAATTACAAGTATATATATATTTAGTATCAAACACTAAAGACTCTCCTATGGGTTCTTAATGAAATAATAACCCACCACATGATACATTCAACCATTATGATACCCCCAAATAAGTTGTATAACTCCATTAGTAGTCACATTGTATATTTATAAATCAAATTTATCCACAACAATCCACAACTCAAACATAACCCTAGAAAACTCATTTGACCAAACACCATTATTTATTAAGGAAAACATTTATTCATTCTATCGCTACCTAAGAAACTATCAGGAACCAAGAAATCAATATATCTCAAAATAAAGGAGAAACCAATCACACCATTTGACAAACCCCTCATCTGAACCACCTACACCACATTTCCTCTCTATTTAATGCCCATATAAACCCCTTACATAGTTATTTTTCAAATTCATTCTTCTGTATCCTTCCTCTCAACAAGAAAACTCGGAAATTATATCCAAAACCCACTACACACCACATCACAATTGAACCTAAAAGGTACATTATATAACAACACCACTCCCATCGCACCAGCAACACAAACATAGAACAACCCAAGTCTGCATCCCAACTGCTCAACCACCACCCTTTTATACAAAAATCAGTCAATCTCTCTACTTGAGAATTAATTACACCGCCTGTATCACCCCAGTGATAGTTGTTCTCTCAACCCCAACACCACACAATAACAAAAGGAACAAAACCGAACAAATAAAAACATTTCACACAACCAAACCAACAAAGAGTAGGGTATTAAGATTTGGAATACACTCACACTTTGATAATTCAAGGGTTATCAAATCATATGTTTAATCACAAGGCAACCATTAATTAACTGAATATACATGGCTAAATAATTTCATATTCATATGTTCATTCATGAAGGATAAAAAAATATCCACATTCCATCATAGGTGTGAGAAAAATACCACCAATAACCATGATTTTTATTAGGCCTAAAGCCAACACATATCACTTATCAATAACCAATAAAATATAATAATGTTTCAGCTTTCCCCAAACCCAGTATATCGATATTAATTAAATTTGAATTTTTATTTATTCTGAATTTTCCAATCTACACCTGAGAACATTAAAGCGACCACCCTGAATGAAAAAAAATTAAATATATGAAGGGATCCCCACTGAAAGAAAAAACGGTCGACAACTCTTCCTAGCACCAAAATATGGGGTGCATAAGTAGCAGGAGAAACCTCTAGGGAGGCGTGACCTATGGGGCTCACCAAAACACATCATCACTCATGGAACAATGATTCTAGGATACTTCATCACCATGGGAACATATAAAGTTCATAAGTGGGAAATGATCTCATCTTTAAAATGGAGATATCATATATCAATGGAGGAATAATTTAAAACCCCATTAAAGTTGGATCACATTCAAGACAACACGTTTTGACTAACTTAAAGCCTCCCTAACATTTGAAAATTATTAATGATATTTAGGTCCTTTGATACAGCCTCAAAACAGCTATAAAATTTTATTAATCCTAATTGATGTCAATTAAAATGTTAAAGGGGAGAATCTAGAAAAAAGGGGAAAAATAGAAATTTTGTAAAACTATCAAAATAGATCACCATTGGGTGAGTAATCAGCATGAGTAACTGATGGATGAGTCACTAATAGTCAATTATATGTTGTGACTCAACGAAACAACTTATAGACGTCATCTATCAATGGTTGACTCACCATCGTCACCAGCCATTAGTGAGTCATCATTGTGAGTCACCAACACGACTCACTGATGCCACACATCGATGCCACCTACCGAAGACACATTTAGACACAGAATATCGATGAAAACTACTGATTCCACCAACTGACATCACCTACCTATGCCACCTAAAAATGGAAAAATTTCATTTTTTTGAAAACTCTTGAAATGAGTCATCGTGGCCTCTAGAATACCTCAACCATTAAATTTTGACAATGTAATGGACCAGGGGTCCATGCCATTAAATCAGATACCTTTAAAACTATTCTCACCCTCATTAATTAAAACAATAATGGTGTGAATAGAATTTCTAAACAACCACCCATAAGATACCACTCAAGGACCTTAAAATATTTGATACACTGTTATGACTATGCTCACTGATGTTCAACGATAAACCATTCTATGTTGTTCAAAATATAGAGTAAAACCTCAACATCCATGAACACCTCTAATATCTTCAAACCCAACCTACCAAAGGAAACACCACACTAAAACAAAAACCATTCCATCCCAAGAACATGAATCTCATAATTCCATCCTCCGTGTCATTTTACTAACTGCTCTTAGTTCCACTAACTCACCCGCATGGGTTTAATCACATAAAAAATTTTCTGCCTCGATTAGAATATATATTCTTCATTTTTCATTTGTTTGGAATCAATCACACATTATTTAACTAAGAAAAAAATTTGTCCCATATAAAACATGGTTCATGCATTACATTACAAATGAAAAACAACAAGGAAAAACTCAAACAAACACTATGTATTGGACATGTATCTACATCTTACTTTTCCATGTACTCTCCATCATGACAGAATTCCTCCACAACATGTGAAACATTGAAATGGACCTTCCATGCAGTACCTTTTCCTGATGATACTAGATCTCAACTATCTAAACAACGAATGTTGTAATGTCTTCAACATTCAACTCTCTTGAGTTAATGAAATATGAGTAATCATTAAGATACCAGTATTGTTGAGACACATGGAAGACATCGTGAAACCACTCCTACTACAGTGGAAATGAAAAATAGTATTCCACCTCATCAACATTCGACAACACCGCAATGGGTCCAATGAAACATAGTGAATGCTTGCTCCCTATGAGAACCCACCACCGCCCACGTCACGCGGAAACCTATAAGAACATGTGGTCCTCAACCCTTAAATTCAATGGTCTCATCCCACGACCAATATATGAATTTTTCCAATCTTTTTTCTACCTTCATCCTTTCACGACCAAGATAAACCTTCTTTTTTGTAACATACATCATGTCTAGACCAAGAAGAGCTACCTCTCCAACTTCTGTCCACCCTAAGGGTGAAAGACATGGTATTATGAAAAAAAATATTCGAAAAGAGCCATTCCAATGGATGAGTGATTGTATTTACTCTATGAAAATTCCACAAAGGGAATGTGTTGCACCCACGATCTGCTAATGTCCAGGATGCATGCCTGCATCAAGTCCTCTTACATTTGAATGGTCCGATCTGTCTGCCCATGTGTATGAGGATGAAATGTAGTGCTGATACAAAACAATTTTTAAAAAGTACACTGTAATCCCATCCAGACTCGTGAGGTAATCCTCATGATCAGATCTGATATGATGGATCTCTGAACTCCAGGTTGTTAAACCACCTTATCCACATACATTGTGACAAAGGCATCCACTACACCTAACTACATAATTGCTATGATGTGAGACGATATTGTGAACTGATCCACCACTACCCAAATTGTATCTCATCATCCTTGAGCGCTTGGTAACCCTATGATGAAATCCATCAATAATTCATCCCAATTCAACTTGGGTACATCTATGGGATGTTGAAAACCACTGGTAAAACAATGCTCAACCTTCACCTTATAGCATTCTAATCACTTTAAGACATACATCGACCCTACCCGCTTCATCCTAGGCATCCAAAATTGTTATATCATGTCACAGAACATCATAAATATTATCGAGAGTACCTTTAAGGGTGATCTGTGAAACTCACGGAGAACTCTCTCAAATACCCCTACTAGAGAAAATAGCATCCCACATAATATTATCTAGTTATAACCATCCCTTGACCATCCCTCTAGTGTATCACCCTGGTCAACATGATCACACATCACATCTATGTCTAAATTTCCCGACTGTGACTCCTCCTCCTATTAAATTTGAGTGGACTGCAAAATAATTTGAAATAGAGAGCCTAAATCTCTATACATTCCTACATCTAAGTGAATGATTCCAAATCCTCCATCACCTTCCATGAATACACTAATTCTTGAAGGACCTACTTCTATGACATCATTCTTAATGTGTTGGACATCATATAACCCTTTACTGAGTTGAAAGCGATCTAGAAATCATAGTCCTAAAGAAACTCCATCCACCTACACTGTCATACATTCAGATCTTGTTTGAAAAAGATACCCTTAATACTCATGTGATCCATGATGAACAAAATCTACTCACCATTGAGGTAATGTTTCTACAACTTTTGTGCGAACAAGACCACCAATAGATCCCAATCACCAGTGACATAGTTACAATCACGTAGATGTAACTGGATAGACCCATAAGATAAAACTAAATTCTATTTCAATTAGAAAAATACAAAACCTAGATGAGAAGAATAAAAAAACTGATCAATCAATGAGGTTTCCTTATGAATTTTTCATTCCTTCATGTTTTTAAAATCAGAAAAACTCTATCTCAAGGAAAATTTTATTTTCCATAAGAAATTATATGGATGTTTTTCCTTCCTCATGGATATTTTTTACTTACGCAATTTGGCCTTCATAATGTAAATTTTCCTTCCCAGAGGAAAATTTATCCTTACCAATTTTTCATTGTTCATATGATAATTTATCGAAACCTAAATCTTTTTATTTCTATGTGAAAAATTTGGTTTCATATCTAAAACCTCGGAAACTTATAAATACATAGATATAGAGAATTCTATTTTCAGGATCCGAATTCAGGTTCCGGATTCCCCAAATTCAGACTCTGAACTTTCTGTGTTCAGACTCCAAATTCTTTGAATTCAGACTCCGAACATTCGGAGTTTGGACTATGAATTTTTTGAATTCAGACTCTGAATATTCTGAGTTCGGACTCCGAAATCATTGAATTCAAACTCTGAACTTTCATAGTCTAAACTTTTAATTCTCTAAATTTAGACTCCAATCTTTTTGAGATTAGACTCCAAATTCCTTGAATTCAGACTTCAAACATTCTGAGTTTGGACTTCAAATTATTTATAATTCAGACTCTAAATTTCATTGAAATTCAGACTCTAAGATTCTATAGAATTCAGGTTCTGAATTATTTTGAATATAGAATCCAAATATTCATGTATTATACACAACGAATGGTTTTTTGGTTTGACTACAAACTTTTATTTTTTTCACAGGCTCTGAAAAATGAATTTTTCTCAACAATAATATATTTCTTACCCCTGTTATAGTTATGAAATAATTTCATTCTTTCTGTTTCTAACCAACCATTGTTTGAATGGCACATGTACATGTCCCTCCAAAATTCAAGGAAAAATATGACTGATAGAGGAGGGAATCGGCAGTTGAATATGTGCCTATAAATAAGAGCTTATTTGAATAATCTCAAAACTTTTCAACAAATCTAGAGACTACATGATGCTAAAGTGATTTCTAAATATATACTCTCATGCTTGGTGCATACTGAATATCTTTTTCAGAATTGCTTCATGTGACTCCGAATGTTGTTGTGTACATTCGAGGGCTTCTCGGGATAGGTGTATAGAGGTTCCGACTACCTTGAAGTTTGAGGGATTTCGGGGATAACAAGATATTCACTAATATTTATATTGACAGCTTACCCTAGTGCAGGTAAGACAAACGTTCTTGAAAGAATAAATCAAGGGTCCTTTATCCATGGTTGTTGGATACCCTACTCTTTGGGTAAAATGATTTCTTACGTATCACTTGTATTGTTTCAAGTTTGTTTTCCGCTGAATTTTGATTAACAAGGAAAGTATAACTATCTTATACTATCTCATACATGTATACTATGATTAGTGAGATTCTATACTCTTTAAGGTATAATATTTTTTCCTAGTAAACTTTTCTTAAGTATCATTTTGGGAACCATATTTCCAAAATCGATAAAGTCTATAGAACTAAGAGGTCTAGTAAATTTACCTTGTTTAACATTGTTAAACATTACCATTTTAAATATTTCCAAATAAATTTTTTAATTTATAAAATTCACACCCCCTCTTGTATATTGAGGATCTACATCAGCATTTGATCATAAAATTAGTATCAGAGGTAGGATTATATAATACTTATATTCACATATATGTTTTCCTGATTTAGTTTTTTTTTGTTCTATATTTTCCATTATTAGGATATTTTTATTATTGTTTACAAACATTTATTACAGGAAATATTCTGAGGAAATATATTTTATTTGAGATGGCAAGAATGAATGTAGGTACGATTGACAATCTTAATTCTATTAGACCACCTAATTTTGAATGGAATGATTATGAATATTGGGAAGATCATATGCAGATTTTGTTATTAATACAGGAGTGGACAACATTGTTATGCTGGCTGAAGATTATATGATTCCTGATAAGAATGTCAGAACATATACTAATCTGGAGAAGTCAAAATATAAAATTAACTACAAGGTACACAATACATTTTTGTGATCTCGAACCATGAATATATATATCCTGATTTGTTCTTGTAAAGCTATAAATTGTATTTGGAAGAAGATTGAAGTTAGTCATTTTGGTACTTCAAATGATAAGGAAACTAGAAGAGCTATTTTTAGAGCTGAGTAGCATGGATTTTTATTTCCTTTGGGGTAACCTATATGTAAGGTTCAACATATATTTGTGACTATTTTCAATAGATTACAGTCCATGAGTGAAAAAGGTTTTGATGATGAGGCACTTGTAAGAAAAAGAATGGGAATAGAAGTGTTTCTTTTACAACTACTGCAAATCATATGAAAGATAATAATTTTGAGAGTGTTACGAGATCTAAATCTATAAAGGTCACTATTTTATTTGAATAAATTGAAAGTGAACACTCTATAAATGAACTAGCTAATCTTGCTCGAAGGATGAAGAATATATTTGGGAATAAAGACTTTCAGTATAGATATAAGAAGAAATAAATGAAGGTCAAGAAAGACTCTCAAGTCACTTGTAATGAATGCAATGAAGATTGATTAATAAGGCCTGGGTATCCTATGCTTAAGATAGAAGATAAAATGGAAAATCATTATAAAAGGAATAGAAATAAGTACTAAAATATTATAGCTAAGAATTTTTGGAAAGCTAATGACACCTGGAGTGCCTGTGGTGGAGACTCTTTTGAAGAGTCATCAGAGTATGAATCTTCTGTTATGAAGAATATTGGTTTACAATCCAAGTTACCTCTTGAAAATCATTATTTAATGGCTAAGGTACACAATGTCGAATCCATAACCAATGAAACATTGAATGGTAATTATAGTGATAGTAAATATTTTGAATTCTCAGATGAAGAATCTTCTTCTGATTAAGATAATACTTTACCTACCTATGAAGAAGTTTCTAGGTTTTCTATGCTCTATGACATTGAAAATTATAATGTCAATGAAAGTATTGATAAAGCACATTATATAATTTCTATTATTACTAAGGAAATATCATATCTTTCTAAAGATCTTTATATGAAAACCCTTGATTTTAAAATTATTTCAAAAAACCTTGAGGATGTTAATTCGGAGAAGGATAAACATTCTAAGGATATCGAAAAATTAATTTTTAAGTAATATGATTTTGAGCCTAACTCTAGAGCTAAAATTGATGTTTCTGAGGATAAGAACATAGTTATTAGAGTATTTTCAGAAATATTTTTCTTGAGGAAGTGTTTTTCAAACCTTACCTTAGGTAAGGAAATCGTTGAAATGATGTATTCCCAAATTTGACCTCTAAGGATTAATTAAGGTTTTGGTTATACAAGTTCAAATCTGATTTTTGGTAACAAATATTTTTTCCCCAATGTGATCCAGCATTCACTAAGTGTATATGTGGTGGGAATTGGAAAAAAAATTTCCTTAAACAAATCTAATTCGTTAGGTTTTCATAAATCTTATTTTTCAATGAAAATTTGGATTCCAAAAATTTTTCTATCTGAAGTCTTCGGATCCAGGAATGTTTTGGTTCTGAAAGTCTAAATCCATTATTTTCATGAAGTTAAAGATAGTACCAATATAAATACATGGTACATGGATAGTTTATGCTCCTGACATATGACAGGTAAAAAAAACTTCTTTGAAAATACTATCAAGCTGAATGGAGGAAAAGTATCTTTCAGAGATAATACTAAGGGGGAAATTATTTCTATAGGTAACATTGTTCGTCTTGAGAAAACTTTGATTTCAATTGTTTTTTTTGTTAGGGGTCTTAGGCACAACCTCATTAGCATAAGTCAATTATGTGATGAAGTTTACCTTTTAAATTTTATGAATGACATGTTCTTGGTACACAATTCCATGGAAGAGTTTATTCTTTCTGCCAATTGGAAAGATAATTTTTACAAATTAAACATAGAAGTACTTGGAAGCCATGATCTACCTTGCCTTAGTGAAATGGAAGATCATTCTTGGTTGTGGCATAGAATATTAGCACACAATAACCATAAGAACATAGGTAAACTCTCTACGAAAAGACTAGTGAAGGATCCATCGAATCATATATTCAATTCCTAAAAAGTTTGTGATCATTGTCAATATAGAAAGAAATATAAATCATGTTTTAAATAAGTTGGTGAAGTCTCAACTACTGATGCATTACAGTTAGTGCATATCGATATTTTTGGTCCAACACAAACTGGAAGCGTTAGAGGCAAATGTTATATATTTTTCATAGTTAATGATTACAATATATTTACATGGGTCTATTTTCTAGGAAAGAAATATGATGTTTTTTCTTACTTAAAAACATTTAGATCCCAATTTAAAAATGAGAAAAATCATCCTTTGATAACTATTCATAATGATCATGGAGGAAAATTTCAAAATACTTATTTTAAAACATTTTGTAAAAGAAAAGCAATTACTCATAACTTCTCAGCACCCAGAACATCTCAACAAATTGGTTTTTTTGAAAGAAGAAATATAATTCTTCAAGAGATAAAAAGAACTATGTTGATTGAATATACTATATCCAACCACTTTTTGGTTGAAGCTGTAAGTACTGTTTGTTCTACTATAAATCGTGTATTGATTATACCATTTCTTAATAAAACATTTTATGACTTCTGGGATAGTAGAATACCTAGAATTTCCTACTTCAAGGTTTTTGGTTGGAAGGTATTCATTCTATATACTAATGATAATCTATATAAATTCGCACTGAAATGCTGATGAAGGGATTTTCTTAGGGTACTCTACAACTTCTAAGGCTTATAGAGTTTTCAATAAAAATACTTGTACTGTTGATGAAACAGTATGTGTCAAATTTCTATAAAACGAATCCCTTTGTTTTTAAAGAATCCCATCCTAGATCTTCAGATGTGTTTTCAAAAACTGATTATCAACCCTTCATAAAAGATCATTCTAATAAAGAAAATGTACAAAACAATATTTCTGAAGCATTTACCCTAGAAGACTACCTATCCTATGATGATGAACATGTTTTAAAAAACCAAAATCAGTTTTTTCTAAGTAATCATCCATGTGATAGTATCATTAGTTATGTAAATCAACCTATAATGATTATAAGTTATTTATGAAATGAAGTAGAACATCTATCATTCCTTTCCCAATTAGAACCAAAATTCACTGATGATGATTTAGGTGATGATGATTGGATAAAAGCTATGCAAGATGAGCTAAATGAATTTGAATGGAATAAAATCTGGACCTTGGTTGAAATAATTTCGGAAACTCTTATTATTGGAGAAAAATGGGTCTTCAGAAATAAATGTGATGAAAATGGAATCATGGAAAGAAGAAAAGCTAGATTTGTTGCTAAATAATATAATCAACAAGAAGGAATAGACTATGAAGAATCTTATTCTCCAGTATCTAGACTTGAATCTATTTGTATTATACTTTCATTGAAACATTCATCAATTTAAAAAATATTCAAATAGTTGTCAAAGGTGATTTCCTAAAAGTTTTTGTTTAGGGGAATGTTTTTGTTGAAGAACCTACTGGTTTTGAAGATTCAAATCATCCTGAACATGTTTACAAACACAACAAAACTTTGTATGGACTTAATAAATCCCCTCGATCTTGGTATGATAAACTTACATGACTTTTTCATCAAAATAATTATGTTAAGGGAAATGATGGTCCAACCATTTTTATAATTAAATATAAGAAAAATGATTTTATTGATCAAATTTATGTTGATGACAGTATATTTGGTTTATCTCAGTAATCTTTAACTGATTACATTACGGATCTAGTGAAATATGAGTTTGAGATGAGTATGATGGGTGAGTAAACATTTTTCCATGGTTTACAAATTTTCAAAAAACTAGAAGGAATCTATATATCCAAACATAAGTATGTTAATGATCATCTTAAAATTTATAGATATGAAAAAAGAAAGAGTATAAGTACTCCCATTGGTACCTCAAATTCACTTGATCAAGTTGAAGTTGGGAAACTAGTAGAACATACATCTTTTAGAGGTATAATAGGAAATCTACATTACATGACAGCTAGTCATACAAACATAATTTTTTTAGTGTGATTATGTTCAAGATATCAATCAAATCCTAAGGAATATCATTTAAAGGCAGCGAAATGAATTTTTCGTTACTTAAAAGGAACCATGGATCTAGGACTCTTTTACACTTCTGGAAATGATTTTGTTTTAAATAGTTTTTTTGGATGCTGACTTTTGAGGATGTATAATGAATTAGAAAAGTACATTTGGAACTTTTCATTTTTTAGGAGAATCATTAGTTTCTTGGTCACCAAAAAAAACAACCCTTAGTAGCACTTTCCACTATTGAAGCTAAATATGTAGCAGTTGGAAGTTGTTGTGATCAAGTGTTGTGGATGCAACACGCACTCACAGATTATGGTATGATTTTTACTAAAACACAAATATTGTGTGATAATACTATTTCCATTTTCTTAAGCAAAAACCCTACACATAACTTCCATTCAAAACACATAGATATTAGGCATCACTTTTTTTAGGTATCACATACAAAAAAGAGATATCATTCTTCAATTTATTGGAACACATGATCAACATGCTAATATTTTCACAAAATCATTACCATCGAATTGATTTAAATACATTAAAAAGAAGTTATAATTGATAACAGTAAGGAAATAGTCCATGGTAACTTCATATTGAAACTAATTTCCTTACTGTAAGGATCTCCTTTTCATAGGGGGAGTACATTTGTTTGTTAGATTTTCAAAAATATTGGTAGTCTAAAATTTATTTTAGTCTAAAATTTTTCGTAGTCTAAATTATTTTTAGACTAAATTGTTTTTATATTCTAAATTTTTGTTCATAGTCTAATTTTTTTCATTGACTAAAATTTACCACTGTCTAAATTTTTTTCATAGTCTATAATTTTTTCGTAGTCATAATTATTTTTACTTTAAATGTTTTTTGTATTTTAAATTTATCTTATTTTATTGTCAGTTAAAAATTTTCTCAATGAAGATTTTAGTAGTTCAATACTTTCGTAACGAAATTTTTAGTAGTTAATTTTTTTTTTGTTTTTTCATAAAGAAATTTTTGTAATTAATATTATTGTAATGAAAATTGTCATATCTAGATTTTTCATAGTCAAAGTTTTTGTAATCAAAATATTTGTAATCTATTGTTCTTCATGAAGAATTTGCCACATTAAAAATAATCTTCCTTGAAATCTGAAAGGTATGTTTCCATTATTAAAATTTGAAATCATTTTTTATTGATGGTAGATTCATTCGTTTTTAAATTTTATCGTATTCAGTTTCCCTTAAATATGAATGTCTTCCTTAAAAACCCTCAGAAGATCGGAATCTATCAAAATTCATCCTCGGTCATCTTTTTAGCTATCAGATATGGACATAAGGTTTTTCAATAGTTGGATTGAGTTTGGAAGCTAAACCATCGCCTCAAACACATATATAAAGGACCCCAGATGGTTGTCCCACATCAATCTCAAAGCTTTTGTAGGTTGAAGCTTTTCCCTTCTTACATAAGCATGTTCTGAACTGCTCAGATCTTCCATACTTTTGAATGTCTTCCGAAGTCTCTTCCCAGAAAGAAATTTCGACTGTCAAGCCAATACCTGATTGGACGATATACAGAGAAAGTTTAGTTGATCCAATGTTTTATTCCAAATATGAAACTATCATTTCCAATAATATCAAACTCAATTTCATGGAGATTGTATGTATTTTAAAACCAAAAGCTAAGGATTTGGTATCTCTGGAGTTGTTAGTAGATTTCTATGAGTCAGTAACATTATTTAAAGAATAAGGCATCGGTAGGTTTTCATTCAAGGGTTATGGAAAGAAATATTCAATTTCTTACGCCATAGATGCAAGAAAGGATGTATTCCTTACGAACGGGAAGCTGAGTTTTGTACTCACAAGCTATTTGATATTCATGGATGTTTTATTAATGAAAATCACATGGCCTGTCTTGGTCTCATAGAATTAAAGACACTAATGATTCTTCACATGTCTACAAACATTATTTTTCATGAATTTTGGGTTCAAGGATTCATTATTCCGAGAAAAAGTGACAAGGATACTCTAAAGAAGAGTGAAATCAATATTTTGGATTTATTTGTGAATCTAAGGAAGATAAATTTTCTTATGTAAATTTTGATTACGATTGAGAATATTAAGAATGGGAAATTGAAATCACAAATTATTATGTATCCTTATATTCTATCAAAGTTTATTCTTTGGTGTTTAGAATCCTTCAAAATTTATTACAGTTCGAAGTTGAATAAATACAAAGTCATGTTTTTGAGTGATGATACATTGAGAAGGATGAAAATTTGTTTTTCCAATGAATATGAAGAATTATATGATTTTACTAAAGAAGAATTTGAAACTCCTTCAATGAAAAAGGAGGTGGATGAATGCTCTAAAAGGGTGGAAGGAAGAGGAAGGTGAAGGAAGTGAAAGGGAAGACAAGAACCCAAGTGGCATAGGAAATTTAGTCAGCACCCCCAAAGCCATAGAAACAAAAAGCATATCCTAATGAGGTATTAGAAAAGTAGAGAAAAGACAAGAAAAATCAGTATTAAGGGGAGCCTAATTTTGGCCTCGACCCTACATAGGAAAAATCTTTGAAGGAAAAGGAAGCTAAATATCTTGAGAAGAAAGAGAAAGAAAAGAATCAAAAGAAAAACTTGTCTGAGTTAGAGATTGTCCTATCACTTATAAAGGCTACTGAGAAATCATCTGAGAATATTCTAGTACCAGAATCCTTTCTAATAGAACCCTTACTAGAGACTCTCGGAAAGAAGTTTTTCATGATGGAAAAATTCCAAGAAAAACAAGTAGAAGAAGAACAAGATGAAGGAATTAGTGATACTGAAGACTTGATAATGGAAGGTGAATATTTTCAGGAGATAGAAAGTCCTTATGAAAAATTATCATTTAGAACATCTAAAACCGAGTCATCAAAACATTCTACACTAGGTATAGATTAGAAGTAAGAGGAAGAAGTGAACAAGTTTTCTGAAGAGAATTGTAGTAATAATGTTTTTATACAACTAGAGGATGTTGAGGTAGGAGCTAAGAAGGAATAAGTTGATATAGATAAGATTTTTCAGATATCAGATAGTGAACATGAATCATCCAATCAAGTGGAAATAATTCCAGAAGCACATAAGGGAAAACAAGTGGTTGTCTATAAATCTAGCAGAGAAGTGGTTAAGAATAAATAAGTTGGTGCTTCATAGAAGAGGAAGGTAGTTGAAATAGAGAAATAATAGTCACCAACAAAATAATTAGATTGATAATTTTCGTCCCTTATACGTGATTTTGTAATACAGTCCTTGAAAAATGTTGTTGTAATTATTACCTTATTCCCATGCATAGATTCATGGTGTCAAATGTTGCAGTATACCTTAAATCAAAAATAAAATTGAGTATCCATGGTGATGGATAAGTGTATCAAACTTGAGGATGACTTCAAAAACATTTTCATAAATTACGAAGCCCATAAATGATCTTGCAATAAGATGACTAGTTGGTCAAAGAAAATTGTGGAAGATATGATAATTCTTGACTAGTTTCAAGATAATTTCAAGGATGCATTTGAAACCAAAGTTAGTTAGTTCAAAGATCTCACCATGTTTTTTGAAGAAAATATATCTCTTGAAGAAAATACATGGAAGCATGAAATGATAGATCTGAATGAGAAAATGTATTCAATTTCTCGTAGTTATAATAGAGACTGGTATATCAGTATTGAGCTAGAAGAGAATATAGTTAAGCAAGAAGAAGTTCTAAAGGGTTAGGCAGAATCTTTTAAGTCTCAAGAATAAAAAATCAAATCATAGAGAAGAAAAAAAATTCATGATCATCTTCTCGAACATGCAAAGGAGGATCACAAGGAACTCAATAAGCTCAAAACCATAGTGAAGAAGTTGATGCTGAAGGATAATGAAGGATAATCTTGTTGAATTGTGATCTTTTGTTGTATTTCTTCCTTGAATAATTTTTTCCAATCAAAATAAATTTTGGGTTTATATTTATAAATTTGGTTGTATAGTACTAATATTTCAGGTACCATAATTATTTCCATGCCCTGTATTCCATTTTGAAAATCTCAAAGGGGGAGAAAGAAATTTTAAAATGAATACAAAGTAGAGAAGAAGTTTCCCTAACTAATGGAGAGTTCATCGAAGGGGGAGTTCATATCCAAGAAAATTTTAGTATGCAATAAAAGGAGAATTCTTAATCTAGAAATCATGAATATGATCCATAGTGTTTCTAAAACATAAGAGGTATTTGGTCTTATTCATCATTTCCCATGTGTTAAGAGAGATATGTTTTATCATTAATGTCCAGAAAAATATTTTCTATGTCCTTATACTATTTTTCATAAGGATGTTTCTGCTTTCCCAAAAGGAGGATATTTTTGAGTTAATACTTTTTTCATTGACTTTTCCATTCCTTCATGTTTTGAAAATCACAAACACTCTATCTCAAGGAATTTTTTATTTTCCTTAAGAATTCACAAGGATGTTTTTCCTTCATCAAGGATATTTTATCCTAACCTAGTTTTTCCATCACAAGGAAAATTTTCATTCCCTAAGGAAAATTTATCCTTACCATGTTTTCAATGATCATATCATAATTTCTCTAAAGCCGACTATTTTTATTTCAAAGTGTAAAATTTGGTTTCATATATAAAACCTCAGAATATTATAAATACTTTGATATAGAGCATTCTGTTTTTAGGATCTGAATTCAGGTTTCGAATTCTCAGAATTCAGACTTTTAACATTTTGAGTTAAGTGTCCGAATTCACTAAATTTAGACTCTGAACTTTCCGAGTTCAGACTCTAAATTATCTAAATATTGACATTGAATTTTTTGAGTTCAGACTCTGAATTCTCTGAATTTAGAATCCGAATTCTCTAAATTTTGTCAACAAACATTCTGAGTTCAGACTCCGAATTCACTAAATTCATACTCCAAACTTCATGAGTTCAGACTCTAAATTCCACAAAATTCATACTCTAAATTTACTTGAAATTCAGACATTGGAAATCTCTAGAATTTAGGTTCTGAATTCATTTGAATGCAGAATCCGAATATTCATATATTATAAACCCCGAATGGTTTTTTTGGTTAGACTCTAAACTTTAATTTTCATTCTTAGTATCTGAAAAATGAATTTGGCTAATCAATCATATATTTCTTACCCATTTTACAGTTATGAAATGATGTTGTGATTTATGTTTCGAACCAACTATTGTTTGAGTGACACTTGTATATGTCTCACCGAAATTCAAGGAAAAATATAAACTTTGGAGAAGGGAGCCTACTGTTGAATATTTTCCTATAAATATGAGCTCATTTGAACAAGATAAATATTTTTATACAACTCTAGAGACTACATTATACTGAAGTGATTCCTAGGAGATAGACACTCATGCTTTGTGTGTACTGATCATCTTGTTCAGAAATGCTTCCTGCGACTCGGAATTTTGCTGAGTACATTAGAGGGCTTCCAGGGATAGGAAGACAGAGGTATCGACTACGTTGAAGTTCGAGGTCTTGTGGGGATTGAATGATAGACTCTAATATTCTTATCAAGGGATTACCCTGGTGTGGGAAATATATACTTTCTTGAATGTATAAATCAAGGGACCTTTATCCAAGGTTGTTGGATACCCTACCCTTTGGGATAAAAGATTTCTTATTTATAACATGTATTGTTCAAAGTTTGTTTTGCATTGTATTTTTATTAACATGGAATATATAACTATATTATAATTTCTTGTAATTATATAATCTGATTAGTGAGATAATATATACTTTACGGTAGAATATTTTTCCTTGTAATAATTTCTTAAATTTTATTTTCGGAACCATATTTCAAGAATCGAGATAGTATGCAGAACTCTAAGGTATAGTAAATTTACCTTATTTAACATTGTTAAACATTACATTCTTTAAAATATCCAAAGTAATTTTTTAATGTTTACAATTCACTCCCCCTATTGTATATTGATCATCTACATCATCATTTGGATCCTACAAAAAAACCTTAAACATCACTCAATCATCTGGAATCTAGAGAATAGTAGTACTGACCACCCCCCCTTCAGATAGTCAAATGCTTCCAGACACAACTCATTCCAAAAAATATATTGGTCCCTCCTAGACAAAGACATAAATAGATCCTCCACTCAAGATAAATCGAGTATAAATCTCATTGAATATCCTTCTAGAATGAAAAAATTGCAATGCTCTGCAAAATTATTTAGTGCTTCATAAGAAAAAACTACCTTGACCTTCAACAGTTCCACTATTATAAACTAATGTGTCCCCAAATGTCCATGTAAATGAACTTCTCATGTCCAAAACCGGAAATTGGATAAGTATCAAAAAAATATGGTGGTGCAGATGAACCTACAAGATAGTCTATATATGTTCGGTCTGATCCTCCACTTAATTTGAGTAGACTTGGATGTTATCGAAGAATACTATGACAAACTAGTCCAAGAACTCAAAACTTATGGATCTCATAAGTCCCATGAATTTATATGGTGCTTTTGTAACAAATAGTGACATAACCATGAACTCGAAGTGTACATACAAGCACTTCAATGTAGACTTCATTATATCTCCTTAATTCTCCCTCAGTTGGTAATAACAAGACCAATGAACAATCCCAGAGAACCTAATTAATCCCCTAACCTGGTCAAAAATATCTTCTATCCTTAGGATAGGGTAACAGTTCTTGGATGTTACCTGATTAAACATTTAGTTTCCTTTGACCAACCTCTGACCATTTTCCTACTTCTTTGAAAACATTATTGGGGAACCCCACAGTGACACACGAGGCTAGATAATTCCATTATTAATCAGATAATCTATCTGAAACCTCAACTCCCACAGATCTTATGGTTCCATATGATAAAGTGCTGTTGATTTTGGAGAAGCACCGGGAAACAAGGCTATCCTGTAATTAACATCATGTCAAGGGGGTAGAGTTATAACCTCCAAGGGAAGAAATCCATGAAATCCCCAATAGTTTTAGGAACCATTGACATATCCACACCTGTTTATTCCACTAATATATTAGATAATAAGGAAAGAAGGGGCCCCATATGACATATTCTTATCTGACTACTCTGCTCACCTATGAATGCCACAAGCTGGCCACCAAAGTCTAAAAGGATGCCATACCTCTGAAAGTATATGATAATATCATGAATAGAGTCCAAATAGTTGACTAATGTATGGTATTTTTTTGATGTTATCTGCAATAGGAAAAGATCCCCATGAGATTGATGGGCACCAATCATCACTAAACATCTCTGAAAGACATCAAACAAGTTGGTCTGTCTGATGACATGTATACTCATCACCAGGATATAATTAAGTCTCTACATGTCTAGTAACAAAATATAGGGTATACCATGTGAAAGAAAATATTTTGAATCTACTAAATCAAAAATGTGAAAGAAAAAGTATTGATCAAACTGATCATTCCTTGAACGATCTCTAACCTTATGGGAACTGCTGACTCTGTGACATGTAACTGACCATTCCATGCTCCCTTGACCTTATAATGATAACTTCCTCCTCAACCATGCCTAGGATATGGTCCCTAAGGAACATCATAAATATCAACTATAACAACCTTATCTCCTCTCAGTGGAGTACGAGTCTACTATCCCGACTAATGAAGTGACATAGTTGAAAACTGATACTGAGGCGGGGCACTGAACCTACCCACCTCCACTATAAAAATCTCGAACGACCACTGGAAACTAACTATGATGAATACCATGGAATCCACAAATAAAAAACATTGACACACTTCCCACATGATTGGTATGAGGATGATAACGTCCTAACTAAACTTTTGATGTCTCCCCCACACTGGTCGGAACCTCGATGTCCCTAGCACCTAAGTCGTCCTGCTAATAAACGTCCCTTGGATGAACTATGTTGATTCTTCTATCACAGTAGACCTCCTCATGAGTGGTTTCTTTAAACTACCTCTACATTTTTACGGACATCAATGTATGTCTACATTGTAATAGGACTAATCACGTACTAGAGAGAAGGTTGAAGTTCCTCATCTAGGTGTCTCAAATGAGAATCCTTTTTTTGGATATATATCATTAGCAAAATAGTGGAGATAATTAAATTTGATCCCATTTCAAATACCAACATACTCTACTATTAGAGGTAGAGTAACTCTTTCCCCTATTAAGACATCATTTTCGAAGAAAGGAATTCTTCGTAGAAATTCTTATCAAAATTAACCCACAATATGTAGGCTTGTTGAGCCACCATCGCCTTTACTACACATGAATGATGGACGTGTTCTATAGGTGAAAGGTAAACAAGTAAATTCTAATGCTGCGTATTATGGAATTTTATTTAAAGGTCATTTTAACTCTTTTACTATTGTCCCATTAAAATTTCCCCAAGACACAAATTAAATGAAGAACACAAGTCTTTAGGATGTACGTACCTCACCTAGGGTCGCGTCCTTTCAAATAGTGAAACCTCACTTGGTCGTTAGGTAGGATTAGAGTCATTACAATGGATTATGGGGGGCCCTAAAATCCCATGTCTTAGATGGTCTTTCCTAGCATATGTCACACACCAAGATCACCTAACACTTATTCCAAACCAACCCTAGAAATCCATATCGTGCCTACTCATTACTCTATCATATCTGTCAACAATCTTTTATGTTACTATTCTGTCATGACCCCCTCTCCGCAAAGATTAAAATACGGAGCTGGAAATGAATGAAGATAGATATTAACCATGATTTCCACATTTAGTAGGACATGAGGTGGATGCCATCACCAAGGGTATTGAAATATCCCCAAATGGTAGGAATGACCCTTTTATAGCAAATAATTCAGGGGATAACATGTATCGATCAATAAATAAATCCATCAAAAATATTAAATAAATCCAAAATCCATCCCGCATGCATGTTTGAAATATAAATACTACAAAACATGAGTCTTGAAAGTAAATACCAAAAGAAAAAATGATAAGCAGTGACACAACAAATATCCTGATGTCCGATTTAATAATGCCCCGAACGGTTCCCATAAACCTCTTGAAAACCTGAAGCAGTTTTTTATACATATGGTGAGTATACAATTATACATAGTAGGAAAACAAGACTCTCATGCACTAGTGGATAATCATACTAATATAGCCTTGAGAAAACATCAGAAACAAACTGTACCTAATAAGGTATTTTTTCCACCCCAACCTCACCAAAGGCATTCTCACCAAATAATGCATGTCAAGTAATGTAATATAGAGATAATAATTGATAGGGTACCATGAACCAATTGACCACTGATTTGATATTGTTTAACCCTAATAAAAAATGCAATGATGCTCCCACATCTTCCGAAAGTACCACATCACAACCCAACTACACACACATGGGCCTTATAGCTAGTACAACTACCTTGGAAAACAACTCTCATCACATATAACCTCACACACCTAGGAATCACAACCAAATCTTTCCCACAAAAACCTAGTCGACAAACCACTTCACATAACAAAAACACATGGGAAATCAGAACACACCTAATCTCAAATACACCAGGGAAACCACAACTCTTCTCGTCCTCAAGACACATTGTAAAACATAACTCGCATACACACATATGGGCATGAATGAACACTACATGTTTGGAGGATCATGTGCTAATAATCCTTGTAACGGTGAGAAAGGAAGAGATGGTAGAGAACCATCCATCCTCCCACCGAGATGTTTGGGAAGGACACCCCTCATGAAAATGGGAGTGTTTAGGACATGGATCCCAACTAGGGTAGGTGAAAATAGAAATCATAATGGAGTGCAATTATATATATTCTTTATCAAAAAAGAAGCACAAATTATGGATTATAAATCAAATAACCAATGACCCCATGATACATAAAACATTGCATAAACCTAGAAATACATTATATAAAACCAGAAAATATCACTTTAGATGCTGATAAATAAAATCCATCCATAATAAGATACAACTCAAACAAACCCTAGTCAATTGATTTAGCCAAACATCATTCTTTATTATTAATACCACTTATTCATTAAATACCTACCTTGGAAAATACCTTACAAGACACATGAAATAGTTCGTAGAAGGAAAGGAGTCACCAATCACACCACATGATAATTATACAGGAAAACCCACTTCTTAATATTTCCTCTACATTTAACACCCATACCAACCACTTCAAAAATCAATCATAAAAGTCATTTTTCCATGTAATTACTCCCAATAAAAAAATTCCCAACTTATAGACATACCCTGCCACACACCTAATCAATGCATAACCTAGTAGACTCACTGTATAACAACACTTCACCCATCACACCGGTAACATAAACATAGAATAACCTAAACATTCATCCCCACTTCTCAAAAACCTCCCTTCCATTCCATGATTAGCCAATCTCTAAACTTGATATTCCATTACACGACCCATATCACCCTTGCGACATTCGTTCTCTCAACCCCAACACCACACAAACATAAAAATCACAAAATTGAACAAATCCACAAACAAAACACAACCACTAAAATATATCCAAATGTATTCTGATTTAGTATACACTCATTAATTAATTAAACTTTTATATTTCATTGGTTATCGTAGAGTATCTTTGATATGAATACTTCTAGATATTTAAACAAATAAACGCTGTAAAGGAATATAATATTCATACGGTTTTTCATAGAGGATCAACAATAAATATCCAAAACCCATCATAGGTACTAAAATAAAGACCACAAAAGGCCATTTTTAGTAGGAATATAGTGTTTACAGATCAAAATATATGTATTCAATAAAACATAATCATGCGTCATGTTCCCCATCCCCTATTTATAGATATTAAACATATTTGATTGTCTTTATTTATTCCGAATTCTATAATATTCACCAGAGAACATACATACACCCACCCTACATGATATACAAACGAGAATCATAAAGCGATCCATACTTGTCATAAAGGATGATCGAAAACTCCTCCTAGAGGAAAAAATAGGGGGTTCACAAGCAGTATGAGGAACCTCCATGGAGACTCGATCCAAAGGGATCACCAAAACAAAAAATCACTCAGGAAATTAGGGTTTTAGGATGGTGAAGAACCATGGGAAAAGTTAAAATTCATCTAAGAGAATGGATCTCAGATTTAGAATGGCCTAATCCTATATAAATGAATGAAGAATCTTAAAAACCATTGAGGACATATCACTATCAAGACCACATGTTTTTACTAACATATAGCATCATGATCATTATAAAATTAAATATAAAATTTAAATCCCCCTAAATGGCTTCAAAACTGCAAGATTATTATATTAAACAAAATTTATGACAATTAAAATGGTAAAGGGGTTAATTAGGAAATGATAGGAAATGATGGAATGTATCCCAAAAAATCAAAATTACTCACCATTAGGTGTGTCATCGACGTGATTAACTGATGAATGAGTCACTAGAATGACCCACCGATGCCACCTACCGACCCCACCTACTGATGGATGACTCATTATCATGACCCGGCGTTAGTGAATAATTGTTGTGATTCCCAGAAGAGAATCATCGAGGAAACTCACCAACACCACCTATCGATTCCACCTATATATTCCACTTACTGACGCCCCTACCGACCCATCCTTCCAATGAAACCAATTGATTCCACCTATGGATTAAAAAACTAGTTATTTGGAAAACTATTTAAATGAGTCACCATTTCCATTAAAATAACTCAAACACAATATTTTGAAAATGCAATTGACCAAAGGGGTCTAATCCATTACAATCATATTTCATCTAACTATACTTCTTAGTATCACTATGTCCCACTTTGGATATTTTAGCCTCAATATAATATACGCTATGTCAACCAAAACCATCTTGATAAAATTTACACAGAAATTGAAATCTCCAAATCATTTTATGTCCATGTACATTGAATTATGAGGTTGATTCTAACATAATTTTATGATGTATAAGAAAAATTAATATTTTTATTGAGTTATTTCTATCCATATGCATAAATACTAGTTTATCTTTTTATATGTATTGTTAATATTCATTTTTTTACTTATATGAATAACATTGTTTGATAAAATATCAAAACATAATTAAATATTATTTTATTCCATATTTTATGTTTGTAAATATATATATTAGGTAATCCCTGAAAAATTTATAACATAAATAATTTTTGGGAAAAAATCCCTCAAGGCATCATTGAAGAATTTTTGAGGTGATTGTGTTTGTTGAAAAAGTGGGCCTCCATGTTTTGATTGTTCAGAAAGTAGACCATGGTGTATGATTCTGTTGTAAAAGTGGGATTAAATGGAGATTTTTTGGGTTCAAGGGATTTTTTCAACAATCCATGATTTATTTAAGAACCTCGACAAAGGAATGGTCTATCTGAAGGTAGTACAAAAAGAGTAGATACAAAGTGGCACCATTTTCGAGTGTTTTTTATATTTGTGGGCCTGGAAATCGAAAAATGGAGAGATGCATTTTTGGAAAAGGGAGGAGCCCAAAAATTCAGAGTGGTGCACGAAAAATATATTTGCGCGCGAATAATCAGCACGTTGCGTGGAAAAATCACGTGTTGGTGAAATATTTGCACCGTGAGTGAAAAAGGAGAGCGGTGCGTGAAATATTTGAAGGATTCAAAAAATAAAGGAATATTTTTTTTCTTGCAAGAGGTGTTTCGAGGTATAAATATCGATAATTGGAAAAGGCATGAGGGGTACAAAATATTTAAGCCGTGAGAGAAAAAAATGTTTTGTGAGGAAGATGTGTTATTCACACTCGAATAGAATTACGTGCAGAATGAGGGTTTTTTCGCGGGGATGATATTTCTGATAAATATGATGTGACCCCCCCATTCAATAGTATCTCAAGTCATAGAGAGTATCCAAGCCATGGCACGCAAAATTGGAGTGCACAATGGAGTTGCGTGAAAACAACAAGTCTGTCCGTAAAAACGGCTGCGCGTAAAATAATTTGTTGCGTGTAAAATGGGTGTTGCGAGAAAAATGGATTTTGTGCAAGAGCAAAAAATTACATGCAAGGAAGTGTAGAGGCTTCAATTAAAATTTGGTGTTGGCGCATAAAATAGGATTTTCATGAAAATTGTATTTTTCACAATGCAATGGAATTACATGCAAGGTGATGCAAAGGCTACGCTTAAAAATTGGGGTTGCTCAGTACATCCGGTGCAAAGTGAGATTAATCTGCGGGTGAAAATTGAACATCGACATAGAATCAATGAATAGTTAAAGATGAAAATTTCATTAGTGATGATGAAGAGATCTATAGGTCTATAAATTGTGAGTGGATCTCTTGAAGAAGCAGTGTGCACACTTCAGTTGAGAGAGCAGTGAGCTTTCATATTGTTAGTTGTTGTAAACTATGAGGGACAGTGAGGCAGCTTCAAACTTGTAAACAGCGATGCGCTTATAGTGGATTTGGTACATTGGAACATTTCCGATGTCTGTTCCTTGGATGTAGATTATTGAGGGTGGACCAAGTAAATATCTCTGTGTCCCATGCATGATTTAATTTCTGCATATACTTTGCTATGGGAAAGACAGAGAAAATAGTTTTTCTTAACAATGGAACAAGATAAATAGGGACCTCTATTTTTATTTGTCATACCCTGATTCACCCCCCCTACTCAGGTTATCTATCATAGTGGACCTAACAAAAATTATACATGAAACTTATATAAATAAAATATATGTTGAATAAAATCATTATTTCTAGTGGTTTTTTTATCTAAAGGATGATTCAAAAACCCTTAATACCATGGAAATGACATTGAATCATTTCGTGGTTCATGTATTAGTATTTAAAATTGGTTGCAATTCTTCAAACCAATTTTCATGGTCAACACAAAAAAATTCATAACATAGAGGGGATACTCTTTTTTCTCTATGGATATAATTATAGAGGAATTAGATAAATATCATTATAGAAGTACATATCTATATCTAGATATATTAATCTTGATAAATCTATATTTATACCTCAAGATATATGTCTAGATATATTTCTTTATATATATATATATATCTGAATATCATTAAAGACATATAGTTCTAGATATTTCTCATATCTATTTATAGAACAAATAAGCCACTTTATGAATATGACATATTTAGATATAATTATATATAATTAGATATTTTATAAGGAATGTTAAATATCAGAAAATTGAATATAATCACTTTACTAGTTATAATATTTTTAATTCACCCCATGCTAATTAATATTAATAATAATTTTATTAGTTTGTTTATAGATGGATAAAATTTATAATAAATATAATTATTAAATATTTCATATTAGAAAAATAAATTCAATTTTCTTTCCTTCGTCAACATTTATCCATCCTTGAAATATGACTATTTAATTAAATACATGTCCCTGTATTATATCTATAATTCATATAATAAATATTAAATTATCCAGAAAGGACATCTAATTTTTTTTATTTAACTCACTTTATTCATTCAAATAACTTAATATTAAATCATTTATATCAACCAAATCAGAATAAATATTTATTATTAGTATATAATAAATCTGTAACATGAATTTAACTAAGATTGTAGATGAAATTAGTGTGGGACCCTCTAGGGACCCCTCTTAGTGGCATTAAGAAAAAATAGAAAAAGTACATGGTTAGAATCTAGAACCACACCAACACACTAACATAGAATTGTGTTACTGTAACAATGATATGTAATATCATATTAATGACTACATTGTAACATAATGGCTACCTTATGATATCTCTAGTAAAGAAGGTTTTATACTGGTTCCATCATCCTATATATATGATTTCCCATTCATCTAATTTCAATAAATGAAAACTCCCATTAAAACCTAAGTACATGAAATTGATTAGGTAGATTAATTCGCATTAATGGGCATGAGGTGTTAACTTTTATAAAGAGAAAAAAGTGGAAAATTATTTCATGCATTATCAATTAATGGTATAACATTTTCAAAACACCCAATGTTTTATAATTCCCTGGTAACACATATAATAATGCTTTTGGGTAATACATAAAATCATGTGTGTCAGTATAACTATCAATAATAAAATTAATTTATAAATATCAATACAAATGTCCATGATTGGAACATCCAATGACATGTGGTAAAATAGATATTCTATTAATGGTCATATTCTCATATTGTCGTATCTTGGGGATAACAAGGAGAAGACACTATGGGAAGGTTTCTCTATTTATTATGGGACTATCAATCCTGATATAATGTAATTACATGTGCCATACCAGAAAATATCATCGAGTAATAGAAAAACATTCATGAAAATTATCATAGATCCATTAGGGTCTCATCATTGTAGATAAAGTTTTAACCTTTTGGAATGGCATGTATTCTATAGAAATTACAATATATAAGTATTGAGAATAGTAATAATCAATATTTTAGAATCAAATTACATTAATTATGAAATAATACGATCATGTACAAATCATGCAGTTTCATGATAATCAACTCCAATAACTAAAATGTAATATTCAAATGAAAAAATTATGATTTTATTTTCTTTCATATGATATGATATACCCTCCTAATAGATGATCTAGTGATAATTATTAATGAATAATTGAAGACCTTTTTAGTTTGTTTCCCTTTCGGGGCTATCTGCTAATACATTATTTGATGAAAATCACATGTGATTTCATGTATTTAAATGGGTTCATTTATTTTTTAACAATCGTATAATTTGGAATTTCCACAATGTTTTATTATATTATATAGGTTGAAGACACTTTATATACCATGTTTAGAAAGATACTAATTATAGGAATTCGAAATTGGGTGAATGTTTTAAATATTCATCATATATACAAAATGTATTCATTTACTCTAGTTGATATAGAAATTTATTCCTAGAATAATATTAAAACAAATAATGTAATATTATCCTAGTAATTTTGAAAAAATAATTTTCCTTTTTTAATATAGACAATATAATATTTAGAAATACAATTTGGTAGAAGTGTATGATATCGGTAGAAAACATTGTTGGAAACACCAATGGACTCACTATGATATTATATAATATATTGTGTGATTATATGTATTATGGAGAAAGATAAAAATAATTAAAAATTTAATTTTTGAATGTTTTGAAAACCGAGAAAATATGAAACGTAGCTCTTCAAAATGAATCCAATACAAGAGAAACAATTTAGTTTGAGAATATTTATACAATGTTGGTGTCTGGTTTTGCTAGATAATCCAACTATATATATATATATTAAAATTTTATTTATATAAATATAGTTATTCGATATGGGGAAATTGTAACTATATATGAATTATTTTTTGAAACAAAAAAAATTTACACTATAAAATAACATAGTTAAGAAATCCATAGATTTTTATTCAAATCAACCCACAATGGAACCTTATTATCTAAAAGACACATCCATTAATAAATAAATATATGATTCAATATTCCATAATTTATATGAAATGTTCTATTTTAAATATTTTGGATCCCAGAAATCTATTTCCACTAACTAGAAATACCAATGGCAGAGTATCATAACTCCAAACCATTATAAAAGCCCAAATAATTACATGACGTTAAATTTTTTTTTGAAAATAATATTGTGGGAATATTTGACTCGAGTTTCTAGTTCACTTGGATATGGAATGAAATTTTATGTCTTAGGAGGACACTATATAATATGATTAAAATTTTTCATATTTTTAGTTATATTTAGTGTTTTGGGGTTAACATATGATGGTTGTTATTTCCTTCTTATTTATTTACCAAATCCTAATAGGTTCCGTGAATAGGTACACAAGGTTCCTATTGATTCCCAAGTGGATAGGTTAGCTAGAAACTACTTCATGGAAATAAATTAAGAAACTAATATATGTTATCATTTTTATATATATATTGTAAATTAACTATATTGTCATAATGTACAAAATGTCTCTTTAGTCAAACTGACCTAGACCACATAACAGTATCTATCATGTTCCCATGATTCTATATCATAATTAAATAGGTTTTGGATTCTTATTGATCATAAAATAATAGTGTCTTATGAAAAAATAACCCTATTACTGTGGATAATGTAAACCATATGAATTTGATGATTTTATCATTTAATTTACCACATATACTAATTAAAAATTAAAATTTCAATATCTATTTTCATAATTTAATGAAATTTCATAATAAAGATAGATCAGGATTTGATATTGGAATAATTATATCATATAAATTTCAAAAAATTAGTATAAAGCATGTTTCATCAGATGTTTCATGTAATGAATATTCTTTGGGTTTTATTTTCATGAATTCTCGGATATGGCCAACTATGTGACAATTTGTTTGTGATTCATGTGAAAGGACAACTAGAACCTTGGAGAATATTTTTATCATAGTATTGAGATGTTGAAAATCTTTAATGATATATGAATAGGGGAATGATTTAGGAGAAATTTGAAAAAAAATCCACAATGTTCTTGTCTTATTAAATTTATTATTAATGGTTATGGTTGTGAAAAAATGAGTGAGGATATAATCATCAAGTTATTAAGATGCTTAATATTGGATCTTATGATCCATGATCCATGGTAAATTTTGGGTAATGACCCATGATGTGTCATATTAATCATGAAAACCATTTAATCAATGATGATTTAATATGATGTGGTTATCATGGGTCAAAGGAATTAATTCATGGAATGAATGATTTTATTATATCATAATAATCATTTTTAGATGTCTTACATGGTTTTCATAGAATTGGTAGTGTTTAAATGAAATTTCAATGAGTGTTTGAGTTGGTTCTAGGTTTTTCCCCTAACATCAAGCATTAAATTTTAAAAAATACTTCCAAATAGTTTTTGGTCATGGTTTTACATAAATAATGGATTCATTTAAGAAATAATATGGGTTTTATATGTTCTTAATGAATAATTATGTTTTTTCCCTATAGTATCTTGTTCATAGAATATAACTTTAGTGTGAAGACCAATATTATTCACATGTGGGGTTTAGATACATTAGTATCGAATATGATATTTTTTAATGGAACATTTATTTTCTAAAATATTATCATGGTCTCAGTTTATAAATATGACATATTATTTATGAATTAATAGTCTTGTAAGAGACATAATGAAAGATAAAATAATCTATTATTTGTGTATATATTATTGAGATTAGTTATTTTGACTAGAGTAATTTTTATTTTGGATTTACTATTACATACGGAATTTGGTTTCATCATTAGTTATAATTTAATTTAATGTATATTTTATATCATAATTTTAATAAGTTTTTTTGTGATGCATTGTGTATAGGTTACATGAGGGATATCCTTTTGTTTTATTTTAGGAATGAAAAGTAAAAAAATAATATTTATGTAATGAGATATATCTTCCATAATTTTTTATATCCTGATAGTTATTATTTTATCATATTGTGGTTTTTTAGTGGAAACACTTTGTTTATATGCGTTCAAATGAAGACCATAATGTTATTATTTAAATGTGGCCACAATAAACTATCTCCTAATTTGGAGAGAATGAATTATTACAATGAGACTATAAAATATTAAATGGTATTACTCATTTCTACAGTATTCATTAATTCCATTTAAATATGTATTATGTTTGAAGAAAATGAATTTTTGTTCTTCAAAAAATATATTTTCTTCTAGATTTATTTTTATTTATTTATTTGAAGAAATAATATAAGATATTTTTATAGATGTTAGAAAATGTATTTTATAATATTTAATTAATTTTTGAATGAATCATATCATAATTTTTATTTTATGATATTTTGATAATTTTCTTAACTGTATATATTTTCAATTAATAGTATAAAATATTGATTTTAATTCATAATTATATTTTTCAAAGTATTTACTTTGTTAAATTTTGTTATTGATTTGTTTAAAATTTCAATTAACTCATTTTGACATAAAATAATCCAATATTGGTTTATCAATATATTCTATACTTGTATTTCATAGAATAACATTTTATGTTTAAAAAATTCATTTCTCTAAAAAGCTATTTTTTATTTTGTTTTACTCATTTAATTTTAAATTTAATTCATCCAATTAAGTGATTTCAATTATGAAAACTGGATTCCCAATTTCGAATTGAATTATTAAAAATATCTTAATTGGACCATTTTATTTTTTTCCTAATACAAATATTATCATTAGTAGTTATTTTTGCAACATAAAATGGTAAATATGGTGATTTAGGTAAAAAAAATTTAACGACTATAAAATTACCCAAACAATTTAAATGTTTTAGGAATTTAGTTTCACCCTAAACACATTAGTATCAAAATTGAGTTATTTAATGAATTTTTTTTTATAAAAATGACATATATATTATTTAAATCAATGAAAGCCACAAAATCTCACTTAGTTTGTATTCAATATATCTTATTTATCCTCATGAGAAAACAATATTGGTTATTAATGGATATAAGTATCCAATTGTAACATTATAAATTTTTTGATATAAATTTATTTATGAAATTTGTGGCTAATTGGATGAGATTATGACAATGATGATAATTTATTTTATGAATACTCAAAGATGGCGTATTCAAGTTTTCAAAAAATATAAAATTTCTAATATAGGGTTATTTTGAATCAATCATAGACTATATGTATTCATTTAAAATATAAAGTACCTAAATTCATCATGAAAATTTATTTTTCATTATTAGTGAAGAAATTATTACCTTAAAATTTTATACAATTCTGATGTAGTAATTATTTATTTAATATAAATATCAAATCAATATAAATAAATATTTTTAAATAAAATAAATTTTATATAAATAATATCATCAAAAAAATTATAGATTTATTTTTTGAAATATTACGTATTTATGAAATTATTTTTTTGAAATTTAAATTTTATTATTCATTTTGGTAATTTCAATTTAATTAATAATATAAAAATTGACAACAATGTTATTTAATCAAAATAATATTTCATTAAATTATTTAGAAATAAAAAAATAAAAAAAATTGTTTTTATGGCATGGTCTAAAATTTCATAATTATTTTATTTACGATCTAATTTAAATCAAACATATAGAAATTAAAACATGTTAATATTAATAAATATATTACTGTTTTTAAGAATAAAATTGTTTAACAATGGCTTAATCATAATAATTATGTTTGAAATAATTATAAACATTTATAAATTTTATTCGATGAAGATATTATGAATCATACTAAAATATATTATAATCTATTGTACTCCTTATGTTTTCATAATGTTTTAATGATCACTAATCATGTTAATACTATTTAATATATCACAAATCTTATATAGAGATGGTTTGTTTGCCTATACATCAAATAAACATTAACAGGATCCTGATTCCTATAAATCTTGCTTGATTATTGTGAACAATATTTAATTTTACTCTATAATACATTCTTCTATGAATGATAATGTCTAATTAATTATGTGAATATTACTGCTTAAGACACTTTACATATATTTGGTTAAGTCTATGAAACTATGAGTTTGCCACTAGTTCTATTTTTCTGTAAAAGGACCAGACACCATGACCCAGACACCATGACCCAAACACCATGGCCAGACCCCAGGACACATACACCATGATCCAAACACCAGGACCTAGACACCATGGCCTAGACACTACAACTAGTTTCACATTTCATGAGGTCTGTGATACTGGATCCTAGCTACCATCACCAAGAAACTGTTCAATGCTTGGAAAAGAACTAGACACAGTGATCCTAACAAAATATTTCTGCAATCGATCCATGATATTAATGAAACAGTGGAATCATGGAAATCTCACCGCTCAATGTCAAAGAAGAATATACAATTTCATGGTGACACCAATTCCATGTGATGCCATTTCAATAAAAACTGTGACACTATTCATTAATCCATTTTCTCATTTTCAATTAAATTTTCAATAGTCATATTTTATTCATTTAAAAGAACTGACATAATTAATTTCACTTTTTAGTCAAGTCCCCTGATAGTACAAGGTATGAGTTGAAGAATACATGCATCATGTCAGCTCCAATACTTCCCCTCTATAACAAAAAGGAAAGAATGTCCCTTGAATAATATGTAGAAGAGTGAGTAATTGAAAAGAAAACTGATGCATGCAACCAGATATAACTGAAGAACACACAATGAACTCTTAATTCCAAAAGTTTGAACTACTTTAGATCAGAACCAAATACATCTTCATAGTACCACCCCCAAGAAGAACACGAGCTAGACCGCTTGCACTGTCGAACTATAAACCAGAGCACCAGACTTGTGATACTCTATTACTCACATGAGGTCTCTATTCTTCAATATAAATCATCCTAAAAGTCCAATGCTACATCGAATAACACTCAGAGAACATCTAAAACATTCTCATCATCATTGCTCTACTGTGAATTTTTTTTACATTTTGAAAAATTTGTGCATGACTTTATTAAAAACACACACTATCTTCTATACTAAACTGTAGGATACAATATATCATTTCTCTCATCAATTATTGCATCTGATTACTCCCACAGATAAGCACAGAAGAGGAAGTTGTGTGACCTAGTAGTTCTTACCCACGAAGAACTCTGTAAGAGGTCATGTGACCTATAATGTCTTGTTCACTGTTGATTACCTTGATCATGGGTGTGGACAATGTTTATTAATATAAAGTACATTGTGTATGGTAATCACTATGTGGAGTGGATTAGGACTAGTATTGAGACTGAACCACTTAATTTATCTACTCTGTCTTGAATTTATTTTTTCTATTAATTAGAGCGTATTTCAGAAAACACTATATTTTTCATTGATAATTTGTCTTTGATATAAGTAATAACTCTTTTTCGTTATTATTAAACCTCCAAAAATTATAACAAAAACTCACATTGATATTACTAATTATTAATCAATCATCTGATACATTATTCAAACAATCAGACTATTATAACTTTTTTACGAAGATTAAGTAGTCTGTATTCATTTTTATTAGCGATTCCCTTTTTAAGTGAACGTTTTAGTATAAATTTTTATTCATACTCAATTAAAACCCAATCCTCTTGAGTACATTACACAGAAAAACATTTGGTATTATATGATTTTATTCTTATTAAGAATCGGTTTTTGGAGATGTTCGACTGTGATTTTTAGTTGTAATTTAATGATATATATATATTTTGGTTAATTCTAAATTCTGAACTATTTAAAATAACTAATTTATTATGGATAATAGACTCGAAAGTGATGAAACGAACAGACCACCATTCAATGACTAAACTAATAATTCCTAATAGAAAATTAAAATGAAAATGCATTTTGAATGTATGGGTTTTGAATTTTTTTCTATTATGAAGGAGTATTATATTCCTTATACTGATAGAATTACATGGGATGACCCATCCCAGGGTACATATAATAGAAATCGTAATGCCATGAATGCCTTATATTTCTCTTTAGTTGAGGAGGAATTTAATAGAATATATGTTTGTAAAATTTCCCATGAAATTTGGGATACATTGTCTATTTCACGTGAATAAATTATACTATGAAATAAAAGAGACTCAATACTTATACTATTATAAATGATAACTTTAAAATAAATAATAATGAACCTATTTCTGGCATGTATCTGAGGTTCTATGACATTTGAATCACAATGAGTTCTCTTGGAATAGAATTTATTACAAAAGAACAAATCATGATGATTCTAAGATGCCTACCTAATAGACTTAGATGATCCTCTACCTCTATAAAAGATTCACGGGACATCAGAAAACTACCTGTAAAATAACTCATTGGGAAACTAAGGATGTAAGATTAATAGATGAAATTAAACAACAAAGAGGAGGATGAACGCAAATGAAAATATGTGGCATTCAAGGACACCACCTATAAACACAACGAAAAGTGAAATTTCAAGTCTCTATAGAATTATTCAGCAGTAAATAATCATCACCTAACAGTTATGAGGATATGGATCAATTAGAAAGAAGGTTTATGAAATTTTACAAAAGGAAGATATTTTTCAGATGTCCTTATTTCAATGGAATTTACGATAAAAAGGGATATTGGATGAAAGACTGGACAATATATGACATGTCAGATGAGATAGTATGTTATGAATGTAAGAAAAAGGGACATGTAATGGTTGATTTTCCTAGGTTTAAATATAAAAAGAAATATGAGGACAATGATAGAAAGTATAAAAAGGAAATGAAAGCAACATGGTTTGCTTCTGAGGATTTTTCAAGTGACTCAGAGCCTTCATACTATGAACATGATAAGAAAGACAATATTTGGTTCATGAAAAACACATACGAGGTAACCTTAGAATCTCCTTCACAAGATTACTAGTATTCTGAAGAATAAAATGATTCTAAAAATATGTCTAAACATGAAATGTTTGAGTATTGAAATATAATTGATGAGCCATTTAATGATCTAAAAGATAACTACAAGTATTTAATGAAACCATATTATCATACATAAACTGTTAAATCTGAAATTCATGTAGAAGGGGTGAATAATGTTCAATGAATAAAAAAATTATTTAAATTTATCTAATGATATATTGAAATTGGATCTTTAAAGGTTTAATATTGGTAAAGATACCTTGGTAAAATTTCTAGGTAAATATATTTCCCCTAAAAACTGTACTAGTAGTGGATAACAACCTGGTAAAAGAAGTTTTCAAAAAACTAATTATTTTTTTAAATCTAGAACATACAGTTTTAATCCCTGTTGAGGAAGACATTATGCTAGTTCAAATTCTGATACTATCTCAATTGTTTCATATTTTTATAGACCAAATGATGTTTATTTCTCATATAGTTTACATAATGCATATAGGAAACCTATGAGGTAGATGTGAGTTCTTAGAGCACTAGTTACTGATATTAATGAACCCAAAAACATATGGGTACCAATGTCAGTTTTTTATGTGACAATATTATAAGAAATTCATTTTTAAGAGCTCCTATAAAATCTAATTATACTCAGAATGTGGGTGTTCAAGACACATGAAAATAGACTATTTATGTTACAAGAAAATAATAAATATTTATAGTGGACATGTTACTTTTGGTGAACACGCCAAAGGAAAAATCATTGGCCTTTTCCAAATCCATAACTCTAACTCAATTATAATTTCTAAAGTACTTTTTGTTGTTTGACTGAAATATAATATTCATAGTATTTATTAAATATGTGAGGAATGATTTAATGTTAAATTTGTAAATAATTCTTGAAACTTTTTTAATTCTAAAAATGAATTAGTACTTTCAATATTAATAAATGAAATTCTATATTTTGTTAACTTAGATTTTATTATTTCTCAAAATGGTTCATTTTTATGTGTATTTCACAAAGATTCCTAGATTTTGCATATAATAATAGGACACTACAATATTAACTCCCTTAGAAAGCTAAATAGATAAATATTAGTCAATGATCTACCCAAACCAGTGTTTTCAAATTATAATGTGTGTAACCCTTATCAATAGAGAAGCTGAAACCAAATTTACTTCAATCCAAAGAATGATATTTCAACTTCAAAACCTATCTATTTGGTTCCCATGGTTTTTTGGAACATCTTGGGTTTCTAGTTTAAATGGGAATCCTTATTTGTATGTTCTTATAGATGAATTTTCTATGTATACATGGACCTTCATGTTGGCTCACAAAACTGTTTTCTGCTCTCACTTCACCAAATATGCTAAAACAGTAGGAAACCATAGTGGATGTAGATTTATATCTCTAAGAAGATATTATGGTATTGAATATGAAAATCAGGAATTTGAATCCTTTTTCTCACAAAATGGCTATAATAATAATGTCTCATTTCATACGCCTCAACAAAATACAGTTGTATAAAGAAGAAATAGTTTCTTTCTAGAAAAATCAAAAATCATTCTTAGGGAATAGAATTTACCTATTTATTTGTGGGTTGAAGCTGTAAATACAACATGCTATATTTTTAATAGAGTATTGATTAAACATGTTATTAAAATAACTCTATATAAGTTAAGGAACAGTAGAAACCCCAAGGTAAGGTACTTTAACTTCTTTGGTTTCAATGTATATATATCCTTAATACTACGTAAAATCGTGACATGAATGTATCCACGCGTGATGAAGGAATCTTTCTCAGAAATTCAATCACAAGTAAAGCATGTATAGTTTTTAACAAAATAACTAAAAGTGTGGATGAATCAATCCATGTCATTTTCGATGAGACAGATCCACGTGAACCTAATAAATCATTATAGAATCTTGAGGATGATATATCAAATATAGACATCATTGATAAACCCTTCAATTATCCTATAACAGAATCTGTTAAAAAATCTATTTATTGAAATTCATTAAATTCATATCATAATGAACCCGAACCTATTAATGAACCTGAAATAACTAGCCCCTCATTTTAAAGAGTTCTATGAACCCCTAAGAACCATCATTTAGATGATTTGGTAGGAGATTTATATAAAGGAACACAAATAGAGATTCTATTAGAAACCAGGTTGAACAATAAATTTTCTTATCAAAACATGATCCTAAAAAAATTAATGATGCTATAAATGATGAATTTTGGTTGAATTATATGCAAGAATAAACTAATCATTTTTAAAAGAACAAACATTGGGAACTTTTTTTATAGAACATAAAAAATATTTACCATAGGCACTAAGTGGGTGTTTATAAATAAGGTAGATGAATCAGGTTACATAGTTTGAAACAATGCTAGATTGGTTGCACAAGGTTTTAGTCAAGAAGAAGGAATTGACTACGAGGAGACCTTTTCACTAGTAGCTAGAATTAAATTCATCATAAACATGCATGATAATGCTTCCAATAATAATTTCAAACTATATCAAATGGATGTCAAGAGTGCATTCATAAATGTGTATATAGCTGAGGATGGTTTTGTTGAACAACCCATACTTTAACAAATCCTCACTCTGCAAATAATTTTCTCAAAATTTCAAAATCTTCGTATGGTATAAAAAAATATCCAATATCTTGGTATGATAGATTGAAAAATTTTCTTATTTGAAATAGATTTTCAAAAGGCATAACTGATCCTACCCATTTTATAAAATTAATTTCCATTGATTTTTTAGAAGTTCATATTTATATACATGATATTATTTTTGGATCTTAAAAAAATAATTATGTTATGATTTTTATATAATGATGCAAAATAAATTTTAAAAGAGTTTAATGGGTGAAATAAAATTCTTTCTTGGATTTTAAATCATTTAAAATAAAGATGGTATTATTTTAAATCAAATTAAATACACTAAATATCTTCAAAAACATTTTTTCTTGGATAGAAAAAATTTTGTGATACTCCATTAAGTAATAATTGTAATTTTGATCTTGATGAAGATGAAATATCTATTTATAAAACAAACTATAGAGGAATGATTGGAAGGATAATCAACATAATTGCTAGCTGACTTGGTATTATGTTTACTGTAAGTAAGTGTGCTATTTTTCATGAAAATCATAAATAATCCCATTTACATGTTGTTTAAAAGTTCTTCTAATACCTCAAACATACAACAAATCTATTACTGTTCTATCCTAGAGGACTACCATTATAGTTTTTTAGCTATTTTGATAATGATTTTGGTGGTTGTAAGTTAAATAGAAAAAGAACCTCAGGATTATGTCACCTTTTAGGCATGTCTCTAGTATCCTGGTTTCGCACAAATAAAAAATCTATTGCATTATCAACTCTCAAAGCTGAATAAAAAGTTTCTGGTAGTTTTTGCGATAAAATCATATGGATGAAACATAGATTACAAGATTTTTTATAACAATTCCATCTTGTAACAATACATTGTGCAAATAAAAGTGCTATTAACATCTCAAAAAATCATATTTCACACTCCAGGAAAAACAAATTGATATAAGACATCACTTTTTGAGAGGCCATTATCAAAAAAAATGATAACACATTGGAATTAATTGGAATGGGATATCATATTTCTAATATATTCACTAATCCCTTAGATTTTGAAATGAGAGATTAAATCATAAATGAATTAGGAATGATAAATATCAATAAAAAAGTGTACTTTTTCAAAACATACTATCTCACAGATTACTATTTCACAGTTTAAGGATTCATTATTTTCTGTTTCATGTGTCACTGTATTGATATTACTATATCACTCTCACAGTTCTATAGGTTTTTGACTTGATGTAACTATTTCATGTTTACGGTCTCACAGTTAATATCACTACGTAACTATCTTGTACTTAATGCAAAACATGATACAGTTGCACCGTTTGGAGTCACACATTAAAGATAACACCGTGAAAATCATTTCCGATCTCACTGTGAAAATATGATTCGGTCTCAATATAATGAAACTTTTCATTTTATTTATGTTTTATTAACTGTATCGAAGTGTTGATTATTTTATTTTTTTATCCCATGCTTTTGAATTTGCGATTCTTGAAATCCCTAAATGATAAAAATGAAATATATTTCACACTTTTCATCACTCGAGATATCTTCTCTCGAAACCAAAACACTTCTATAAAATTGTAAGTCCCCTTTATTCCATTCAAATTTCTCTATATCTCTCAAACCCATGATGAAATCCTAGAATGATGTTCACATATTCATCAACTCTAGAGAAGCACAGATCTCAGATAAAAGTAAAAAGTGAACCGAAATTAGCACCTGAAGGATCATTGAACCTGAATCCTATTGATAGTATTGTATTACCAGAAAAGAAAATTTGTCTTAAGGGGTTTCTAACATGTATTTCCATAGTTTTCAAATTATTGGAATATCAGGGATGGTGGAACTGGTTCACAAAAGAGACAAAGATTTTTTATCCAAAACATATTTCTCAATTTTATGAGTTTCTCAAGTTTTCATTCAATTTTGATGATGGAATTGTTTTAAGAAGCTATATTAATGGATAAAGAAGCACCTTTTACGGTAGGTTATTGGATTCATTCCTAGGAATATGACATGAAAGAATTTTTTAAGAATACCAGAGAGGTACTCCTCTGCATAATGATGTTTTTGTCTTAGAAAATTTCTTAAACGGATTTACTAGTAATAAAAATAGGTGAAGAGAATCGCTCTAGAGATGGATGGTGAAATGAGGTAGCTGTTTAAGATTATCAAAAAACGTATTTGTCCAAGGAAAGGATATTTTTCTACCCTAAACTATCGAGATGTATTCTTGATACATCTTATGATAAATGATCACAAGATTAGTATATGTAAGTATATTGTACTTCACATTTAGGATTTTATTAAGAAAACATAAAATTATACCTCTTAATTCTATTCATGGTTAATCTCTACAATACTGTATGATAATGGAATTATTAGACCGAACGAAGAAGTAATCAAAGACTATGAGTTTTGTATCTCAATGGTTACAATAAAAAGGATGAAAAAATTTGTAATATCCATGGAAAAAATCATTAGTGGTGGATAATGAAAGGTTATAGGAAATGTTTAATCCGTTTGAGCATTCTTCAATATCTATGAACATATTTGAGCCTAGTTTGGAACCATATAAAGTTTTTGATTATTCCAATAAAGAAGTAGAGGCAGCTGTTTCACCTATGGAAGAAACTTTCATGGACAAAAAAGATAGTTGTCTACCTATAACACATAATATAGTTGAAAAGGATGCACTTGTTACTAAAATGAGTGTCAATCTAGAGGAAGAATTGGATTCTATATTAAAATATTCTATTAATGTAAAAAAAATTGTCTTTGAGGACCATCTCGAAGAAGAATATATTTTTGAAGAGGTTCTTGTTGAGGAATATTCATAGGAATAAGATAATCCTGAAGTTATACTATCTAATAAGGAAAGAATGGAACAATACTTCTAGTTGTATTGAAAAAAATGGGTGAGGATATTATAGATGATATTTTAGAAATAGATAAAGGAACAAAATCTCTTTGTCATGTGAGAGATGCACCTATTGAGGGGGAGCAGCACCCCGGTCTTGAATGATTTTAAGTTACTAATCCTATTGATCAAATCTCTAGGGATACCTAGTAAAAGTTCTCTATCTACTTTGATGTGGATAATGTCGAGGAGGCCTCGGTAAAATGCATAACCCTTTCTACTATGTTTCAATTGGAACCAGTTTCTTCTTTAGAAGTATTCTCTTCTTTGGAACCTGAACCTGTCTGAACTCTTCTTCCAGAACCTTTACAAGAACCTTTTTCTTATGTAAGTCAATGTGATTTGAATGATTTTGTATTTACTTTTTAATAGGATTTTAAAACATAATGACTAAACAACCTACTCCATTTTTAAAATCATAGTGAAAGAGATGCTTCTTTTCTATAAGAGAATATCATAAGGAAAATTCAACCCAAAATCCTTCCTGAAATATTAGAGGATTGAAACTAGGACGCGAAGTTGAGTGTTGAGGTGAAGTCTCCTTGATCTATAGTATATTATATGTAAAAAGTGTTTCAATTAGGATTTTCTCCTATTAATCATCATATTGGGGAACTCAGTGGTCATATTCTACATAATGATTAATATTTGATTCAACCGAACATGATTACAATATTTTACAATGTGGTAGAGAGAAACATTCATATAGTCAATGAGATGTGGGAGCTTGTTGTTGGTCTCAAAAAACAGACTTCCATGTACAAGAAAAGTCTACAAAAAGGTTTCAATCAGATAAATTCCCCCAATTTAGCTATTACAGCTTATAATGCCTCTGGATTGTCATCTCAACACATTGATAGTGATCTACTAAGAAATATTGTCAAGGAAGAACGCCAATCAGTGTTATGTGGATTTGAGAAGGAGAATTTATCTACCTTTTTCTAGAATAGTGACAGAGTACTTGATTTAGTGAGGAATCATTCAAATATTGAAATTTATTCTCAGGATGAAATGAATATGAAAGTTTATTTCTACTATAATAGAATACTCTCTAAGCATGATATGACATATCATTTAAAATATCTTGTTGAGAATTTGAAATTTTATCCTGTCACTCAAGACTTCAAGACTCAAGTCCAAAATATTAAAGATTTAACTCCCCTAATACACAAATTCATGGAGAATAAATATGATTTTGAAATGGAAATTTAGTATGGTAGTAAGATCATTACTGATTTCATTCAGTTGTTGAAACCTTATATTCATCTGCAAAGCACTACTATTATGGCTCCTGCAACTACACATTTGCAACCTGGTGTAACTCATTCCTCATCCACTACATTTTTTTACTCGATGTCTATATCTCATGCTCTAAGGCAGATTTGACCTATTTTCCATGACTAAACCTTGGCTCGGTCTTCAACCTAACCTACATTGAAACAATCTATTTTTAATGGGATCCCTCTTCCTTCTCTGACATTTGGCTCACTTCCTTCTCCAACCTCTACTTATGCTCATTTGCATCCTTCTAATACTACTTCCAAGTGAAAAGAGAAGATAACTAGTGTTGAGGAAAAGTTAGAACTTTATCTTGATATGAATGTTTTTTATTTTTTCATACAACTTGTAATGACCCATATCTTTCTATCTAATTCAATGTGCACTGTTGTTGTCTCTTCTTTTATTTTATTTACTTCTATTCACATTTTCATGTAATATTTTTGATAATACCAGAAGGGGGACATAGCACACTAAAAACATAAATCTAATTCATATGATTTATGATCATAAAAAATTTGGAAATTGTTGACTCCACATGTTTTAATCATGTTTTAATGATCAACAATCATGTCAATCATGACTAATCTATCTGAAATCAAATATAGAGATTGTTGGTTTCCCTATATTTTAAATTAACATTCAAAAAATCTTAATTCCAATAAATCATATTTGATTATTGTAAACAATATTTAATTATATTTTTTAATTCATTATTCTAGAATGATAAAGTTTAATTCATTATATGAATGTTACTGTTTAAGAATGTTTACAAATATATGGCTAATTATGAGAAACCGTGAGTCAGCCAAACAGTTCTGTTTTTATGCAAAGGACAAGAAACTGTAACCCAGACACCGTGACCTAGACACCTTGACCCGACATGGTGACCCATACACTATGACCAAGACAATGTGACCAAACACCATGACCTGAACACCATGATCGAGACCCTATAACCAGTTTCAGATTTCATAAAGTATGTGATACCGGTTCCATGGTACAATCACCAAGACACCGTTAAAATAATGGCAATGAACCAAACATCATGATCCAAAGACCACATATGTGATACCATATCCTGATCTAAATGAAAATGTGGAATCATGTGTGTCACACTAGTCAACACAAAAGAAGAAGTTACTATTTCTGGGTGAAACCATTTCAAAGTGGCACCATTTCAAGACAAATTTTGACACCGTTATTTAATATGTTTTTTCATTTTCAATTTCATATCCAATAGTCATATTTTAGACATTTAAAGGAAGTGTCATAATTAATGTTTATTTATAGACATGTCACCAGATAGTACGAGGTACAAGGTGCAGAATACATGCTTTATGTCAGCTCCGACACAGAAACTTCGTAAGAAAAAAAGAAATTGTTGCACTGGAATAAGATGCATAAGAGAGATCATTTGAATAGAAAACATATTCATACCACAGGATTAAACTAACGTACACATGAATCACTCTCAACTCTAAAAGGATGTACTATTGTTGGTCAGAACCAAATACATCTTCGCAGTACCACCCCCAAGAAGAACATGAGCTAGACACCTTACACCATCGAACATAAATCCCAATCAACAAAAATGTGATACTTTATTTTTTCACAAGAGGACATGATGCTTTCATATCCTTCATCTTAAAAGTACAGAGCCAAATATAATAACACTCAAAGCAAGTATAACCTTGTATCATCATCTTTGCTCAGTTTGGAATATATTTTCTCTTTCGAGTGGTGTGTGTGTTTCTGTATTGAAAACTCACACTATGTGCTATACAAAATTGAAGGATACAAGATATAATTCCTCTCATCTGTTATTACATATGTTTACTCCCTCAGATAAGAATGGAAGAGGTGGTCGTGCGACCTAGTAGTTCATACCCATAAAGAATAGTGGAAGAGTTTGTGTGACATGGACCGTCCTGTGCACTCTTGTTTACACTGATCCATGGTGTGGGTCAAGTTTATTAATATTAATAACATGGTGGCAGGTTATAAACAAGTGGGGTAGAATAGGTCTTAACTTGAGACTGAACCACATGTTTTATCCACTGTGTCTTTTATTTTAGTTTTTATCTACTTTACTATATATTTCAGAAAACACTATATTTTACATTTATAGTTAGTCTTAGATAAAAGTTATAACTGTTATTCATTGTTATAATATCTTCAAAAGTTATATAAATAACTCAAATTGATATTACTGAGAATTAATCATTCTTCAGAGAAGTTATTTAAATAGTCAAACTGATATAACTATATTACCATGATTAGCTAGGCTGTTTTCATTTTCATTGGAGAATCCCCTTTTAGGATAAATTTTTAACAGAAATTTCTATAGATGCTCAATTCAACCACCCTCCCAATAGTATTCTACTCCAACCAATATAATCCATGAATATTTGGGGAAATTTGGATAGAAAATGAATTTATTATAATTTAATATTTTGAGAAATTGTAATAGTGCTCCTCTCCTCTCTTATAAAAGGGGACTTATTCTTATCAATTGATCAAACATTAAAACCTATTTGGATTATAAAATATATTTTGGAAACATTTTTTAGAATATCTATCAACATTATAGAGGTCTATTTTTTATTTAGAACACAATCCTTAGTGGTCTTATGATTTTAATAAAATGGACTATATAAAAAGGATGATGATAGTGAATCGTATTTGATGAGTCGAAGTCAAGGTAAAGGGATTATATTAAAACATTATTTTAATAACAAACGTATATAAATATATTTTAAATTAATTATTTAATTAATATATTTCCATCATTTGTAATTTTTAGTATCATTTTATTCATTTTAATAAAAAACATTTCATAATCCCAATGGGTTTATGAGAATGTTTTTAAATGTAATTAGATGCTAAAAAATTTAATTTCCCTAAAAATTATATTTCTTTCAATATTAGAATTTATTAAATTATTTTTTCCTATGAAAATTATTTTTTTAATATTAAAAATGTTTTTAATGGGTTATAAATGGGAAAAAATGAATCCCTAAAAGTGATTTCATTAAATTTAAACTCATGGGAGATAAATGAGATGATAATGTATATCGAGTGAACCCATGTCCTCTAATGGAATGATATACTAAAATTAGTATTTCTTTGTGTAAAAATAAGTTTCTTGAGCTCTTACATGTATAATTTTTATCCTCTTTTGAATTATTATCTTCAAATTGTTTTTAAGGTTAAATCCGAGGAGTTTTCAAAGGGTATATTATTGAATTGGTTTCAAAATGATAATTATTTTTAATAGGGTTTGAGATTTAATTTTCATAAAAAACATAGAGTATTCATTTAATTAATATATATATTATCAAATATATGTTTTTTACATAAAATTTATTTAGATTAATGTTCAAATTAATTTTCAATTTATGTAAACCACCTTACTCGGATGTTTTTGTGGTTTTTTCATGTTTTAAAATATTTTTCATATGTTTAGAAGAAATTCTAGTGGTGATGGATTAATATAATGAGGTAGTGAACAAAAATTAAATTAGATAAATTTAATACAACTCTGAAAATCTTCAATGTTTTGTCTAATTATCTATATCTTATTCTGAAAGGGGTCTTAGAAGGTTTATTGTGTAGTTTATTTTTGTGTTATATTGTATAAAATACAAACACCCTTTTTAGTATTGTATCTAGAAGTGTGATTTATGGGCTTTAAATTTATTAAATTGTTCATGATATTGTAGTGTATGGAAATTGGGATTGTAGTTTCATACTATATGTTTTTAGAAATTAATCATCCTATGACTTGGAAATTTCACGTATTTGTTAAATTGTCCCCAATTTGATTATTACATGTGTTTGGGAAATTTTTACACAAAAAAAATTCATTTCCAATATGTACAGTTATGATAATGATGTAGTTCAGGTTTTTTTTCAAATGTGATAGTTGTAGTTCTTCATGAGGAGACACATTAACTTATGAATCATAATCCATATTATATCATGGATTAAAATCATTTAGGTTCCCTATATACATAACCTCCAAGTATGAGCTAGGAAAATATTTTAATTATAATATTTATATAAATAATGTTTTTTAGATTTAATGAATTCTATAAATGTCTTTACATTTTTTATGAAAGACTTGTGTACAAGAATAATCCATAAAAGGATGGATCATGTAATTTTGCGGCATTCATAAAAACAATTATATAATGTGATTTATTATGTACTAGTAACTACTACATATATATTATTTTTTATAGACAAGTAATCTATATTTTTACATATATAATGACAATTTTATGATGTTCATTGAAATGTTTTTTGTTAAACACATAAATAAAATATCTAGTTCATTTTTTACTTTTTATTGAAAATAAATAATATATTTATTTAGAGATGCAAGATTGACATACATAGACGTTACATATCTTTTTCATTATAGTTAATACCAAACAAAAACTGACACCCAAGGACCATAATAGTTTAGTTTCTTTGGAAACTCATAATATAATCTTCTAATCATGGTGAATGATCTTCAACATCTCCTATAAAGATCTTCCCCTATTATTTTCTTACCTAAAATCACTCCTTATATTTTGGGGAAAATAAAACATATAAAGGGTGAGCTCAAATGATTATTAGGGGTATGCATTGAGAAAATAAAACAAACCATATACATTTGAACTTAAAAAACATTAACATAATGTTTAAACATCAAAATATTGAGTTATGAAATAAATCTTGGCAGTACGTAAGGCATAGATCATAAAAGGACATCAATGATGATAAAATAGCATGGGAATAAAACATTTAATTGTTGAAAAACCATAAGCACAATATATGATTCTCATAGTATCCAAGGCATTGTGTCCAAAACCATCATAGTGGACATGTCCATTACTAAACTGGGTTTACTTGCCATTCCAGCCCTATATTACTGAACCAGATTTAATTTCCATTCCAGCCATGCTTATCTCATGAGATATAAATCTATACCCAATGCATTGGAGGGAGTTATAGGTCCCACCCATCTCATAATGAAAGCATTCTTACGTGTTCCACAAAATAAACATAAATCATTCATCAAAACCCAAAGAATGAAATGGGTTTCATAAACATCATCCCATCGTAACATAATCCATATAATACAAATGGATATCATTTCATCATAAGAAAAAATCAAACCATGTAAATAATAAGGACATTACACTTGAAACATAATCATACAAAATAATTTCATCTGAGATGGGAAATAGTTTTGATAAAACACTTGAAATAAATTTTGGAGGAAAATATCCTTTCTTCTTCAAAATTATTTTCTTTTCTTAAAATATCATGCGATTTTAAAAGAAAATAATTTTGTTAAAAATAATAATGAAATATTCTAGAGGAAGCTTCATGTAAATAATGTTTTATAAAACTGTAAAAATCTATTCATGCCGTATAAGTTAAAAAAACATTCTTCTTCTACTTTTTCAAGAAAATTCAAAAAGTACCTCATATGGTAAACAAAAGAAAGGTTCCTCCCATTCATTGTGGTAAAAGTCATAAAAATGTAAAACTAAATTTAAAGATACATGGATGAATATTAAAAATTTTATGAGAAAATTTTGAGAAAACATGGATATGGATGATAAACATAACCCCTGTAAATACATACGAATAAACAATCCCGGATAAGAACGGGATTGGAATAATTATACCTTACCATTTATAATTGGTGGAATCATGGGTGTCATAAAATAAGGAAAATTACATGAATATTTAAATATCATATCCTTCATAATAAAAACTATAAAAAATTCATGAGAAGCATAAACACCATACAAAATTGATGGTGATTAAGGCATATGTCTCATAGAAATAAAAGTGAGACGAAATAACCCCTTACCTTAGGTATAATTTCATCTGTACATGTATGAAACTCTTGTATAGTGGGTTTAAAAATATTAATAACTTGTAAAAAACCATAATAATATTTATGATATCATATATGATTCACTTATGACTTTATATTACCCGTTCATTTTTCAATTACATGTTAAAGCATCGTTTTGGGTAAAATCGTTTCATTTATCATATGTGTTTGGACTTGTTGTTCTTGATATTATTTCTTATATCCTGATTTACTTAATTCTAGAATGTAAAACATTATTTATTTATAATATATATTCAGCATATAAATATATATTATATATCGATAAATGGAATGAAAGACACCGTTCATGGAGACGGTAGGTTGTACGTACGCATGAACGCTGTTTTTGTTTCCTTATTAAATAGGATTGAATTATGTAAATAAAACATATATGTACATAAATCCTGTATCATTATTATTTCATATCATTCATGATTATTTATTCTATATATACTTTAAAATCATTCTTGAATGGTTAACATGGAGAATGAATCTCATCGTGTCGTAGAGACGTTCATCCGTACACACGCACGAGTGATGATATCGTTCCCATAATTGTTGAATGGTATTAGAGTGGATTGTATAATATCTCAGAATTAGTATCATGTTATAATAATCATATATAGTTATTATTTCCACAATTATATTCATATATTCATTGTGGTGGTGGAAAAACATATTACACCCCGACATGGAGACGGTAAGTCGTATGTACGCACACGTGGGGATTTCATTTTTCGTAGGATGGATAAAGGTGAAATAAGATTGTTTCATATTTATAAAATAATATAAGTATATGAGTGATACTTATTTTATTACTTTATTATGAAACAAAATAATAGGAGGATGTAGAAGAAGAAATGAATTTGAAAGAATCGGTACAGGATATTACCTCTTCTTCGACGCGCTTATCTAAACCTCCTCTTAGGGAACTAAAGTAGGTCTTTGATGAATAACATGACCTCTAGTATGTTTCTAGGGAAGTGGAAAAGAGAAATGGTCAGGTTTTGGCAGTGCTTTAATGCTCAAAATTGTGTTAGGAGGAGAGGGATGAGATGCCCTTTTATAAGGAAGAGAGGGGCACTTTTGGAAACCAGAAATATATTAAATAATAATAAAATCCAAAACCACTTAAAACCTCCAAAAATGACTCCATTAGAAGATTATATGAGATAGGGTTGTAATATTATCATCAAATAAAATTTATACATGTTGGGAATTTATTTTAAATTTTATCAACCCGATTTATTCTAATTTAATCAATTTAATTTTATTTTGGGTAATACTATTCTAAATTTTAAATTGTTATAAAAAATTACATATGTGTTGTTAATTTTCCATAAGTGGATACTTTATTACATTTTAGAACATATAAATTTAAATTTATATTTTTAAAATATTTTTTTTGATTTTTAAACAATTTAATAATATTTTATTGTTATAAAATAACAATAGTTTAAATTTTGACACTATTCATTTATATGAATTTATATAAAATCCACATAGAAGATATATTCACAAAAAATTATTTAATAGATTAATAAAAATTCATATTTATTTAGAAAATTTGTGGATCATGTTAAATAGTTCATATATTATTTATTTTAGTATTTTTAAAAGCATTTATTTGATATTCTAATCAATAAAATAATTTATACATCACTATTGTGTCATCATTAATGATAATTATTTAATATCTAAAAATTAAAAATAAATTCAGATGATGTATATAATTTTATTATATTTTTAGAGACTATTTATGTTTGAAGTTTTTCGAAGTTTATCACTAAATTAAAATTATTACACTTATATGATATAAGAGAGTGACATTTTATCACTTTGTTTAGTTTTACTAATAATTACATAATTCTCATGGTCCAAAGTCCATAAAATGAATCTATTCCGACCCTGAGTTGATATGGGTAAACTATTATTTATCCAATCAAATTTTGGCTTGTGTTAGGGTTATTTTATAATATTATTTGTACCCTTAATTTCGAGATTTACCTTTAACTGTGTTAATTTTTTTACCATAGTTACTATTCATAATGCCTAAAAATACAAAATTAGCCCAATAAAATAATTTGGACCTAAATATTCCAAATATGGAATCCATTTTTTTATATTCAAAACCCAACAGTTGATTTATTTAATTTAAAATTATCCCCGCTGTGGAGAAAACATTTTTTTAAAAGTTAAAACATTGCAAAAGATTGAAATGCTTCTACCTATGAATTCAATGTAAAATAAATGATAATGACATAAATTATATTAAATGGTAAAAATATATTCTATTTATACTTTAAAACCATTCTATATTATAATTTAACCATAAAATTATCATGATGAAAAAAGTTGTTTTTAATTAAAACATACAATATTTTTACTACTAATCAAAATATGAAAGTTTAAAGAAAAATATAAAAAAATCATCTGTGTTATATTTTTATATAATTATTTCAATTAATAAGTATTTTTTTCAAATTTTACTTAAAAATGTGTCAAAAAGTAGATTTAAATTTGGACGGCCCTCAAAAGGCGGCAAAACTGAATTTTTTTTGAAAAATACTTATTCTACCCAAATATTTTATATTGTTCTCATAAAATGTTATAGAATATGTGTAAGTGAATATTTTTGTAATAGAATTTATAATGTGGTTAATACTATTCATAACTTATAGTTCATAACAATATATCATTGTATAGTGAAACTCGGTATTGCGTATAACACACGCTATCGAGGAAGGTTGCTCCTGCATTAAACACAAGCCAAGAGAAGTGTTTGCATACACTAAAAGCTAATATTGTGTTGCGTACAATGAAATCTAATTTTGGTGTAGTGTAAAACATAAGACATAAAAGTAATCAAAAAGATGATTTTAATAAAATCTCAGGGTGTCACATTCTACCCCCCTTAAAATGAATTTCATCCTCGAAATTCTTCGGGGTTATAAATCATTTTATACTTGTAAGTTTCTTTCATAGAAACCCTCATCATAAAAAGGAATAATAAAACTTAATTTTAAAAACTAAAGTATGAAAAATAATGGTTACCCAAAACAACTCATCACTGGGATTTCACATAGGAGAACATAGGTTAAAATATCATTATGGAAGAGAAATCTAACCATCATGTTTTGATGGAGAGTGGTAGAGAACACAGATATGAAAAATCCAAAAATCACAAATCCATAAATTTGTGATGATCTAAGGTACCATCTGATTCATCGGAAATGAGGTTACTAGGAATTGTTTTGGGTTTTCTAGATCATTTCCTTAATGTTGATGAATTCTTTCATAAGGATAAATACATACATGATTTCAGTGAAATATCATCGTTGGTCATTCCATGAACAATTCCCACTTTATATCTTATTTAATGAAATAAATTTGAATTTTTCATTATTGAAGTGTTACCAGATCATGTGATAGAATAATAGGTTATTTATTCTGTCTCAAACCAATGGTTAAACCAATTATTAAATATACATAAGTCTATCTATGTTGAGATTAATCGTATATGATTCGAAAAATGGACTTATACTTCATATATCATAGTTATTAATAAAATAAAACTAATTTATACTAACTAGGGACTTCCTATAGGCTAGTGGTATGAGATAAAGTCTTGTCACACATCGGTTGTGGGTTTGATTCCCGCATCGTTTTCCAATTCGACGGATTGTCGCCCGTCCTAAGGGTTGTCCTTTTTCTAAAACTATATTTTTATAACATTTTGGAAATAATATCAAAAATTTCTAGCCTAAAACAATTCTATCTGATGTTCACCTTAATCCATTTAAATCTTTAGCCTTCTCCAAAATACTTCTGTTGAATCTCAAAGTATAATTTAAAAGATTCCTAGAGAGGTCATCTACCAAGATTGTGAATACCAACATTTATCCCCTTTATATCATAAGATATATAGTGGTTGTCACATTCCAATCATGTGAATACCATAATCATGTATTCTCTTGAAACATGAATTACCAAAGAACCTTAGTAAAAACACTAATGTTGTCAAAAGTTGACTCCTTCCACATACCAAAATCCCAAAAATTCTATATTCTCAAATCATAATGTCACTTTGTCCTTATATTAGTCATGAGGTCATTAATATTATATAACATATTTTTTTATCTTTATCCCTTCATTATGAGCATATCACATTCTTTCTAAAAAAATTTCAATCACTTTTCAGGGTTACTAGTACCGTATTCCTATGGAAAACAAAAATGGACAAACACATAGATATTCCAATATTCTATAATAATATAAATAAAATTACACAACACTATGTTGGAATCCCGTTACATCACCACATCATATTCTTACTCCAAATCACCAATATTGATCGCATGTGAAATCCCTTTGTCCATTGCCTTAATAGGTTCTTGATGTCGATCAAAATTAACCATTGGATTTGGGCAATGGTTTGCATAATGCCCATATCCTTCCACTAGAAGAATTGAAGAGTTAGTGGTGCGTTCTCTATAGTCTTTTCTCTTGTCACATATTAGATACCTTTTTCCCATTACGTCAAAAATAAGCTACTCCATGACCTTATTTTCCTCACTTAGAACATTTTCTAGTCCCTTGAAGACAGTCTCCACCATGCTTCTTTCCACAAATTAAGAATTACGAAATAATTCATCTTCTTTTCACCATTGTTTTGATATTTTTTCTTGAAATCAATCTTTTGCTTCTTGTCAAAACCATGAGATGGATATGAAACACCAAATTTCTGTTATACCCTGATAGCACAATTCACAACTTTATCATAGCTACTGAAGTCTCTTATAGATAATGCCCTTGGATGACTTAGTTTTATGTCACTGAAGAATTGATCAACTTTTCTTTCAGGTTGGATGATAAAGCCAGATTCCTACCTTTCAAGCCCTGTAAAATTTTCCTCATATATACCAACAAATTCATAATCCTTTTTCTTAAGCTCAAGGAACTCCTTCTCAATATTTTTTCAATGAATAATTTGGAAGTACTTTTTTAAATACAAGTTCTTGAACACGTCCCATTCCATGGATTCAATTTCATCATGGGGACATGAATTCTTAATTAGAGACCCCCACTGGTCTGCTTCACATTCTAAATGGTAACCAACCAGAATGAGTTTTTCAGGTTCTAAATAGCGAATTATGGAAAATATCTTTTCAATGGTACTAATCCATTGTTCAGAAATAAGTGGATCAAAATACCCATTGAATGAAGGTGGAAGTTTCTTCATGAAGGACTCAATTGAATATTGATCCTTTCTCTTCCCATTTGGAAGTCTAGAATGATTCATAGCGTGTGTAAGTATAGCAATAAGATTATTCACTCCATTTCCCATAACATTTCATTGTTCATAAGGCCAATCATTGAATTTCCCAGTGCATTGATCATTAACATGATTCCTTCAGGTTCCAGAAATTAGCTAAAACCCAAAATGAATCGTTTGAGAGGAAAAAATCATACTAAAAAACAACATAATTAAGAAGATTACTTTAAATCTCTAACATCATAGGTTTAATACTAGGTTATTCATGATCTTTATCATAATTCAAGGACTATAACCTATACTTATACTTAACCTTACAGACATCCCTAGACATACCTTAGAAATATCTATAGGGATCTCACTATAGATTTCGCATCCTAGTTTCCAACTGTTAACTAAACTGTTCCTATGATAGCAATTGTAGAGACCCAAGATTGACATATATAGACATGAATTACTTTGGATAATACATAATACATAACAAAAACAGAATACCAAGGACCGTAATAATTTAGTGTCTTTAGAAACTCATAACATAATCATCTAATCATGGTGAAAGATCTTCAACAACTTCCATAAAGATCTTCCACTTTTGTTTTTGTACCTAAAATCGTTTCATATATCATGGGGAAAAGTAAATATATAAAGGGTGATCTAAAATGCTCAGTAAGGGTAAGCTTGGATAAAATAAAACAAACCATATACATTTGAACTTAAAAACATGATCATAATGTTTAAACATAAAAATCATGAGTTGTGAAATAAATCTTGGCAGTACGTAAGGAATAGATCATAATGGAACATTAATCGTGATAAAATAGAATTGGGATAAAACATATAATTATGGAAAACCAATAATCACATGATATGAATTTAATAGTGGACAAGGAATTGCTACCAAAACCGTTATAGTGGACAAGTCAATTACTGAACCTGGTTTATATGTCGTTCTAGCCATCTATTACTGAACCGGATTTACATGTCATTATAGCCATGTTTATCTCATTATATATAAATATTTACACAATGCATTGGTGGGAAATATATGTCCTACCCATCTCATAATGATATCACTCTTACGTGTGCCACAAAATAAACATAAACCATTCATCATAACTCAAAGAATAAAATGGTTTTCATAAACATCATCTCATCATAACATAATAAATATAAAACATATGGATATCATTTCATCATAAGAAAAATAAAACCATGAAAATAATAGAGACATTATACTTGAAAAATAATCATACAAAATAATGTCATCTTAGATGTGAAATAGTTTTGATAAAACACTTGAAATTAATTCTTGAGGAAAATATAATCTCTTCTTCAAAATCATTTTCTTTTCTCAAAATTACAAGTGATTTTAAAAGAAAAGATTTTTTTAAAATAATAATGAAATATTGTAGAGTAAGCTTCATGGAAAAAAAGGCTTTATGAAATTGCAGAAATCCATTCATGCCGTATAAGCTAAAAAATCATTCTTCTTGTACTTTTGCTGGAAAAGTCAAAAAGTACCTCGTATGGTAAACAAAGGGATGATTCCTTCCATAACTTGTGGTAAAAGTCATAAAAGGGTAAAAATGAATTTAAAAATAAATGTATGAATAGTAAACATCTTATGAAAACATTTTGGGAAAACATGGATATGGATGATAAACATAACCCCAGTAAATACTTACGAATAATCAATCTCAGATAAGAACAAGATTGGAATAATTATCCCTTACCATTTATAATTGGTGGAATCATACATGTCATAAATTAAAGAAAATTAAATTCATATGTAAATATCAAATATTTCATAATAAAAATCATAAAACATTCATGAGGAGCATATACACCATACAAAATAGATGGTGATTAAGGCATATGTGTCACAGAAATAAAAGTGAGATGAAATAATCCCATACCATTGGTCCAATTTCTTTTGTACGTGTCCGAAACTCCTATATAGAAGGGTTTAAACATATTATTAACTTGTAACAGAACCATAATAATATTTATGAAATAATATAATATTTACTTATGACTTTATATTACCCGTTCGTTTACCAATTACATGTTAAAGCAGCGTTTTGGGTAAAATCGTTTCATTTATCGTATCTATTTTGACTTGTTGATATAGATATTATTACATATATCCTGATTTACTTAATTAAATAATGTAAAACATAATTTATATATTATATATATTCATCATGTAAAAATATATGATAGATCAATAAATGGAATGAAATACACCGTTCATGGAGATGGTAGGTCGTACGTACACATGAATGATGTTTTCGTTTCCTTATTAAAATGAATGGAATTAAGTAAATGAAACATATATGTACATAAATCAATTATAATTATTATGTAATATATTTCATTATTATTTATTCTATATATAATTTGTAATCATTCTTTAATAGTTAACATGGAGAATGAATCTCATTGCGTCGTGGAGACTGTATTCCGTACGTACGCACGAGCGACGATATCGTTCCCATAATTGTTGAATGGTATTGAAGTGGATTATATAATATATAAGGATTAGTATCATGTTATAATAATCATATATAGTAATTATTTCCACAATTATATCCATACATGTATGGTGGGGGTGGAAAAAAAGATTACACCACGGCGTGGAGACGGTAAGCAGTACGTACACACGCGCGGTGATATCATTTTTCGTAGGATAGATAGATAGGTTAAATAGGCTTGTATCATATTTATAATAAAATATAAGTATATGAGTGATATATATGTTATTACATTATTATGAAACAACAAAATAAGTGGAAGTATTAGAAGTAATAAATTTGAAAGAATCGGTAAAGGAAATTACCTCTTCTTCGACGCAACTCTTCCAAACCTCCTTTTCAGGCACTAATGGTGGTCTTTGAAGAAGACCAGGACCTCTAGTATGTTTATAGGGAAGTGGATAAGATACATGGGATGGTTTTGGCAGAGCTTTAATGCTCAAAATTGTGTGAGGAGGAGAGGGATGAAATTCCCTTTTATAAGAGATGAGAGGGGCACTTTTGGAAACCTCAAAATTACTAACTATTAATAAAATAAATTACCAAATAAAACCAATAATTAATGACTCAATTAGAATATTAGATGAGATAGGGTTGTAAAATCATCATCCAATAAAATATATTCTTGTTGGGAATTTTTTTAAACCTTATCAATTTGATTTATTCTTATTCAATCTATTTAATTTTATTTGCGGTAAAAATATTCTAAATTTTAAATTATTATAAATAATTACTTATGTGTTTTTATTTTTCCATAATTGGATACGTTATTACATTATAGACCATATAAATTTATATTTATAATTTTTTAATGTTTTGTGGTTTTTATAAAAACTAATAATATGTTATTTTTATAAAATAACAATAGTGCCAATCTCTACACTATTACTTTATTTGAATTTAAATAAAATCCACAAAAATGATATATTTAAAAATAAGTATTTAATAGATTAATAACATGTTATATTTATCTAGAAAATTTGTGGAGCACATTAAATATTTAATATAATATTTGTTTTAATATTTTTAAGACCATTTATTTGATATTCTCATCAATAAAATAATTCATTCATCACTATTGTGTCATCATTAATGATAATTATTTAATATATAAAAATTATAAATAAATTAACATGATGTAGATAATTTTATTGTATTTTTGGAGACTATTTATATTCGATGTTTTATGAATTTTATCAGTAAATTAAAATTATTACACTTATAAAATATAAGAGAGTGACATGTTGTCACATTATTTAGTTTAAATAATAATTCCATCATTTTCATTGTCAAAAGACTATGAAATGAATATATTCCGACCCTTAGGTGATATGGGATTACATTTATTCATCCAATATAATTTTTCAACATGTTAGTGTAATTTTATAATATTATTTTTACCCTTAACTTCCTGATTTACCATTAACCGTGGTACAGAGAATTTACCATAGTTACTATTCACAATGCCTAAAAATAAGAAGTATCATGTTAACATAATTTGGACATTCTGATTCCAAATGTGGAATACATATTTCCAAATTCAAAACATATAATTTGTAGCATTTAATTTAAAATTAATCCCAATGTTGAGAAAATGGGTTTTAAAAGATAAAACATTAGAAATGATCGAAATGTTTTTAACAATGAATTCAATTTAAAATTAATGATAATGACATAAATTATATTAAATGGTAAAAATATATTCTATTTATAATTTATAACCATTAAATATAATTATTTAACCATATAAATTATCATAATGATAAAAGATGTTTTTAATTAAACTTTAGCGTATTTTTACGATTCATCTTATTATGAAAGTTAACAGAAAAATATTAAGAAAGTATCAAAGGTAAATTATTATATTCATATTTTAATGAATAAGTTTATTTTTTAAAATTCATCTTATAAACATGTCAAAAACTATATTTAAGGTTGGTGCGCCATTAAATGGTGAAAAACTGCATTTTTTGAAAAATACCTATTTTACCAAAAAGTATTTTTTTGTTCTCATACCATGTTCTAGAATATGTGTATGATAAATTATTATATAATAGAATTAAAAATGTAGTTAATGTTATTCATAATTTCTAGTTCATAAAAATATACCATTGTTCAGTAAAACTCGGTATTGCGTACAACCCACGCTATCGAGGAATGCCGCTCTTGCATGCCACACAAGCCAATCAAAGCATTTGCACATGCTACAAGCTAATACGGTGTTGCGTACATTTCCAGCTAATATTGGTGTATCCTACAACTCAATACATCAATGTAATTAAAAAAATATTTCTCATAAAATCTCGGGGTGTTATAATTTATATATATTATATAGATTCATTAGTAATATTTTTTATAAATAGTGTTTTCAGTATTATTTTTGGGTTTTTATGCTTAAGTACCCAGGTTTATTTCGACTATTATTCTATATGATAACAGAATTTCATAATGAGATCCCTATATAAAGTCATTATGTTAATTTTTCATGTTTTTAAAGTGTTACATCATGATTGTGGTTATAAGTATTTGATTGTATATATTTACCCATAATTAATTTTACATAATAAATTATCTAATGTTGATTATGTTATTTAAATATTATTTATTATTATAATACAATTATTATCACCTATACATTTTTTATAATATTTCATCGATACTTTTTTTCCACTTTCATAATGTTATGTGTTCAAGAGGCCTTATAAAATTATCATTTAGTTTATAATTTTGGTGATACATTTTATGTATTTACAACATATATATGAATAAGTTATTTTTGAGTAATTATTTCAAATCATGGTTATTATAACTTTTAATTTTCAAATAATTGGATTTACGTAGGTCTTCTAGAACATGAAAACATGTATAATGTTAACTCATGTAACAATGAGTTTCATATTTCTTATTATTTACTTCACTATTATGATTGAGTAAAATATTAATGTATAATGTTTTGGTTATTGTTGTTGTTAATTATTTTATTATAGGACTAGGAAGCCATATTTACATGTTTACTCAAAATACTTTTCATTTTTATATTCTAGATAATCGAATGTTTTCATGTGAATGTGATATGATTTAAAAAATGGATTTCAAAAACTAATATATTTGTAGGCGTATGATTAGAATCATATTTTTATTATTGAATATATCAACATTATTTTATTTAGTGTTGTATAATATTGTCTATTGATCACCCATTAAGTAATTGATTTAATTGTTATTTTTTTATATTTTGTTTTTGATATTACATATCTACAGTGAGTTTCAAAGCATAACGCACCAATATAGTTTGAAGTTAACTATATTATGAGATACAAATGGTGTTTGTATTGATATGGGATGATCCAACAGATGAAAGACTATTGTGTGGTTGAGATGAAATGAGGTATAACATCAAGTATTTGATATGTTAATCATTATTTATATAGACCATATTACACCTCAATAAGGATTTTTATTAAAATTTTAACATGATTGTGGTAAGGTGTGGTCTATTGGATGGTATATCAGAAATTTGATAATAGAATCCTACATGAATGTTGTTTTGGTACTGAAATTGTCTTGTGTTGATTTTTTTAAATATTGTAATGATTCCTGATTTAGATTATAATTCATTCCATATAAATTATAATGATATAATTATTAAGGAATTGGATCTAATTATAAATTGTCTATTCATAGGATACTTTTTAGTATATATTCAACAGCTAAGTTTGGACCTTGGATGGAGGTGTGTTCTTATGGAAATGGAACTGAGGTGGATGGATACTCCAATGTTTGTATGTTATATGTATTTATTTTTTCTATTAATGTATTGAAAATTGTTAAATGATTACTAACCAATACATCTATCTATATAAGGATCAGCATTATTCCATTTTCTATAAAGATAAAGGATCAAAAGATACTGGAAATTTGTTGGAGAATATTTCCTTTCCATTTTAAAAGAACTAAACATACAAATTTTTTTGGGTGAATATTTATGAATATTAATTCATATATGAAGAACCTAAATGGTGGAATTTCATTATTTTTTATGGTTTGAATGAAGATATTTTTTTGATTTATATCCATTCACAATTTCATGAGTAATATTTTTGAAAAAATTACCTTGGGGTTGATTTAGGAATTCATTGATATATATTATATTTTGAAATAAGTATTAATCTATATACACAAATTTGAACAATTTTTATATTACATATAATTAATGAATTTTATTATTTTCATAAGGGAATGATAAATTTACTGGGTTCTATGTTAATTATTACAAGTACATTGAACTCCTTTTATTTTGGAAACCTTTATCAAGGTCATTAAATTGAATCTAATGACTGATCAATAAATAATAATAATTATTTAATATTCGTATAAGAGGATAACAGTTGGGGATAAACATTGATTTACGATTAATCCACCATATGATGGATATGTGGTCACCAAGAATTCATATCTACTAACACCATAACTGAAGTGGTTGTGTTCCATTATTTGTGACTAGTTTGTTAAAAATTAATTGGTAAACACAAACTATGTTAATGGAATAAATATATTTAATACCCCTATGTTTATTAGGAATGTGAATTGATTTTGATAGTATGTAAAGTATACTTTTTATTTATTTATTTTAATTCTGTTATGTAGAGAGAAATTAACAATTATAATTTTTTTTCTTGATTATCAATGTCTTGATTTTTTTTAATTTTTTTCATATATTGGTTGTGATATATCCATCAAGAGAATGTAGTGTTTTGTATCTTTTTAATATAAACATTCATTGCACGATCCATGGATATACGGATCATTATGAAATATAGAAGATAAAATGTGTATGTTTTGACATGATGATGATGCGTATAATAATATAGTTGGGATTTAACTTACAATATTTTTCAAAGTGGCCCTTGTATTAGGGTGAGGTTTTTGATGATATATTTTTTAAAAATATTATGTATAGTTTATAAATGGTTTAATTTATAGATTATCTATGATATATTTACATTGAAAAATATATAATTTTTTATTCATAACAAATATGGTTAATCAATCATCCATATTTATACTATTAGTGAATTCTATAATTATGAAGTATTGTGATTTATTGAATTGGTTTGGTGGGGTTAGTGTATTTTTAAAATATTTATATCTATATTAATCATGAATTTGGAAATAAGATGATAATTAATTGATCATATTTTAGATATGAGGATGATAATGTATTTGTAAGAAAACTAGCTACATCAATGTGTATTAGGTATAGAAAAGACGTTTTGGAACTGTGTATATAAATTAAATAATTTCAAGCATGTATAATGGTTTGAATAAATTTCTATAACAGGGAAAATGTTTTTTGAATAAAATAAATTTAGGTTTGAGATATATATAGTGAAAAATTAGGGAACATATAATGGTATTTCATTTTTGAGGATTTGTTATGAATTAGTTGATTATAAAAAAATCGGTAATGAGATTCATTTTCCTAGGGAGTTTCTTTGGAAAAGAATAATTGTAGGTTATTAAATTTTGAGGAAAATTTATTTGTTAGAATCTAGAGTAGGATTTCATTTAAGGGACCAGATCCACATGGATTGACCCTTTACGTGTTTTCGAAGACCAAGGAGCATGGAGAAGGCTCGAAGGATGTCTGGAGGAGCTTGGTCATGAAAAGAGGAAAACAGGGGGTACACGATGTGACCATGTGGTAAATGATGTGTGATGTTCAGTTTTCATAAAAATAAAAGAGTGCACTGAGGCGATACGTTTTTTGGTGTATGTTGGCCTCGAGGAGGTACATGACGTGATGGGGACGTATATGTCGTGTACTGCCCCACTATTGGGTATTTTAAAGACACCCAGCCAATCGAGTTTTTCAAACCCTACGGCTTGAATTAACCCTCTCTCGAATCCAGAGAAACCAAACACATCACTCTTCAATGTCTGGGTATTTATTCATCTGGGATCAGTTGCCCAGTTCCTTCGTTGATTTGTCATCAAAACGAGCTATTATAGGGAAGACGATCGTGAACCGATGCTTTGATATGTTCTCGAGCGAAGAATGTCAAAAACCATTTGAGGTAGGGGATTCATGGATTCTATATTCTTGTACATTAAACTGTAGTGTTAGCATCATTTATCCCACTAGATCACAACATAATTGACATAATAAATATTTTAACCAGATAAATAAATTTTTATCGCTTGTATTTTATTGCCTCATGTTTTTCTAGATTGTGTGATATCTATTCATTCCTTATTTAGCATGTCGTTCTTAAAAATAATTGATAGAGAATATAAAATGGGATTAATTTTAATTATTGTTCAATGATAAAGAGGCATGTAAATTAATTTTTTTATTTATACTATAAAGTGTTGATAATCAAATTGATTCAATAATAATGTTACATTAATTGGTGAATAAAATGATAGCTTGTTTCTTAGGATTCTCATAGTCGAAAACTAATAATAATTAATCAGTTAACTAAACATGGATAAATTTACTAGTTTTTTTGATAAAAGATAATTTCAGTTATGGTACTTAGTTATCCTATTTCTTATAAATTACATAGAGAAATATTTTTGGAGGTGTGTGAGCTCATTTCTTATGAAGAAATAATTCCATGTTTATGGCTAGGATCCTAGTTTCCTTGTTATATCTGGCTTCTTATGATGTGACATGATCATGGATGGATGTTGTCAGACATTGGGGTATGGAGGCCCAGTGGTTTTGGCAGCAGTTGATGTTTAGAGTGGAGAGACACATCGGTTTATGTAGGTGCGTATCTGGGAGGACACCAGAGGTGAAGAAATAGGTTAATGTTGGGCTAACATGTTATTGTGAATGTGGGTTCTTGTTGAATATATTTTGGTTTACCTACTTTATATTCCCCTATACAAGAGTAAACTGGTGTTTCTTAACCTCCATTAAAAAAGATGTGAACACGCACCAGGTGTGCAACGCGATTTCTATGTTAGGATTCTCGAGGATGGATGGGTCTATAGTACTATTATATGTGGAAAATACCCAATGGTTATCCCATCTACTCACTGTGTTGAGCCCCTCGGGTTTGCTAGCTTATTTTCTATTTTCCATAATTCCTTGAATTATTTAATTTAATAATTATATTAACAAATGTTTGAATAAATGATGATAACCACTGGGGTTGGATCATTCTGGGGTGAAATTCTTAGGTAATATTTCTATAAATTTCTGTAAAAGGATTTGTTATTCCTAGAGGGAATGAAAGATGGGTTTGATGATAATAAAATACAATGTTCAATTGTTAATGTTTAGTTAATGTTTAATGATTTAATTAACATAATGTTCATATAATAACAATTGAGCGAAGTAATGTAATAATGTTATTAAAATATTTGTGTACTTGTAGGATACCTAGTCTTAGTAGTGGTAGCCAGAAATCCGAGAGACCTTAGCTGTATTTGAGTATAATACTAGGTTACGCTCATAGTGTGGTTGTGAGATATATTATACTCTATACATTTTGTGTTTCCATATGATACTCCACCATGTTAGGTAAATCAACTGAAACCTCAGGGATTCTGAGCCCTGGGGGGTAGGGGTGTTTTCCCCAACATTCTAGTTGAAGGATGGATAGATGACTACCCCCTTGTTCCCCACTCTTTAATCATGGTAATTGGTTGTGCTAGTATGAAAAATGGTTATTTTTATCCATATATGTGTGTATAGTGTTGTAATGGCTTGGGTTTATTCAAACACATATACTCTAGACATAGTTATTTATGGACTATTATAGGTGTAATGTGTATTGGTTGTGATTGCTTAAGGATCCTTACACGGTATATGGGTGGTAATTGCTTGTGGTGTGATGCCTAATGTATGATACACGTTATGTGAGATTTGGTGGCTCCCAAAAACTACCTGGTTACATTGGTTATGTGGATGTAGTGGTTGTGTTTCATGATGTACATATTGGTGGGCTTCAACAAGGTGTCTATGGGTAAGCCTTTTTTCGAGAGATTGTTGGGACAATCAATGATGGGGCCAAGTAAAAAACCAGTGGGGAAGTGCTAGAGGGGTAAAATTGATTTTAATTATTATATTATATACTTTTTTATTTGATTCTTTGTGGGAACAACAATGGTGAGGTTGGGAAATTATTATACCTATTTAGATAATGAGTTAGTTTACCTTGATGTTCACTATTCTTTATCCTGTCTTATTTTCATTTTCATGGGAGGATCTAGAGAGGATCCTACTATTTATATTATTATACCCACCCTACGTATATATAATATATTTCTCAAGTCACATGGAGAAGGATAATGATCAGGCTGGTTACTACTAGTGTCAGGTTTCAGGAGTTGTTCGGGCTTCTTGGTCATTGCATTTTTATCATATTGTGGTACATACAGTTTTCTATTACTGTTGAAATAGTTTTTTTCATGAAATTAAATATGTATACTTGGGATTTCCGTTATATTACATGTTGATTTGGAGTTGTTTTGTGTCTATCTTATCCCTTTCTTTCACATGTGTTCTCTTGGAGGGGAATGCCTCCCAAAAGTGTATTTACTATACCCTCAGTGCTAGTTTCTGATCCAGGGCCTATAGGAGGTTAGAATTGAGGGTCACTATATCCATTATCACATTTCTGACCACTAATGGTTACACCATGTTTATAGGGGGTTGTTAAAAGGTGTATCAGGGGTTGGGTTGAGGGGTAAGATAGACTTTTGTGTGAGGCAAATGTGAGGTTTCATGGGTTGGTTGGGAAACATGGTCAGTTAAATTAAAGATAGGATGAAAACAATGGAGACCAGCTGAGATAGAAGCATTTTGGGCCCCATTATGATCATATTCATGGACCATTAAGATTACCATGGATACTAAATGAGGTGATACTAGTTTCTGAGTACTAACCAAGTAAATGATCACGCGTTATTCTTCTTTGTGCATGTGTTCGAAAGGGTAGACCTTGCGAGAGGTTAAACTAAAATGAAAAAAAGAGAACAAATTATTAACTAAAGTCGAGGCTTTCATATTCCATGATTAGGAGCTCTAAATATTTGTTATTTTACAGGTATTTCTCCAGGTTGATGTCCTCATCAGTTATGCGTAGAGGATTTTTAGCAGGCCATGCCAGCAGATCACCATAGTATAGATGTTGATGATGTTGACACATGGATGAAGAAGCTCTAAGAGTTTCAGCACCATAGTATATAGAATTATGTGATCTTCATTTCATGTGAAGTCACAAAAGACAGGTTAGAGGTGGTTTATGTATCCTTCAGTTAGATCTATACATGCAAGAATCATTGGGTGTATATGCTTGTGACGATAATGAGTGGGGAAGCGAGGCAGTGGTGGTTCTTGTTCCCTGAGGATCGTGAGGAGTCAACGATCTCGTTGGAGGGGTTGTGAGAAATGTTTAGATTTCATTTTCATTATTCGACTGTGAAGGCATCTATTCTCTTGGATCTAATTACAATTTGATGAGGGATCTCACTTACGAGAGAGTGTCAAATCCATATTAAGAACTTTTTATGATATGCATGTGACCTATTTATATATTATGAGGCTAGATCGAGGCATTTTTATGAAGCTTTTCATGTAGAGATCTAGCACTGGGTCACCATATTTATGCAGAAGACATATCATGTGGGGCTGGTGAGGAAAGTTGTCTTGGAGAAGAAATTATCTAGAACTAGATCATTACAAGAGAGTAGTTGCCATAATTTCTTAGGAAGCAGGTTTATTGCCAGTTTTTATGGTAGAAGGGTTTCTGTTTTGTCGGGGGTAGGTACCTCCCATAAACATCTCATTTATCCGGGGTTGTGGCTCTAAGTCCTATGCCAATAGATCTAGTACTTGTTTTTCTTATGGAGTCCAAGGACATCAAAAAGCAACGGTTCCCAACCATTCATAGCAGTCATCATGCACCAGGTGTTCCACTCTAGGTTTCTCTATTGAGACATTTCTAGATGAGGTAGCAACAGTTGGTCACACCATCATTGGATATGTAGAGATAAAATTGTGAAGGTATAGGAAAACATTGTGATGATCCCCGTCCCCCAAGAGAAGATCACAGCTGTAGTGGTGGTCTTCATCATGATACGAGAGGCCATATAGGAGGTTTTTGTCATCTTTGTGCTTTATTGTTGCCAACTCCTGGTGATTTAGACATCCTTTTGAGGCACCATTTGATTTTTTAACTTGCATGTATTATTTTTTTTGTTTTTGGTGCAACACACTCCTTCATATTACATTCCATTTTCCATTATTTAGGAATAGAGGTTGATAAGAATCTAGTGCCCTTGTCTTTGACTACGCCAGTTGAAGGTTGAGTTAACTTGTTTGAAATATATAAATATTGTGTGCTAGTGATGGGGTAGTACTTATCTTGGGGATATTTCCTATGTTTACAGATAAAACCATATGATTTTATCCATAAAATGGATTTTATGTATTTTATACATGATATCCTAGATGACATTCAAAGGTAGGTGTTGTTCTTCGATGTTCATGGAGAGTTTGTGATATTTGTTGGCGAGAAAGTTCCTCAGAAGGTTCAGAGGCATGTTTCAACATTTTCATCCTTCATCTTTATGAAACTTCTATGTTCTTCAAAGGTTCAAAAGTTGGTGTTTCCATGGTTTATATAAGAGTACCCTGAAGACTTTTCAGAAGAGGTTGTAGCATTACACCCTCGATGAGAGATCGAGTTTGGGAATGGTCTACAAACTATAGCATCTCCAATCACTATGTTTTCATATAGAATTGACCCTTATATGCTAAGGGTTCTTCATTTATTTCTTGATAGTCAGTGGAAATGTCGTTTTGTTCAGATGTGTGTGGCACTTTGGGGTGCACTGGTTTTTTTAATGATGAAGGATGATGACAGTTTGTAGTTGTGTATCGATTACCATTTCTTATTCAAATTGACAGTGATGAATAATTATCCTCTACTAAAGATTGATGATTTATTTAATCAATTGAATGGTGGACATTGGTTCTCAATGATCGAATTATGGTCAGGATATTATCAAATGTGTGTGAATTATGAGGATATCACGAAGACTACATTAAGTTGTCATCATGGGCTTTAAGAGTTTGTTGTAATGTCCTTTGGTGTGAAGAATGCTCTTCTCAGGTTATTGGGAATGATGAATGTTTTGTTCTATAAGTTTCTATATAAGTTCATGGTGATTTTCATTGATGACAACCTTGTGCAGTCTACATTGGAGGAGGATCATTCAGAGCATCTACACACCATTTTGTGAGTTCTTCATCAACAACAATTGATTGGGAAGTATTCAATGTGGTAGTCTTGGGATAAATAAGTCTGTTTCATTGGGCATGTTGTATACCAGTAGGAATTAGTTGTGGATTCGTAGAAGAGAGAAGCAGTTGTGTCTTAGGCCAACCCTGAGACAGTGGTAGAGGTATGCCATTTCCAGGGTCTCATCGGCTACTAGAGAATGATTTTAGAAAATTTTTCTCTGCATGTGACTCCCCTTATAGCTTTGAATAAAGAGGATCATGAATTCATGCATACTGATCATTGTTATGATGCTTTTTGAGTATCTAAAGGTGAAGTAGTAAGTGCATCTATTCCTTTTCTGCCAGTAGAAGAGGTTCAGTTTGACGTTTTCTATGATGCTTCAATTTTGGTGTTAGGATGTATTCTAATGCAGAAGTGATTTGTTTTTTCTTATGTGTATCAGTAGTTTTGTCCCTATTAATGTAACTATTCCACCCATGATCATGAGTTATCAACAGTGGTGTTTTCTTTTAAGTGGTGGATAAATTACCTCAATAGGAAGTGCTCTGTGTTTTTCACCGATTAGAAGATAGTGAGGTATGTTTTCTCCCAATGTGACATGAACATGTTGTAGCATTAGTGGATAGAGTTCTTATAGGAAAATGACATCAAAATATTGTATACATCTGGAGTGGGGAATTTTTTAGTTTTTGTGCTGATTAGGTAGTCACGTAGGGATGTAGTGCCAAAACTTGATGATTCCTAGTGAGTGATGGAAGAAGTTTCATCATTATACACACTTATAACAGAAGTTGGGGGAAAAGGTATTCCTTTTTAGATGATGGTGTAGTCATCAATGGTGCATCTAGTGGAAGAGTCCCAGTTGGCAGATCTAGTAGAGGAGATCTGGAGAGAGTGAATAGTTTGTGTCAAGGCCCCATATGGGTAGTCTAAGGATGAACAACAACGAGTGTTGTATCAGGGAAATATTTTAGATTCTTTGGCGTTGCATGAGATAATACTCAAAAGGTTACATATATATCATTTATTTGAACATCCATGCATTAAAAAGATGTATCAATCTTTGAGGATTCAGGTTTGGTGGCCAGGGATGCTGTGTCTAGTTACGGAGCTTGTGTCAGGATGTTTAGTCTGCCAGAAGGTGAAGGTCGAGCACCCTGTCCTTGATGGTTTGATCTAACTGTTAGGTATTACATAGTGGGACTGTGATGACATATCAATGGACATTGTTTATGGTTTACCTATAGATCTATGAGGCCATGATACTATATGGGTGTTGGTGTATTCTTTTATTAAATAAGTACACTTTATAAAAAAACAAGGAATTGAGCTCAGTAGATGTTTTAGAGAGGTTGCTTATAAAGGAGGGGGTGAGACTCCACGGAGTCCCAAGGATGATAATTTTTGATCAAGATACTAGTTTTACCTCTCTGTGTTGAAGAGGTCTCTAGAATTCTTTCAGTTATCAGTTATTCCTTAACACTAATTTTCATCCACAGACAGACGACCAGATAGAGAAGACTATCCAAACTCATGGAGACATTTTGCACTCTTGTGTCCTAGAATTACGAGGTTTATGGATGTGGTACTTACACTTTCGGGATTTATTAAAAAAAATATTATTCTCTCAACCACCATTATGGTTCCATTTAAATCCTTCTATGGATGACCATTCCATTCACTATTTTGTTGGATTGGGGTTGGAGATTCAGTAATTCTCAGACTAAAACTAGTGCAGAATATTACAAAGAATGTTCAGATTATTTTCAAAAGGATGAAGGCATAACAAGATCGTAAAAAATGATATTCCTCTCAAAGAATGATATCTTTGGAGTTTGATGTTGGGGATTACGTTTTTTTAAGGGGAGTCCCTATTGTGGGAAGTGATGGTTTGGTCGTGTGAGTATGACGTATCCTTGGATTGTTGGATCATTCTATTTTTTGGCTCGTGTAGGATCTGTGGAATATTGTGTAGAACTTACCAAGTAGATAATTCAGATACATGATGTTTAACATGTTTCACATCTCCTTATTTATCTTCCTGATGCCTCTCACATCATTGATTGGGGACATATCAACGTTGACGATGATGTGACCTTTGAGGAGCTGCCTGTGCATATCCATGACTACAATGAGAATGTGTTGCGTGGGTGTTCGTTTCCAATGTATCATGTCCTGTGGCATCAGAATGGTGTTATGGATACTAAATGGGAACAAAGTCTGAGATACATGATTAATACCCTGAGTTTCATGATGTTTAGATATTTTCATTCAACGACATACATTATAAGGTTGCAGACCATTCCTCCCTATGAGATGGATTTATTTGGTTTCTTTTTTGGATTTCTCTCATTGAGAGGTATCTTACATGGAAATGAATTTGAGAGATATTTGTGTTCTTCACGAGGTGTCAAATTGTTATTTTGATGAGGATGAGCACATTTGGTGGTGAGAGCCTCGAGAGGTCGGTCATAAGGTGGTTGCTCTGACAATCCATTTTTTGTTTCTGTTCTAGGTAGGTAATGGATTCTTGAGGATTCAAATGTTTTGAGAGGTATCCGATGTATATCATATATCTATATGGATTGATCCTCTGCATGTTTTCAATGACTCAGGTTATCAAATAAGGATCAAAGGGTGTTTGAAGGAGTTGAGTCGTGAGATGATGGAAATAGTGGGGTACACGACGAGACCAACGGGAACACAAGTTGTACCATTAGGGTTTCAGAAAAATAAAATAGAACACTGAGGCGATTCATTTTCTATGCTATTTTGGCCTCAATGCGGTACAAGACATGATAGGGGGTATATGTCGTGTACTAGACCACCACTGTGTATTTGAATGACACCCATCCACTCGGGTTATTCAAACACTACGGCGTGAGCTTACCTTCTCTCAAATCCAGGTGACCCAGAATCGTTCCCCATCAACATTTAGGGATTTCCTCTTCATGTATTACATTCCCACTTCCTTCATCGATCTGTATTCAATATGAGTGGTTTCAATGAAGAAGATCACGGTCTGCACCTTTGATCAGATCTCAAGAGATGAATGCCAGAAACCTTTTGAGGTAGGGGATTCATAATGTTAATATTATTTTATGTGAAATTTAAGGGTTATAATGTTATATCCCACTGGATGACAATCGATGTGACATAATAAATTTATTAACTAGATAAATAAATTGGCATTGATCGTATTTTATTGATTCTTTTTTTTTGCATGATAGTGTGATTTCTATGATTTCCTTATTTATCATGTCGTTATTGACAAGAAATGGTAATGAATGTAAATAAGGATTAATTATAAATTGTCTGTCAAAGATAAAGTGAAATATAAATGAATCGGGGTGTTGTTTTTTTAAATTTTTTATATACAAATTGATGCAATAAGATTGTCTAATTAATTGGTGATAGCTATGATGTATTATTGTTTAGGATTCCTATAGTTGGAACATACTAATGATGAATTGGTTGATTCATCAGGAACTAATGAACATGTTTTTTATAATATATAATGCCTCATAGGGTCATGAGTTACCCTCTTATTTGTAAAGGGCAAAGAGCCTTATGAATAGAGATGTGATAGCTCATTGATTTTGAAGGTATAATTCCTTGATTAGGTCCAAGAGCCTAGTTTCCTTGTTTTTTATTACTGAATGTGATGTGATGTGAGCCTAGATGGATATTGTGAGACATGGGGGATGGGAGGCCAAGAGGTTGTGGCATTAGTTGATGCCTATAATGGGGAGATGAATCAGTTTATGATGGTGGGTATTAGGGAGGACACTAGAGGTAATGAAACAGGTTGAAGTTGGGCTTACCTGATGCTATTAATGTGGTTTCTTGGTGAATCATTATTTGGTTATCTACATTACTATCCCCACTACTTCATGAAGATGATCATCCATAGCCTCCTTTCCAAATAGGTGAAGATGAATGAGGTTTTCCATGTGTTATTCGTAATTATCTTCCCATGTATGGAAGGTTCTCCACTCTTGATATAGGTGGAAAATCCTTCATGCATATCCCATATATTCACCGTATTAATCCCCTTGTGTTTGGTATCATAGTTTTGATTTTCTATAATTCGTGGAATTATGGAATGTAAAAATACAATTAATAAATGGTTGAATAAATGATGTTAACCCATGGGGTTAGAGCATGATGGGATTCAATAATGATGTAATATATCTGAGAAGCTCTGGATTTGGTTTGGTTACTCTTGATGGGCATGAAACATTGGGGTGATTATAATGAAATATAATGTTGAATTGCTAATGTCTAATCAATTTTTGATGAATTAATTAGAGTAAAGTGAAACCAATAAAAAGGGAATGAATTAATGTAATAAACCTCTTAAAATGGTTTTATACTTATAGGTTACCTTTTCTTTGCAGTGTCATCTAAGAGTCCAAGAGACATTAGCTGCATTTGAGTATAAGACTAGTTTATTCCAATAGCGTGGGTGTGAGCTATTGTATAATCTATAAATTTTTTGTTCTTATATGATACATTACCCCATCAGTAAGGGAAACTGACACCCAGAGATTCTAATCACTAGGGGTGTTTTCTCCAACATTTTGGTGGGAGGATGGATGGCGGACTACACACATTGGCCCTAATCTCTTCTCTTGGTAGTTACTAGTGCTGGTTTGACCAATAGTATGTTTTCCCCAAAATGTGTGCAGTGGGCTATAATGGCTTCTGTTTATTCACACACCTATATTCTTGATATAGTTTTTTATGGAATAATATATGTGTATCTTGTATAGGTTTTCATGTCTTGAGGAACATTACTCAGTGTATTGGATATAATGGCTTGTGGTATAATTCCAGACATATGATACACGTTCTATGAGTTGTGGTGGCTCCATGAAACAACATGTTTACATTGGTTACATGGACTTGGTAGTTTTATTGCATGAAGATCATATATTTTTTATTCCCCCAAGTGTTTGTGGGAATCCTTTTTGGAGAGTGATTCTTTGGACGTGTGACGTTGGAGAAAAGCAAAAAACTAGTAGGGATGTGGAAGGGTGTACCCTTATATTAATTATTATATTATATACTATTGTATGTGACACATGGTGAGACTAGACAGGGTGAGTCATGGAATATATACTTTGGTTTTCACCCGATGAGTTAGTTATAGTTTTTGGTCACAGTACATTATTAGGCATTATTTGCCTTTTCACGAGAGTCTCTGGGGAGGATCCTACTAAGTATACTATTATACTCACCCTATATATATATAAACAATTTTTCAAATCACATGGTGAAGGATGAAAACCGGGATGGCTACTACTAAAATGGGGTTACATGAGCTATTTGGGTAATGTGGGTAATACTGTTTTTATTTTCTTTTGGTATTTTATGTTTTTTGTTTCAGTTACAGTTGTTTTTTCATGTAATTACAAATTTTTTAGTTGTGATTTCATTTATATTACACTTTCAAATGGATTTTTCTAGTGTCTGTCTTATCTACCTCTTTCTTATGTGATCTCATAGAGGGTATTTCCTCCCATATGTGTGTTTACTATATCCTCTGTGCTAGTCATTGATTCGAAGCCTACAGCAGGCAAGACTCATGGGTCATTATCTCCCTTCTCACATTGATGTCTTTGGATGGGTACACCATGTTGGGAGTAAAACAACCCTAATCTTTATTACAAAATTAAACATGATTTATTACATAAAAGTTCACTTAAGACAACTCTAATGATCGAGAGGTCTTGAGTATAATGAAATTAAAAACATTACATAATAGCTTAGAACATAAACCCAACATCTTTATTGAAAACTTCTTTTACATGATAATAAAATTCCTACATACACATCTTGAATCGGATAACCAGAGGACATGCATAAGAAAAAGGTGAGACATAAATCCCATTAAGTGATTAACTAAGGAATAACATGAAAAATATAGTAAATTTAATGAAATAAGGGTATCAATGGATCATAAGAGAAACATTCTCATAATTCCATGATATAGCATGATTACCATAACATATAAATGTGGAAATGACACTTAACATGATATTATCATGAGATAAGGATCATCGCACATGGATCATGAGTAACCCCTAATTTCACTTGAATTAGCTTTAGTAAACTCTCCTTGCACTTTAGGTATCATTATAATCATCTTTACTCAATTCATTAGAGTCCTATCTGGGAACACCCTTTATAAACATTTCACTTCATGCATAAGTGTGCAACATGGATCATATAACATGGATTCATAAAACACCCTTATTTATTCCATGATAAATGAATGTGTAGTTAATACATGGACCTCTATAATCAATAAGTAAATGTGTATAAAGGTGAATACCTCGTATAGGGAAATGGAAATGGTATTCACTACACAATGACGTTGGCAAGGAAAATCCTAGTGCAATTTCAGAATCATAGCGGCATAACATAAGAACTCTTAAAAGTGGTGGATGATAGAGAAAGTGGTGTCATATCATTTTTAAAAGAAATGCCTATTGAGGGGGTTATATAGATACATTTCCCAACATATGTAATGAAATTTAATTTCATAATACGAAATAATTCCTTTAATGTAAATGAGGAAAGTGGAATCCCTTACAAAATTTTGGCAAGGTAGAGGGTGTACATCAGAAGCATTAATTAGAGTTAAAGATGTATATAATACTTAAAACATAAGTAGAGATGTATGGGGGAGGAGAGAAATCATACCACAACAATTTTAATTGAAAAAAATATGGTCTAACAACATAATTAAATTTGTACAAAAATGTGAATGTTGGAAATCACATACATGGAAGTGTGATCCCAAAGGACTCGGAAAGGATTGATAGAGGTTTATTGAGAGGAAGGGACTCCTTTGAAAAATTTTAGAGAGAGGAGGCCAGAGGATGGTCATGAGACATAGGCTTTGAGTGAAGAGGAAGTGTGAGCTTGGGTGGGTCTATATTATAAAAGAGAGGGAATTCTTTATTATCTTGGTTTTGGGCAACACAGATTATACTAATCTAAACCACAAACCATTCAATGGATGTTTCCCATAGTTTTAAAAAATTCCAATGTAAGACATTAATTTATAAGTCTAATGGCATAAATTCATAAAATATTATGCTTCCTTATGTGGAGGTGAGTCACACTCTCAAAGAAAAACATTTGAAAAGGATAAAATGCTTTATTAGTCTTGGAGGGTCCACTAATGCTTTTTAAAACAAATAAAACTAAACTAAAATGACACTAATTTAATGGTAAAACATATATTGGCTGAGAAAACCATTTATATTATTTTAGTACATCACTATTATGTCATTATTAGGTCATAAAACACATTTTATAATTAAAAGGTATTTATTTTTTACCCAAAAATTGATAGACTCATAGAATTAAGAAAAATTCACCGTTTGATAATTTAATTATCTTGATTTAAAAAATAATATTAATTTTATCTAAATAATTTCCTAAATATGTTATTTTTTTATTTAATATAAAATCAATATTTATAAAAAATTCATGGGTTTTGATAAAAACTTATTTCTATCATTAATAATAATCCTCATTCTATTCATAAAAATTTTGCGATCATTTATATTTAAAAAAAAAGTAATTTAGTAATATGATTTTATTAAAATATTATTTAATTCAAAAATCCATTAATTCATGAAAATATATTTCATAATAGAATATTGTATGAAAATAAAAAAAAATTTAAAAAAAAATATTTACAATGTAGAAATAAGAAAATGAATGTTTATTCTTTATTCTATAAAAAACTAATGCACATAATCATAGTTCTAGGGTCTTGTTACATAACCCATTATTACACCCGAATAAGACTAATTGGTAAGGTGTGTGATGGTGAGAGAATTTTGAGGTGGCTCACATAACATTTCTTGGGTGGTAATCTCTATCAACTTCCACCTCTCCCATAGTCGATTTCATTCAGCATAACATATTGAAGATTGAATTGGGCTTGGTTAATAGTGAACCCAATGATGCCACCTCCTTTCTATGCTCTAAAAAATTTACTTCGTACAAAAAAATTCAACTAGATGAGGTCATCACTTCCTTTGTATGAGTAAATTGTATTTATTAAAGCCCTATATTTATACTAATCATCTTATCACTATTCCACATCGATATTAACAACGGTAACAACTAGTAATGGTATTTTGAAATCAGAAAACATAAAACCAAGGAAGTTTATATTTTACATAACCATTTTACATAATAATACATTTAATTATATCAAGAGAAATTTTCATTAATAAAATTTTTGGGTCGTTACACTCTTCCCCTCTTAAGAAGTTTCTCCCACAAAATTTCCTCTTCCCTCACTAAAATAGATGAGTGTAATTATTATTCATCACATAATCTAATTCCCACATTGCTTCTTCAAACTTTTTATTTCACCACAACAACATGATGAAGGTCATTGTCTTATTCAATAGATCTTTTTCCATAAGATCTAAGATCTTCACCAGATTCTCTTTATAAGAGAGGTAATTATACAATGGTACTACCTCTAGATTAAGGACATGTTATGGGTTAGGTGTGTACTTCCTCATGAGTGATATAGGGAATACATCATGTACATGTGATAGGTTCACTGGGTGTTCTAGTGGATAGGCTAGTTCTCTAATGTGATCATGTATCTCAAAAGGGTCGATATACCTTGGAATAAGATTTCCCTTCATTTAAAATCTCATAACTCTTTCTCATAGTGATATGCGGAGGAATATCATATCTTTGTCATTAAACAGTATGTCTCATTGAAGATTATCAACATATCTCTTTCGTCGACTCTAAGAAATGTTAATTTTCTGTTGGATGGTCTTAACCATCTCCCTCATTTCATCAACCATTTCTTGACCTATGAGTTTTCACTCCCCAACATCATCCAAACATGTCGGTGTTCTAAACCTCTTCGCATAATGGGATTCTTAAGGATCCATTTCCATGTTTGGGCAGAAAATGTTGTTGTAAGAGAACTCAACTAGATAATTATGTTGATCTCATCCTCCGTTGAAGACCATTGAGCATGATCTCAACATGTCATCATGTTTATGGATAGTCCACATGGATTGGCCATCAGTTTGAGGATAATAAGATGTACTAAAGTTCATCTCAATATCCCGAGCTTGTTTAAAACTCTTCCAAAACTAAGATGTGAATCTCGGATCTTGATTGGAAACAATATTTAGTTGTAATCCATATAGCATTACCATATCTCTGATGTATATCAATTCCAGCTAATCTAATGAGAAATCCTCTTGAATTGAAATGAAGTGTGCATTATTTATAAGATTATTGATAATAAACCTGGTATCTTTTTTTTATTTTGTATGTCTTCCGGAGTGTTACGAAAAAATACATGGTGATGTTCTCCCATTTCTAAGCTAGTATAGGTAATGGTTGCATCACCCCTTATTATTCTATCCCTCAACCCTCACTTGCTGACATACTAGGCATATTGATGTGTACTCAGTGATCTTCTTCTTCATGTTTTACCACCAATAATGCTCTCGTAGATCTTGATACATATTTGTGTTTCCTGCGTGAATGGATAAATTTGAACTATGTGCATCATCCAAATGATCATTATTTAACTCCAGACTTGACGGAAAACATAGTCTTGTCTCGAATATCATAATTACATCTTAATTATAATTGAACTCCGAGGATTTACCTTTTCTGATAGTTTCCACTTTCTTCTGAAATCCCAACATCTTCCTTTTGAGCATTGTTCTGAGCACCATTTACACATTCCAAAAGAGACGATTGTGAAATCAATTGTGAAAGGATTGATTTTGTTCCTTTATTAATAATTACCAAGTCCATATTCATCCAATCTAGGAAGATTGGATCCTTTTCAATTATCAGTAATGATATAATTGTTGGGTCCTTTTTATATAGGGAATCAACCACTTATCTCTCTTTCCAAGTGTGGTAATGGATTGATTAGTCATAGTATTTGATCATCTCTAACCATCTTCATTGGTGCATGATCAAATCATTCTATGGGAATATATACTTGATGTTTTTGTGGTCTGTATATATTTCAAATTTCTTCCCAAAGAGTTAATGCCTCCAAATTTTTAAAGAGAAGATTACTACAGCCAACTCTTGATCATGTGTTGGATAGTTTTTCTCATGAGAATTCAACTTAATTGAAACATAGGCAATGAATTTGTTATTTTTCATCAACACCAAGAACATCCTCTTCTTTGAAGTATCACTAAATAACTCAAAAAGTTCTCCACGTGTGGGTAGTGTGAGCATGATTGCAGTGATAAGCCACTTTTCAAACTCTTTCAGGCTCTCTTCATATTCATCACTCCAAGAAAAATTGACTACCTTCCATGTTATCTTTGTAGGAGTGTTTTATAATCATGAGAAATTTCAGTCAAATAGGTGATAATATCCATCTAACCCCAAGAAGCAACGTATATTCTTTTCAGATTTTGGCCTCAGCCATCTCTCAATTACAGCTATCTTGGATGGATCAACAGATTTCCCAATACATGTAATCATATGAACCAAGAATGGGTCCTCCTTCGACCAGAACTCACACATACTTTACTTTTCAAAGATCTTCTCCTTCTTTATGGTCTATAGTACATCTCATAGATGCTCCTCATGATCCTCCATGGTTTTAGAGTATATAAGAATATCATCTATAAATACTAAAAAACCATTATTCGGGTAATCTATAAAGTATCTATTAATAAATCCCATTTATATCTCTAAAGAATTAGTGAGTCCAAAAGGAGTCAATATGATTTCATAGTGCTTGTATCTTGTATGAAAATCAGTCCTGTGGATATCCTTTTTCTTCACCCTTAATTGGTAATATCTCGACCGCAAGTCCTACTTTGAGAATTATTGTGCTCTACATAGAATAAAAAACTAGTCATCAATTCATGACAGAGGATATTTTTTCATTATCATGATTTTGTTAATCTCACGATAAAAACAAATAAAAGGTGAATTGACCCATCCTTTTTTTGAATAAGTGGACTTGTGCACCTCGGGGTGAAGTAGTTGGGCATCCTTTATCAAGATTCTACTATTATTGTTTCTTTAGATCCTCATGCATTACAACAATCATCCTATATGAATTACAGGATATTGGCAACGTGACTGGTATAAGATCAATTGAGAATTAAAAATCCCTTATATGGGGAAGGCCAATAAATTCCTCAGGAAACACATCAGAAAATTACCTCACAATAGGCATGTCTTAAAGGATGGGTTCTTTATTAGAATCAATCATCTAATATTGATATGTGTTCTCATAAGTTAATAATATCCACTATTGAGATGATGGTTCTAAAGAAGATTCATCATCCTCCTAGAACTTGTACATAATCCTGGATCAAGTCACTATATAGAGAGTGATTTCCCTCTCACGAAACTTTATGTTGGCTCTATATATGGAAAATAAATCTATTCCAAGAATTGAACAAAACTCCCCCAATGGGAGTATATAGAGGCTCACTGGGACGTTCAATCCAAAAATTGTGATAGGGGGAGTTATATTCATGGGATGCAATGATTTCACCATTTTACGTTATCACTGACATCAAAACATCCATGACTTATGGTTGTATTGGGATTTCTCTACTAATCTTTCTGGATGTAAATGAATGTGTAGAACTAGAAAAAAAAATTAATGTTTTTTATTCTTGAATGAATAACTAGTGTATTTTTCATCAATTTTTATTCTATGTTCACTTCAACAGTAGTGATAGAAAATAGCACACCCTTGCTACCTTGGAGGTTGTTGGTTGCCTCTGAAAACACTTGGCTTAGGTCACTAGTTTGCTATGTTCCCTAGTTCTTGGCAGTTGAAGCAATGAAAAATGCATTAAAGGTCAAATAGATCAATTTTCTCTGGTATTGCATCCACAAGTTTATGTTTTTAGTAGTTAATGGCTAGGTTACCTTATCTACCGCACAGAAATAATTTTCACAATCACTTCAATCAATTTTTGGAGTGATTATTTTCCACACATTTGGCATGTGGGGTACATTATTTTTATAGAACCATTGGATTTATCCATCAGACATCCAGAATTGCAGTCCACATTACACATCTTATCCCCATGATACACCTAAGATACACTAGTCTCCATTTTGACTTTGATGGAATATCTGACAATTTCATCATAGCACCCAAAGTCACGGATCGCTAGGGCTTTTCATAGACTAGGTTTTATCCCACCAAAGAAGTGACCAAACATTAATTAGGGGGTAACAATAAATCCAGAGGGATATTGTAAATTTATTGGGATTTCTTCCTCTTACACTATGATGGATTCACCATCTTTTTTATTGAGGGAAAGGAATTATTTTTCCATATTATATTAGAGGGTAAGAATTACATATTTGTCGAAAAACATTTTCTGGAAATCCTTCCATTCCAACGTCTCAATCTCCTCATTAGGATTCATATTTTTTTTATCAATGTCCATCATGGATTAGCTTCACCCTCTATATGATATGTAGCGAGAATAACTTTCTCTTATTTGGAACATTGAAGGATTGAGAATATCATTTCAATGTATTTTATCCATTGTTCGGAATTTGAGGGCTCAAATGATCCATTAAAAGTAGGAGGCCTTTGTATTATGAATCTCTCGATTGCGACGTGTTTTTTCCTAGGGGGGGTTTAATTATCTGCTTGAACCATGTTTATATTCAAAATAATAGTTAACTAAGAGTCTATCATAACAAATATTTCCATTACCTCTCCCATTTGATTGGGAATATCATTAGAATAGTCATCACATTGATCTTCTTGTCGGTTGTTACCTGATTCCTCCTATTATCGGCCTGTGGTAGGAATAAAAGTAATGATTGGGGTAACTCATAAAGGGTAATCCAAATTTAAAAATTAATGGATTCTATATTTCTTTTATTTCCATAACTTATGAATTTATATGATTTAATCTATGTTATACCTGATCTACTTCCAAACATATATTCTTAGGGGACTTTTTATTACATTAACAATGGTTCATTCTAATATTATAAATTTGTTAAAGCATATCTCTTTAATGATTTTAACCAAGATTACATCAAGGCCCATTTTTGTGCATCAGTTCTGGTTCGAGTCTAGTACAATGTGGTGTTTTCATGTTTTACCCCTAGATACATATGTTCTAGAGCCGCCTCAACCTACTCGTATCCTGAAAAGGATGTATTTTCATGATAATACACTTACTCAAAACACATAAAAAATTACGTATGATTTTATTTGGATTAGTCTTATACCCAAGGATTTCACTGAGGTTTTCTAATCCTAATCCAAAAAAAAGTAAACCTGTCTTTTGATAGAAACTAAAATAACCCTTATCTTTATTACACACATAAACATGATTTATTACATAAACATACACTTAAGACAACTCTGAAGATCAATAATTCAAGTTTCATGGGAAATTAGGAACATTAAATAACGACTTAGAACATAAAAATTTTCATCTTTTTTGAAAACATCTTTTAAATGAGCATAAAATTATTTCGTGCTTATCATTGCATGAGATAACCTAAGGACATGCATAAGAAAAAGATGAGCTATAAAGCCTAGTAAGGGAGTAAACCAGGCATAACATGAAGAATAAATTACATGTTAGTAAATAGGCATATCAATTGAGCATAAGAGAAACATGATCATAAAGTCATGATATAACATAATTATCATAACATAAAAAGTTGGCAACAACACTTAGCATGATATAAGCATGAACCAAGGATCATTACACATGGAGAATGAGTAAACACTCATAAAACATGAATTAGAAATATTAAACCCTCATTTACCTTGACATATCATGATACTAATATTTACCCAATGCATTGTAGCACTATCAGGGTGCACCCTTTATAAACATTTCATTTAATGCATAAGTGTGCCACATGGATCATATAACATGGAATTTTTAAACATACTTATTTATTACATGATAAATGAATTCATACTTCATATATGGAACTATATAATCAATAATTAAATGTTCATAAAGGTGAATACACTTGATAGAGAAATGGGTTTGGTATTCCCTACAGAATGACTTTTCTGGAAAAGTCATTGTGCAATTTCTACAGCAGAACGACGTGATATATTAATTCATAATAGTGGATTATGTGAGATAACGGGGTGAATAATCATATGTAAATTAAAATTACAGTAAATAAGTGATATAGATAAATGTACAGACATATTTAATGGAATTTAGATTCATTAATGGAATACATTTCTTGACTATAGATTAAGAGAGAAATCTCCCTTACGAAATTTCTGCAAGGTAACATGTGTACATGGGATGAATTAATGAGAGATAAAGAGGTATATAATAATTCCAACATAATAAGGTAAGTCCGAGAGTGGTTTAAAATAATACCATAACATTTTTAATTGATCAAAATTGTTTAACAACATAATGACATTTGTACAAAAATGAGAAAGGAAGAATTCCCTTACTTGGAGGTGTGATACCAAAGGCATGAGAGAGGCTAGATAGAGGACTTTTGGGAGCTTGAGGAAACCTAAGAGGATTCTAGAGATATTAAGATAGATTTTGGTCGAGCTACAAAGGATTTGAGTGATGATAATGTGGGATCATTGGTGGGTTAATATAGAAAAAGAGAGGGAATTCATTATTATTTAGGTTTTGGACACCACACATTAAACAAATCAAAACCACAAACCATACCAAGGTTGTTGCCCATTGTTTTTTCCAAAGTGGAGTGGAAAAAATTATTTTATTAGGCCAATGGCTGATCATTTTAAAATATTAGACTTTCTTATCTAGAGGTGAGTTACATTATCAAGAAAATCATTTTAAAAAGATAAAATGTTTTATAAGTCTTGGAGGGTCCACTAATTATTTTTAAAATAAATCAAACAGACCTAAAATCTCATTATATTAATGGTAAAATATATATTGGCATAACATACCAATTATATACTTTTATTACATCACTATTACATCATTGTGTTGTCTTAAAACACATTATATAATTAAATAGTATTTAAGTTTTACCCAAAAATTCAATTCTCTCATAAAAATATAAAAAATTCACCATAGGATAATTTTAACGCCCTGATTTAAAAAATAATATTTATTTTATCTAAATTTTTTTCTAAGTATTTGATTTTTTAATTTTAAAATAAATGTCCAAATTTATCGATAATTCATGGGTTTGGATAAAAACAACTTTCATACATTAACCAAAAAAACAATTTTATTCATAAATATTTTTTGATAATTTATTTTTTAAAAAAACAAAATTTATTAACAAATTTTTTTTACAATAATATTTAATTAAAAAAATACATTAATTTATCAAAATATATATTTTAATTTAATATTAACTAAAAATATTATTTCTTCTTGCAAAACTATTTACAATATAACAATTAAAAATGAATTCATATTCATTAATCTATACAAAATTAATACACATGATCACTATGCTTGAGTCTTGTTACATAACCCCTTATAATACCCACATATGACATAAGTGTATGGTGTGAGATGGTGACAGACACTTGGGGTGGATCAGATAACATTGGTGATATTATAATCTCTATCAACATCCACTTCACCCATGGGTGTTTCTATTCAAGCTTAAATTGTTGGAGGTATTATTGTTTTGGTCAAGAGAGAATCCCAATGACGCCTCCTCCTTTCCAATATCCGGAAAATGGGATTTTTATGGAGCAATTTTACTGGATAAGGCCATCACATTATTTTCTGAGTAAATAGAATTAGTTAAAGCCCTATATTAATTATATTCATTTCATCACTATTCAATGACAATATAAGCAATTGTATCAATTCATAATGGTATTTTGAAATCCAAAAACATAACACCAAGAAACGGAATATTTTATATAACCATTTAACATAATAAGACACATAATTATATCAATAGAAATTTTAATTAATAAAAGTTTAGGTCGTTATAGGGAGGGAGTCCTTACGTTTTATAATTTGGATGTAGATTTATACACAAATTTTTGGGATTATTAAAGTGGTTACTTTTATAGAGGGTCCATTAATTAGGTGGTATTTATAGACATCAGTCAATGATCTTACGGGTTCAACAGATGAATTTATTAATAAAAATTCTCTACTTATTATTATGTGTGTAATCATATCTTCGGTAAATATAAGGTTTCCACCAAGGAACAATGTCTGTCAAAAATTTTATGAGTTTCTATCCATGTATTTCATGAAATTTAACAATATTAAACAAATTTTAACAAAAAAACATAACTCATCTAATGAAATATTGAAACACATGGAAGAAGTAATTAAAAATTTCATGAATAAAATAACCTGAATTATCAAATATAAAATTTTTACAAAAACACTGATTAAAAACATCCCTAACATCATCATAAACATATTTATGAACCAATATAGAGAATAAAATATAAATTTAAATTATGGTGATATTAGGAGAAAAAAATTAAATTATAAGTATGTTTTGTTGTTTTTATTTAGTTATACACGGCAGGGGAATGATGAAAGAATGTTTTGTTCTAAAAACTAAATATTATTTTAATTAAAACATTCTCCCTAAAAAAATTCCTCAAAATTAAAAAAAATTAGTATCATAGGCAATGTAGCCTATTCCACCACATTTATTAATTCATAAATTATCTGTACACCTAAACATGATTTTTATGTTCATACATTTCCTTGTTCAAATACATCATCCATAATAAAATACTCATCCTTAAATTTCATATACTTCATGAAACAATGTGAGAATTATATTATGTAACATTATGAAAATTTATTTAAATAATTCAAAAGTAATACCTTTTTTATTAATTATTTTACTTCATATGAATTTATATCATTTATATGCATTTACACCTTAAAATATCTTCGAGTTATTTTTTATTACATAGTGGAAAAATGGTTATCCCATAGAAGAACCATGCAATCTCGAATTTGATAATCATTTTTCAAGATTGAGTAATATTATCTATATTAGAGTATGAAAACCTATTCCACAAATTTTTTTTAATTTAGTTTCATATTTCCCTAAAAAAGATTTCTGATTTCCCATACTAAATGAGGTTAGACACTACCGCAACTCATTTTGGACTAAAATCATCATTAGTGTGTCTTCGTGAATTCAAAGTCCATATAAATACCATATAAAGATAATTTTTTTCTATGAACATCCACATGGGGTGATATTTTAGTTGAATATTATTATTACTTGTGATAAATATCTATTATTAATCTATGTCAACAACACTTTTTCAATGAAAAACATTACCCTAACAACATAACATATGTTGAGACTTCTCAACCACCCCTTCTACAAGATCATCAACATCAACGACTTTCTTAGTGAAATTTACTGCACTTTTATTATTTATTTTACAACTATCAGTGAGTGTTTAAAAAATAGACCATGAATATTCCATTATAATTTAACAAATATACAATATTTCACCTTTTTTAATTCTAATATCCTTTAATGACTAGGTCAAACATATCCCAAAAAAATTAATCTATTATAAAATAAAGAGTCATACTTTTAAAATCTTATGGGGTAGTGTTGAATATTAATTTCCTCTTATGAGTGCTCTATAAGAGGATTAGTCATGAAACTAGTAACAAATCCCGTAATATTATTATTTTCATTTAAAAACTAAAAAATATATCAATATTTTTTAAAAACATTATCAGGAAAACGTTTCTAGGTATTGTGACACTTATTATATTAACCAAATCTTATCCTATATCAATTTGAAATTCTCTAATATGAGTTTTGTAATTAGATTAACCTTTCCCTTTCATAAAACTTCCCAAATTTTCGTCATATAGACAGAGTATGTAAAATATTTTGTTAACATAATCATGTTTTGAATTAATAGAATCTATAATATTTATTAAAATGATAGATTAATTCCAAAAGTAAAGAAAATATATATTTTTGATCATTTATCCTCTCATTATCCAAACATACAATATGAATTTCATCAATATAGTGATATTAGAGAGTGATGAACCCATCATTTAACACTATATTGTCATTGATATTATCTATACAACTCTCTTTGATCATATATATTACTAAAAATAATTTATTATATGGGTCCATTTAATTGGTGTTTGTTTTAAACAATAATGGATTCAATTTCGATTTCACACATGATACTTGTTTTATTTGTCCATGAAACCATAGTGATACACCATCATTATTTCATCATCTAAATCCAACTAAATAAATTTGGCCTTCATATCTAACATCTCTATTTGAAATAATCCCATGGTTACTAAATTAACAGTATCATCGATATCCATTGTTATACCAATATGATTATTTTTCTCAAAAAATATATACACTATTATTTTTATTAAAATATATTCATGAAGAAATATTGGTTATAATACTATCTACAATATTCTTCACTATTTAGTGATTTAGTATATTTATCTTTATTTATGTACTAATTTTAGTCCATTTATTTACATCTCATGTTTTGGTGACATGTATGGAATAAATTTCATATAATATTAATAACAAAAACTAATTTCTATATTTTATCAAAGAAACTAATTTAGAGTTACATCTATATATTTTCCCTATAAAATCAAATAGTGCAAGTTACTTGTGAAAATTATCACATACCAAAGAATCTAAATAGACCTCTATAATAGTCCCTATTAATCTAATACATCTAGAAACAATACATATATAACTACATATTATGATTCACTTTCCCAACATCATGTGAATACATTATCTTTCTCAAATACATTCACCGCAATGAAATCATTTTAAAAAATCTATGTGTACATCGTGGAACTCTATAAGTATACACTAATGTAACATTTTGAATTACCATATGTTTTCTATTTTAGAAAATAATATCAAGGGGATATATTATGTATTGATTGTAGGATATATTTTGAATATCCTTCATTTCCCTCCTCATCAAAATTTAATCTTGCCCTGGTATATTCTTATTAGAGAGGTGAAAAAAAATTATCTTAAGGAAGAACCATGCAATATACCAATTGATAATACTTTTAAGGATAAAATAATATTTCCTTATTAGAATATTTAATCAAACCCCACATCTAATTTTCCATTATAACTGCATGGTTCCTCAATAATTCTTCTTATTATCTCTTTATGGAGTAGGTGTGACACTTTCTTAACACGTTTTGGAATATAACCTTCATCAGTATATCATAATGATTTCAGAATTCATATGCACTCCAAAATAAATAGATTTTTTCATGAATATCCACATAAAGTGTCATTTAAGAAGAATAATATGTTTAATTATGATAAATATATGATTTTAATTAATGTTTATACACTTTTTCAAATAAAAACATCATCTTGACATCATTTATTCTATTTAAATTTTTCGACCATCTATTATAATAAATTTTCCATATCATAGGGGTTTTAATGTAATATAATATTCCTTCATTATAGTTTATTCTATTATTAGTTAATTCTCAAACATCTATCCCAAAAAAATATTATTGAAAGTGGAAAAAAGTCGATAATGAAATTTTGAGTTTTCGAATATATGCTAATGTGTATGTCAATAGATTACCAACTAAAATATTCTATTCTAAAATATATAGGAATAATTTTTTAACTATCAATATATTGAAGAATCTTCATACCCTCTTCCATGTTCTATCTTAAAATATTTCCAATGAACCTTCTGATAATGTCTAATATATGATTAATTTTTTTCCATGTAAAGAATTGGGAATATGAAAATTTTTGGAATAAAAATTCATATATAAAAATTTTCATTTATGAATAATTTTCTTTTATTAATGGTAACTTCTCCTGGATAAATATGAAATTCCAAACCCAATGATATGTAACCTACTTCACCTAACTCATTTGGAAAACATCCCATATTTTATATAAATAGTCATATTGAGTTAACAATATTTTTTTTCTGAATTCATGATCTTAAAAAATAGTATCAATAGTATAGAGTTTTACCAATATAATTTATTTGATAATTTATAGAAAATATAGATTTCATCTCATAATTACTCTGTTTATCCAAACCAGTAATAAGCATGTCTCTAAAATATGTAATTTTGAAACTATATATCTGATCATAAAAACCCATCTTTTTATTGATATGATCACTAAAAATATTAGTGATAATCTATTCCACTTTATAGAATTGACCTTATAGATCTATTTGCTTTTTTTATGTTAACAAAAATACATTCGATTTAGCTTTAACCCAAGAATCGTGTTTTTTTATATATGAATCCTTAGGGTTTATCTATATATATTTCATTACCTATCTACTACTGATGATATTTGGTCTTCCTATAAAACATATTAAAATTACACATTCACATGATAACCAAATTATGAGTCATTAAAATAGGTATATCTTTAACAATAATATAAACTTTTCCAGGAAAATATCTAACAAATTTTTAAATACCCTTTTGGAAATGAAATTCCATATAACATTTTATACAATTCAATTCACCATTAGATGAGTGAAACTAGTTATCCTGCATTATGGCCGTCTCCATGGTTCATTCCACATCACCCATGATCTTGTAAAATGTAATGAATAAATGTCATTCCTCATTTATAAAACTCACTATGTTGTTTCATTGTAGCTTACACATATTTTCATTCTCATTGCATCACTATTTTCCCTAAGAACCAAGTAGTGCATCAAAATTATGAATCATATGATATATCACTATATACCAATATAACTCCACCATAGTCCCAAAAAAATATTCAACATAAATAAATTACTTCTTAAACTGAATTTTTTAATGCAATTTCAGCTCATTCTACAGTCTTAGATACTTTTTGTATATTTTGAATTGAATACAATCTATAATCTTGAAATTCATTAAAATAAGTCTTCATTATGGAATTAAATTTTAAAAACCAACACAATCCATGAACATTTGAGAACATTATAATTTTCTAGACTTTAATTCATTCAATCCTCGTGTTTTTATGAAACATTCATATCACTAGAATGATGCATTTGGATTTCATCGTTTCATAAAATAAATTTTTTTGGTTTATATAAATTCGGAATCATAATGAAACCACCTACCTCATGATCAATAGATCTCAGATCCCCAAACCATATCATATGTTCGTCAATGAAGAACATTGATGACTGAATCTAGGAAACAAGGATCAACACATCATTTGTTGACATAACAATAGAGTATTAAATCCAAAGTAAAGCATAAATACCTATATAACCCTATAGATAAGAAGGGAGATCATAGAAGAACATGAACGGGATGAGAAAAATATCTAGGATGAGATCTGAGGGTGTATCTCTAGCTCTAGATAACTTTTGGGAGTGATCCGAGGGTCCATCAATCATCCTTGGGAGATCAATGGAAGGAAGAAATAACTTTTAGTTGAATAATTTCCATCTACGACCGAATAATATGGTTCATGAAATTTTATCAAAATGTACGATCTCTTAAAATCCCATACATACTGTGTCCTGGGAATATCCGCACAGTTATACCAAATAGTGTGTCCTGGTTGCACACCAATATTAAATGAGGAACATTGTTTCGACTAATAGGTTTCATGGACATAATAACCCTACTCCAAATATGAAAAATCACGCTATGCTGGGTGACACAGTCTTCTCTAAAAGATCACACTATTTAGGAATACTGTGCGCCAATCCTGCACTATCGCATAATTTTCAAAACACCTAAAATTCCACCCGAAGATAAGTGAAATGAAATCCAACCAACTTTCAAAAAGGGGGGATTTGGAATACTAGGAAATGGTAATGGTATGTTACAACATATCCACCAAAAAAACATTATGTCTCCAAAAATCATTAGAATAATCCTTTTCAAAAAATATAAGGCCACAACTCTCTCATTAGTCCCTCCCTCTCCTATGTCCCATGAAAATAATAATCATAATTATATAGGAATTGAACCAATCATATTTCCCTCCCATGAAGTACCTTGACCATAGAATCAACTATCCTAATGACCATTTAGTCAAAAATAAACGAAGTTCATATTCAACTTCATGCCATCTCAGAACAAGAGATGGATCTGATAAGTAAATTTGAATGTAAGATATATGAAACATGTTACGTATCATAATCAGCTTCCATAGTTGTTGTAAATGGTATTAAATATTTCTACCTTGAACTAGTAAATCGAACAGTCACAAAAAGAAGCATGCTTCCCTTTCCTCCCATGCTATCAGTGACCCAATGAGGGTGAAACATTGATGAAGACCAGGTCACCAACTATAAACTCTAATTATATAAGGCGGTGATGAGAATAAGATTTATATTTTAAATATTCTATAAACATTACCTGATAAATAAATTGGAACATTTATATTGTTTCTTTCAAAAAACATGGTTCATCTAAGGATCTTCTACCAACTTATGACCAATACTGTATATATTTACATGGACAACTATACAAGGGCTCAAAAGGATCCATTTTAATCAAGTACTGGATATTATTGTTTTAATAATGATCAACCAGCCCCAAATGATCATCCAAAGACCACTAATGTTGATAATATAAGTTGAGAAAATATCTTAAGGAATATGTATTTCTCTTTCTTATAGACATCCAGTGGAATATGGTATGCTGTCGTTATAGCTCGTCCCGGAGGGTCCCATGTCGTTACTACCCGAAGCCCACATATAACAGGCCAGGTGTTAGAAACAAGCATCGAGTCAGTATATCCTAAATATGGGAGGGAATTTCCTTTGTACCAATACACATGCAGACATCTCCAAGACCAAAATGATGATGTATATAAACACTATGAAAAAATTTCATTCATACACTAAGATATCAACCACAAAGTATTATTGTATGAAAAATAGAAAGATAATGGGGACATAATACATGAACACCCAAATAAAGGGTATGTCAATTGGATGCACAAGTTTAGAAAACAATTTGCAGAAAAAAAACATTAAGGGTTGGCGTAGGGCAGATTCCTGAAGTCGTAGGAGCACAACATGTAATAATAATCCAATGAAGCAGCACATGGTCTTGCTCCACCTAAAACATGTTAAGTGCATAGATCATTCTTATCAGAGAGAACACGTGCAGTCAAAGCCCATGCAGGGGTGAGTAAAACAATACTCAGTAGGTCACCCTAACACCACAGTGGAAATACCACTAAGAAATACATGAAGTATAACACAATGTAAAAAAATTAAGTAAATCAAAAAGGAAAAAAACAATGTATATAGAAAAAGAAACATAATAACTATAATCCATGCATTCAGATCACCCATGTCTATGTATAAAACATAAAGATAGGGATCTTCAATTTTAGTCTACTGTTCTCGTAGGCTCCATTAAACTATAAGTGTCGATGGTTCATGAAGAATCGAGGCCTTACTAAGCATTGATAGTGTACAGATCATAGATATTGCATGGAGCGTTGATGGCTCCTAGAGCATCGAAGGTGCATGGAGTGTCTATAAAGAATATATCATTGATGGGTCATGAATTACCCAAGTCACATACTCACAAATATCACATAGTCATAGTCAACCATAGGATTCCACTCATAGCGCACTTTCTCAGGTAGTACCTACCACTCAAGGCATTTGTTAATAAACCGAATTTCAAAAACAACTCCCTTAGAGAATCTCAAAATTACAATCTCATCACAAGGGTCCCAATGATAAAAACAACAAATGAAATGGGAACATGGATTGAATGTTATGCCTATTTTTCTGAGAATGTCTCAATGAGGTCTCGTCTGTTTCTCATCCAATGCACTGGACCCGACCCGACCTAGTCTGGCCAACCCAACCCAACATGGTTTTGCCCGGCCTGAACAGTCTTATCCATTTGGTTCATCTCCCAATGGTAGCTTAACCTAGCCTATTAGGGCGATGTAGAGGCCTTACATAACTGATCCAGCCTACAATGTGGGTGGGTTTAATCCTCCAGACATGGCCCACTATAGACATGCACCCTAGTCCATGCCGTCCACCATGACTGTGTGGTTGCGGCATCGAACCCCAGAAGCATGCGGCCCCCACTCCATCACTTCCTCTGATCCTTGCGGCATCAAACCGCATCTGGATGTCACCACCGAGTCCTCCTAATGTGTCCCTTTGTCACGACCAAGGCTCCCTCCAACATGGTCCTTCCCAGACCACGTCTCACTGTCACCTCCACTGGTCACCCATCCGGCAACCCATCTGGTTGTGATCTGCCTGGAATGAAATCCATTGCGGGCTGGTGTTGCCTACAATGATGGCCATGACCGCATATGACTATTCCCATTCAGGATCCGCCTGAACCGAATTCATCTGCCGCATCCCACCTCTACCTCCTTACACCATTGAGGCCTTGTGTTGTCATCATCACTCCAAGGTTTTATAGTAGAATTGTTCCTCAAATCATATTTCTGTCATGGGGTTTCAAAGGCCTAGGGAAAAGGGGAATAAAACATGAATAGTTCATGAAAAATGTGAGATGAACGCACATAGAATGCTCGAGGAACACAAAAAGTATGCACGAAGAATGTGGGAGTTTTAGGGGAGAAAAAAGAAACAAATAACACCCTAAGAAAGGATCCTGGACTTGTTCGTGTCAGCCTTTTTCTATTCATGTTAGGTGGTTTAAAAAATAATTAGAACCTATAATCACAATGTTCTATTTTTCTTTTTATACCCCACAATAATTTATGCATCCCATAATAATGGAATAAATATAGATCAAACTCTTCATGGGTTAGTCCGCATTCGTTGTCGAATCTATTAAAATAGAAGAACATTTATGAAGAGATTAAACACCCTACCTTGTGGTTGGATAAGTCGCAAATGAATAACGGAAGTTTGTTTCATCATTACTCCTTGATCCGCTGGCATTAATCATCATCGAGAGTTTCCTTCCACACCATATAAAAATTCAAGGATTATGGTGATAACATTGAATTCCTGAAAAATGTTTCATTAAAAAAACTCACTTGCGTCCAATAAAATATTTTTATAAAAATATTATAAGGAAGGTCACATCTAATTTATAACATTCATTGTCGAACCACACTGGTCATTATTAGGCCCAACTAAGGTATTATCGCTTCTCTAAATGAAATAGTTCCCTCAGATATCCAATCTAGGAAACCATATATATGTTATTACTATTTTAAAATGAAACAGATCACCCTATTTATTAAATAACAAACATTTTTTATCGTATCATACCAGGTACACCATGGATATAAATATCCCGCCTTCTTAGTTGATTGTCTCATAGTATTCCCAATAAATGTATAAAAACAAAATCAAATAAAAAACTAGTAATTAAATTATCCCCACATTAGGTCTTTACATCCCTAAAATAAAAAACATGGTATAATCAATATAATGATGAGGTTATTAAGCACAAATCTGTCCCTCCAAAAACTATGTGCTCTCTTCGAGATTCTCGCGTGGCCACCAAAGGTGAATTAGAGTAATCGACCGCCAATAATGAATCATCTCCTGTTAATCCTTGATCTCCACTAGGTACTCTTTAAGAATCACCAAACAATCAATTTACATATCTCACAAGTCATTCAATTGTTATTTATCATGCACATAACACCTCAGATGTCACATGTGGATGAAATTATTCACCAGGTGAATCTGTGGGGGTAGATCTAAATAGTATGAAACCTCACCAAACACACTCATAATCTCAAAAGTGCTAATTCTAATCAGATATACAACGCCACCCGACCAAATATTTGTAATCCCTGTCATGGTGAGAACCAACAGAACACATTGTATTTCGTATAGAACTCAAGAGCCCTCCATATATTATCAATATATGACTTATTCTATTTCTATGTTGTCCTCATACACTCCTGAATGATCTACATCTTGTCAATGCTACCCCCACCAACTTTGTACCCATTAGTGCTAACATTCCTGGGTTTGTCAAGAAATGTGGTGACATGTATGGTCACCCTTAAAATCATCAAATAGATTTATACTAATGAAGGAATAATAACTATTTTTTAATGTAAACTCTACCAGTGGTAGGTGATCCTTCCTACTACAACTGAAGTCTACGATTCAAGCACGTTGCATGTACTTAAATATCTGGATGGTCCTCTCTTTCTAGCCATCCATATAGGGATGAAATGCCATGCACATGAATTATAAAGTCCCAAATTCCTCTTATAATCCATCCCCCCAATCAGGATGATAAATGAGCGTCTCATTTTCAGATGATTTTTCATGGAACTCTCTGAAGCTGTACTATCTCTTGCATAAAAACGCATCACCATCTCTCTACTAAAGTATACTCGTGAATTGTAAGATGTGGGACGACATGGTGAGATGATAAATAATCAAACCAATGGTATAATTTAATCTTAACCTATGTAGTAAACCCATCATGAAGTTAATCGATATCTCATATCACTTCCATTCTGGAACCTCAAGTGGTTGGGTAAAGCTCACTGGACCAACTGCTCAGACATCAATTGCTAGAGAGTGAGGCATCTAGAAACAAACATTGACACATCCTTCTTCATCCTCGACAACCAAGAAATTATTTTAGAGCTCCCGATACATCTTTTCCATTACTATATATACTAACAAATGGTAATTATTGATCTCCCTCATGGCCTCTGATAGAGATAATATTTCAAATATTTTTAATGTCTATTTAAATGATTTAAACCTCACAAATTTAACAATTTGATCCTATTTGTAACAATTTTGGATTTATAGTGTGTTTTGTGATAAAAAGTTTAAATTTCATAATTCTGGATTTTTAACAGATTTTTATCACAGGGGTATTTTGGTCATTTCTTATAAAATATATTTCCAAATTTTGTGATTCGAATTTTGTTGGAACCCTTATTTTATTTCCTTCAACGTTGTCTTAAGGACCAGGGATTGAATCGATATTAAAGGTGCCCAAAAAAATCAATGAAGTTGACAATTATTTCCGGGCGGACTGCATTGACTCCACCATATTAATGGAAGCACATTTCGGCCTACACTACTCCAAATTATGCGATTCTACCTGGATATGACAGAGGACTCCAAGGCGCGTCTCCTCAATAAATGTCAAGCCGTTTGGAATCCTTTATGATGGCCGTTTAGTGATAGATATTTGAAGGAAGCTTCCAGGAAGTTTCATCCAGAGAAATCTATTTTCAATAGAAAAACCATAAATCCTTCAATACGCGTTCAATTAATCTGAAATTTTGAGGGTGGACGGCCAAGACATTGATAAACAATATTTATGAAGAGGGAAACGCGTGAATCGGCCATTTAATGGGTCTAAAACGCGACAACCTAGTGAAGATAAAATCTTCCTATAAAAGGAGGGGAGCTCCTACCTCTCAAGATATTCTATTCTTCACCACACCATCCCTCACAAAAGGGAGTTGGCTTGAGAGAGTGAAGGGGAAGGTGGAGATTTTGATCCTTAAGAAGATGAAATTCTTTGAATATTCAATAGAAAAGATGAAGGCTTCTCAAGTGATGGAAGGCTAAGCGGCAAGTGGTTGCGGACGGCGACACCCGACGGACACTCTCTTCCGAGTTTGGATTTTAATGTGTAATCTCTTTTTTTTGAATTTCTCTTGAACCTATATTTTTGAATGAATCTGGTTGTTTTCTTTCTTAAATATATTTTCAACAAATTTGATTTGACCATTGTTCCATCTATAAAGTAGAACAATTGACTTCGCTATTTAAAATTCTTTGGTGAGGTTTTGTCATTGGGCATAGCGAATTCAATTAGGTTCAATTACTTGGAGGTATTTAAGTAATTGAATCACTTATATAGGCGGGACAAAAATCATATTGAAATCTTAAATATGGTGTCTTTTCAAATTTGAGTGTAAACCTGGTGGTCCTTGGGGGTACATTTAGGAATTTAAAATAAGAGATATTTTTTACATACAAGGAAGAGGGGAGTGTCCGAGAGGGTGAAGCTTGTCTGCGACTGCTATTTTTATTCTTGATTTCAAACCCACATTATCTTTCCTTTAAAATTATTTAAGTTTAGAATTTAATTAAAATTTTATTTTCAAATTGTTAATCAATCCCCCATTTTCATTTTAATTAAAAACAAACAAAACAACAAAAGTGACAGTTTTACAACTCGAACTGCAACCTCCTCGAGAGACAGCCCTGTGGTCACCACTGTGCTACATAAAAAGGGAAAATATTGATTGAGGGTTTCATGACAAAAACGATCACATCAACTGGAGCCGTTGCCGGGGAGGTTGCTAGAGTTGATTTTATTTTAGTTATATATATATATATAAATATATATTTTTTCCTTTCTCTTGCATGACCCGAACTTCTGAACCGAACTTGTTACCTTTAGATTCAGAAATTGATAGAACTTTTCACACTAGGGTTAGAGGTAATAATCCACAAGTTTCAAGTTGTGAATCTTCCACCAATACACCTAGGAGGGACTTAGTTGAAACTGAAATCCAAATGGCTGAAAATAGAACTTTGAAAGAACCGGCTTCGTCCTATGATGAAAATCACGAGAATCCTGTTGAGTACCCTGATGCCCCTGCTGGATTTGAAATCAAGTCCGGTTTCATCCAACAGCTTCCCAAATTCAATGGGTTTCCCGGTGAAGACCCACACAAACACCTCCAAGAATTTAGTTATCTGTGTGTCAATATGAAACCTCATGGAGTTGATGCCGATCAAATGAAGCTTAGGTCGTTTCCTTTTTCTCTAGATGGAGTTGCTAAGGAATGGGTTTTCTATTCTCACTCAACCTTGATTAGAAATTGGAATGAATTAAAAAAGATTTTCCTTGAAAATTTTTTCCCTGCGTCTAGAACTGCCTCCATTCGAAAGGAGATTTGTGGAATTAGGCAAACACAAGGAGAAACGCTTCACGAATACTGGGAAAGGTTCAAACGTCTTTGTTTTAGTTGCCCCCATCATCAAATCAGTGACCAGCTTCTCATTCAATACTTTTATGAAGGATTGTGTCTCACTGATAGAAGTATGATCGATGTTGCTGCAGGAGGAGCTTTAGTTGATAAGACACCAGCTGCTGCTAGGATTTTAATTGCAAACATGGCCCAGAATGCCCAACAATTTGGAACCAGAGGCCTTCTTCATGTCAAAGCTGCACAAGAATTCCCTACTACTAGTCCCGAAAACAACACAATTGCAAGTCAACTATCTGATCTCACCACCATGGTAAGGTCAATAATGTTGTCTAACACCCCACCAACCCAACCCAAACCTGAAGCGTCTTTCCAACTACATGTCCATTGTGGGATTTGTTCTTCGAATGAACATTTTAGTGACCAATGCCCGCAAATGAAAGAGCCTCATGAGAACTGCAATGCAGTTTTTCCTGGAAGACCATTTCAACCAAACCAGCAAAGGCCATTTCAAAACAACCAAAATTTCAATCAAGGATGGAACAACAACTCAAATGAAAGATTTCGTCAACCTGAACAACCAAGAGGATTTTTCCAAGGACAATCAAGTAATTATCAACCAAGATATTTCAATGAGCAAGCCAATGCTCATTCTGGAAGCAATTTTCACCCTACCCCTCCCACTCAAAACTCAGATAGGAACCTTGAAGAAGCAATGAGGAAACAACAAGAGGAAATGAGGGAACTAAAAGAATACACAAAACAGCAAGATAACAAAATGACTACCTTGATGACTCAAATGGGTCAACTTGCCTCTCGTATTAATTGCATAACAAATCAAATGAGTGGTGGTTTACCCTCACAGCCACAAGTAAATCCGAGGAATAATGGGAAGGAAAATGTGAGTACAATTGAACTTAGTAGTGGAACGAAATTGAAAAAATCCTCAGATTGAGAACATCAAGCCTTCTTCTGATACTGTTAATGAAAATCCTACCCTTGATAAAAATGATGAAAAATATGAAGTTGATAGAAACTCAAAGTCAAGAGAAGAAATCTTGTTTGAAAGAACGAAGAATGATTGGAAGAGGATGTCTGGCCCTTATGTTCCTCCGAAACATACTCAGAATACCCCAGAAACATTCAAACATCCATTGCCTTATCCAAGGTGTGAACCACCACCAAAGTCAAGTGCTGAAAAATAATTGGATAAGGAGGTTTTGGAAAAATTCAAGAAAGTCCAAGTCAATATTCCATTGCTCGATGCTGTAAAACAAATTCCGAAGTACGCTAAGTTTCTGAAAGACATGTGTACCAACAAGAGGAAGTTCAAAGGGGGAGAAAAAGTAAACTTAGGAAGGAATGTCTCATCATTGATTCAACATGCCCTTCCTCGTCAAGTGTAAAGACCCTGGGACATTTACCATTCCCTGTACCATTGGGAAATGTGAATTCAAAGATGTGATGCTTAATCTAGGGGCCTCCATCAATGTCATGCCACATTCTGTCTACTCATCTCTTCAGGTTGGAGACTTAAAACCCTCTGGAATTATCATTCAACTCGCAAACCGAAGTACCACCAAACCTGGTGGAGTTATAGAGGATGTTCTCATTCAAGTGAGAGACATGATTTTTCCTGTTGACTTCTATGTTTTGGATATGGAAGATGATCGGTTCAGCACACATGCTCCCCTCATCCTAGGGAGGCCATTTCTAAAAACAGCAAAAGCTATCATAAATGTTCACAAGGGAACACTTTCACTGGAATTTGGAGGAGATGTTGTTCATTTCAACATTTTTCATTCAATGAAACACCCAGTTGAGGATCATTCAACTCCCCATGTAAACATGATTGATTGGTTTTCCTCTGGCATGTTACCTAATTTTTTCTGTGATGAAATACCAACTGATGTGGAAGAAGAGGGATATTTGTATGATACCGAATCAGATAAAAATGAGGATGAAATTGGAGACTATGAAGAGTCTTGGGATGTTGAGACTGGATATCTGAGAAATGATGAAGATGAATTTCTAGAAACCATTGAATCTGTTAGTGGTATTCCAGGAGAGGTTTCCAATTTTTCACATGAAACAAGTCATGATATCATAGAAAGAGATAACTATGATGAACATGGAGCTTCACCAAACAATCAAACTTCTGAAGAGTTCCCAGTTATCAATGAAACCAACCCACCTGTGGTAGAATTGAAACCCCTTCCAGATAACCTCAAGTATGCCTTCCTAGGTCATAAGGAACAATTCCCTATAATAATCTCAAATGAATTGTCAAAAGTCCAGGAAAACCAATTGTTGGAAGTTCTCAAGTCCCACAAGGAAGCCATAGGATGGACTCTCTCTAATCTAACAGGAATCAGCCCCTCAGTTTGCATGCACAGAATTTTACTAGAGGAGAACACTAGACCGGTAAGACAATTTCAAAGAAGACTAAACCCAAAACTTTTGGAGGTTGTGAAGAAAGAAGTCACCACCTTGTTGGCTGCTGGAATTATTTTTCCCATATCTGATAGTCAATGGGTAAGTCCAGTCCATGTTGTTCCTAAAAAAAGTGGATTTACAATCTCAAGGAATGAATTTGGTGATCTTGTCCCCATAAGGCTTCCAAATAAATGGAGAATGTGCATTGATTACAGTAAACTCAATTTGGTTACAAGGAAAGACCACTTCCCGTTACCATTCCTTGATCAAGTCCTTGAACGACTAGCTGGAAAAACCCACTACTGTTTTCTGGATGGATTCTCTGGATATTTTCAGATTCACATTTTACCTGAGGATCAAGAGAAAACCACTTTCACATGCCCATTTGGAACTTTTGCTTACAGAAGGATGCCCTTCGGTTTATGTAATGCCCTAGGAACTTTTCAAAGGTGTATGATAAGCATCTTCTATGAATTTTTGGAAACATGCATGGAAGTTTTTATGGATGACTTCACTGTGTATGGATCATCTTTTGAATGTTGTTTGAAAATCTTGGAACGTGTCCTGAAAACATGCATTGAAAAGAACCTTGTTCTAAATTACGAAAAATGCCATTTTATGGTTGCTAAAGGGATCGTTCTTGGACATGTTGTGTCCCGTGATGGAATTCAAGTTGATCAATCCAAAGTTGAGGTCATTTCTTCATTACCATACCCAAAAACTGTGAGAGATGTGAGATCCTTCCTCGGGCATGCAGGATTTTATAGGAGATTCATTAAAGATTTCAGTACGATTGCACTTCCATTGTCTAGATTACTCCAAAAAGATGTCCCATTTGTCTTTGATGAGAATTGCATAAATTCGTTTCATGATCTAAAACAAAGATTGATAAACCCTCCCATTGTTGAACCTCCTATATGGGACATTCCCTTTGAAATAATGACATATGCATCAGATTTTTCTCTTGGGGTAGTATTGACTCAAAGGATAGAAAAGAAATCTCATGTGATTGCCTATGCCTCCCGAACTCTTGATCAAGCCCAATCAAACTACACAACAACTGAGAAAGAACTTCTGGCTGTTGTCTTTGCTCTAGACAAATTTAGAAGTTATCTGCTGGGCTCCAAGGTGATTATTTTTACTGATCATTCTGCAATCAGATTCTTGATGGAGAAACATGATGCAAAACCAAGACTTCTGAGATGGATTTTGCTTTTATAGGAGTTTTATGTTGAAATAAAAGATAAGAAAGGATGTGAGAACCTTGTTGCTGATCATTTGAGCAGGATACCATCTATTGGGAATAGGAAATTTCAGTTGTTTTCCCCAATTAAGGAAACCTTTCCAGATGAGGATTTATTTGCTGCTCAAAGTGAAATACCATGGTTCGCTAATCTTGTAAACTATTTGTCTTCTGATGAACAACCCCATTGGTTTTCCAAAAATCAAATTGATAAACTTCGGAGCGATTCAAAGAAATACATTTGGGATGATCCTTATTTATGGCACATTGGTAGTGATCAAATGATACGAAGATGAATTCCGAACTCTGAATTTCAATCCATCCTAAATTTCTTCCACACATTAAACTGTGGAGGACACTTTGGACCACAAAGAACAGCAAGAAAAGTTATTGATTCTGGATTGTATTGGCCCACCATTTTTAGAGATGCTTTTAAATTCTGCAAAACCTGTAAAAATTGTCAATTCCAATGAAACATTTCCAAGCGGAATGAGATGCCACAAACCCACTTTTGTTTTGTGATGTTTTTGATGTATGGGGAATGGATTTCATGGGGCCTTTTCCTAATTAATTTGGATATCTCTACATCTTGTTGGCTGTTGATTATGTTTCCAAGTGGGTAGAGGCTATCCCCACCCGAACTGATGATGCAAAGATTGTGTCTAAATTTTTTAAAGGAAATTTGTTTTCAAGGTTTGGATTTCCAAAGTTTCTAATTATAGATCAAGGTACCCATTTTTGTAATAGGACTTTGGAATCACTTTTGAAGAAATACGGTGTTAATCATAGGGTATCTACACCCTATCATCCTCAAACAAATGGAATGGCTGAGTTGTCTAATAGGGAGATCAAACAAATCCTAGAAAAACCAGTGAACCCAAATAGAAAGGATTGGAGTTTGAGACTTGATGATGCTCTTTGGGCCCATAGAACTGCTTTCAAAACCCCCATTGGAATGTCACCATTTAGATTGTTCTATGGAAAGGCTTGTCATCTACCAGTTGAGTTAGAACACAAATCCTTTTGGGTTGTAAAAACATGTAACATGAACCTATATTCTACTGGGAAAGAAAGAAAATATTGTTTGAAGGAGTTGGAGGAGATCAGAAATAATGCATACGAAAGCTCCAGGTTATACAAAGAGAGAAGCAAAGCCTTTCATGATGGGAGGATTCTCAACAAAAACATCAAGGAGGGAGACAAAGTTCTGCTATTTGATGCCAGATTGAAACTCTTCCCCGGTAAATTTCGTTCCAAATGGTCTGGCCCATTCATTGTTACTCATGTTTTTCCTTTTGGTGCAATACAGATTAAAGATCCAGACAAAGAGACATCATTCACTGTCAATGGGCATCGGTTGAAGCTATTTCGAGAAAATTTTCATGATCCTCCAGGGGAGGAAATTCAACTTCATGACACAGAATATAATTGATTTCAGGTTGTGTCTTTCCTTATCATTTATTTTTTCTTTGTCTTTAATTTCCTGAATTTCATGCTAAAAAAAACTACACAATGAGGACATTGCATATAATAAGTGTGGGGGGACACAATGCTGGGTAGAGTAGAATTTTTTTTACGAACTTTGTTTTTGAAATTTTTTGTTGTCAAAATTTCTTTCCATTTTTTTTCTTCTTTCTTCGTGTTTCTTTTTCAAAAAAAGTGTTTTGGAATTTCTTGAATTTCATTTGAAACTTATGCCATGGAGTGAACCAACTTATCCTTTGAAACTAAAGATAAATGAATGCTGAATACAACATTGTTTTAAGTTCAAAAATTTGGAAAATTCTTAAAATGACCACTGATTTTTAAATATCATGGCACATATAACTGGAATTGTGATTGAAATTCTCATTCCTGTGAGGCCTCTGGACCCATTTTTACATTTTCTTAACATTTACCTCTTTCTTGAGAGAACCAATTCGTGTTTGTTTAAACCAGAACTTGATTTATTTCTATCAAAACTTGAGGGCTGAGATACATGTGATTAAAATGATTGAGGCATTTATTTGAATATTGGAGCCTCCTTTTAATGATTATCCTTTTTGTTTTGGCCTTCCTTGAACATTTTATCCTTCGTGAGCCCTTAGTAGCCATGTATAGCCTGTTAGGTTAGCCACATTATAAGCCAAATTTCCCTTTCCAACCTGCTCTGGAAGTATAAATGCATGATCTAGTTGAACTTAAGTGTGAAGGGGAAGATGACTCATGATGTGCTACCTCATTTGGTTTTGATTTGGGAGAACATTTAAACATTGAAGGCGTATTTGTGATGCTGGAATATATTTTTCTGGGAGCTGTGCCTATCTGGAGCTCTCAAATGAAATGGAGTTGTGCCTATCTGGAGCTCGCAATGGAAATAAGCTGTGCCTATCTGGAGCTTTTAAAAAAATTCATACTTTCAGCTGAAATATTGATGGAATGGGGTGGAAAACAGAAGATCAGAGCGGATTATTTTAAGAAAATATGGAGGAGACCATACTTGAGAAAAAATTAGAATCATGCATTTCTAATTCAAAAAGAGCCAAACCCTCCTTATTCAGCCACAAAATTTTTCACATTTGAAACCTACCAACCCCTAGCCACAGAAAAACCTTGTAAAGTCCTCATGATAATCACATGTTCTTGGTTCACATCGGGTGGAGATGTAGAAATTTATCAAGCCTATGGTAATTCTTGCATGAGTTGGATGAGAAAATCCTTGATGCAAATCTATATTGTGTGCTGAGAGAAAAATGAATGTGAGGTAAGTGTGTTGTGTCCATGAGAAGACAAAATAAGTGGAAATGGATTGAATGATTTGAATTTATAATTTTAAATATTTTTCTTTAATGAGGCATGATATCTTTTAAATTCATTGTGGTAAATTGGTAAACCCCATTGGTATGTGTTTTATTTTTCTTTATACCGTACTCACTTGTCCAGGAGTCCAAGAGCCAAGTGTGGGGGAATTGATAGAGATAATATTTCCAATATTTTTAATGTCTATTTAAATGATTTAAACCTCACAAATTTAAAAATTTGATCTTATTTGTAACAATTTTGGATTTATAGTGTGTTTTGTGATAAAAAGTTTAAATTTCATAATTCTGGATTTTTAACAGATTTTTATCACAGGGGTATTTTGGTCATTTCTTATAAAATATATTTCCAAATTTTGTGAATCGAATTTTTTTGGAACCCTTATTTTATTTCCTTCAACTTTGTCTTCAGGACCAGGGATTGAATCGATATTAATGGTTCCCAAAAAAATCAATGAAGTTGACAATGTTTTCCGGGCGGACTGCATTGACTCCACCATATTAATGGAATCAAATTTCGGACTACACTACTCCAAATGATGCGATTCTACCTGGATATGACAGAGGCCTCCAAGGCACGTCTCCGCAATAAATTTAAAGCCGTTTGGAATCCTTTATGATTGCCGTTTAGAGATAGATTTTTGAAGGAAGCTTCCAGAAAGTTTTATCTAGAGAAATCTATTTTCAATAGAAAAACCATAAATCCTTCAATACGCGTCCAATTAATCTGAAATGTTGAGGGTGGACGTCCAAGACATTGATGAACAATATTGATGAAGAGGGAAACGCGTGAATCAGCCATTTAATGGGTCTAAAACGCGACAACTTGGTGAAGATAAAATCTGCCTATAAAAGGAGGGGAGCTCCTACCTCTCAAGATATTCTATTCTTCACCACACCATCCCTTACAAAAGGGAGTTGGCTTGAGAGAGTGAAGGGGAAGGTGGAGATTTTGATCCTTAAGAAGATGAAATTCTTTGAATATTCAATAGAAAAGATGAAGGCTTCTCAAGTGATGGAAGGCTAAGAGGCAAGTGGTTGCGGACGACGACACCCGACGGACACTCTCTTCCGAGTTTGGATTTTAATGTGTAATCTCTTTTTTTTTGAATTTCTCTTGAACCTATATTTTTGAATGAATCTGGTTGTTTTCTTTCTTAAATATATTTTCAACAAATTTTATTTGACCATTGTTCCATCTATAAAGTAGAACAATTGACTTCTCTATTTAAAATTCTTTGGTGAGGTTTTGTCATTGAGCATAGCGAATTCAATTAGGTTCAATTACTTGGAGGTATTTAAGTAATTGACTCACTTCTATAGGCGGGACAAAAATCATATTGAAGTCTTAAATATGGTGTCTTTTCAAATTTGAGTGTAAACCTGATGGTCCTTGGGGGTACATTTAGGAATTTAAAATAAGAGATATTTTTTATATACAAGGAAGAGGGGAGTGTCCGAGAGGGTGAAGCTTGTCTGCGACTGCTATTTTTATTCTTGATTTCAAACCCACATTATCTTTCCTTTAAAATTATTTATGTTTAGAATTTAATTAAAATTTTATTTTCAAATTGTTAATCAAACCCCCATTTTCATTTTAATTAAAAACAAACAAAACAACAAAAGTGACAGTTTTACAACTCGAACTGCAACCTCCTCGAGAGATAGCCCTGTGGTCACCACTGTGCTACATAAAAATGGAAAATATTGATTGAGGGTTTCATGACAAAAACGCTCACATCACCCTCATCCCCCAACATCGCTAGTACTACTATGCATTCTCTAAAGAGAATGATGTGATTCCCACCATTAAATTATCCATCATTTGAATTACCTATGAACATAAGATCATGTAAAGTATCACAGTCAGTTTCGACATGTTGCACCTCATAGACACACTGGAATATTGGAAGGGTGACAACCATCGACTGTAGGTAAGATGTTCCATCGATATTCACAGTGGATATCTGTAACATGAATAACTTCTCTGACGCCTCACTTAGTAACTGCAAGAAGGATATCCTAGTGATAGGATCTACCACTATGTTCTCCTTACCATGTGTATAGAAAATATCAAATTCATAGTTCTTGAGTATCAATAGCCATATAATATGTCTCATTTTCCTATTCTTTTGAGAGAAGATATTATTGAAACTCGTGTGGTCAGAGTAAATGGTAGACCTCTATCCCATTAGTTAGTGTTTCCATATATTCAATTTGAAGACTATCACTGAATGATCAAGATCATGAGTTGTGGAATTATATTCAAGATACCTCTACTAGTGCACACCATTCTATAGCATCAGGACATAACCAAAACTGGTCCTTGTTGTATCACAAAACAACATATACTAAACACCCTCCTATGGTAATATCATGACAAGAGAACTCAAAAATCCTCTACCGCATCTCCTAAAATCACCACTGTCACATTTCTGACCACATGAAAGGCTAACTCTTCTATATCATGTTTTTCAAGGGTGCTTCTACTATAATAAAGTCAAGCACAAACCCCTAATAGTACCCAACCAAACCCAGAAAACACCACACCTCAGTAGAACTATTGTGTGGCTCCAAATAAATTACCTCTTAAATATTTATTGGATACAATACAACTCCATAATTTGAAATGATGTGCCCCATATAGTGGACCTCCCGAATCATTAAATGAAAAATTGAGTTCTTCCCATATATCTTGTGTAATCAGATTGTGTCTAAGACCATCATTAGGTGTATCTTATGCTCCTACTCGGATATCAAGTACACCAAGATTTCATCAATAAAGACCATGAATAAATGGTCTATTTAATTATAGATGATCATTTTCATGATCTCCATGAACATGGTTGAGGAATTCATAATTCCAAATGACATCCCTATGTATTCATAGTGACTATACTAACACTTGAAGGATGTTTGAGGGATGTCCTCATCCCATACATGAAGTCGGTGATAGCCACATCTGAGATTTATCTTCAGTATCCCCTCACCCCATTCAACTGATTGAAGAGGTATTAAATTCTAATTAGTGGATACATATTATTCATGATTAACTAGTTCAGGTTCTAGATGCACAAACATAATCTATTGCTTTTTTCTACCTTCTTGGAAAACAAAATTGGGGCCACACAAGTTGAAATACTATGTCTCATGAAGCCATTCCTCTGAAAGACCTCCAGCATTATGGACTCCATCTGATATGCATGTGTAGATATTGGTGCCATATCGTGGTATAGGTCAGTGGATAAGTCAACCTATTTATGTGGAGGTAATCATGTGACATTTTCAATAAATATTTCCTCGTACTCCTCTCCCATTTTAGGAAGCTATGGACTCTGATCATCCATCTTAACATTTGTGAGGCTAGTCATCTATTGAGTAATTGGATATGACGTCATATGCGTAATTCAGGATGGTGATTAATGTATTTCATTCTCACAAAAAAAGGAAAAACTAGTCCCATATCTGTGGAAAGTCCACTTTATGTGCTTGAAACAATCAATCTGGGCACAAACTGTGGATAACCAGTCCATACCATGAATGGCGTCGCAATGCCTTGACACTCCCACCAAGGGATCCCTACTGAATCTCTCACCCCTATAGTAGGTTAATACTATCTGAACCAGTGTGTCAATATTGAATATCCCATATGGAAATATATATGTATAACTATTGAGTCAATAGTTACAGAAGAATAACTAAGTCTTGAATAAGAGTCATGGAGAGAAAAAAGAAAATGACACTTGTGTCTATCAAAACATTCACTAGGGTAGAAAAGACATAGATCAGCCATATAATATTATCTAGAACACAAAGGTCATAATACATAATCACTTGATGTTTTACTTGTAACTATCAACTAACCCACTGAGACAGTGGTGGAGCACCTAGGGGTGGTGGAAGCAGTACGTCAATCCTCCGACAACTTCTAGTGCTCTATCTGTTCCTCTGCTACCTTTACCACCCTTCAGAACACCGTGTTGTTATATCATCCTATACATCAAATACCTCGCAATCATATACTGATCATTCTCATGGGGATTCATGTAAGATAGGGACATGTGTCCCCAACCACTGCACGAGTAGGACAACCAATCCATCAGTTTTCCCGATCTGCCCTAGGATCTTCCACCACTAATAACGTTTCCCGGAGTTGTCTCCTAGAGTGGTTGAAAACATGGGTCCCTACGTCTACTATCAGCTACCCACCATTGAAGAATCAACTTCTTGGTACCATGTGGTATCTCCTCTTTCCAGGGATTGCTCCTTTAGAATTCTCTAGACTAGCATGGCTTACTCTAGTACCCTAGAATATATAGGGATGATAAGTGATCTCATGGATACCCAACTCTACCAGCGTATCCCATGTTAGATGGTCCATGTCTTAAACAATAGGCCCCACACCATATATGTAGAGTAGCGAGAAAGATCTATAAATCTTGCATACTATGTTGCAACTGTATAAATTCCCTTCAACAGATGCATGAGTTCTTGTATCTTTATTGAGTGTCACATTTCTGGAAAAAAACCCCCCCCTAAAGAGGCATTCAATATCTACCCAAGAGAGAGTCATCTCATTATGTTTCTAGATCACTAAGCCCCACCATTTCCCCACTGATCCCTGAACAGGCCTCATGACAAGAACTACCAGCAGGTCAAAAGGAATCCTCAAATGGAGGAAGACATGTGTAACTACCTCAGTCAATCCTCACCTACCTGGGGGTCTATCACATCCCTAAACTGAAGAAGTCACTTCCTCTAGAACCATGCAACTCACTCATCCAACATGCATCATATACCAGTAGCACTGGTAATAACTATTGCTCTCTGTGTGGTGGTATCACTTTTACACGACCCTGGGTACTATCTCTAGTACTAGTCACTACCAAGGCCTCATCGCTAGGTGTATCATCCTCATGATTATGAATTGGAATTATTTTTGGCGGTTAGTGTGGTGGAATCCTGATATAGACCATGATATACCATAGTAAATAATGTATACCTAATCTGCTAACTCATGAGGTACATGTGAACACAGTCGAAAACCCATGTGATGTATATACCATTTATTTTCCCTACAACTAGTGTTTACGTGTACCAAGTCGAAAATAAGAATTTAGAGGCCTGGTGTATGTATTCATCAGCCTCCACAAAAAAGCTGAAGTCCCTATAATTAATGTCGAACTCAAACACATTAAACTATTCCCTAAAGAAGTATTATAGACTAATTGTGCTTTAGGTAGAAATGACCAACTCTGATACCACTCAATTATGTCCCGTCCCAGAGGGGCCCAAGTCGTTACTACCCCAAGCCCACCTCTGATAAGACAAGGGATGTTTTCGAGCACCGATTATGCATATCCCACAAATCAAAGGCATTTTATTATGTACATGTAGAGATACACAAATCCATGAAAAAAATTCTATAGTGTAAAAACACTAAGTAAACAATTCATGTATATAAAATGATATTAACCAATGAGTACGTTAGTAGGAAAACTAGAATGTTAAAAAGTGTTACAGTACATTACAACTAAATGAAAGAATCTTTCATGTTGATTCACAATCTCAAGAAACTCCTCCTTAGAAAACCCTACCATAAGGGTAGCCATAGGGATGATTCTTGAATCTGTAAGAGAACAACATGTAAGTCTGATCCCACTACGCACAACCATGTCCTGGTCTACCTAGAACTTCATCAAAACATCAATCATCTACCCAAGAAACGACACGTGAGGGAAAAACCTATGCATGTGTGAATAAAAAAATTATAAAAAAGACACCACAAAACCACAACGAAAATACCACTATTAAATACACAAAGCATGCCACAATGGAAACAGCAAAAGTACAACTCAACGGAAACTGATGATGTACACGATAAATGAAAAAAATGATATAGAATCAATATGTTCATCTCACATAGGTATAAACCAAAATCTTGGGGAGAGGGATCTTATGTTCTAATCAATAGATCTATATCTCTCCATGAAACTAGATTTGTTGATTGAACAAAGAGCTTAAATGGATCACGGAGTGTCGAAGATGCATAGAGCATCATTGTCTCACAGAGTGGCAATGGTTTCCAGAGTGGCGATGGCGCATGGAGTGTGGATGTTGGTTGGGGAATACATATTGCACATAAAATTGATGGTGCACGAAGCGTCTATGGGTAATTCAACCCCCAAGTCATGTAGTCCCCAAGATCACATAAACACAGCCAGTCATAGGATTTCATTGGTAGAGTGATTGTTTCTGTATTATCTACCACCCAATCCTTTTGACCTTTAAAAAATACACAAAAAACTCACCTAGAGTATTTTAAATGGAAATTACAATATTGAGGGTTCCAAAACTAGAAATATCTCATCAAATAGGCACGCGGTTTGAATGTTACGCCCATGTTTTGAAGAATTTCGTCCACAGGTCTGGTCCTAGTTCGATACGACCCACCAGACCCAACCCAACCCATAATCAGACCTAACCTTGTCCATCCAACTTGATCCAGCCAAGTTCGAACAACCTAACCAGACCATGGCTAGCCAACCAAACCCAACCCTATATGACCGACCTGACCCGGATCGTGATGCCCCGAATCGGCTCAGCCCAGTGGGATCGTCCCATTGGATCGACTGGACTGGGACCGCTAGGCCACTAGGTCCAGCCCAGTTGGCCATTGTATCAGCCATTCATACACAATCCTTCCAACGCTATGGTCCAAATTACTACAACAGTCGTGGCCTTTCCTGGCTACACCTGGTAGTCCACATATTTTTCCCTGACCGCGTGTCTTGTACGTCACACCCCACTGACCCGTGACATGCCCACACTATCCCCGTTAACTTCAAATGGATCCAAGTCACATCACACAATTTCCACCGAGGTATCCTACCAAAACCCCTAGTTACTTCATGTGGCCTACACCACCATAGGCTCCCTCTGAAGTGGTCCTTCCTTGACTGTGTCCTGCCACCCCGGCCACGATTTTCTTTGATCGCAGCCCATCCAACTGCACTCCACTTGGCCCAGCCTCGCTTTTCTAGCTGGTGCTACCTCCTCCACCAACCACCCCACTGACACCCATTCCCTACCACATGCCTCCAAAACTGGCCATGTATGCCTCCTCCGACCTCCACCTCCTTGTTTCGCGGTCACCTTGTACTGTTGTCACACCTTGGTAGTGCCATCAATAAATCGGTCCTCAATTAAAATTTCTCACATAATTATTCAATGAATCATGGAGAAGGTGAATAAAACAAAAACGAACTCATGAATAATGTGAGAAGAACATAGTAATTATATGAGTGGTTGAGGAGAGAAGAAAGGAAAATAGAATGCTCGAAGAAAATATCTTGTCCTTGTTCATGTAGGACCTGATGTTTTCACATTATAAGGTTTAACAGACAATAAGAACAGATAATCCCAATGATCTATCTCCCTTTTTAAACCCTAGAACTATTTTTCCGCCCATAATAATAGATAAACAGTGGATCAACCTTTTTATTTGTTCATCCGGGTTCATTTTTTGAATCTATGAAAGTGGAAGAAAAATACCAACGAGATTATATGCACTACCTTATGGTTGGATATGTAAATCATGGAGAACAGAGGTCTGTACCATCATCGATCTTTGATCCACATGTTTTTGACATCAAGAGAGTTCCTTCTACTCCAAATAGGTATTACAGGGTTTTAATGATAACCATAAATTATTAACATAGGTTTCATTAAAAGAAAATATATGTTGCATCCAATAAATTTTTTTTGAAATATTTAAATGATGGTTATATCCAATTTCAGTCATTCACAGTCGACCCGAACCAATCAATTTTAGGCCCAACTAATGTAAAGTCATTTCTTTAAATGTAGTAGGTCCCTCTGATTTCTAATCAGGTAACATGTTTAGAATTTATTCCCATTTAAAGAAGAAACCACCCACACACATTACTACAAAAATAACATTTTTCATCTTATCTTTCTATGTGTGACGGGGTTCAGAATCACATGTACTCTCAGTGCCTAGTATCTGAATTATCCCAATTAATATATAAAAAAACCAGAGAAAACATGAGTCATTACATACTCCACTGCTTAGTGATCATCATCACAAAAATCCAAAACATGAGTACTCAAAAAAAATATGTGGGTACTGAGCACAAATATGAGCCTCACAATTCCATGTTCTCTTAGGAAGATTCTGGTTCTTCCACTAAATATGCACCGATGTAATCGACCAACCACAAATGACACACCCCCATCGATACTCAATATCCACCAGGTACTCTACAAAGGTGTCCCCATTGTCAATATCCTACTCACCCTTATTGATGATGAGCGATGGATCTTGCATGACCCCATCAATTATATCTTTTTCAAGAAATCACACACCTAGTGAATGTGTTGGGTTGAGATAGGCATTATACCACCTTTTCAAACCAACTCAGACTCAAACAATGGTCGATGTATCACATATATATCTTCTTCCCCAACCAAATCACTATAATACCTATCAAGGTGAGACCGAAAGGAACACATGCTATCCCTCCTTAAATTACAGAGTCCTTTGTCTCCTGTCAGTATAGAACTTATGCTGGCTCTATGTATTCCTCATCTACTCTTAATTGATCTACACCTTCTCATTGGTAGACCACACCATCAATGGACCTATGAGTATGGAGTCTCTTAGGTTAGTCTAGAAAAGTGGTGACTTGCATGGTCACCAGTAGAAGGTCTGAAGTACTACCATTTCAATGATGGAGTCATAGTTGTTATTATAAAAAAATACACTAGTGGTAGGTGATCATCCCAATTGTGGATGATGTTTGGAATGAAAACATGCAACCTTTCCTAAAAAATCTTGATGGTCCACTCAATCGAGAAATCCATCTGGGGATGAAATAATGTGCTGATGTGCAACTGAGGAAAAACTCCTCTTGTAATCCATTCCTAAACTAGGATGTAAAATGAGAGACATGATATAAATCAGTAATTAATGGAACACCATGAATATAAACTATATCCTTCACATATATTTTTCCCAACATCATTACTAAACTCTGCACAAGGATCTATAGGAAGTTGGCCGACTTGTTGTGTCGGTCAATGATCACCCATATGGTATAGTGTCCCCTAGATGTGTGAGGTAATCCTATAACAATGTCCATATATATCCCATTCTACATCCTCTCTGTCACCTCATGTGGTTGTGTCAAGCATGTTGGATCCTGGTTCTCATCATTCACTTACTGGAAGGTGATGCATCTATAAAAAAACCATGTCACTACCATCATCATCCCCAGCCACCAAAACCAATGTCAGTTGTCTTGATACATCATTGTCACTCTATGAAGTACCACCAATGGGGAATTATGGAACTCCATCAAGAGCTCCCCCATCAATTTCACTGGTACTATTATGTATCCTTCTTGGAGAAGGACATGCTTACAACCTTTAAAACATCTATCAGGGCATTCCTAGTGGAAATATGAGCATGTAAAGTCTGATAATCAGTGTCTGTGAGCTATGCCTCACTAACTCACTGTAATAGTGTAGGGGTGAAAACAATTTACTAAAAGTAATATGATCTATATACACCCACAAACGATATATATAATGCATCCAACATCTCTAACGCTTCATATAGAAACTGCAAGCAGGATCTCCTACTATGAACATCTTATACTAAGTTCCACTTCTAATGAATATAGAAAAACTCAAATCAATAGTCATGGAGAAACTCTAGAAATCATCTATATTTCTTGTATAGATCCTTCTAAGAGAATACAAAGTTGAGACTCCTGTGGTTAGAGTAGATAGTAAACTGCTCACCCATTAGGTAGTGTTCCCACATCTTTAAAATGAAGACTACCACTGCAACCCCAAGATCATGGGTTCCATTGTTATGCTTGTGATGCATAATCTGGTGTGAACAATAGACTACCACTATGTTCCCCTACATCCAGACACAAGAAATCACATTCAGTGGTGCATCATAGCACACCACATACTCAACACTCTCCTTAGGTAATCACAATATTGAAGTGCTCGTCAACCAATTCCATAGCTATTGAAAACAGTGATGACACATCTCTATCAACATGAATGGAATCCCATTTCATGTTATGTCTGTCAAGAGTGATGATACTATAGAAAAGAAAACTAAAATAATATGATAGAAACCAGTCACACCCAGGATACTCCACACATCAGTAACACTCTTGGGTGGCTCCCATGATAGAACCACTTCAATTTTCATCAGATCCACTTTATATTCTACCAATGAAATGATTAGTCCCATACAGTGAAACTTTCAAATATAGAACTGACACTTTGAGAGCGTCCTATAATCTGGATAATCATGGAGTGTGTCTAAGACCATCCTCATGTGTATCATGTGCTACTCCTCAGACGCCGAGTAACACCTGATGTCATCAACAAATACAATGATGAACCGGTCTATATAGGGATAGGAGATCATAATAATGAGTCCCATGAACACTTCTTAGCCATTCGTCAGGCAAGACAACATAATTATGTACTCTTAGTTGAAATACATACTTTTTATGGTTGTACTTGGGATGTACTCATCTTGTTTACAATGATGGTGATAGCTAGATAGAATGTATATCTTCAAGAACCACATCGCACCCTTGAGTTGATTTAAGACATCATCAATCCACATTGGCAGATACTTATTCTCACCGTCCCTTGGTTAATAAGCTGGATGTCCATGCATATTCTCAATCTCCCATAAGACCTTATTGCAAACAAAACTGTGGCTTTCCCATGGTGAAACACTGGGTGTCACGAAGACCTTTCTTTGTCAAGTCTACATATTGTACACTTAACTTATGAAACACTGTTGGATCCATCAAATTTCCCAGAGTAGATACTAGTGCTTTCCTAGGGTACATGTCAAAGCATATGTAAACATTCCAATGGTGAGCTGAATCATGGAAATCATAGTGAATGGTGTCCTTATACTCTGCCACCACTGCAGGAAACAATGCACTCCTATCATCCACAATACTGAGGGTGATGATTACCAATTGATGAGTAATCGGTTTCACCATCTTATGTGTGATTTTTTCCTAAACTGCATGAATTTCCATTTTACCAATAAATAAAAACCTGGTCCCATCTCCAGATACACATCACATTTTATGACTAAAATAGTCAATCAAGGCATTAACTATGGATAACTAGAACATACCAAGAATGAAGTCATAAGGAATCGATGCTTCCACCAAGGGATCTCAACCCAAATAGTATCCCCCTATAGTAAGGGAACTCTTTCATCACTAATATTTAGTCATCAAATCTCTGCCATATGAATCTCTAAACCTAGGTATAGAGTCCACAATTATAGAAGAATCACTATGTCATGAACATGGGTCAAGGAGAAAAAAGAGTGATAGAAACATATGTCTATAAAAATGAATCTTTGGTGGAAAATACATAGATCATACCTCTAATTATCTCCTGAGAACCTAGGCCATAATCCTCTATTTCGTGATGCAGGCCTCACCCCTCTCTACCAGATCCCTATGCCCGTAGTAGAAAACCTATGGTTGGTGGAGGTAGTACGTCAAACCTCCTCCCACTGCATACAGTTCGTCCTATACCTCAGCCACATTTGCTACCCTATAGACCTCCCTTCCCATGCCTCATCCACTACATCGGTGGTCCACTGACTACCTGCTAATCGTATGCAATGAATGTTGGAAACTATTAAGACATGTGTCCCCAACTACCACATGAGTAGCACATCCTATCCATCAGTTATACAACAATGTTGTGGGATCACTAAAAAACTGATACTGTATCCTGGGGTAATCACAGGAGTGAATGACCCACTTGGTGGCTTGTTCTTGGTGTCGTCTACCCACTATTGAAGACTCAACTACCTTGTGCCTTCTGATAGCTCCCACTACCAATGTTAGATCCACTAAAAATTCCTCCACTAGTAGGGATTTCTCCATTAAGCCAACATATGTAAGGAAAATAAGGGAAATCTTGGATGGCCTGATCTCCCAACGTATAAATTTTCTGGATCGGGCCCAGAAGAATGGGTCTGAAACCATATCCATGGAGTAGTTTGAATGATCTATCAATCTCACTAATTACATTGCTAAAATATGATTTCCCTACTATAGACTTAGGAGCTCCTATATGAAAACTAAACATAATGTAACTAGAAATAACTCCTCTATAAAGTGGTGCTCATATTCTTCCCAAGAGAGAGTCATCTTGACATGAGTTTGGATCACTAATCTCCACCATCAACCCATTTAACCCTAAATAAGGATTGCTACTAAATCTACCATCTGGTAGGAAGGCATCCCCATAAGGGGGAAGGAACATGCAACTAACTAAAGTCAATAATCACATTCCTAGGGGTCTTTGTCACACCTAAAAAAGTGAGGTTGCTGTATATGGAACCCATGCAATGCACTCAGTAGGTGTGGAACCTCTACCCTTAGCGCTAGTAGTAACTGATGCTCCCTTGGTGGTGGTATAACTAGAACACGACCCTGGGGTTCATTCTCTTGTACGAATCCCTATAATGAAGCATCATTGCTAGGTGGATCATCCTCGTGATCATGATTTGGAATCCTTGTTGGCTGTCTATGTGGAGGAATCCTGAAATAGATCAAGATGTACCATAGTCAATAGAGTAAACCTGGTGAGACGACTAAAGAAGGACTTGATAACGCTCAAAAAATAGTATATGATTCATGTGCGATTTATATTCCCTACAACTAATGTTTTCATGTAACGATTTGAAAAAGAAGAATTATGAGTCCCCATGTATGGATACATCGGCCACCACACTAACACTTGAGTCCCTTGTCAGATAGCTGAACTCAAATAACATAACAATATTTCCCCAAACCAATCGCACAGACTCTTGGTTATTTAGGTATAACTAACCATCTCAAATAACAGTCTTTCAGAACCCATCCTAGAGAGGCATGTGCCATGAAAACTCAAATTATGCAACTAATTGTCCAGGGTATGGAGAGTATCACCGAGTAGAATATCCTAAAAATGGGAGGCATTGTCCTATGTACTTGTTCACATGCACACTTATCCATGCCAAAAATTTGTAATTTTAAAATCAATGAGTAAAAAATTAATTAATTCACTAATATTTCATCAACATAGATTGATAATAGGAAAACTAGAATGTATATAATGCCAAAATACAAGTCCACCAATTGAAAGAATCTGCCTAGTGGAAGCACAAGTTCTTGAAACTCACCTATAGAAAATCCTACATGAAGGGTAGGCATAAGAAATATTTTTGAATCCGTAGGAGCACAACACATCTTTCTGATCCATCTAAGAACCACCTGGTCTTCTTCACCTAGAAATCTATCAATGCATCTATTTTCATCACATGAAACGATACATGTGGGTAATGTCGGGGTAGGGGTGAATAAAATAATACGTAGTAGGAAACCACAAAACTACAAAGGAAATACCAATAATAAATAAATTAAGATTACCAAAAAGGAAACACATTAAGTACACCAAAAAACACATAAAGAACGCCACAAAACAAACACATGAAGTATAGTACATACAGTCAACTCACACATATATATGTCTAAATCATAAAGAGAGGGATCTTCAGTTGTAGTCCAAAAATATCTCAATTTACATGACACATGAAGTGTTGATGGTATATGGAGAACGATTGGTGAACGAAGGGTCGATGGTGCACAAAGTATCGATGGATCACAGAGCATCAATGGAGAATTGATGGAATATATAGCAAAGATAGCTCATGGGGAATAAATGGTGGCCAAGCCATCAATAGAGCACAGAGCATCCATGGTGCATGGATGGTCCCTGGAAAACGGAGCATCCATGGTGCATGAATCATCGGTGGACCATAGATCTTTGATTGCACATATTGTGTCGATGGAACACATAGTGTAAATGGTGCACAGAGTGTTGATGGAACACAGAGCATCGATGGACCACAGAGTATTGAGGTCACATAGAGCATCATTGGAACATTAAGCATCAATGGAATATAGAGCATCGATGTGGTGGAGAACGTCGATGGCGCATGGGGCATCGATGGTGCACAGAGATTCAATGGCCCATGGGGCATCGATGGTGCACAAAGAATCATAAGAACATGGAGATTCGATGGATCACATAGTGTTGATGATGAATGAAGCATCAATCTCACATGGGGAATTGATAGAGCATGGAAGTTAGTCACGCACAGACCATTGATGGCACATTTAGCATCAATAGAGCACGAAGCATCCATGGAATAAGTAGTGTCGATGAAGAATGTAGTATAGTTGGAGCATGGAGAATTGAGGGTTCACATATGTTCGATGGAACATAGAGCGTCGATGAGTCATGCAACCACCAAGTCACATAGTCACCAATATCGTATAGTCATATTCAAACGCATGATTCTGCTCGTAGTGCAATTAATATGGGATAATCTAGTCATCAAGAAATTAGGTTGTAAACCATATTCCATAGACACTAAATTATATTATCTCAAAATAATCATCTCTTCATTAGGGACCCAACCCCATAAACATCTCATTAAATGAACACATAATTTGATTTTTATGGATATTTTGATGAGAAGGTCCAACTCGAGGCTAGTCTGGGTATGATATAACCCCACAGACCCGACCTGACCGATAGTCTAAACATGAGTAGTCCATCCGAACAAACATGACATCGTCTAACTAACATGGAATAATTCTTCCTAGGATGAACTAGTATGGACTGGTGGGCTTGGTCCCTTGGGCTACTAGAGTGGCCCTGTGTATTCGGTATGTACCTCACTATAGGATAGTTTACTCCACTAGATGTAACCCACCCTAGATGCACCACCTGGACCACATGCCCCTAGACCATGTGGCTTCTACATCTCTCATCGTTAGCCTACGACCCCCATTCACTCAATTAATCTACTCCATGCTGCTCCAAGACGCATGTCACTGCCACCGTCAAGGGATCCCTCTGACTCGGTCCCCCCTAGATCACTTCACACCACCTCAACCATAAAATGACCCATTAGAGGCCTTTCCTAGATCTCTCGGCCTGGTTTGTCATCCCTGGTTGGGCTGATGTGACCTCCACCAGTAGCCACCAGACTTTTGTGGTTTTTATACCATGCTCCACCTGAACTATTTGGAGTCACTGCTTCCTTTCACCGCCATCACCTTGCACTTATGTCGCACCTCCATGGTGCCATCACAAAATCATTCCTTGATTCGGATTGATCACATATATTTTCAATGGTACAAGGAGAAGGTGAAGAAAAATAAAAAAATGTTCGAAGAACACATGATGAAATCAAGAGGTTGATGGGTGAGAAAAGGCACAAGGAACACAATAAGAACAAAACACTTCCTTGTTCATTTTAGCCATTTTCTATTCATGTTAGATGTTATAACAATGAATAAGAACAAATAATCAAAAATATTTATATTCCTTTTATATCCCATGACAATTTATCCATCTTGCAATAACGAACAAAACACATATCAACTTGTCCGTGTGTTGGTCCATGTTTGTATTTTGAATCTATAAATGGGGAAGAAAGCCAAAGATCATATTAATCAATGCACCTTGTGGTTGGATCACTTGTTAATAAAGAAATGTGGTCTGTGTTTTCATTGATCCTCGATTTTTGGGTGTTCTTCATCGAGAGAGTTACATTCTATACCTAAGAAGAATTATAGGGTTATGTAGATAAACCTGAATTCCTGACAAATGTTTCATTGAAATAAAATTTACATTGCATCAAATAAAATGTTTGTTTAAATATTTAAATGGTGGTTACATGGAATTTCTAAAATTCTATGTCAAAATTGTCCAGTAAATTTAAGGAACTACTTATGGCAATGTTACTACTCTGAATTCAAGGGTGCCCTCATATTTCTAATTTGGGAACCCATTAATACATTTTCCCTTTTAAAGAAAAAACGTCCCACATGCTTAATTAAGAACATAACATTTTTCATAATATTCATTCGGGCACACTTGTCCTCAGAATCTCTGGCCCTCTCAGTTCCTGGTCTCAAGAATATTTTGATTAAATTTGTAAAATCAATACCAGTGAAAATATGAGTCATTATAGTTATACTCAAATGGACATGATATCCCAAAGCCACATGAATTCCTCCAAAAAACAATAAGTTGATCAAGGATCCCAATCAGATACTATATAAGATGGAATATAGTGAAAAAAAATGATCTCTTTCACATAGAAATTTCCCAACTTCTCATCTTTGGCTATGTCACGAATGGGTATAATGTGAGCTGATTTCATTAGCCTATTGATCATATCCCATGTCACATTTCTCATACTGCTCATTCATGGAAACCAAAAAAAAGTACATAGATATTTTATCCCATTTCCATGTTGGGACTAGATGTGGATGAATCAAACTCGAGGGTTTCTATTTTGTGGACATAATATATTGGAATTTTTTTCAACGAGAGACCAAATAAACAATTCTCTGTCTCTTAACTAGAAACCCAATCATCTCTCACATATCATTGAGAATCCTTGGAGTTCCTGGGCGCACAACCCGCTAAAAATTTTGAAAACCCTCCATCATATATTTCTTTTCCGTTAATGGCACCACGAAGAAATTCCATTAACTAATAATTCCCTCTATAGAGGACAACCATGGGTGAATTTACTCTCCATTATAAATAGAGTCCATAATGATAAAGAACTCATCACTTGGATGCTAGTCATGAAGGATTATCTTGATAAGAGAGGATGTCAACTAAATTATGGAAAAAGAAAATTCTTCCCATTTTTCATGAACTCCAATATGCAACTGTGTATGAGAGACATAAAATTACACTCTTATGGAGATTATTTCACTGTCTCGGTGAGAAGTTTCCTGCTCAATAAGTCTAAAAACATTCACATACCTAGGGGGATAGGCGATGTCAAAATTGAATGACTATAGTTAATCCACCCCATGCCTCTCAACGACATTGAAATAATTTTGAGAGAAGATATAAATCAATATATTATGGTGAAAATAAATGGTAACCCATTCTCTATAGATGTAATTCTAGAAAAATCATATGTTCTTTCATCATAGATTCTAGTTCAACTTAATGGATTGGATTATTATTATTTTGAGATCTAAGATTATGAGATCTATAAGAAACTACATTATTACTCTATATAATAACAAAACCCATACCTTAACCTAATGCATCACAAGAGACCACATATCTCTGATCGGCCTCTGGAAGATTCAACATCATCGTAGTTGTCAAAATACATTTTAGCTCAATAAAGAATTATTACATTCTCATTCCAACTGAACATTATTCCCTTTAAATTTAGTGTAGTTATCAGGGAATCAATCTATGATAAGTCCTTCACGAATCGATTATAATATCCCAAATCCTAAGAAGCTCCGAATCTCAAATACATTTTGTGAAGATTTTCCTGGCATAACCGAATTCACCAACTGAGGGTCAACTAAAATTCCATGCTCTAACACTCCATGTCTCAATAATCTCACTTCCCTAATCTATAAATTTTATTTTCAAATGTTATCCTAGAGTCGATGATCTCTCAACAAAATTATAAGTGCCCTTAGATGATGGATATGATCCTTCTCGAACAGAAAGTAAACAAGGAAGTCATCTAGAATAACTACCAAAAAATTATTAATATAGTTGTGAAAAATCATGTTCATTAATGATATTATTACTTCATGGGAATTGGATAAACAATGGAATAACAAGGCACTCATAATTTATGTACATGCTCTGAGAGGAAGTTTTTGGAATGTCAGATTCATTTATTCTCAACTAATTATAACCATAGTGAAGATAAAACATCAAGTACCAATTTTCCACTATCAACTAATCAAACAGATCATTGATCCATTGTAATAGATAACATTGCATTACTATAAATCTATTGATATTTTGGTAAGAAACACATAGGTTAAGTGAACCATAATCTTTCCTAGGAAATTGAGCTAGCACTACACAGGGGGACACATTTGGGAATATAAATACTTTCTCTAAAATATCACACTATTGGGTTTTAATATATTTTTTTTAGATAGTTCCATATGGAAATAATAAATAGAATCTATTTGATTAATAGGAATTATGTCAATGGTAAACTTGACTTCCATTCCAACGACAATCAAGTGAAGTCATAAAGAAACACATTGGGAAATAGGAGGAGAACTAGAGGGATATCACGGGCAATATATTTCCAAATCAGATCAAAGGAAAAAATTTATATCGCATTCCCCAACAATGGATAAGATGGCCCCGCTCTGATCAAAAATGGGTACCATTATTTATGAAAGACACAAAACACACCACTAGGTTTAGTAAAAGAGACTCGTTGAAGAAAAAAATTAATCCGAGATTTATTTTCTATGATCTAATCCATCTCAAATATGATATCAAGAGGTTTCATGTTTTGGATAAGAAAAATATCATCAATCACCACATATGATAGAGAGAAAACAAAAGTGGTTCTATGGTGACCCTTCTCTCTCTCTCTCTATACCATGGTGTTTAGTAATATCAATTTCTAATGTTAAAATATCACTGTTAAGTTGAATAATATTAACAATATGGGTTGAAATGAATGAATTAGATTCACCAGTATCAAATAAATCTTCCACTAAGGATTTCTCACGACCCCCACCCACCAAAGATACCCCTCTTAAGTTGGCAATTGTGAAAGGGAGAAAATGACCCCTGAGTCCCGCTTTCAGTAGGCCCCGGGGTGGCGACTAGCACCAAGGGTATGATTTTTCTAAAAAATGTGAGGCATTACCATTTTTAATATTTATGATTGGGAGATAGGACAAGTCAACCACCAAAAAGGAAAAGAAAATGTGTATAGAAATGAACCCAAACCAATCCCACATGCATGTTTAAATAGTTCTGAAACAAGGTACAAGTACAAGAAAGCTCAAAATTAATATACCAAATAAACTAGAGTACATAAACTACAACAAATCCAAATGTCTTGACTAGTAGGGTCCCCCACGGCCCTGGAAGTCCTCCTGGAAACCTGAAAGTAAATGTAGGGTGAGCATAAAAGTATACTCAGTAGGGAAACCAAAAGCTCTCATGCACAAGTGGGGAGACATCCTAATGTCCCGTGAGAACAATAGAAGAAACCAGAACCTATCAAGGAATTCAATCCACCCAACCTCACCAGCCACACTCAACAAAACATTATAAAATAGGTAGTAGTGGTATAAAAGAAAAAGAGTATTGGGTACCCCGCACCATTTTCCATTAGTTAGCTTCTCTTCATAATGGAGAACATCCTGAAGCTACCACACTCTTCTCCCTCGCACACACCTGGGCCTCAAGAACCACATATCCCGCCTGCACACACCTGGGCCTCACAAACACGTATCCCACCCGCACACACCTGGGTCTCACAAACACGTATCCCGCCCGCACACACGTGGTCATCAAAACTACGTATCCCACCCACAGACACCTGGGCCTCATCCTGAAGAATCTTGGGAAAACAATAAAACCTACCCGAATATTCTTGGGCTAAAACCACCCTAATCGAGACCTACCCGAAGAGTCTTTGGTGTAAGGTCTCCTCAAGCCATCACAGCCTAGGGAAGAAGGAGTAGGAAGGAGATAGTAACTAAGGGGAAAACACCCTCTCCCATGAAATGGGTGTGTTCGGCACTAACATCACAACATGGGTGGTCTGTGATAAAACACAAAGATACATATATATATATATATACCAAACACTTAGCTCAAACTATGGATTCTAAAAAGAGATACGTAGCACGTGCCTCGGCACTGCTATCACGAATCAAGCATACACCGAACAATCTCAAAACCCCATTTATGCTTTCAAGCTTCAAAAGAATCAGTTTATTAGTTCCTTAACTACTGGGAAACTATCCACAACCAACCACATCGATCGTTCATAAAGCATATCCCTGCCATCCACAAATCATGTTAGGAAAACACAAGCAACACAAACAAGTCCCTTCTTATTAACCAACCAACCCATTGATTATTATTCCAGTTCCATTACCATGCCCCACCATTTATTAACTCTTCCACTTTTTATTTATTATTCACAACCCATAGCTCGTTCACATTCAAGCCCATCCCTGCAGCCCCACTTCTAACCACCATAACCACAATTACAGTGAAACTCGTACATCATTATCCCATTAATACCATTTATCGTAGCCCCACTGCCCATCACCAACATAGAATTCACACCAACCCACAACCAATCTAACCGCAGCCCCACTGCTCATCGGATCCACAACAACCCACAAAACTCCCCCATCACATGCCACGTATCCAAGCCAACACCCACATGTTCATTATTCCATTTTGTTTAATCGGGGTGATCACACAAGGGTTCCAGATTTTAAATCAGCCAAATTTACGTGATTAACCAAATTCCACATCCATCAATGTTCAATTCACAAAAACGGTCTAGAAAGATATGGCAACATTTAATTGTGCAAGCAAAGGCCCCCAACAACCATGATTTCAAATAGGCATAAGCCTATTCAATTCATAACATAATATCACAGGATATAAAGATAAACATAACAACTTCTCCATCCCCGTTCTTTAACCATTTATTATCTTCATTTAATGGTTCAACCGTTTCTCATGAAAACAAGAGGATACCCACCCCGTATGATGCACAATTTTGAGAGATGAAGGTAAGATCCCTACCTCAACTGGTTCTGGTCACAACACTCCCTTGGATCAACTTTAGAAGACGTCCATCAGCGTTCGTCACTTCTGTCAAAAGCTAGAAAAACATCCAATGGTGGTAGTTGGAAAGGAAATCCCGAAGGAAAGACAACATATTAAATCTTAGAAGTTCTTCCTCGTCATTATGATCCCATGGCTGCTGACGGATTGTAAATCGGAGCTTGGACGAAGAAGTTATGGATGAAAGGAGCCTTTGAGTCTCTTGGGAGAGCTGTGCTTAGAGAAATGGGGAGGAGAGGAGTGAGTTGAAAAGGAGGAGGGGACCCCTCCTTTTATAGGCATGAAAAAAAATTACACAGCCTGTACTTTATGGTACATGGAATGTACTCGGCCATTTCACACGGTCACCACGCAGCTTCCATCACGGCCTTCAACGTGGCATGCAGCCATTGACTGGTCAACACATGGTTTAAAGGTAACACATATGCAGGGAGGGACTACAAGGTGTGTAGTATTGGATACACGACGTGTAATAATTTATTTCACACGACAAGGACATGGCTCCAACATGGCACACGGCCGTTGACTGGTCAACACATGGTTTGAGGGTAACTCGTATGCGGGGAGGTACTACACAGCGTATTGTACGGGGTACACAGAGTGTACCCATTTATTTCACACGGTAAGGTCACAACCTTAAACACATGGTACACACGACGAGGGGGTACATGGAAGGTACTCAAACTACACGGCATGTAGTTTAAATTTTTTGAAAAGTGTGGGAAAATTATATTTTACCCTCAAGAACACTTCGTGACCTTCATTTTGACAAAGGAATGGGCTGGAGAGGTCTGGTCCATTACATTAGATACCACTTAAAACATTCTCATCCTCGATAATTCAAAAACCAACCTAGAGGAACCCAACAAGATACCTCTTAGGGACCTTGTTATAACTAGAACTCATCCAACAACCCTAATCATATGTAATATGAATTCCTTCTCCTATGTTGAGATATTATCCACTTTAGGCAGCACTGACTCGCCTGCACGGGTTTAATTTCATCCTCATTAATGTGTCTGGATTATGAATTGGGTTTTCCCACTTTCATACATTATGATTTTTTTAAACTTGCACTACCCCCAACACCACACAACCAACACACTACCTGAACATGTTATTTGGGGAAATTTCTTCTCCTATGTTGAGATATTATCCGCATTAGGCGGCACTAACTCGCCTGCACGGGTTCAATCGTATCTGCATTAATGCGTCTTGATTAAGGATTAGGTTTTTCTCTTTTTCCCACAAATCCGTACATGCTACACACTTCTAGAGAACGAGGAAAAAAAGGTCTCATAATCGACAAGCCAAGTATTCCATATATTAAAGGTACATAGTATAACATCAAAACAATGTTCAGAAGAACAAAGAAAACAGAAGTCAAAAAAACTCTGGGTACTGAGTGTGCATCTGATTCTCCTGCTCCCATGTTCTCTCCTCGAGGCCTCCATGCCTCCACAACACACGAACCAAGGGAATGGTTCATCCATGGAGAAACATCACTTTACGATCCTCAATTTTGACATGTCATTCCTTGAAGGTCACGTCGTCTCCCATATCTAACTCTCCCCAGTCGATAACGTGAGAGTCTTTGTGTAAGTATCGACATAGCTGGGAGATGTGGAAGACGTTATGAACCTTCTCCAATTGAGGTGCCAGGCCTAGATGATATGTCACCTCGCCGACTCACCTCAGCACCTCAAAAGGTCTGATGAACCTAGGTGAGAGCTTTCCCCCTTTCCCATACCTCCGCTGCCCCCGTCGAGGGGAAACCTTCAAGAACACATGATCTTCCACCTCGAACTCCAAGGGCCTCCTCCGACGATCAGTATAAGACTTATGTCGATCCTGAGACGCTTTCATCCTCTCACGTACAAGCTGGACTTTCTCTGTGGTGCTCTGCACTACCTCTGGCCCAAGAGCACCCGTCTCACCAACCTCTGCCCAACAAATGGGTGAACGACATGGTCTTCCATATAAATCCTCAAACAGTGCCATGAAAATAGTAGGTTGGAAGATTTTGTTGTAGACAAACTCTACTAAAGTGATGTGTCATACCCATGATCCTCCGAAATCCAGAACGCATGCTCGCAGCATGTCCTCCAACGTCTGGATAGTCCGCTCTGTCTGCCCATCAGTCTGGGGGTGGAAAGCATTGATAAGGCATAGCTGGGTTCCAAAAGCATGTTGTAACCCCCTCCAGACTCGTAAGTTAAACCAAGTATCCCAGTCTGAGATGATAGTCTTTGGGACTCCATGCAAACACACCACCTCGTCTATGTACCTCTGTGCTAAGGTACTCATCGGGTCCAACTCCATAATTGCTATGAAGTGAGCTGATTTTGTTAGACAATCCACCACCACCAATATAGCATCATAACCTCCCTGAGCTCTAGGTAGTCCTGTGACAAAGTCCATCGAGATTTCATCCCACTTCCACTCGAGGACATCTAATGGATGCAACAAACCACTGCGAACATGGTGTTCAGCCTTCACTTTCTGACACACTAGGCATTTAGCCACAAACTCCGCCACTACCTATTTCACCACGGGCCACCAAAACTATTCCCTCAGGCCTCGGTACATTTTTGAAACTCCTGGATGTACCTCCAAGGATGAGCTATGGAACTCACAGAGAAATCCCTCAAACATCACCTCCGAAATAAACAACCTTCCATGGAAATGTATCCGATGTCAGCTGTCCTCTGACCATCCTTCTAGAGGGTTTCCCTGATCAACATGATCCCACATTACGTCCACCTCAGAGTCCCCCAACTGAGATTCTTACACATACTGCAACAAGGAGGACTGCACCGTCATCTGAAACAAATAGCCTCTAACACCATCTACCCTAGCATCCAAGTGCAAGGAAACCAATTATCCCATCGCTTTCCAAGTATCAGCGGATTCCCAAACCACTTCCTTATGTGACTTCCTACTTAGGGAATCAGCCACAACGTTTCCCTTACCTTTAGCGTATGATATCTCGAAGTCATAGTCTTGGAGAAACTCGACCCATATCTGCTGTCGTGAGTTCATGTCACAGTGAGAGAAGATATAACGATGGCTCTTGTGATCTGACAAGACCACAAAGTGCTCCCCAAAGAGGTAATGTAGCCACAACTTTAGTGAAAACACTACTGCTGCAAGCTCTAGGTCATGGGTGGCATAGTTACACTCGTGAGGGCGCAACTACCTAGACCCATAACAGATCACACCCTTCTTATGCATCAGTAAGCACCCCAAACCAAGGAGAGAAGCATCAAAAAAAACCTCATACAACAACCCTTCATCTGGAAACCAGAGTACTAGAGCACTGAACAACTTCTCCTTCAGGTAATCGAAAGCTTTCTGGAACTGCTCGCTCCATTGGAAGACATGATTCTTCCTCGTCAAAGCTCTAAACAATGCAGCAACTTGAGAGAAGTCTGAAACGAACCTCCGAGAGTAACCTACTAACCCAAGGAAACTACGAACTTATGACATGCTCTTGGGTGCTTCCAAAGAAACAACTACCTCCAACTTCGATGGGTCCACTGACACTCCATGCTGAGACAATACATGTCCAAGGAAGTGTACTTCTTATTTAAAGAACTTACACTTCGACAATTTCCTGTAAGGATGGTGGTGTCGAAGGACATCTAAGACTGCCCTGAGATGCTCAAAGTGATCCTCCTCTGATCTTGAGTAGATCAGAATGTCATCGATAAACAAAAAAATGAACCGGTCCAGAAACTCTCGGAAGACAAAGTTCATATGTCCCAAGAATGCAGATGGTGCATTTGTAGCTCCAAACATCATCACTACAAACTCAAAGTGCCCATACCTGCACCTGAAATTCATCTTTGAGATATCGTTGTCCTTCATCCTCAGCTGATTATATCACGATCATAGATCAATCTTAGAAAACCAACCTTCTCCCATTAGCTGGTCGAAGATATCATATATCTTTGGAAGGGGGTAATGGTTCTTGACCATTAACTGGTTCAACCTTTGGTAGTCTATGCATAGCCTGAGACAACCATCTGCCTTTGTTACGTACAAAACTGGAGCACCCCATGGAGAAACACTGGGTTGAACAAAACACTTCTCCATCAGATCGTCAATCTAAATATGCAACTCAAACAACTCTGAAGGTGCCATTAGATAAGGGGACATCGAAATCGGACGGACACCAGGCTGTTAGTCTATCCCGAACTCAACATCACGTCAGGGGGTAGAGTCACAACCGCCTAGGAAAAAACACGGAGTACTCCCCAACAACCTCTGGGACATCCACCATCTCTGTATCAGCTGGAACCACTGATAACCCTCCTAACAAGGAAATGATAGGCTCCACATGCCGACTTCCCACTTGATAGCTCCTCTCGCCAACAAAAGATACAAGTTGGCCATCCACATCGGAGAACAAGACCCTTCTTCGGATGCAGTCGATAACGGCAGTAACAAAAAACAACCAATCGATTCCTAGGATAATATCATATGGCTGCAACTGTAACAGAAGAAGGCCCCAATAGATCGATGTGGTCCCAAAGTTATCCCACATCCCCAGAAAACACAAGATACGCTGGTCTAGCCTCCAACTACTGTACTTAGTACCAGGGGTATGGAATGTCTCTCTACGTCTAGACCCAAAGCATGGGCTAGATCAGGTGCAACAAAGGAGTGAGAAGCTCTTGAATTGAACAATGCAGAAACAAGAGTGCTGAACAAAAAAATCATACCTCGCACCACCTCTGGTCCCGCTAGAGCTGCCAAATCTGCTATATGAAACTGTCAATGCCTAGCTCCTCTACCTCTCTAATGTCGACCACCTCCCTGACCATGTCCTGGTCGAAGTCCTTGAGGAGAACCCTGAGGTCCGCCTCCTCTTGCAATGTCTGCCCTTGGAGTAGCATGGTCCTGCTGCTGCTGGAAGGGCCTCGCTGGTAACTGGTGCTACTGAGGTGGGCGCTGAACCTTCCCACCTCCACCGTACTGAGCTCGGTTCGGGAACCGACTCTAAGAATTCCCAAAACCTCCACAAGAATAACCCTTTGGTCTTGGGCTCATGAAAAAGGGACGAGGACCCGAATATCTGAATTAGAACTATTGGGGCCTACTCCCTACCGACCTAAACCTGGAAGGTCCCGTCGCAGGAGACCTGCTGCTGACTACCTTCCCCTTTGATGAGGCCGGCCGGATCCCCTCCCGTGGTGCACCTACTAGCGAGTGAATCCTCTTTAAAACATATTACTTCTTCTGTACTGCCAAGTACGTCGAAAGGGTGATGGGGTTGATAGCATACTGGAGAGAAGGATGAAGAACCTCCTCCAAACGTCTCACCCGAGACTCCTCATCTGGAAAAAGATCCGGATCAATGCGTTGGAGATCTTTGAACATGATCCCAAACTATCGTACTGACATTATCCCCTTCTGTAGGGAGAGTAACTCCTGCCGCTTCATCGCCTTGATCATGGAAGAAAGAAATTCCTCTCGGAATTCCTTCTCAAAGTCAGCCCATGGAACCTTTGTCTCTGTCCTCTCTCCGAGGTAGAGCGTCCACCACTAACGTGCCGCTCCATTTAGCTGACTGACTACTAGGGGAACCCATTACTCCCTCAGAGAACGGATTAAAGTAAAAGCGATCCATAGCTCCCCAAGACACCCCTCTGTCTCCATATCTGAAGTACCACCTCATACTTCTTGAGGGTTTGCCGTTGGAAAGAACAGAGAGTCTTCTGTCACTGGCTATCTTCCTCCTCTTGGTCAATCCTCAACTGATCGACCGCCTGAATTTACTGGGCCTCGGCCATTTGAGTCACCCGAGGACGACTTCCAGGTGCCATATCATAACGGTAAACAAGGATCACCTAAGCCCATGTAGCAAGGAATTTCTCAAGGTTTTATTTTATCATTTTATTCAATTTCTTTCCCAGAACACCCAAATCAAGTAAAACAATATCATGATGATGCATGTACATTCCCTAGGGTCTGTACCCTGCAATCAATTTAGTCTCACTTGGTCGTTCGATAGGCTCAGAGTCCATGCATCAGATCACGGGGGCCCTAAAATCCCGTGTCCTAGCCGGTCTTCCCTGGCCTATGTCACGCACCAAGATTAACCAACATGGTTTCCCTACCATCCCATGCAATCCTCAGTGTGCCTAACTCCAGAATCAATCCTATCTCTCATCCTGGCTCTGATACCATTCTCTCATGAACCCCTCCCACCAAAGATACACCTTCGGAGCTGGGAATGGAGAAAGGGGGATAATGACCCCTGAGTCCCGCCTCCAATAGGCCCTGAGGTGGCGACTAGCACCAAGGGTATGAGTTTTAACAAAAATGGGAGGCATTAACCTTTTTAATTTTTAATATCGGGAGATAGGACATGTCAACCACCAAAAAGGAAAAGAACAAGTGTATAGAAATAAACCCAAACCAATCCCACATGCATGTTTTAATAGTTCTGAAACAAGGTACAAGTACAAGAAAGCTCAAAAGTACAATACCAAGGAATCAAGAGTACATAAACTGCAACTAATCCAACTGTCCTAATTAGTAGGGTCCCGCACAGCCCTGGTAGTCCTCATAGAAACCTGAAAGTAAACGTAGGGTGAGAATACAAGTATACTCAGTAGGGAAACCTAACGCTCTCATGCACAAGTGGGGAGACATCATAATGTCTCGTGAGAACAACAAAAGAAACCAAAACATATCATGGAATTCTATCCACCCATCCTCACCAGCCACGCTCACCGAAACATAATACAACAAGGAGTAGTTGTATATAAGAACAACAGTATTGGGTACCCCGCACCATTTCCCATTAATTAGATGCTCTTCCTAATGTTGAATGTCCTGACGCTACCACACTCTTCCCGTCCGCACACACCTGGGCCTCAAAGAACAACATATCCTACCCGCACACACCTGGGCCTCACCACCACATATCCCGCCCACACACACCTGGGCCTCACAACCACGTATCCCGCCCGCACACACCTGGGCCTCACAACCACGTATCCCGCCCGCACACACATGGTCCTCATCCCAATGATTCTTGGGAAAACAGTGAAACCTGCCCGAAGAGTCTTGGTCTAAAACCACCCCAATCGAAACCTACCTGAAGTGTCTTAGGTGTAAGGTCTGCTCAAGGCATAACAAACTAGGGAAGAAGGAGTAGGAAGGAGCTAGTAACTAATGGTAAAAACCCTCTCCCATGAAATGGGAGTGTTCGTCACTAAGTGCTAAACATGGGTGGGGTGCGATAAAATACAAATATACAGATATATATATATATATACCAAACACTCTTCCAAACCTATGGCTTCTAAACAGAGAGACGAAGCATGTGTCTCGACACTGCTATCACGAAGCATGCATACAATAAACAATCCTGAAACCCTATTTACGTTTTCATGATTCAACAAAATCAGTTTATTAGTTCCTCAACTATTGGGAAACAATCCACAATGAACCACATCGATCGTTCGTAAAGCATATCCCTTCCATCCACAAAACAAGTTAGGAAAACACAAGCAACACAACTAAGTCTCTTCTTATTAACCAACCATCCCATTGATTATTATTCATGTTCCATTACGATGACCCACCATTTATTAACTCTTCCACTTTTTATTTATTATTCATAACCCATAGCTCGTTCACATTCAAGCTCATCCCTGTAGCCCCGCTTCCAACCACCATAACCACAATTACACCGAAACATGTACATCATTATCCCTTTAATACCATTTATCGTAGCCCCGCTTCCCATCACCAAAATAGCATTCACACCAACCCACAACCCAGCCATCTGCAACCCCACTGCTCACCCGATCCACAACAATCCACAAAACACCTCCATCACATGCCATGTATCCAAGACAACACCCACATTTTCATTATTCCATTTTGTTCAACTGGGGTGATCAAACAAGTGTTCCTTAAATCATCCAACTTTACGTGATTAACCAAATTCCAAATTCAACAAAGTTCCATTCACAAAAACAATATCGAAAGATAGGGCAACATTTAATTGTGCAAGAAAAGGCCCCCAACGACTGTGATTTTTTGTTGGCATAAGACTATTCAATTCATACCATAATATCACAGGATATAATGATAAACATAAAAACTTTCCCATCCCCATTCTTTAACCAGTTATTATCTTCGTTTAATGCTTCAACCATTTCTCATGAAAAGAAGAGGATACCCACCCCGTATGATGCACAATTTATAGAGACGAAGGTAAGATCCCTACCTCAACAAGTTCTGGTCACAACGCTCCCCCGGGTCAACATTAGAAGATGTCTGTCAGCGTCCATCACTTCTGCCAAAACCCGGAAAAACCTCCTTGGGTGGAATTTGGAAAGGAAACGTTGAAGGAAAGGAAATGAATCCAAGCTCAGAAGTTCCGCCTCGTCGTTACGATCTCGTGGCCACTGACAGATCATAAATCGAAGCTCAGACGAAGAAGTTATGGATGAAAGGAGCCTTCAAGTCTCTTGGGAGATATCTGCTCAGAGGAATGGGGGGGAGAGGAGTGGGTTGAAAAGGAGGAGGGGACCCCTCCTTTTATAGGTGTGAAAAACAAAAGTACATGGCATGTACTTTATGGTACATGGTGTGTACTCAGCTATTTCACACGGTCACCATGCGGCTTCCAACACGGCCTTCAACGCGGCACGCCGCCGTTGACTGGTCAACACATGGTTTGAAGGTAATGCAGACGCGTGGAGGGACTACGTGGCGTGTAGTATTGGCAACACGGCGTGTACTCATGTATTTCACATGGCAAGGACACGACTCCAACACGGCACACGACCGTTGACTAGTCAACACACGGTTTGAGGGTAACACGTACACGGGGAGGGACTACACAGCGTGTAGTACGGGGTACACGGCGTGTACCCATTTATTTTACACGGTAAGGACATAGCCTTCAACACGGGGTATACCCGGCGAGGGGGTACACGGCATGTACTCACACTACATGGCTTGTAGTTTCAAAATTGTAAAAAGTGTGGGAAAAGTCCATTTTACCCTCCAGAACACTTCGTGACCTTCTTTTTGAAAAAGGAATGGTCTGGAGAGGTCTGGGCCATTACATGATTATTTAATAATGATGGTACCTATTATGGTCACTGGACCTGTATCCACTTCCCCTAGAGACTCTCCCCACACATGAACAAGCTTCGTTCTTGATGCACATGGATGGAAGTTTATTACACATGAACAATTTGAGTGCACCCAAATTTTAAGTGTATATGAATATACTATTCCACAATTTGTAGTAAAATAAATATTTTACAATTACTACAAGTTCCTTGAACATCCACAAAAGTCACAGTTCTTTGGTGCATTAGTGCATACCCTCTTCAAATGTCTAACATTCCAACATTATTAGCAACCCAATGGGACTCTTTCAGGAACTTCAGGAGGTATTGATTGACACTTATATTTATAATTTATATGGGAACCATCACATATCCACATTCCTATAAAGGAACTCACACTTCTATATAGATAGTAGGATGATATTGTTAACCCTAACTTTGTGGGTATGTCTATATAGACAATCAATCATCTATCATGTACATAAGGATATGGTGGAACCATAATTATGAGATCCTAAAAACTAATATATGGTTGAATTACCAACCCAATACTTGGATCTTTTACCATACCATTCAATGGATTTTGAGATGTGATGGGTGTGAGCTTTGAAAATTTCTTTTCATACATTGTCACAATTTTTTCAACCTGCTCGAGTTTGAATAACTTAGTGGACTGGTCTAACAACATATAATCTCTATAGAACTAGTCGGTGTAATTAATATTGAATTCCTTTTACTATAGGTACTCATGATTCTTATTTATTACCATCATATCCCATAATCTCATGCTAGGACATTCTAGCACAAAGGTTTCACACTTCACTTTTATTTGTTAGGTTCTATCCAAATAACCAAACAAACACTCCATTCTGCAAAACCACTCCTTAGCTTCTTGAGGATAAATTGTTCAATTCAAGTGTTCTACATTCATTGGTATAAAATAATATGGACAAGTCATGAGACAATTTCATTTATGTTCCATAACAGGACCATAAACGTGAACTAGAAGTGGTGCATTCCCCAGATCTTTGACATTTCACATAATTACCACAATCAGATTCATTTCAACAATAGGTTTCTCTCACTGAAGATCAGTAGTAGCATCCCCCTGGATCTGATTTGAATATTTATTAGTGTCATGATTCCACACAAAATTAAAAAAAACATGGAATAAATCAGATTCATTCTCAAATAGAGCATCAAAGGTAATCAATCATAACAGATTCGACAAAAATATTTGGATTTTTATCCATCCAAATCCAAATAGGTAAAATACATAAACTAATATAGCTGAAATACATATGTAACAACCCATGGTTAATTAGAGATCATTGTATTGAGAGCTATAAAGACACTCAATCTCTCGACTAGAATTAACAATGCATATTGACTTCAAGACAAGAATCTTAACCATAACCAGCATCTAATACACGTTTTTCACGAACCATCCAAGTCAATCGGGTAATCGAATAACTAACCAATTCATAACATATCCTGAAGGGGACTCCTTAACCCCATAGGTTGGTGATTAACACCTTACTTCATAAAAACTGAATTTTGGATCAATTTTCCACTAAAAATTAAAGAAGTAAAAGAAACAAGGAATGATGAATATTGAAAGAAACATCATTGGGATTACTATCCTAGATGTCAGATTGGTTTTGAAGCCAAATGTACTACATCCAATGTAACAAAACAAGGAAATGAAGACCAAGTCCCTAAGGACACAACTCACTAAATCCAATGTTTGACATCTTAATTAGCCTCTAAGAGATCATTTTACCTTTGCTCAAACATGGAACAAGATAATCTAAAAATGTATGTTGGCACAAGAACATTTTGGGCTAAACCCTAGTATAATTTAACAAAATATTCCATAATAATATGACAATATCAAATTAATCAAAAAATATAATTCAATTTTTATGACGAAGAGGTTTTTCATTTACAAAATAATTTTAAAAACATGATTTAGAATTTAAAATGTGGAAATATAGTTATAAATTTATTCTTCAAATTTAAAATGATGGAAATATATTTCCAAATATAAAATTTTCATTTAATCAACATGTGATTTATAGAATAAAATTTGTATAATAATATATTAAATAAAAAATTGATATAAAATAGTTTATTTAAATTTATAGGGTATGGAAAACAATTTAAAATATTTGAATATATATATATATATAACAAAAATATGTGAGCTACATGGTTTTATTCCATGTAGGTATGATAGTTCAAGGATATAGTGATCCGATAAGATGAATACAATAGTGTATGTACAAACATCTCTTGAACCAAGGTAAATATGATTCATAACCATTGTCTGTGGAATTATATGTTCTGACATGATGTTTTAAAAAAAAATTAATTCATGAACTGTTGTCCAATATTACCCACTCACTACATATGGATTGCATGTTCCCTTGTGGAAATCCATAGTGGGTAATTATTTTAAGGCATCTTAAAAAAAATTATAACTCATACTCCATTTTAATATGAAAATCTTCCCTTTAGAAACAATAAAACATCTTTAATAAAAAAATTTAATTTTCAAAAATATAAAACCATTGGATTTATTTCAAAAACATTTTTTATCTATTTATCATAAAAAGAATTTTTATCCGATTCATACAATTTAACAATCTGTTACACAATTAAATACAATATTTTAATTTTTAAACAATTACATAAATTTATTTAAAAAAAATTGAGTTGTATTAATTGTTTTAAAAAAAATCATTTAATTAAATATGTATCAATAAATTCAATAATTTAATAGATTCAATTTCATTCAAAACCAAAATTTAAATTAAACTATTTAATTATCACAAATTTCCAAATCCATGCACAAACCCCATATTTCTCATAATCCCAAATTAAATGGAATTAAATTTATCCAACTTCTAGTTGAAATACATATAATATCAGTAAAAAAAATTGAATTTAAATTCATTAAATTGAAATTTAAACCAATAAATTATGTTTATTCTAAAATTGGAATAACAACGGATCCACCTACCTCTTGGTCAATGGACCTCAGATCACTAAACACAAGCTGGGGTTCTTCATTGATGAATGACAATCAAATAATTTGGTAAAAAAATAACAAACCCATTTTTATTAACCCAATAATATGGTATTATATTCACAACAATTCCCAATGATCTATAGAACCCTAGAGAGAATAATATAGATAACTAGACATCTTGACTGAGAAGATGAATCTATCCTAGATGGGATCATAGGAAATTCATCTGGATTTTGAGTTCTTTTAGGTTGGATATGAGAGGAAATTATTTATATTGGGAGCTTTATGGAATGTATAAATGATTTTTGGGTTTATAGATGTTAATTCAGAACCGAAAATGAGGGTCTGAATATTTTTTTTAAAAAAAAATGTATCTCGTTAAGTCCCGTACTGACGATTTTATAAGTAGATTATCATGGGTTGACCAAACCATGTATCAGATCTACACACCAATTTTAAATGAAATACATTCTATATACTAATAGGGTGCACATTTTGACTATTTGTCCACCATCAATAAAAAATCCCAATGCCTTGGGTTGCACAATTTCTTCATAAAGGGTGCACAATTTGGGAAAACTATGCGCCAGCCATGCAGTAGACAAAAATTCCAAAACACAAAACATTTAACACAATGATTCCCCATGGAATCCCCAAATAAGGTAAAAAAATATTTTTGAATCTTAATAATTTAAAATGGTAAGAAGATGTTACAAAAACCTTTCCATTGAATCATTTTATCCCCAGAAGGCATGTGACGATGCCTTCTAGCCAAAGGATGAGGCCACTACCCTTTGAAAAGTTCCCCTATATCCCACATCTCATGAAAAAAATAATAGTGATTATAAAGAACACAAAAAAGGTATCCTCCACACATGATGTACCAGGGTCTAGGAATCATCTATATTGACTGGATGTTTAATCACCAATAAATATGGGTTTACTTCAACATCATTCCAACTCAAAAAATAATATTGATTAGATTAAAAAAAATTAGATGAGATACATAAAAAAATTATGTGTTGACGTCAGTGAAAATTTAATTTATAAATTTTATATGACATTTTCACCTACTCAACAACCTTGAATAGTTCCACAAAATGAATATAAATCATCCCTTTCCACCCAAGATGTTGATGGCCCAACTGGGGTTAAAATTATAGGAACACCATGTCACCAAATATTAAATCCAAATCTCTATGGTTATGATCCATATAAAACTTATATATGATATATTCCGTCAATATTTTATTATGAATCATTTGATATTTTTTGTTGTCTCTTACACTATACTTTTCCAACCACATAACATTCACCGTCCTCTGAATAAAATAGTAGATAATTTAAATTCCAACCATACAAGGACTTGAAAGGTTCAATTTAGATAATTTAATGGTTATTATTATTTTAATAGGGCCCAAATATCCCCAAATCATCTTCCAAAGATCCACCAATGTCAATAACACAAGAAATAATCATATCCTTAAGAATATGTATAGATTATTTTGCCTTTCCCTATAGCTGTGGATGATATGGCGTACTTAGAAAGACATGAGATCCTACTGCATCCTAAAGGCCACTGAAAAAATAAGATGTGAATCAAATATCCCTATTATAGACTATAGAACATGGACCACTTTAAAAATAAAATATATCTCTCACATAATGATTTTCCAAATCCTCAACACTAGTTATATCACGAATGGGTATAAAGTGGGCCAATTTCTTCATCCTATCAATCCAAACCCATATCTCATTGCTATTTCTCTAGGTATTTTGAAACAAAACTAAAAATTCATTAATAAATTCATCCCACGTCCAAGTAGGGGATATATGTTCATCAATAAATCTCTATTGTTTTTGTGTTCATTTTTATTCTTTTGGAATGTATAAGAATAAGAGGAAAACTCTGAAATTCAACATCTCATACCTGAGAACCACATATTCCACCGAATATCATATAAAATCTTCATAGATACTATTTTCACAGCCCAATGGGAATTTTGATAATCCTCCATCACAAATTTCCATGATGATAGAAGAACCATAAAACAATTCCAACAACAAAAATTCCCTCTTTGGAGAAAGATCACTGGGAACTTGTCTCCCCACCATAAAGAGAGTTTCTAATTTTCCAAAATTAACCATAAAGATGTTTTTAAGGAATAATCATCTCAATAAGAGTTGATTTCAGTAAAACACTAGATAAAAAATCATTATCCCTTTTCTCCTAATTTCTAGTATACAACCATGGAAAGTGAGAAATCAATTTCTACTCATCTGTAGATTCATTCACTCCATGTTTAAAATGTTTACTACTCCTAGAATCTCTTATGACACTAAATTTATCTAGGTTATAGGTGATGTTAAAATTGAAATACATCTACTATTTCACACCATACGTATGTTAGATATTCAAATATTTTCGACAGTAGGTACAACGCAAACAATTGGGGTCAAAATACATAGTATACTATTCTCCGTAACATTAATGCCACAATATTTTATGAATGTTCATAAACACTACTAGTTCAATGTAATGGGTCATATACTTCTTCTCTTTTGACCAAAGTTGAATGGAGCCATGAGAAACTACAAGATTACCCTACAAAAGAACACATCCCAAGCCTGAACGCAATGCATCAAAAAAGACCATATAGCGTTATGTGGCCTCTAAAAGAGTGAAAATAATTATAGATATCAAAATAAATTTCTACTTAATAATAAAAATTCTAAATTTTTAAACCCAAGAGAAAATTACTACATTTAGTGTTCGTTATGAAATATGAGAATCCAACATTGAAATGTTCTTCTTAGACAGTCGATATAATCCACATATGCCTATGAAGCTCTGAATCTAAAAAAATGTAGGTGTTTCCATGTCATAACAACTTTCCCTCTCTCAGGGTAAACTAAAATACCATTTTCTTAACACCACATCTCCCAAGAATATCACTCCCTTGAGTCATAAATAATACATTCAATGTTTATAATAGATTATGTGATAACTGAACAAGCTCAAAAATGATCACGAACGATGCACATGATCCATATCATACATATAGTAAACAAGGATTTCAAATACAATGTCTAACTTGAATATAAAAAGTTAATAATGGAAAATAATTTTCATTAATTACATGAAAACTGTGAGATCATTGGTTAGACAAATGATAATAAAATGTTTCTCATAATGGTTGAACCTACTCAAAAAGGTGGTTTCAGAATGTCAGATTATATTATCATCAACTGATGGTAATGAGTGTGAAAAAAATCGTCATGAACATATTTCCCACTTTTCTCTGATCAAACTGTTCATCAATCCATGGAACTGTATAATTTTTTTTAATTTTCTTGTGATTTATATTTTAGTAATCAACACATAGGAGAGGTGAACCATTAGATTTCTTATAAAATAGAACCATCACCGCCCAAGGTGACACACTGTGGAATTTAATTCCATTATCGAGGATAATTTTTAGTCGGCAATTACTCCATTTAATTTCAGCTAGATACATGTTTTATGAAGGAATATAAATTGGTTGACAACTAATAATTAATTTAATGGAAAATCAGACCTTCATTACCAGTATAAAACTTGATAAATTTAAGGAAACACATCAGGAATCTTCAAAAAAAACTAGAGGGATATCACCAACCAAATATTTATATTACAGATAAATGGAAAACATGGATATTTCATTCCCATTAATAGAATAATATGTTCTAGATCTTCATGACCTTTGTTCCCATTCTTATTGAATGATATGAAACACGCCAATGGATGTAGTAAAAAAGACCCTACAAGGATAACAATAAATTCAGCTTTAATTGTAATGAGCCAATCAATCATGAATATGAAATAATGTGGATTCAAGCCAATAACTAGAAAACTATGAGAAATCTTTTTATCTGATAGAGATAAAACCAAACTGGGACAATGAATGAACCTACTATCTTTGTACCATGGGGTGTAGTAATATCTATTACATAAATTAAAATCTCCAACGAAATGTTTAGAAAATTAAAATTTTGCGTTGAAATAAATGAATTAGTTGAACCCTTATCTAATAAAGTATAAAATATTGATGAAGATATAGTGATGGAACCACACACAGTCACTAGACTTGTATCTAATTCCTATAAATACTCTTCAATTGTGAGATGAATCATCATTTCTGATTCTTGTGTCAACAAGCTGGTTGCACGAGAAGAATATGATTGCCCCATATTTTTAGGAGGATTTAATGATCACGTTCAAATAAATGGAGTAGAATAAATATAGGATAATCATGAAAAATTACATAAAAATCAACAAGAGTCATATTACTTGTCTACCTCAATGAATACCATCTTCGAATTTCCTGACTTTTTACACTGGAAGACAACTAAAAGACATTTACCAAGCAATAAAATAATTCTAGATTTAAGCTAGTATCAAATCCATGAGAACCATCAAACTTTATAATTATTGTGAACGAACTCATGCTTCCACTAGGAGGGGAATAAACTACCTATAACCCTATTCATCTAGCCAGTACCATCTGAACCATCAATGCTATATCCAGGACCTCAACATAAGAGGGAATCTACAGTAAGAAATCCTAAGAAAATATATATGTTCAATGTCCCAAGATGAACATTTGATGCTTCATCATATAATTATATACTATATTAATTGATAATTTCATGAGCATATAAATGAAATTTGAATACTCTATCATTGTTTAGTTAGCCTAATCAACTTTAAATAACACATTTGACTTGGTTAACAATATAAACTATGGACAGAACTAGTCAGCGAGAAGATACATTATGTCCTTACACTTTAGGTCCCCATGATTCTTCACCATCTCCATCATGTCCCACCATATACTAGTCAAACATTCCATCACAATGGTGAAAGTCTTCACATTGAATTTTTTTGGGAGTTTCTAAAAACCCAAAAAAGTTCTCATTATAATAACACACTACATAGCCTATTTATGATATTTTCCCCTTTGAATGGTTCTTCAATATAGAGATATAAATATTGAGAATAAATCATTAGAATACTCCTTTGATGTTCCATAGCTAGAGCATGAACATTAATGGGAGGTGGAACCTACCCCAGATCATGGATAGTGGACACGATCACCTCAATCGGATTCCGATTAACAACCGTGTTTTCTCACGGAGGCTCAGTAGTAGCTTCGTCCTAGATCTGATTCACACGTCTTCTTATAGGCATGATACTATATACAATAAACATAAAACAAGAAAGACATCATATTACCCCTAAAATAGAGATACAAAGGGAATTAATCCGAAAATATATAATGAAATTATTTGGATTCCAATATATCCAAATCCAAACATGGGAAAGAATATAGCTAATAAAGAAGTTTTCATTCCCTAAAGACCCCAAGAATCTTAAGATACATTGAAATTATATATTTCCACGAACTCAGTCACAACTACATCATATGTCCAAATAAGACATAAGAATTCATACTAACATCATGAAAAGAATATCAGCCTGAACTTGCATATTATACCACATTATCACGAACCAACCAAGATACCTAGGTAACATCATGATTAAGCAAGTCCTAACATATCCCTTAGGGAATTCCCAATCCCCACGAGTCATCGACTAGCACCTAGAATTAGAAAAGCATAAAGTGGGAATGATTTTTCCACTAAAAAATGTGAAAGTAGAAGAAAGAAGGCATTATGCACATCAAATTATGCTCCACTTGGAGCAATGTACCAAAATTCCTACTAGTATTAAATCTAAAAGTACAACAACAAAATACCAAAATAGGGAAATGCATCACAAGTCCTGAAGGACACAACTCACAAATCCAATGATCAGCTGCTAGATCCACCTCTAAGAGGTCAGTTTCCACTTTTCAAGCCTATAAATATATAATCTATATACACCGAATGGCCCAAGTTGTGTGTTAGCCAAAACCTAGTAGTATTTCCGTAATGTTTCCTACAAAATTCTCTAATATAGAATTATTTAATACAGTCCTTCAATTTTTAAAACAAATAGGTTTGGAATTTAGGAAGCCATATTTATTCAAATAATTCTTTATAAATTAGAATATTAAATGAATTGTCGAAATTAATGTACAAATTTCAAATGATGGAAATATATTTCAAAATATGGAATATATATTTATTCAATTAGGTTTTTTACAGAATAAAAATATTTTAAAAATGTATTAAATGAACACATTTATATAAAAAATCACATATATATTTACAAGGAATGAAAAATCATTTTCAATAGTGGAATATATATATATATATATATATTATTGAAAACAATAATTGAAAAATATGGACACGTTACATGTAGTTATGATAGTTCTGAGATATTGGGACCCATCACTCTGAATATTGTGAACTGTGCACATAAATCCCTTGAACCAAGGCCAAGTGTATTCATCAACATCACATAATGAATGAGATATGTTGATATGTTGATTTAGATTGTTGTAAATCTTAATATACATTCTAATATATCTCACTAACTGTGAACATATTACATCTACTCTAGTAAAAAACCACGATTGACATATTTTCTAAGAAAAATTACAATAAAATTAAATCCTATCCACCATTTCAATATGATAATATTCCCTTTGAAAAACATAACATGTTTTTAATAAAAGACATTACATATTCATAATGATAAAACCACTAGTTGTTCATCAAAACAATTTTAATATATTTTTCATTAAAATATTTTGAAGATCATTCATGTAATTTCACAATCCATTTCATAATTATATAAAACAATTTAATTTTCAAATATTTCTAACAATTTCATCAGAAACCCCCCAATTCAATAGAATTTAGGATTTTCAAAATTTTATAATTTCTACCATTAAATTAAAAAAATTGATTGAATAAATATCCATAAAAAAAATTAAATTATACAACTTAAATATCAAAAATATCTACTTCCATGAAGAAAACACATATTTTCAAAAACCCCAATTACGTAGAGTAGGATTTTTCCAAAAACTAATTGAATTCCATATAATTGAAATCTAAAAAATTGAAAATAAATTCAATTTAATGATATTTATTGAAATATATTTGGTTAATATAAATTGGGAATCATAAAATAACCACTAACTTAGGACCAATAGTTCTAGAATCACCAAACCCTCTTCATGGTTCCTTAATGAAAAACAAAAATCAAGAAATCTTGGAAACAAATATCAAACGTAAATTTATTGAGCTAAAAGAGAAGGTATTAGATCAAAAATAAATCAAAAGTATCCACAAACCCTAGAGAGAAGAAAATAGATTTTAGTAGATCTAGAATAAGAAGAGGAATCTAACCAAAAGAATATCAGAGTACATTTTTCTAGCTTCAGATCACATTTGGGAGGCAGTTGAGGGAATAAGAATCATCATTGGGAGATCTAAGGATGGATAAATGAGTTTGGGTACATGTAGGAAAATATATGAACACGAAATATGGTTTAGGATATTTAAATAAATATGATATTTTTAAAATATAGTACACATGTTTTCTTGGGAAGACCCACCCAGTTAGACAGAACTGTGTAGCCTGGTCATGTGGCCATTTTCAATGAGCTGCATGGTTTTTACTAAGATTGAACACATCATAACTAGTCATTCACCAACTATGCAAAATCCAAAAACCATGGGTTTCGTGGATTTTTATGATAGGGTTCACTATTTTGGAAAACAATGCACCGACCAACTATCATCCTATAATTTTTAAAACAACTAATATTTAACATGAATCTACACCAAAAACATCCCAAACATATATCAACAAAGAGAAGTGTTTAGGAATACCTGAAAATGGTAACGGTATGTCATAAATAACCTATTTTGTTTGGACATGACTTATCCATGTCCCATCCTATAATACACTTCAAATGTATTTACGCCTCTGTTTAGGTAAAACACCAAACATAGTTTTATTAAACTTCTAAGAGAAGACTTTTTCTGAAAAAGAAGTCAAGGAACACACCTGATTAGTTTGAATAAATCCAAGGGTATAATTTAAAAAATATTACTTTTATAATAAAATATTATATGTTTGTGGAAAATAGTTTATTTTCAATAAATGTGTTTTATTTACATTCATGATTGTAGATATTTCCATTATCTTAAAAAGTAATTTCCATTTTCTTAACTTTAATATGATATTTTGGTTAAATATTTATTCCTTTATGTTCAAGTCATTTTATATAGATGTAATTATTTTATGAAAAAATTGACTTATACTACAAATGAAAATTTTGAAGAATATAAGTTATTAAAATATTTTCCACAAAAAGATATATTAAATTTAGAATGTGATTTAATGGATTAAGAGATAGAAAATAATACCTTCTAAAATTATTTCTTAAAATTAAACACATGGGAATTAAATGATATGATGGGGAATGAGATGTGAACCCACAAAATCAAAGAGACATGAACTATAAGAGGTACTTCTAATGGTCACACATTTTTAATAAGACTTTCCTTGTAAAATATTAATCTATAAAAGTATTATAATTTTTAAATAGTTCTTTTGGAGAAATCAATGTATTTTTTATGGTTATTATTTAATGGTTTACCAAATTAAAACTATTTTTAAATGGTTTTGAAAATTATTTTTTTAGTACCCCATATTGTTATAATTTTTTTAAAATATAATATGAAATATTTTTATTTTCTATAAAATGCATTCAAAAAAAATTTCCAATGATTTTTCACTAGTTTGAATAGCCCTTACATGGAAATTTAATGCTCATATGATTTTTTGAAACAATTTTCACATGTATTTTTGAATTTATAAGTGGATGGATTCATGTAATGGGTTTTTTCATGTGAATCCAGTTAGTAATTTTATAATTATATTTTCTAAACTATGATTTTATGTAATTTATTTTCCAAATTCACACAATCCTGGATGAAAAAAGGTCTACTAATGTAAAAAGATTGGATTATTTTTCATCTATCATTTAAAAAATTTACAAAATATATTTTAGTAATATATCTAGATATATATGATTGGGTATTTATTTTTTCTATCATAACAATAAAAAGACATTATTGGATATTAGGAATTTTATATTCCAACAAATATCTTTGTGAAAAAATTAATTTTCGAATTTCAATGTAATTAAATTCCCTTATGAAAAATGAATTAAAACCGTTAAAATTTTTAAAATTCTAAAAAATATTCACTAAATTCATATGTTTTGTGAAAGAAATTCAAGTACTCAATTTATTTAATGTAATGGGGTTGATAGAACCAAACATCATTAAATTTTTAAATGGAAACAATATGTTTGTTAATATACAAACACATAAAAATTATTATATAAATGTGAAATTTATAAAAAAATGTTTTTAATTTTTTGAAAATGAATAGGAATACCTTATTTTTTAACAAAATATAATTTTCTAACTCAATATTTTTTTATGTTCATATTAAATTTTGAAAAAAGTTTTATAAAATTTATTATATTCATCAGAAAACACATTTTTTCTAAAATTATTCCTATTTCTTTTTAACAGATAATAATATTTGTTTTCTTAGATTTTATAAAATTTATTTGATAAAATGAACATATATTTTAAAATAATTATATCATAAATTTTATATGGTTAAAATTATATATTCTTATGAATAGATTTATATTTCATTGAATAGAGAAAATTACAGATTTGTAAGAAAAATTATATTTTTCATGAATTTACATGGACAAATCAGGTCATGGTTTATATTCAAAATTTATTTAGTCAAATATGGATTATAATTAAAACATTTATTCACTTTTTAATGGAATTTATACCTCATTTTAGTATAAAAATATTTTAATCACTAAAACAACATTTTTCCAAAAAATATTGTTTCATTTGCGTTTTTCCTATTTAAATTTAAATCATAATGTAAAACATCTATGATACGAATTTTTAAAATTTGATTCAATATTTAGAGTTAGGAACAGTAATTTATGTTAGTATTTATATTTATGTTTTGACTAATATGAATAGTGAATATAAATATTTTAATTATTATGGTAAAAGATAAATTTGGTAATTTAGGTTTGAAATAAAATGATTAGGACTCTATGATGACCCTAACATTTCAAAACCATTTATTATATGACTTTAATAAAACCCCAAACACCTATGGATAAAAATTCTGTTTTTTTATTTGATAATGTTTTCTGAAAATTAATTATATATTATTTAAAACAATTAATCTCCCAAAATATCAATTTTTATGTCTTAAATATCGATTATTTTTCTTTATTGGGAAACAGAGGATATTACACTTAAAAGATTATCTTAATAACATTATTTTCATGATATAAATATTTAATGACTTTTGGGGCCAGTAGGATGAAATTTTTATATTTAAAATACTTTATTAAATGAATAGTAAATGATGTCCCACTCATGTTATTAATAACTATATCATTTTTAATATTAAGTAGAACAAAAGATAAATTTTAATATAAAAATTCTTATGAAAGATAAAATATTTATGTTCATCATTTAAATATTTTTGATAACATTAGTAATGAAGTAATTACGTTAAATTATCAAACAACGATAATTGAACAATTATTTAATTAATTAAAATATCAAATAAATTTTACAAAAACTATAAATATATATAATTTTATATAATTTATGTTAATAATTACTATTATAGAGGACATGTACATCATTGGTTTATAATTAAATATTTTTTTCTAAATTATCTATTTTTATTGAAATTTTCCAATGTCGATGAAAAGTATACTATCAAAATTGACATTAATGATATTTTAAGATAAGTAATATTTTATCAAAATATCTGACAAATTTATTTGTATAGTGATGAAAATGTAAAATATTATTCATTTAAGGGAATTTTTTCTTATTATGTGTACTATATTGATGCAAAATGTGTAAAAACCCATGTTGTCATGGTATAAATTAATGGGGTTAAAAAAGCGTTAAAACCAAAATATAAGGGTATAAATTTAGTCAAAATAGTGTAATATTTTTTAGATGAATATATTTTGACCCTTATAATTTATCTTATAAATTTATATGTTTCAATTAATATAAAATATAAAATTATGTTATTATAATTTAATATTTTGAAAAATTTATAGAGTGGCACTCCCATATCTTATAAAAGGGAACATAGTTGCCTAATTTCTTCACACTTCATGACCTATTTGGATTAAAAAATCCATACCGAAATTCATTCCCATAATACTCACACAAATAATAGAGTGTATAGATTATTTTTAACACCCATATTAGTGGTATTAAGGTGTTAATCAAATATATTGTTCAAAGGGGAGGATGATAAAGAGTTTTTGTGATGAGTTCAAGTCATGGTAAGGGATCTATTTTGAATGTACTATTATTATTATAAGATAATTTTATATTTTATTGGAAAATAGTTTACTTTCATTCATTATTGTAGATATATCCTTCATTAGTAATTTTTATTGAAAATTTAATAATTTTAATATGTGAATTTGTTTTAAATTTAAAGAGCTTATGTTAATACCTTTTAAATGTAAGTAATTGTTTTATAAAAAATATTTTTCTCTAAAAATTGAATTTTTCATATATTAGAATTTAGTAAATTAATTTATTTAATTAAGATAATATGTTAATTAATTAATAATGTTTTTAATGGGTTAGAAATTTGAAAATAAGATATTCTAAAACTGTTTTCAATTAAATTGGAGAATGGTTATCAAAAGAGATGATGAGGAAAGGGGAGTGAACCCACAAACTCAAAAGGTTTTTTATTATAAGATATACTACTAGAATACAAATAATGTTCTTATGATTTTACATTTATAATTTTAATCCATAAAATTATTATTGTTTTCAAAATGTTTTAATTATAAATCAAAGATTTTTTGAAAAGGTATTTGTTGACTGCTATTCCAAATGATAAGTATTATTAATTGGTATTAAAAAATATTATTGTCAAAAACCCAATAATATTAATTGTAATTGTTATATATAATATCAAATATATTTAATTTTATATAAAAGACTTTAAATGAAATTTTTTATTAATTTTACAATAGTTTTATAACCACTTTCTAGTAAATTTTATGATCATCCCATGTTTTAAAATATTGTTCACATGTCATTTAGAATTTAAATGGTGTATGGATTCAATTAATGAGTTATCAAACACAAATGAAATTAATTATTTTGTTATTATTCTTATTATTGTAAAATATGATATTATGTAAGGTATTTTCATATATATGTAGAACTAAGATCACAAAATTTCCTTGAATGTAGAAAATACCATGTGTTTTTAATTAACATTTAATATAAATAGTGTTGAAATTTATGATTTTGTTATAAAAATTAGAACTGTGCGTTTTGGTTTTAGAAAAATTCATAAGAAAAACTATAACTAGGAAAAAGAATTCTATGGATTCTAAAAACAAATTTATTTATGGATCACCTCGACCAACAGCAGTGAACAAGAACCATAGTTTTATTGGATTAGGTGTACATAACCGTAAATTTCAAGGATGTTTTTTTCTTAATTTCTTTGGGATTTTACAAGTACGCAGTTTCTGATGGCACCTGATTCCGAGTCCCGGAATCAATTTCTGAAGTTTAGCTCGGGTACGTTCAGCGAATGAACGAGCGGGTTTTTCTATCTTATGAATAGGTGCTCGGAATCAAAATCTGAGGGCACCGATGAAACCACAGTGCCGATATTTTCTTAAGAAGACCTTTACTGGAGTTGTGTGTGCTTGGGAGGAGTTGTTAAAAATTATGGAATTAAATGTTAGGTAAAAAAAATTGTGTGCAAATTTATTTAATCCATGGTAATTTAATTCTCTCATGGGAATTATTGGTGGGGCCCAAACCACCCAACATCCCATGTGAGGTTTTGAGGGCAGTGGGGCCAACACGAGCCCCCATCTTCTCATATTCCTTGACTCCTCTAATCTCCCACTTATGTGTGTAACCCTTCAAAACTTCCCATTAAATTGTGACCTTTCCTCTCCCCACATTTATTCAATGCCAACTCATTAATTTAATTAAGTGAGTTATGTATTTTGAAATTTTAACATTGAAAGGCATGACTTAAGATAATAAAATGACAGGGATCTTATATTATTTGGTTGGCTTGAGGTGTAAGGGGAATGGGAGAAGAAAACTCTAAGTCGGAAGAACTTCATCTTCTTCCCGAAGAACGCCAAGACTTCGACGAAAAACGTCGTCATTGCAAGGAGAGATCCACGTGTCGTCTCTTCTCCTCTCTGCAGTGGGTGTGTGATGCCTTTCTCGAAGAACGAAGACATGCCCACTTTCGATCTTCTTCCCGCGTCAAAGGAAGGGAGACGCTGGTCCACCTCGGATGTTATCCATCAACATATACGGAGCTTCACCTCGCGACGCCGTTTTCTGCGATGATCATTGTTCGACAACTTCTTCGAGGTAGGGGTTAAGTTCAAATTTAATCAATTAAATTTTCACTTTGTTTGTCATTGAGAATACTCGTTCTTTTTTCTATCAGTATAACTGGAGGAGGTCGGACCATAGAAACATGGATGAACCTCCTCCCCTTTTTTGTTATACTTCATTATGGTTTGGAACAGAGGTGACGCGGTGTCGTCACACCGTGCGGGAACGAGAGAACCGTGGCCGGTGCGGGCCGCGACGAAGGTGTGTGACGCCGTCGTGCTACGGCAGAGAAGCTGAAGGAGGCTACTGTGCCATTGGGCCATGCTGGAGCACTAAGGTGGGCCGCAGTCAGGACGCGGCGCCATCGCACCGCGACGGTTCTGGAAGGCGGCCGGCTGAGCCGGCTGTGGGCACACCCTGGTGGCGGGACCCCCGCCTGTCCCACATGAACCGAACAGCCGACCATAAAGGTCGAACGCTACCCTGGAAAACTGGGGGTTGAAACCCCCGGTCAACGTATAGGTCGGACTCTGTGGGGTCCGCTGTTCGGTTCAAAGGGGGCGGCGCACTCCCCCCTTTCGCGTCAGCTCAGTTCGCGGGCGCCCGCACCGGGCCGGCCCGCCCGCCCCGGGCCGGACTGCCCGTACCGGGCCAGACCGCCTGCACCGGGCCGGACTGCCCGCACCGGGCCGGACCGCCTCATCATTCCGAGCCGCACCCAACAGATATGGACCCAGACCCGGGTCGGGTCAACCAGGTTTGGGCCGACCAAATGGGGTATTGGGTCGGGTCAGACTGGGCCCAAACCCCCGGTTTCCGGGAAGATCCATTCAAATGCCCATAACATGGGATACAGACCTCCGAATGACGCACTTTCTGTCGCATAGCGATCCTTGGATCGAGTCGGTCATTTTGGTATATTACACTCAAGGTTTCAGAGAACTTTTTGTATGGCTGGGTTGGTTTGAACACAAAACCAACAGAGCCCACGGAGCGAAAACACTTATAACTTGAGCTCCGGACGATTGATTGATGTGTCATCGACTTTGTTGGATTCCTCTTAGTGAGACGGGTCTTTTGGATTGCTCCGCTCGAGCTTTGGATGTAGTTGGAGTACGTTCGGGTTGGTTTTGGCTTAAAACCAACCGGGCACCTAGAACGAAAAAGCCAATAACTCTCAGACCGGGCGTCCGATTGATGCGTCGTCCATCGCGTTGAGTTCCTATTGATGAGACAGAACTTTGGGATACATCAACTTCGAACTTCATGTTAGTTGGTGAATCGACCCTCTTGGCTCGTGGAGCGGACCCTCCCGGAATTGAGCATGTTGTGTGAAGGAACTCTAGAGCTAGCTGCGACGAAGATGACTTCCGTACTAGGATTCTCCGTGGGTTCGACAAGGACGGATAACATACCGCGATCCCCTGTGGGTTCGATGAGGATGAATACCATATTGGGATCCTTCGTGGGTTCGACGAGGACGACTACCGTACTGGGATCCTCTGTGGGTTCGATGAGGATGACTATCGTACTGGGATCCTCCGTGGGTTCAATGAGGACGACTACTGTACTGGGATCCTCCGTGGGTTGGACTATCGTGTTGGGATCCTTCGTGGGTTTGAAGAAGATGACTACTATACTTTTATCCTATGTGGGTTCGGCAGAGGAGATGATTCAGAGGCTATATCTAATGAACTCCACCCATTGTTATAATGGATACCTGTTTGAGCTGAGTCTTGACTTGAAATCATTATCATTGATATGATTGATATGCTTTCCTGTGTGGATTGGGTTGTGAATTCCTATGTGTAATGGGTTACATTTTCTTGTGTGGAATTGGTTGTACATGGGATCGTGTACTCGAGCCGAGTTGGAATTGATGACTTAGATATATGTATAGGCAGATACCTAAATAGAGTTGGTTGTTACGTCGTGATTGTATTTTTCCTTTATGGATTATCCTTCGTGGATTCTGAGAGACCTTCGGGGGTCTCGGGGTCCCTACTGAGTAGCGTATACTCACCCATGCATGGGCTATGCCCGCACTACATTGTGTTGGATGTAGATGATGGATAGATTTGATCGAGGTGGGAGGTCATGAAACTGGACGGTACCAGGAGGTGGATCACTGGACATGACGTACTCGGAGCGGACGACTTGAGCCATGGAGCAGAGGTGACAATCTGTAGCCACCGTTCAGGTGGGATTACCAGAGGATGGCTCGGTGTTGCTGCTTTACTTTTCTGCTATTGTACTTTCTTTTCAGTTGTACTTTACTTCATTTGGGTTTGTATTCTGGCCCATTTACTTTTCCATCACTTACTTTTGTAGCGTAGTTTACTTAGTGTTTACTTTATTTTGCGTACTCTGTGTTGATTATTTACTTTATAAAGCCAATTCCTTCCATTTTATTGGGATTTACGACTTTGGTGCAAGTCTCCAGCCCTTGGCCTATGGATGGCGGGCTTGGGGTAGTCACAGCACGGGCCTCGAGGACGGGTCGTGACAAATTGGTATTAGAGGAGTTCGGTTCTACCATAGAACTCAGGACTCTGATCTTTCTTGTAAGTGAAGCAATAGTGTTAAGGGTATTGAGTGTGGTTATTAGTCTAGGGAGTCCAGTGTTGGTGCGACGGCTGACGTATCCATACACCAGGACCCTGACTTCTGATTTCTTACTCATTGCACGAAAACATTGATTGCATGTATGTTTCAAAAGTTTTCTTTGTGATTACTTTGTGTCAGCTCACAAGTTATACTGTATTGACCATGGCACACCTGTTTCTTTTCAGGATGGCCACACGATGGCATCCAGCTATGGTTCCGAGATTTGTGCGAGACGGCACCCCACTGAGTGACGAGGCCTCAGTGTAAGGCCCCTTTACAGCGGAGCCATCAGTGATACCACTACCCGCTGAGCCACCTATACTAGTATCCCCATCAGGTGAGAGTGCACGTCGCCTGAGTGCATTACACAAGTTTCAACATCAGAGACCGCCCAGGTTCTGTATAAAGATGGACCCCTAGGAATCTGGGGATTGGTTATAGGCTTACCTTTGAGTCTTCAGGTTAGTAGGGACACCAGCTGACCTCATGGTGATCCTCGCGGCGAGTCTCCTACACGCGACAGTAGGTAGATGGTGGAACCTGATGCTCCAGGTGCACGATCAGCCATCACTTATTTGAATGGACATCAAGAGACTCTTCCACTCAGAGTTTGTTCCAGCCACCCTCTGTGCGGTGCGCATTCAGAAGCTACTATAGCTGCAGCAGGGCAGCATGACGGTAGCCCAGTACTCGGCGAGGTTTACCGATCTCTCTTGCTACTCCACGAACATGGTACGAGACCCATTCTTTTGGGCCCGGACCTTTAAGCAGGGGCTGAGCCATGAGATCAGGGCTTCGATGATCTCCCTCAACATCCCGATGTAGGCAGGGGTGCTTGAGAGATCGCTTCTAGTGGAGAGTTCTTTCGCTGAGCAGTCACCAGCGGCGAGACCCTCCACAGGATGACCCATAGCGGAGTCTTCTGCAGCTGCCAGTAGACAGTTGATAGAGAGGTCCAAGTGGTATAGGACATCAGATGTGCAATCTCAGGATGAAGATTCGATTGTATGGGGAACATGAAGGAGAGCCAACCACACGGGGAGCAGGCAGTGCTATGCATGCGGCGGGCATGGTCACATGGCTCGAGACTTCCCAAACCACCCGACAGATGAGCAGCAGGTGGTAGAGGGACCTCCCAGGAAGAGGTTAAGCAATTGAGGTCCGCAGGGACCAGGAGGAAGAGGCAGAGGAGTTGGCCGAGCAGCGGATGGTGGGTGACGCTTTGAGGCCCTACCACCACCACCACTAGGAAGACCACCCTGACCACAGAAAACAGGTGGACATGGGAGAGCTCTGCTACAAGCAGCTGAGGCCTATGACCATGGAGCTCCGGGAGTAGATAGATAGTAGCGGAACTAGCTCCATTCACGGAGACTTTATTTCATGATGATAATTGCTTTGTTGATGTTTTGTTTGTGGATTCTTTGGGACTTTGTACTTTGAGATACCGTAATAAAAGACACATGTTCTTGTGATGTTTCTTCCCTGTCCTTTCTATGTAGTTGATACTGAGAGGTTCCAGTTATAACCGTTGACTTGACCCTCACTTCCGAGATTCCTACTAGAGGAGACCTAGTGACCACACACTACTGCTGACAGTGTGACTCGACTCTTGTAGGTGAGAGTAACATTTGGATCTCATTTTAGTAGCGACTAGGTCTTATGATGCCGTCCATGGAATGAAATAGTACCATTCATGTCAGGATTGACTGTATTAGGGAAAGAACGTGGTTCATATAGGGGATGACACCAGATTTATCTTTTCAACAAAGGAGGAATCACAACAGCTCTAGATGATCGTAGACAAATAAGGGTGGATATGAGTACTTACAAACACCAAGTCTCACCCGTTGTTTGTCGAGCGAACGACATACGATTCTCACCAAATCATTAGTCTCAGGTATATCCTCTCTCAGAAGGACATGAACTTGAGATAGCAGCAATGTCTTGAGTTCCTCCAGGACTATGACATTGATATAGACTATACTCCTGGGAAGGGGAACGCAGTAGCTGAAGCTCTAAGCAGGAGGTCGGGCATCCAGCTATATGGAGTGGTGACGGAGCAGCTAGCTTCTTTTCAGATAACCTTTGTGGATAGTGTTAAAGTTAGTATGTTTAGAATCAGAGAAAGTGCAGATCATCCAGGAGTAGATGAAGACTGCACATAGCAGACTAAGTCCTATGCTTATAGGAGACGGAGACCACTGGAGTTCGAGGGCGGCGACCCCGTTTTCATACGGGTCTCACCTCGATGTGGATTTCAGTGTTTTGGTCAGGCGGTAAGTTATCTCCATGATTCATTTGACCATTCCAGGTTCTCAACATGATAGGTGAGGTGGATTATCGCCTAGCTCTAACACCTCAGTTACAAAGGGTTCACAATGTCTTCCATGTATCTCAGCTGAGGAGATACGTGCACGACCCGACACATATCATCGACTCTGGGGAGCTGTATATTGATGATGAGGTGACTTTTGCAGAGGTCCTGGTTGAGATCGAGGATCGACAGGAGCATGTCCTACATGGATGTTAGATTCCTCTAGTTCACATCAGGTGGCAGCACGGGAACCACTAGGAGAGAATTTGGGAGCGGGAGGCATAGATGCATGCAGAATACCCTCTTTTGTTCCCCTAGTTTGTGATGTATCTTTACGGGGATGTAAATCCCTAAGGTGGGAGTAATGTAAAGACATGTAAATTTCAAGAAAATTTTTTTCTTAGTTTATTTGGGATATTACGAGTATGCAATTTTTGACGGCACTTGATTTCGAGGCCCGGTGTTCCCGGGATCAATTTTTAAAGTTTAGCTTGGGTACGTTCAGTGAACGAATGAGCGGGTATATCTAACTTTTGAACTTGTCCCTGGAATCAAAATCTGAGGGCACCGATCAAACTGCAATGCCGATATTTGCTTAAGAAGACCTTTAATCTAGTTGCGTTTTCTAAAGAGGAGTTGTTAAAAATTAGGGAATAAAATGTTAGGTAAAATAAATTGTGTGCAAATTTATTTTATTCATGGTAATTTAATTGTCTCATGAGAAGTTATTGGTGGGGCCCAAAACCACCCAACATCCCATGTGAGGTTATAAGGGTGGTGGGTCCCACACAAGCCCCCATTTTATCATATTCCCTAACTCCTCTAATATCCCACTTAAGTGTGTAACCCTTAAAACTCCCCATTAAATTGTGACCTTCCCTCTCCCCACATTTATTCAATGCCAACTCTTTAATTTAATTAAGTGAGTTTTGTATTTTGAAATTTGTAGTTTGAAAGGAATGACTTAAGATAATAAAATGAGAGGGATCTTATTTTATTAGGATGGATTGTGGTGTGAGGCGATTGGGAGAAGAAAACTCTAAGTTGGAAGAACTTCATCTTCTTCGCGAAGAACGCCAAGACATCGATGAAGAATGTCGCCACCGCAAGGAGAGATCGACATGCCCTCTCTTCTCGTCTCTGCAGCCGGTGTGTGACACATTTCCCGAAGATCGATGATGTGCCCTCTTTCTATCTTCTTCATGCATCAAAGGAAGGGAGGCACCGCTCCTCCTCAGACGTTCTCCGTCAACATAAACGGAGCTTCACCGTGTGATGCCGTTTTCCACGACGATCATCGTTCAACAACGTCTTCAAGGTAGGGGTTAAGTTCAAATTTAATCAACTAAATTTTCACTTTGCTTGTTGTTGAGATTACTCATTCTTTTTCCATTTTCTATCTGTATAACGGGAAGAGGTCGGACCACACAAACACGGCCGACCCACCTCCCATTTGTTGTTGTACTTTGTTATGGTAAGGAACGGAGGCGACGCGGTGTCGTCGCACCGTGTGGGAACAAGAGAACAGCGGCCAGTGCAGGCCACAAAAAAGGAGTGCGGCACCATCGCTCCATGCCAGAGAAGCCGAAGGTGGCCCCAGCCGAGAGCAGGCCATGCCGATGGGCAAGGTTCCATCACACCGCGCCGGAGCACTAAGATGGGCTGCGGCCGGGGCGGGCTGTGGCCCATGGCCGTGGAGGTTCTCAGAGGCGGCCGGCTGAGCCGGCCGCCGGCACACCCTGGAGGCAGGACTTCGGCGGTTACCGCATAAACCGAACATCCGTCCATAATGGCCGACCGCTACCCTGGAAAACTGGGGGTTGAAACCCCTAGTCAACAGAAAGGGCAGAGCCCGTGGTGTTCGCTGTTTAGTTCGAAGGGTGCAGCCACTCCCCCCTTCTGCGTCCGCTCAGCGCGCGGGTGCCCGCGCTGGGCAGGACCGCCCATGCCGGGCCGGGCCGCCCACGCTGGGCTGGACCCCCACGTCGGGTCGGGCCGCACCCAACTGGGCCGGACACGGATCCAAGTCGGGTCAGCGTCGTTCGGGCCGACCCAAGGGGGTTTTGGGCCGGGTCGAACCGGGTCCAAACCCCCTGTTTCCGGACATATCCATTCAAAGACCCATAACGTGGCCTACAGACCTCCGAATGATGCACCATCAGTCATGTAGCAATCTTTGGATCGGGATGGTCGTTTCGGTATATTACACTCAAGTTTTCGGAGAACATTGGGTACGACCGGGTTGGTTCGAACATGAAACAAACCGGGCCCTCGGAGCGGAAACACTTATAACTTGAGCTCCGGACGTCCGATTGACGTTCCTTCGACTTTGTTGGATTCCTATTAGTGAGACAGTTCTTTTGGATTATGCCGTTTGAGGTTTGGACATAGTTGGAGTATAGTCGGGTTGGTTTTGGCTTACAAACCAACCAGGCCCCTCGGACAAAAAAGCCAATAACTCTCAGACCGTCCGTCCGATTGACGCGTCGTCCGTCGCGTTGAGTTCCTTTTTATGAGACAAAACATTGGAATACATCAACTTCGGACTTCTTTTCAGTTGATGTATCGACCCTCTTGGCTCGTGGAGCGGACTCTCCCAGAGTCGAGCGTGCTGTGTGTGGGAACCCTAGAGCTGGCTGGGATGAAGATTACTTCCGTACTAGGATCCTCTGTGGGTTCGACTAGTATGATTACCGTACTGGGATCCTCCGTGTGTTCGAAGAGGAAGACTACCATTCTAGGATCCTCAGTGGTTTTGACGATGAAGACTAACGTACTAGGATCCTCTGTCTATTCGACGAGGATGACTACCATACTCGGATCCTTCGTGGGTTCGACGAGGACGACTATTGTATTGGGATCCTCCGTGGGTTCGACTACCGTGCTAGGATCCTCCGTGGGTTCGATGACGATGTCTACTATACTTGGATCCTACATGGGTTCGGAAAAGGAGATGATTCAGAGGCTACATCTAATCATCTCCACCCTTCTTTATAATGGATACCTGTGTGAGCTAAGTCTTGACTTGCAATCATTATTATTGATATTATTGTTGTGCTTTCCTATGTGGATTGGGTTTTGAATTCCTATGTGGAATGGGTTATGTTTTCCTCTGTGGACTGGGATGTTCCTAGGCTCGTGTACTAGAGCCGAGATTGAATTGATGACTTAGGTATATGTATGGGTATATACCTAAGTAGAGTTGGTTGTTACTTCATGATTGTATTTTTTCCTTTGTGGATTATCCTTCGTGGATTCTGAGAGACATTTTGGGGTCTCGGGGTCCCTACTGAGTAGAGTATACTCACACATGCATGGGCTATGCCCGCACTACATTGTGTTGGATATAGAAGATGGACAACACTGATCGAGGTGGGAGCTCGTGGAACTGGACAGTACCAGGAGGTGGATCACAAGACGTGACATACTCGGAGTGGAAAACTGGAGCCATGGAGTAGAGGTGACTATATATACCCACCCTTGAGGTAGGATTACCAGAGGATGGCTCGGAGTTGCTGCTTTTCTTTTCTGTTACTGTAGTTTCTTTTTAGTTGTACTTTACTTCTGTTCGGTTTGTATTCTGACCAATTTAATTTTCCAGCACTTACTTTTGTAGCTCAATTTACTTAGTGTTTACTTCAGTTTGCATACTCTGTGGTGATTTTTTACTTTATAAAGGAAATTCTTTCCCTTTTATCAGGATTTACGCCTTTGGTGCTAGTCGCATGCCCCTGGCCTATGGAAGGAGAACTTGGGGTAGTCACCGCACAAGCCCCGAGGACGGGTCATGATAGTAGGTACGTATTATCATTTATTTATTTTTTGAAACATACCATTATGTATAATCCAACATACCATGATAATATGGAATGCATTCATGTTTTTATATACTAATAAATTTTATTTTATATTTAAAGAGATAATGAAGTGGATTATGACAAAACATATAGTAACATTTCCATCCAATGGGGAAGTATTTGTGATCAATAGCGACTCATCAAAAAATTCAATGGGTTATGTACTCATGAAAGATGAAAATTTATAGCATATGTATCCAAAAATTAATTAAACCATTGGAATAACTACACAACTCTTGATCTATAATTGGATATAGTTTTCATTACATTAGTGATTTGGGGACATCATCATAAATGGAAGAAGAGTGATATATACATGGGTTATAAAATAAAAAATTATATATATTCATATAAAAATATCTCAAAATGGTCCAATGAAGGTTTTTTTGTGATAAATAATGATTATTATAATTCCATCCATCACCATATTTAGAATGTTAAATAATGTTTTATTCCATAAATATAAAGGATCCAAGAACCCTATATGTGATGTGTATTACAAGGGATCAAATATTATTATACATGTTACAGATAAAATGGGAATAATAAAGTGAACATTGTTCTAAAATAATCTAATAACATCACATCCATCCATTATAAAGATGATCAATGAGGCCCAACAGAATAATGATGTTCTATAGAAAGGTTAGATAATATTTTGGTGTTTATCATTGCAAAATAAGCATTTTTATGGTTTGGAACACAATAATGTGTCTCATTAAAAATATAAATATTGAAGGAACATCTAGATAAAGAAGATCTCTCACTCTTATCTATTCATATAAGAAGCACTAGGATGTATAAAAATATAATGAAAAAAATATGATTTGTTTACATGATGATGGAGACTGAATTATTTGAATATAGATGTTTGGTATGTAAAAAATTCAATGATAAATGAAATAACTCTATTTTAATGATGTAACTATTTCTTGTAATAGAATGGAATTTGGATAAAATAACTATGGATTTTATGATAGGGATCCTGATGAATCATAATAGTAATAATCCCATATCGGTAGTAGTGTACAGCCATATAATATTAATATATTTCATTTTTTAAGCAATATATATCTCTTGACTAACTCTCTATGATATAAATAAGTGACGTGGAATGACAACATGCTGTGACACCCACTGTTATATCTAATTGAGATGTGAGTTTCATAATTATGGTTTGGAGAACCATTTAGATTTCTTTGGATATAGGTATGTGTTTCAGTATTTTGTATCATAATTATATACAAATAATTCTAATAGATCCTTCAAAATCATAATCATATGATAAAACGATTGTAAAAAAAATTATAGGGTTGTTGGGATCAACACATTCACATAGTACTGTTCTCATATAACCACATATTCCATTGTTTCAATCATATCACACCATATTAGGATATGTATGGGATGTGGTAATAGTATTTGATATTCTTAAATGATGTTTGAGATTTCATGCTGATGGGAACTGATCTTGTCTAAGAGACGAATGAGAGTGTTAAAAACGTTAAATTTGGTATGAAATCTTTTCAAATTCAATAGATAATATATGTAAACAATAATATATGTGAGCTAGAGTTCGAGTTTGAATATAAAAGTGTACATGAATATATTTCTTTGTATTAATTTCATAAGATTTTTCAAAAAGGTAATGCTTAGTCCTAGATACATTATCCCCTTAGAGATCATCGATGGAATCAGTGTTTTGGCCTATCAACATGCACTTGTACATAAAACATATCAAGTACAATATGTGTTAAATATATCCGTCTAGAATAAGTACAATTTATACCTATAAAATATTCCAAATCCAGTGTTAGTAATTGTGGATAATTTTCTTCAACATATATATTATTTGATGAATGTTTCTTGTCACAGTGTAAATATTCTAGGATTTAAGAAAGTTATCTTAGGAACAATGCTGTTGAAGAACAACATGTCTGAGATATCAACCTCTGAACTATAATATGATATGAAATAAAATCACAATGAACAATTTTAATATAATAAATAAATATTGAATTTAAAATTTTATAAATTTTGGAATAATGTTACAACACAAACTTTTATAAATGGCATTCCCCTGTAAAATGCATAAATGAAAAATTGAGTATTTTACTCACATAAAATATTTACACTAAATTTTTTATTTCGAACCATTATAAATAATATATTTTGAAATTTAAACGACCATTAATCAACATAACCATTGATAATGTATTCATTAAATATTTATTGTTCTAATTTGTAGATACTATCATTTAAGATAAAATCCATTTTACACAAATAGAAGATGTGATGCTCTTGTCTAGAATGATCATACACTATGATGCCGATTTATCATAGATTCCAAGGTAGATGGTGTCACTAGGATATTTAGTTTACCATTAATAATATGATATTCAAAAACTATGAAAAGGGAAAACCCATTTATGGTATAAGTTCCAGTCTATCCACATTATGCCACATACAATGTTGGATAAACCCCCAATAAAAAATATCCACATTTCACACCTTACCCTAATGGTTTATATTGGATTAAGAAGTGGATATGTATTTTGACCATAAAAATATTAACTTATAAATTATTAATTATTAATATAATAAGTATTATATTTATCCTTTTTTAATTATACTTTTTCATTAATTGATTAATGTAATTTATGAAAATTAGATTCTAATTCAACTAAACTGAAAATTATTTTGGGAATAAATATTTTAAATAAAAAACCTTTTAATGAATTATATAAATTAAGAAATATATGTTTTGTAAATGAAATATTGTTTTTATATAAAAATATTAATATAATTTAATGAATTAAAACATACATTTTATAAGGGTCCAAAAATAGTTATTATCATAAAAACCTATATTATTCAATACATGATGATTTTTAATTATAATTGTAAATTGAAATATTTTTAGAATTACCTTTTAAAAAAAATATAAATTTTCAATAATTATATTGAAATAATATAATAGTGAATCATTCATTATTTTAGGATACAATAAAATTTTATAGAAAAAATTAAATATTTGATAAATATATAGTATCTATCATGACATAATACATTAATATAGTGATTTAAGAAATATAATATATACTATAGAAAACAAAAATTATTTTTCCTCTTTTAAAAAATGTTATCTTTATGTACATGATAATTTTATAAATCATTGATGAATGTAGGACAAAATGAATTATATTTATTTTCTTTAAATAATTAATTATAAACATGACTGACTTGATCATCCATATGGTTATTATTATGATCAGTTTAGTTCATAGAAATATAAAAAACTGAAGACGACATCTATTGGATAGAAAAAACGAGAAGTGTTTTGGTTTTTTTATTTTATCATATCGTATTCAAAATCTATGTTTAGAAATTAATATCGAATTTCCTAGTATTTGGCATTAAAACCAAATAAAACCTATCATTAATCATCATTAAAAAACATAAAACCTGCTTTTAGTATTCCTTTTCCATTTAATATCAGTCCCATGGGTTTTCTTAAGATCTAATGAATCCAACACAATGTTTTTATAGGCCCCCTCTCAATGTATGGTGTCTCTATATCTCACTTACATTCCTTGAAAACACCATCATTGTGTAAAAAAATTTAGTTCTCAATTGAAAATGATTTCATGTAATTATATATTTTCCATTACTATAAAAATTAGGATATATTTATGTGATATAATTAATCCCCTATGGATATAACATTTACCTAATTAATTACTCTGCCAAAGTATATGATCCTCTCCCATCCTTTATCATTCAACTTCATTCTCTTTTATAAGACTTTTTATATTACAATTGGAAATTTTCTAGTGTTTTATTGAACATAAATTTAATATTTATATGATTTCATGTAATTAGATATAACATTTTATTCTCAATAATCCCCTTCCATGAATCCCTTAATATCTCCATTATGCTATTAAAATATTCATATGATTTTTCTTGGCTATTATTTTTGTAGTGAATACACATCCCCATTTCCACTCATTGATATTGACCCATATTTACATAGCCATCATTTATTAGGGACTTACACACATTTTAACCACACTATATAATATTGGGATTTTTATTAACGAACAAAATCCTTTTGTTGAATTTTATTTATAGGAAACTTTTAAATTTACATTATTTGAATAATATGGGTGTACCCAAATGAAATATCTATCTGGAGAAATTGGTAATGATTTTTAGATCATTAAAAACAGATTATGGTGTTTGGGGGGTTATCCAAATCACACCATCTTTTGACTTCTATGTCGTTAGATTTGAATTACGTTTTTGATTTCATGTTTTCTGTAGTTGGAATATTCCAATGATTCCATTATTTTATCATATTTTATCATGATTCCATGTTTATTTTTATGTTTATTATCCCATTCATGTCACCATTATATTTAGCATGAAACACATGTATTACTTTCATTAGGTAATAGTTTTTGTTCATTTATATGGTGTTATAGCTCATCCATTTCTTATTTATATCCACAAATTATCCTATGAACTTTTAAGAGATCGATGGAATATAATGAAACGTTTTTAGGGTTTGAATAATTTTTTTACTCATCACTAATATTAATGTTCTATATACCTAATTTCACATTGAAACTAAGCTTTATGATTTTCTGGGGATGTATTAATTGATTTCTCATGCAATAACTCATTAATTAATGTTTATTAATATATTTGTTTTCATAGAGAGGATATGGAATTGGGCCTTAAATACCATTATTAAATGATAATTCATGTTATTATAACTCAAATAGAAGTTATAAATAATACATAAATTAAATTATCTCCATAAAATAAAATTTTTATCAATGTGTTAATTTATTGATGAATTCCTCTTAGGCCAGTCTTGATTTGTTCTGTACATTCAAAAAATGTCTTTCAAATTTAAATTAATTTCATCAAATACACAACCAAGAATATTATTCATAAGTTTAACCATATATAATTTCCATTTATTATCTATATTTTTATATATTAGATAATTTTTTCATTTTTTAATCATAACGTTTATGTAATATTTTTTACATTTGAAATGTTTCCTAAATGTCAATTTACTATCTAGTCTTATTACAAATTTCATAACTAGTATACCATAAATGGTGTTCAAATATTGTTTAAAATATACATTCGGATGATATAATTTCATTTCATGTCAGGTTTCTGTAGAAAATAGGAAGATGAAATTGATGATCGTTATGTTTTGGATATTCTTAATGAACAAAATGTGTTTTATTAATTAATTTGTTCAATTATGTTATAACCATACCATAATTGAAAAATGAAACAACATTTCCATTTTTATATCACAATATACTTGAAAATTCATTCTCATTGTTGTCACGGACCTAAATGAATAGTATTGTTAAAGTAGATTATAAACCAACCCAATCCCAAACTAAACTTGATTTGTTGATTATTAATAGATTGGTATAGTAGTAATATTATTTTACCAGATACATAATTATATTATTTACAGATTTTTTATATTATATATTACAATATTAAAGATCTTGAAATGATATATAATTTATATAATGCAATTATAAGGAAAAATCACATTTTCCTCTTAGTTTTTGTGTTATAAATGATTTAATTAATGATAATATTTTTTTTAATATATAATAATTAATTTTTATAATTTTACATACCAACACCACAATGGAATCACAAAAATTTTAGTTCCTCATCAAACAATTTATGGAAGCGTCAATTATTAGTGGTGATGAAAAATAAATATCATTTCTCGTGGTGCTGGAAGTTAGACCATACATACGAACAATAATATCATTTTCATAATAGAGGGGATAAATAAATAGATAATGATGATACCCATATTATTATGACAATAAAATTTATCAGTGGTAAAAATATAATTCTATTTTTATTTATATTATTAATATTAAAAATAAATATTATGGTGAAATTCTGTAAAGACCTAGAAATTCCATGGAATTTTTTTTCATAAATTCATGGGATTCTTATGAGTCCGTAAAAATTTACAACACTTGATTCCAAGGCACGATGTTTCTAGAATCAATTTCAGAAGTTTTTTTGGGTACTTTCAGTAAATGTATGATCGAGATTTTATAACTCTGAACTGGTGCTCAGAATTGAAATCTGAGGGCATCGTTGAACTCGTAGAGTCGGTGATTTCTTAGTGAGACCTTCACCACTGTTGAGTTCTAATGAGAATTGAAGTTATATTTTGGGTTTTTAATAAGTTAAAAAAATAGGTGTAACTTATTTTTATTTGTGATGTGGTAAAAACCACGAAGAGGTGGTTAGTGGTGGGGCCACCACACCCAAACCACTGATGGGAGGTTATGGTTGTGGGGCCCACCCTCACATAACCTGCCTTTGGAGAATACATTGGTGGGGACCACCTGGGGGTTGTAACTCTTTGGAACCCCCCAATTAAGTGGTAAAATCCTTGAACATCCCCCACCATTTAATTACACCAACCCTCTCTATTAATTAATTGAATTTTATCACTCAATTAATTAGACATCCCTTTTTGAATTCCATGCTGACAAATTAATAGGATGTCTTAAATCTGTTGATTTGTTGGGCTTTGGTCTTTTTGGGAGAGCTTGGAAAAGAGAATTGAAGAGAAGAAGAGCTCTCCACCGAAGAATGACAAACACCTATATCAATCTTCAACCGTGCCAAAAGAGAAGGAGTCGACCACAAAGAACGTCATCCATGACATCGTCACCTCTGAACACTCAACCGCCAATGACAGATACCATCTTCCTTTTCCGACATTGAAGAATTGGTGCCACCATTCTGTGACTTCATCCACGATCATCGTCATACGACGTTAGGGATTTGAGTAGTATTTATTCCCATTCTTCATCGTTGAATTTATGGTTTGAGAATATCCAATTGATATAACCATAAAAAGGAGGGATCAGTCTGCATGAAAAGGACCTGAACCTCCCTCTTCATTCTATCTCGTTTGTGGACGAAAGTGGAGGCACAACGGCGCCACCGGAAAGGAGGGCTGCGGTGGAGCATCGACAGCCGGAGAAAGTCCAGCCGCAAGAGGAATCAGCGACTCAAGGGTTGCCGAGTCACCGGAGGATCACAGCGCAGTCGCGCCGTGCGAAGATCTGGGCCACCACAAGGTGGGCCGCTATGGTGCCGTAGGGGCACGGTGCCGTCACACCACACTTGAGGAAGGATCTGTGACCACTTAGGCTACGACGGTCAGACGGTCTGGGCGTGTCATCATCGCACCACGACGAAGGTGAACTGTGGAAAAAGGTCTCAGTAGATGGAGGAGGGAAGCAGACTAAGTCGTCGACCGATGGTGCACCACAGGCAGAACCCTTTGGGTCCCGCAGTCACCAGGCCGGCGCCACGTGCCGACTGTTACATGGAGATGGGGGTCACTGGCCACCCCCTCGCTTGGTCATGGTGGGCCCCGCGAGGCACGACCGCTGCTGGATTCAGCCGACAGTTATCCTCCTAGCCACACGGGCCGCGCCACCCATGGATCGGGCCACTGCATGCGTTGGGCCACCTCTCGCGGGTTACCCCCCCCCCCCCCGCGGGCTAGGCAGTCGTGCGGGTCGGGCTACCCCCCCGCGTGCTGGGCCGGTTTCCGTCAAGCCATGTCAGACCCTGATATGGATCCTGACTTGGGTCGGGCGTCCCGAACCGGGGCGGGATGGCCTAGTTCAGGGCGGGTCAGGTCGGTCCGGCTTGGCCGGACTGGACCCGGACCCAAAATGACCCATTTCACCTTATCACCCATATCTAGGGCTACGGGTGTCCGGTCGATGAACTGTTTGTGGAGACAAAAATCTTAGAGCATGCTGGTTCTTTCAGCATACCCCAGATGAGGTTATGACATAGTTGGGGTATGGACTGATTGGATTGGACCTAAATCCAACTGGGCCCTTAGAATGAAAATGTCAATAACTCACAGACCAGGCGTCTGATTGATGCACCGTCTATCACGTTGGGTTCTTTATGATGAGGCGGAACTACCTGATACATCAACTCAAGACTTCGTGGTAGTTGATGAATCAAATCTTGGCTCAAGTAGAAGACCCTCCTGAAATCGAGCATACTGGGTGAGGGAACCTAATGGATGGATGCAACTGAGATGATATGATCCTAATTGGACCTACTACTATACCAGGATCCTCCGTGGGTTCGACAGTGATGATACTGTACCAGGATCCTCCATGGGTTTGACAGTAATGATGATGGACTGGGATCCCCCGTGTGTTCGATAGCGATGACTACTGTACCAGGATCCTCCATGGGTTCGACAGCACTGATACAGTTCCAGGATCGTATGTGGGTTCGACAGAGGAGATGATTCAGTGTCTATATCTAATCATCTCTACCCCTCCACATGGGTTGTATACCTGTGTGAGTTGAGTCTTGAATTTTAGTTGTTATCATCAAGATTATTTACTTTACTTCCTTTATGGAATGGGTTGTGCTTGGGCTCGAGTGTTGGAGCCAGACTGTGGTTGGTAACTTAGGTATATGTATGGGAATATACCTATGTAGGGATGGTTGATACTTCGTGATCATATATTACTTTTTGGTTCATCCATGTTAGATTTTTTGAGATCATGTGGGTCTCGGGGTCCCTACTAAGTATCGTTATACTCACCCCTGCATGGGCTATGCTCACTCCTCGTTGTGTTGGATGCAGACGACAGACAGCGCTGACGGAGGCCGAGAGCACCAGTACTGGATAATACCTGAAGGCGGACCATACGATGAGTTGGTACACTGAGGAGTCTGATGGACATGGAGTGCGGATGTGGCCATTTGTCCCTACCCTTCGGGTAGGAACCTCTGAGGACAACCTATGAGTTTCTCTTTAAATTTTAGTTGTTTTTCCCTCTTTTAGTTTTACTTGCTTGTAGTTTTACATGTACATTACTATTGGGCATGTATTTCTGGCCCCTTTTACATTCCATCATTTCTTTGGTATACAGTATTCTTTAGTGTTTTTCTTCCAGTTGGGTACTATAATTGTGTGTGTTTAATTTTTATAAAGGCAATGCCTTCCCAGCTTTGGGATTTACGCCTTTAGTTCTAGTCAATGGCCCCTGGCCTATGGAAGGCAGGTTTGGGGTAGTCACTGCATGGGTACCGAGGATGGGTCGTGATAAATTGGTATCAGAGGAGTTGGTTCTACCATTGAACATGGACTCTGATTCTTTTAATGGAAATAGTGTTAAGTGTTTTGATTGTGGTTATCAGTTTAGGGAAATCAGTGTTGGTGCGGCGAAAGATATATCCATAGACTAGGACTCTGACTTCTGATTTCCGATTGAGCGCACGAAAACAGTGATTGCATGTGTGTTTACTTTGAAAATTTTTCGTCATGATTACTTTGAGTTAGCTCACCAGGTGAATTATTTTGACCGTGGCGCACTAGTTGTTTTTCATGATGGCCCCACATAGGAATCCATCTAGGGTTTTGAGGTTTGTACGAGATGGTAGCCCACCGAGCGATGAGGCCTCGGTTCAGGGCCCTATCACAGTGGAGGTACCAACGGTACCACTACCCGCAAGGCCACCAATGCCACCAGCTATAGCAGTAGAGATTGAACATCATCTAATTGCGTTGAACTATTTTCAGTGCTAGTGTCTGCACAGGTTCAGTTGAGAGATTGACACACAGGCATCTAAGGATCGGCTGGAGGCTGTTATGAGAGTTTTCATATTGGTAGAAACACCAGCCGACCTCATGGTGATCCTTTGGGTGAGTCTCCTACATGATGTAGCAAGCAGATGGTGGATCCTGATGCTCCAGGTGCATGACAAGGAATCACTACTCTCAGCAGACTTTGAGAGCCTCTTCCGGTCAGAGTTTTCTGAAGCCACCCTTCGTGAGGTGCAGTTTCAGGAGCTGCTTTATCTGCAAAACGGCATCATGACGGTGGCACCGTACTTAGCGAGGTTCACCGACCTCTCACACTACTCCACAGATATGGTGTAGGACCATTTATTCAGGGCCCGAACCTTTGAGAAGGGACTTAGACATGCGATCAGGGCTTCGATGATCTCCCTTATCATTCCGACGTAGGAAGGGTGCTGGAGCGATCCCTTCTTATGGATAGTTTTCTAGATGAGCAGTCACCAGTTGTGAGACCCACCAAAGGGGCACACGTTTCATAGCCTTCTACAGGTGGTACTAGATAGATGTTACAGAGGTCTAAGTGGACCAGACCATCCGGTGGGCGACCCAAGGATACAGGTTCAGTTGTGTGGGGCACACAATACAGATCCAGCCATACAAGGAGCAGGTAGTGCTATGCATGCGGCGGGCAAGGTCACATGGCTTGTGACTCCCTGCCCCGCCAAGAAGATGTCCATGAGACATCAGAGGTACCTCCCAGATAGAGGCAAAGGTTTGACCATGGTGTTCCACCAGGAGCAGGCAGACATGCAAGAGGAGCTGGCCAAGCAGCAGGTGGTGGCCGACGTTTTGATGTCATACCACCACCACCACCACCAGGAGGTCCACCTTGACCACAAGGAGTTGGTGATAAGAGGAGGGATCATCTCTAGGAAGTCGAGGCCTATGACCATGTTGCACCTGAGATGATTCTAGGTACTATATGTGTCTACTCCTCCCTTGCTGCTGTACTTATAAACACAGGTGTGAGTCATTATTTTATTGTCGCTGCCCTCTTTCGGAGCTCCGAGATTGTGATAGAGCTGTTGGATCGATCCTTATGTCTAGAGACTCTTATAAGAGAAGACTCGATGATTACACACTGGTGAAAACAGTGTGAGATTACTCTAGGAGGCGAGAGCTTCGTCTGGGATCTCCTTATAGTGGCATCGAAGCCTTACGGCGTCATCTTGGGTATGGACTTGTTATCCATAGTTAATGCTCAAATTGACTGCATTAGGAGTAATGTGCGGCGTGTTCATGAGGATGGGATGAGGTTTACCTTCACCAGAGAGAAGGGAGCCTTTGCAGCACAGGATGGACTTTCCCAGAGGAGGGGGCAGCCGATCACACATCAGTTGGCTAGCCTCATTCTCGGAGAGGTTGATGTGCGGTGTCCAAGTTTTCCAGTTTTGGTGGACCAGTACATGAATGTTTTCCCTAATGATGTTCCAAGATTACGTCCTCATAGAGAGGTGTACTTCTACATTGACCTGTACCTCGGGAAGACACAGATTTCTACTCCAGCATAACGGATAGCACCCAAGGACAATCGTGCGCTATGGGTACAACTGGAGGACATGAAGAGGAAGGGATTTATCTGACCCATTGTTTCACCCAAGGAATCCCTGATTTTTTTCATCAAGAAGGTGGATGGGAGCTTGCGTCTGTGTGTTGATTATCGGTGCATAAACCTAGTGATTTTGAAGAACAAGTACACACTCCTGTGGATTGACGATCTCTTTGATAAGTTAAAGGGAGCACGTTGGTTCTCGAAGATAGATCTCTGGTCGTTTTATCACCAGCTCAGAGTATGGAATGAGGGTGTGTAGAAGACAGCCTTCGGATGACGGTATGGAAACTAAAAGTTCTTGGTTATGCCATTCGGCTTAACCAACGCACCAACAGAGTTCATGGGACTCATGAACAATATCTTTCAGCCATACCTTGATCACTTTGTGGTAGTCTTATCGATGAAATTTTGATCTACTTAGCTACCTAGGAGGAGAACGCCTACCATTTGTAGGTAGTACGAGACACAGTCCAAGAGCTCCAGCTTTATGGTATGCTCTCGAAGTGCCAGTTCAGGAACCTAGAGGTACACTTTTTGGGAAATTTCATCTCAGAGGCTGGAGTTGTAATGGATCCAGTGGTGATCAAGGCAGTACATATTAGGAACCACCAAGGAGTGTGACGGAGGAACAAAGATTTCTGGGACTGGCTGGGTACAATCAGAGATTTGTGCCAGACTTCTCCAGAATTACAGCACCACTTTCAGCGTTGAAGAAGAAGGGAAAACCCTTCGTGTGGTCAGAGAGATTCCAAAAAACTTTTCAGGAGATGAGGAAGAGGCTGACTAGTGCGCCCACCTTGAGGCTACTAGAGAAGGGCATTGGGTACGTAGTCTATTGCAAGGAATCAGGGACAGGGCTCAGATGATTCCTGATGTAGGAGCAAGCTGTGATAGCTTATGGTTCTCGTTAGCTGAGACATCACGAGTAGAACTATGCTACCCATGACCTGGAGTTTGCAGCAGTGGTCATTGCCTTGAAGATGTGGAGGGATAATCTGATGGGTGGGCATTTTATAGTCTACTCTAACCAGCAGAGTCTTAGGTACATCTTCTCACATGAGGACCTAAACCTGAGACAACAATGTTGGATTGAGTTCCTACAGGACAATGACATCAAGATAGTCTATACTTTTGGGAAGGGGAATGTTGTAGACGATGTTCTCAGTAGGAGATCTGGAATTAAGCTGCTAGGAGAGGCAACAGAGGAGCAGGCCGCGTTGCAGTTATCCTTTGTGGATCGAGATGGAGCAGAATTTCTGCAATCTCTTACAGTCACACCTTCACTTCTTCAGAGAGTTATGGAGGTGCAGCTTGGGGATGTTGACTGTGATTCTCGACATGCACAGATATTCAAAGGGCAGGCAGCTGATGGATTTTATGTAGGTGGGGAGCACGTCAGTCTCATCAGAGGATGTACTATGGTACCAGTCCCAATTCAGGAGGACATGTTGTGGGATTTCCACACATCTCCTCTAGCGTCACACGTAGGTGTGGTGAAGAAGTATCAGGACCTGCGACAATAACACTGGTGGCCATGTGTGAAGAAAGAAGTAGAAGAGTTTGTCTCACGATGCCTCAATTTAGAGCAAGTGAAGGTAGATCACAATGTGTTAGCAGGTTTAGTTCATCCCTTAGTGGTCCCATAGTGGAAGTGGGATGGGATATCCATGGATTTAGTGATGGGACTCCCACGTACATCCAATGGTCGTGATTCTATATGGGTGATCATTGAATGAGTCACCTTGTCGGCCCACTTCCTACCAATAACGAATCATGGCTTAGTAGAGAGATTGTGATGCCTCTACATACAAGAGATCATACGGCTTCATGGTGTGCCATCAACGATTGTCTCTGATCAAGATGCTCTTTTCACTTCCTCGTTATGGAAGTGTTTGTATGAGGCTTTCGATATGCAGCTTCATTTGAGCATCGCCTTCTATCCTCAGACAGATGGTCAGACTGAGATTACCATTCAGACACTCGAGGACGTGATCTGTGCATGTGTCCTCGACTTCGGTCGCAGCTGGGAGGATCACTTTTCATTGGTTGTTTTTTTATACAACAACATCTACCACTCCACCATCGAGATGGAAACTTTAGAGGAACTGTACGACCGACCTTGCAGATCACCTCTTTGCTGGACTAACCTAGGGGAGTTAGCACTCATGGGACCAGAGATGGTACATTCTATGATAGAGAAAGTGTAGACCATCCAGTGGTGGATGAAGACTGCACATAGTAGGAATAATTCCTATGCTGATAAGGGATGGATACATCTGATGTTCTGTGATGGAAACCACATATTTCTAATGGTCTCACCTCAACTAGGTCTATAATGATTTGGATGAGGATGAAGGTTATCTCTAAGATTCATCGGACCTCTCCAGGTCCTCATCAGAGTAAGTAAGGTTTCTTACCGCTTTTCTCTTCCACCTCAGTTGCATCGGGTGAACAAAGTCTTCCACGTATCTCAACTGAGGAGATATGTGCATGAACCTTCCAACATCATTGACCATGGAGATCTGTACATCGATGGTGGGGTGACATTCACAGAGGTTCCAGTGGAGATTGAGGATCGACAGGAGCGGGTCCTACATGGATGGTCGATAGCTCTGGTTCGCGTTCATTGGCATCATAGGAACCTCCAAGAGAGAACATTGGAGTAGGAGGCCCATATGCATTATACTCACCCCTGCACGTGATATTCCTTCACATAATTGTGATGGTTGTAGATGACAGACAATAGTGATTGAGGTAGATATTTGTATAGATGGATGGTACCCGGAGGTAGACTACTTGGCGAGATGTTCACAGAGTGGACGGACGGACCTGGGGTGCTAAGGAGGCCATCTGTACCCACCCTTCATGTGGGATTCCAGGAGGACAACTTAGTGGTGTATGTTTTACCTTTATGAAGTTGTACTACCTTTTTAGCTATTTGTACTATACTTTTGGGCTTTCATTTCTTGCCCCTTTCCTGTCATTACTTTATTTTGTATCCAGTTTTATTTAGTGTTTACTTCCAGTTGTGTACTCTGTTGTTTTGTTTACTTTTTAAAGGCAATTCCTTACCTTTTTTTGGATTACACCTTTGGTACTAATCTCCATCCCCTGGACAATGGAAGGTGGGCTTGGGGTAATCATGGCATGGGCCGCATGGACGGGTTGTGACAAATTGGTATAAGAGGAGTCGGTTCTACTGCATAACACTGACTTTGATTTATGTAATGAAAATAGTGTTAAGTGTTCTGGGTGTGGTTATCAATTTTGGAAAACTGGTTTTGGTGCAGAAGCTGACATATCCATACACAAGGACTATGACATCTGATTTCTGATTTAGTGCATGAAAACACTGATTGCGTATGTATTTCCTTTGAATTTTTTTTATTGTTGATTACTTTTTGTCAGCTCACAAGGTATAATGTTTTAAACGTGGCGCACCTGTTTCTTTTCATGATGGCCCCATAGTGGCAGACAACTAGGGTTATGAGTTTCGTATGAGATGGTAGCCCACTGAGCGACGAGGATTCAGTGCAGGGAAAAATCAAAGTGGAGGTACAAGCGACACCACTACCTTTTGGGCCATTGATACCACCAGCTCTAGTAGTATAGAATGCACGTCGCCTGAATGCATTGCACAAGATACAGCTCCAGAGGCTGCCTAGGTTTCGGGGAGAGATGGACCCATAGGTAGATGAGGATTGGATGGAGGCTTTTGTGAGAGTTTTCATATTCGTAGGGACACCAGCCGAACTCTTGGAAATCCTTGCCGCGAGTCTCCTACATGCAGCAGCTGGAAGATGGTGGATCCTGATGCTCCAAGTGAATGATGCATCACTACTCTGGACAGACTTTGAGATCCTTTTCCAGGAAGAGTGTGTACCAGCCACCCTTCGTGTGGTGTAGATTCAAGAGTTACTTCATCTACAGCAGTGCAACATGAAAGTAGCTCAGTACATAGAAAGGTTCACTGACCTCCTGCACTACCCCACAGATATGGTACACGACCGATTCATCAGGGCTTAGAACAATGATCAGGGACTCATGCATGAGAATTGGGCTTCGATAATGTCCCTCAACATCCTAACGCAGATGGGGGAATTGGAGAGAGACCTCTTAGTGGGGAGTTTCCTTGCTGAGAAGTCTCTAGTAGCAAGACCCACACAAGTAGAAACACTCAGAGTATTCTACAGCAGGCAGTAGACAGATGACCCAGGGGTCTTAGAGGACAAGACACACATGTGGTTGACTTCACGACTTAGGTTTAGTTGTCCAGGGAACACAAGACAGAGAAATCCATACGAGGAGTAGGCAGTGCTATGCATGTGGTAGATAGTGTCACATGGCTCGAGACTGCCCGACCCGCCCCTGCATATGAGCCTCAGGAAGTAGAGGGACCTCCAATGTAAGGGCAGAGGTTTGACCGTGGTGGTCCTTCGGGAGAATGATAATGTGGGAGAGGAGCTGGCTGAACAGTAGGGGGTGGTAGACTTTTCGAGGCCCTACCACCACCACCACCAGGAGGTCCACCCCGACTGCAGGGAACTGGTGGACAGTGGAGGGCTCAACATCAGCCAACTGAGGCCTACAACTATAGTGCTCTAGGAGAAGGTGGACAGGAGTGGGACTATTTCCATCCATATATACCTTTGTTCATGAAGCTTATAGATTCATCGATGTCATTGTTTTTGGTTGCTTTGTGTCTATGTACTTTGAGCTGCAGTAATAAAAAACGCATGTCCTTATGACGTATGATTTCATGGCATTTTTTGATAATACTAAGAGATTGTGTATAAAACCATTGACTTGACCTTCACATTTTATTTTCCTACTAGAGGAGACCCAGTGACCACACACTGATGCCGACAGTGTGACTCAACGCTTAGAGGTGAGAGTAAAAGTTGGATCTCTTGGTAGTAGCGTCAAAGCCTTACGATGTAATCCATGGCATGAATAAGTATCGTTCATTTCAGGATAGACTGTATTAGGTAATGGGTATGGTACATCCAGGGGATGAGACCATATTTATCTTTTCTGCAAAACAAAAATCTTAGAAGCTCTTGCAGGACATAGGGGATGAAGAGTATAGACATGTTCTTCTAAATTGCCTAGTCTCGTTTATATTTCGTTGGGTGAACTATTTACAGTCTACTCTAACCACCATAGTCTCAGGTATATCTTCTCTCAGAAGGACCTGAACCTACGAAAATGGTGATAACTTGAAATTATTCCAGGATTATGCCCTCGAGATAATGTATACTCCTTGAAAGGGTAACGTTGTAGCAGATACTCTCAGCAGGTGATCTGGAATTCAGCTACTAAGAGAGGTGACAGAGTAGCTGGCCGCGTTGCAGATATCCTTTGTGGATTGAGATGGAGCTACCTTTCTACAGTCTCTCATAGTCACTCTTCCACTTCTTCAGTGAGTCAGGGCAGGCACCCGAAGGAATTTCTGAAGGTGGGGAGCATTTTATTCCTTTTAGAGGACGTACCATGGTATCAGTTTCACTATAGGAGGGGTGTTGTGGGAGTTCCACACATCTCTATTATCAGTACATCCAGGAGTGGCGATGATGTATCAGGACCTCCGACGAAAACACTGGTGGCTAGTTATGAAGAAGGAATTAGCAGGGTTTATCTCATGATGTCTCACTTTTAAGCAAGTGAAGGTGGAGTACCAGGTTACAGTAGGATTAGTTCACCCCTTAGAAGTCCTAGAGTTGATGTGGGAAAAGATATCCATGGTTTTAGTGATGGGACTTCCATGTACGTCCAGATGACATGACTCAATATGGGTGATTGTTGACCGACTCACCTAGTCGGCCCACTTCATACAGGCCAGAGAGCAAGGATCATTGGAGAGCTCGGGACACCTTTATATACAAGAGATTGTACGACTTCATGGTGTGCCATCGACGATCGTCTCCGATCGGGATGCTCGTTTCAGTTCCTGTCTATGGAATGGGTTGCAAGAGGCTTTCGGGACGTAGCTTCGCTTGAGCAATGCCTTCCATACTCAGACGGATGGACAGACTGAGTGGACCATTCATAATCTCGAGTACACTATCCTTGAATGTGTCCATGAATTTTCTCGTAGCTGGGAGGATCACTTACCCTTGGTGGAGTTTGCGTACAACAACAGCTACCACTCCACCATCGGGATGGAACCTTACGAGGCACTATACGGCCGACCTTGCATATCACCACTATGTTGGACTGACCCAGGGGAGTCAGCACTTCTAGGACTAGAGATGGTGCAGGCTATGATGGAGAAAGTGCAGATCATCCAGGAGCGGTTGAAGACTGCACAGAGCAGACAGAAGTCATATGCTGATAGAAGACGAGGACCACTGGAGTTCGACGATGGCGACCATGTCTTTCTATGGGTATCACATCGATGAGGTATACTAAGATTTTTCTGAGGTTGAAAGTTGTCTCTGCGATAAATTAGACCTTTTCAGGTCCACAACAGGGTAGGAAAGGTGGCTTACCTCCTGGCTCTTCCACCTCAGTTGCAGCGGGTGCACGATGTCTTCCACATATCTCAGCTGAGGAGATATGTGCATGACCCTTCCCACATCATCGAACATGGGGAGATAGACATAAATGATGGGGCGGCATTAACGAAGGTTCCAGTGGGGATTGAGAATAGACAAGAGAGGATCCTACCTGGAAGATCGATTCCTCTAGTGCGCATTCGCTGGAAGCATGGGAACTTCCAGGAGAGAACATGGGAGCGGGAGGCTAAGATGCGTAATCAGTATCCCCATTTGTTCCCTTAGTATGTGTTGTAGCTTATGGGGATTTAAATCCCTCAGTTGGGGACAATGTAAAGACTCAGAAATCCTGTGGAATGTTTTTTCTTAAATACACGGGAAATTTACGAGTCTGCAGTTTCTAATGGCGCTTGATTCTGAGGCTTGGTGTGCCCGGAATCATTTTCTGATGTTTTTTTCAGTTATGTTTAGTGAGCGTAAGAGTGGGATTTTATATCCTTTTAACAGGTGCTTGGTATTGAAATCCTAGGACACCGATGAACTCGCAACGCCAGTATTCGCTTAAGGAGTCCTTTATCGCAGTTGCGTTTGGTCGAGAGAGGAAGTTAATTTTTGGGGTTTCATAATAAATTAGATAAATTTATGTTTGAAATAATTTTAATAGGATGGTGGTTAATTTCTCCAAAAGGATGTTGGAGGTTGGTCCCACCCCCACACAACCTCCCATGGGAGGATATTTTTGGGTGGGGCCTACATTATTTCAAACACTTCACCTCCCCTTTAAACTCCATTAAACCCCCTTTGAAACTCATGGAATTCCATGGTTTAATTCTTTCCAACACCCCACCGTTAATGAAGAGAATTAATTCATTTTAATTCATATATTCTTGAATCCATCACTCTACATTTAATCTAATGTGTTGTAACATTTAATGGGAGACAAATGTTGAGTTGTCGTGCAATAAAAATAACACAGAACAATCTCTATTATTTTGGAATAATTTTGTGGAGAGAGAATGAGAAGAGGGAGAGCCTTCTTTCCATTAAGAACACGAAGAAAATCTCCTCCACATCTTCAACCGAGTCAAGAAAGTGAGGCGACGCCCATGAGGAACACATGTCTTCCATCATCTTCCTCTGTGACAATGGAGAAGACGTCACCCGCAAAGGACACCACCAACGACAATGACTTTTCCTCCAACGTTGATGGAACAACATCCATTATTCACGGCACCGTCTTCCACAACTCCATCAAGCAAACATTAAAATCAAGGTAGGGGGATTTGATTACATTAAATTATTTTCATGTTCTTCGACACATACCTTGTTCGACGGTGGTCTTTTGTTATCACTTAACGCAGAGGGTGCGAGCCGAACATACCCGGCCCGATGACTCTCCATTGATTCATGATTGTGTTAAAAATGGAGGTAGAGATGGAAGGGCGCCGTGCCATCGCACCGCGCCAGAGGAAGAAGACCACGACCACGAGGTGGTAGTAACCGAATGTCGTGGCTAGGCCGGGCCGAGGAAGTGATGGAACGGGGCCGTCGCACCGGCAGTGTGGAGAAAAATCATGGAACGCATCTGCAGGCCTCCCAGGCCAGAGAAGAACTGGCCAGCCTCATTCTAGCTAGGCTGGAAGAACCAGCCGACTACAGCTGGCTGGCATGGAGGTTCACGGTGTGTGCTGGTGTCGCGCGGCGGGGGAACTGCGGCCCACAACCGTGGTCTTGTCGCCGGGGGAATTGGCCGTCCGCCTACCGACCGGGATGAAGAACCCCAGATCCACGTGGGAGGAATAGTGGCTTGCTGTGCGGGCCGCTCGCACATGAAAAAACCGCTCGGCTTCAGCTGGCTGGGAAAAGAGAGGAGGCGCCGGTTAGGGCCACCGATCGTACCGGATTGGCCCAACACTGCAGGCTGGGTCCGCAGGTGGGCCGTGCTCCACCGGACTGGGCTGACCCCCCAACTAGGTCGGACCCTCCAAAATAGGCTGGGATGACCGCCAGCCAGGTTGGACCCGCCAATTTGGGTAGGGCCGACCCGCCACCCCACTGGGATTGACGGCCCAAGCCTGACATCACCTAAATGCAAATATCTCCAAGATCGAGCGTCCGAACGACACGCCATATGCGGCACCGAGACGCTCGCGACAATGCGGTTCTTTTGCGATACTCTAATTGTGTTTTGTAAAACATTGGAAAATGGATAGGTTTGGAACGTGCATAAATCCAACCGGGCCCCTAAAACGGAAAACTCAATTACACTCAGACGGGCCGTTCGATTGACGCGTCGTCTGTCGCGTTGAGTTTTTTTATGATGAGACGGAACTTCGAGACATATCAAATCAGGACTTCGGGATAGTTTATGTGTCGAACCACCTTTTCTTGTGGAGCGAACCCTCTCGGAATCAAGCGTACTGTGTGAGGGAACCCTAGAGATGGAGGAAATGATGAGAAATACTGTACAGAAATCCTACATGGGTTCGATAGTGACAACTTCTGTACTGGGATCCTACGTGGGTTTGATAGCGAAGAATACAGTACTAGAATCCTACGTGGGTTCGATAATTATTACTTTTGTACCAGGATCCTACATGGGTATGACAGCGAAGACAACTATACCAGAATCCTACATGGGGTCAACAATGTCGGCTTCTGTATGGAGATCCTATGTGGGTTCGACAGTGAAGACTACTGTACTGGAATCCTACGTGGGTTCGACAGTGACAAATTCTATACCGAGATCTTATGTGGGTTCGTTAATGAAGAATAATGTACTGGATTCCTACGTGCGTTCGATAGTGACGACTTCTGTACTGGAATCCTACATGGGTTTGACAGTGCTGATTTTGTTCCAGGATCATACATGGGTTCGACAGTGGAGATGATTCAGAGGCTACATCTAATCATCTCTACCCCTCATCGTGAGTTGAATATGTCACGAACCAACCCGGGTCGACCCTGAACCGGTCACCCGAGCCAATCCGTGACTTGACCCGAGTGGCGTCCTCGATCCTCCCGGGCTAGCGACAAGCGCCAGGGCATCACAGAGTACACATGGGAACGATTTCACCCAATAAAAATTTACTAAGAAGCAGGAATAAATAAAGGATAATAAAATAAAACATCCAAAAACAAAACTAACCTAACCACAAATCAAACTTCTCGTGACCCCGAGAGTCGATCGTTAAACTACAACCAACTCTAGTCCACGACAAGCAAGCTCAAGTCAATCCTGCAACAGAAACTAAAAACAAGAAAACACTATAGGCGTGAGTATTAAAACTCAGTATGCTAGCCCGATAAATCTATTCCCAAAGCACTACCAATAAAAGATGAATTTACCGACTTCAAGTTTGAACTACATTATAGAAAATATGGGTTTTCACACACACACACACTTTCCATTTTGAAAACAAGTAACAGTCCATTGCCCTTTTTAATTTAGAACAAGTTTAATGTTGACAGAAACATGTAAATTTCATTTCTAAATATTTTGTGAACAATTTAAAAATACAAACCTTAGTTGTTAGTCAAACGGAGAATCACACCCAACACACCGTAGGGCAATGGGAAAAAGTGGCACACAAGGGGCGGCATCCAAAATCAACCTCTTAATCGCCTGCCACATAAAATAGACACTTAAATAGACATGGGTCGAACCTAGGAGATCGTGAACAAACCAAAACGTACTATACATGTGACTCATCCTGAAGGCATGCCCTAACTCGATGACGTCATAACACCCAAACGCTCGGTATAGCCCTACCTGGCCTAACCGAGGGGCCCAGTCCCCTAGTGGCTCCAACCACACTAAGGCCCACTAGCCAGTGCGTAATCTAAACTAGTGCAACAATCGTTCTTAGAGAATTAACTCACTAAGCCATGTTCCCATGTCAACACGTATAATCATCAGGGTTGAGTCAACAATGTAAAACTAGTCATGATGCACAAGCATCACATACTCAGCTCACCTAATCAACAAACACAAAGTATCACTCCAAAGAGACTTTTTAAAACATTAATTTCATTAAAAGTACCAAACGAGCCTCATGTACTTATTCAATACCAAATAAATTCCAAAAGAAGGATCAGACGTCGTCACATTTAAAACCAGAAAAGACATTTAAAATCTCATTTAGGTAAACCAAATCACCATTTTAATTCTGAAGCACAAACCTAAGGGCCAAAGGGGCATTTTCACTATTACGCAATAACTAATCATGAAAAAGCTTTCGGTACAATGCAATGAAAGAAGCAGTTCCAATTCCAGCAATATAACTACTCTAAAAATAATAATTTAATACTACTTCCAACTTGATGAAAATTTAATAAATGACATGAAATAAGTAAATTCTATATTCAAAGGCAAGTGCAGTGGGAACCTACCTCAACTCGCTACCCAATCACAACGACGTGAAATGCCTCGCACTAGCGAACAAGAAACACATGTCGACAATTCTGATATCATAGGATTACCTCACTAGCGTGCTACAACAAAAGTAAAACATTTAAAAACACATAAACACTGAATTAAAATATCTCTAATGAATAAACAATGAAAAACCATCCCAACACGTTTTCAAAACATAATTTGCTGCATCTGCATTATTTACTAAACTGCCTCCAATTTTATAAAAAAATTCCAAAGAATAACATATAGAAAAACCACTCTTCACACACACGCGTCATTTTGAGACAACTCGCACACCAAAGTACCCCCAAAGCACAATCTGCACCTCATTTATAAGTCAAAAAATCATTAAAACATTTTATAAAACAATTATAAGTAACAATGGGAGACTTTCATATCAAGAACACACCCATATACAACTTCAACAATTAAACGCACACCAAAACACTATTTAAACCCAAACGCACACCCAAACACTTAAACCAAGATTTGTATTTCAAAATTAATTTAATAAACCATTGACATAGTTATTAAAACATTTCAAACGAACACAAAAAGGTATTGTATCAAGATTTATATAATTTTATTTCGTGCAAAGTGCTCTCTAAAAATTACTCACATATCACTTTCTTCAAAACTACTTTCAAAACATACTTTGCACCACTTTCACACTTCCATAAACATGTTCCATAATTTATAAAACAGTTCCGAAAATCATCATTTTTCATAATACAATCCATTTCCATTTTTTTCACACCAAAGCCCCTTTTTACAAAAGAAAAACGAAAAACACATCACTGATAAACCCATGTCAAAACTAACCCCATTTTCCAATAAAACATATTACAAACATATATGAACGCTACATAACCATTTATCATGAAGTGAAATTCGTTTCTAAAAGTAAATCCAATTTCATCACACATGCAAATTAAAACATTTCTAAAAAAACATTCTGCATCACGCTCACGCCACACAATTAATCTATAGAACTAATTTAAATAATCAAATAAGAAAATCCAAACTCATACACTAACGTAAAAGCATGTAACTAACTCAATTGACGATAAATCTCCCGAAATTGGGGCGAAGCACCATTCACACCCCAATCACTTGCGCGGAAGACTAAAATAAACCTATAATATCAATGTAGAACCAACAATTGGACATTACCCCTAAAAGTTGAAACCCTTAATCTAGGGTTTGGGGTAAACAAAAACCCCTGAATTATGAACAAGGGTTACCTGAGGGAGGGACACTGCCGGAGGAGGGTGCTGCGGGAGGACATACGACGGCACGACCAGAGGAGGGTGTTGCTAGTGCGGCTCAGCCGAAGGAGCAAAGCGGAGCGAAGGGAGGCTGGTGGGTCTCCTGCTCGGTTGGAGGTGGAGCACGCGGTGCGAAGCTGGGAGGCCCGCTGGGAAGAGGGAGGCCGAGAGGGAGGCCGAGAGGGAGGCAGCCGCACGGAGGGAGGGGAAAAGAGGGGGAAGGGGCGGCCTGCGCACGACAAGGGAGGGGGAGAGCATAGGGTTAGAGGAGAAGAAAAGAGAGGAAAGAAAAGGAGGAGAAAAAAAAAGAATAAGAAAAATGAGAATAAAAGAAAAGCAAAAATAAAATTAAAAAAAAATAAAATAAAATAATTTAACTTAATAATAATACTAATAATAAATTTGTTAATTAATTATAATGGAAATAGTTATTATAAATATACATACACATATTTACATATATCTAAACATATATAAAACATGTGAATGTATATATATAAACCTATATAAATATATATATATATATAAACATACATAAACATATTGATAATAATAATATTAATAATAATTACTATTATTATAATTACAAACATATATACATATATATATATATAAACATATATATATAATCCCACATGAACATATTTATAAACATATATATATGAACATACATGACATATTATAAACATATATGCATATATATACTCATATGCATAGACACATTTGCGCATAAACATATAATGTTAATAAATATATATTTATCAGCATACGTGTATATATACACATATAAACATACATATATGAACATTACGTTAAAAAACTAATAATAATAATAATAATAATAATGTATAAACATAAATACCCATATACATACACGTATATAATCATATATATATATGTATATGTATATATATATATATATATTAATCCACTCAACGAGCGAATTTAATAAAATTAAAACTAAATGACCGCGGGGTACACGCGCACTGCACGGTTCCCAAGAGGACTGCAAACGGGTTGTGCGTCACAACCGTATGGTGTTAGCGCACTATTCCAGACCATAAACTCATCCAAACATTAAAATTTTAGACCAGGACTCGCCCACACACATGCAAAATCACTCGATGTTAAGATAAATAAAATAATAAAAAAAATAAATAAAAACAGGTGTGACAGTATACCTTTGTCAGCTGAGTCTTGTCTTTCAATCATAATCATCTATATGATCGACCTTACTTCCTGTGTGGACTGGGTTGTGCTTGGACTCTAGAGTTGGAGTCGAACTGTGATTGGTAACTTATGCATATGTATGGGCATATTCCTAAGTAGGGTTGGTTGATACTTTGTGATTGTATCTTTCTTCCATGGTTATCTTTCATGGATTTTGGGAGACCTTCGGGGGTCTCGGGGTCCGTACTGAGAATCTTCATACTCACCCATGAACGGGATATGCACTTACATCGTTGTGCTGGTTGAAAACGATGGACAACACTGATCGAGGTAGAGAGTTGCAGAGCTGGACGGTACCCGTAGATAGACCACTTGGAGAGACATTCACTGAGTGGATTGACAGACTTGGGGTGCTGAGGATTCAATATTTTCCCACCCTTCAGGCGGGATTCCCGGAAGACGACTCAGTGGTTTCTGTTTTACATTTCTGCAGTTGTACAAACTTTTCAGTTGTTTGTACTATACTATTGGGCTTGTATTTCAAACCCCATTCCTTTCAGCACTTTCTTTTGTATACAGTTTTAATTAGTGTTTACTTCCATATGCCTACTCTGTTTTTTTGTTTACTTTTTAAAGAGAATTCCTTCCCTTATTTTGGATTACGCCATTGGTGCTAGTCGCCAGCCCCTGGACAATGGAAGGAGGGCTTGGGGTAGTCACGGCATGGGCCCCAATGATGGGTTGTGACAATGGCATTATATGGATGATATATGGTTTCATGAGGGTCCTGATAATATTTGGGATTATTTAACATGGGTGGGTGGTTAGAATCCATAATTTTCATTTATTAATATATTATTATTATTTTAGTGGTTTCTGAGAAATTTTTTATGGAATTGGTTTTTTATACTAGTTTTGGACGGATTTTAAGAAACTAGACAACTTACCCCCCAATAAATCCATGTTGACATGGTCACATCAATCTTCATAAAGGATTGAGATAAACCATATGAAAACAAAATATTTTATAATGAGTTAATGTTAATTGACATAATGAAATTTAAATACATAAAATTTACAATGCCTCGTAGGAACCAATATATATGTTCACTAGTTTATTCTCTTACACATTACATATTGAGTATTTTCCCCATTGTTATACTATATAGGTAACAAATCCACACTTGTGACCAATTGTTCTAGATGTATAATCCTTTCACATATCTAAATATATAGAATCATGTAGTCAATTTATAATTTTTTATGTTTGATTCCATTTAGATAAACTGATTTCAATAATAATTTATTATTCTTTCATTCACCATGTGACCATATAGCTATATAAAATGATAATGGAATAATGATTGTTTTCACTAAAGCACTATTCCATAACACCAATCTAAAACATTGAGTGGATCCTTGAATCATTATAAATTATTTTTTCAAAATAAAATTATATTACTCTTATTTTTCATATTAATTTTATATTATTCAAGATTTATTAACCATGTTTATCATATTTTGTGTTGAATAATTTTTTATGCGGATAACAGTTACTTATGAAAGAAATTTTAATAATATAATTGATGAAAAATATGATGTACCTTTATGTAATTTTTTTATAAATTAGGTAATTTAATGAACATTACAAACTAACATGATATTAATAATTTACATTTACATATAATGGTAATTTGTGAATTTACCTAATTGTGTTGATGATATTACATTTACGTATGCTTAATTTTAAATATGTTAACTTTTTTTCCATTAATTATTATAGTGACACCAAGTATTTAGTTTTATATGATGACACTATACTTTGTAAAAAATAATACATATAAAGATTTGATGAATATTACATATGTAAATATGAATGCATATATATAGAATCAAATCCATATGTATTGTATGTATGAATTTTTAGAAAAGTCAACAAACTGTCATAGAAAACCAAATGAAATTACATAATAAACATATTGAAATGAAAAATATATTAAATATTTTATGACACTTACATATGATATAGTGGTAAATGTTACATATTATAGTACCTTTACATAAGATATATAGTTTGAAAATTTTTAAATTGAATTCACAAATATGTATTTAGGGATCCTTATATACGATATTTCGACATGAAATTTGATAATGTGGTAGAACATTATGAATCATTATTTTAATCATACATAGATTGAAATTGTAGTATAATTATTAATTTCTATTTGTGAATAAGTTATAAATAGTACACTATGAATGATATCTTGGAATATAATATCTAAATTCTATTGTTTATAATCTAAAATAAAAATTTTAATATTATTTCATAGATTATTCGACATTAACAAATAAATTATATAATATTTAATTTATTAATAATTTAATTTTTTATTTGAATTAATCTAAAATTTTATTTTTGGGATATTTTGAAATTTACGTAAACAACCACATGGAGTTAATATTAAATTTGTATCATGTATATTTTTTGAAAATAAGTTAGATTTATATATTTTTATATATGAAGACTGAATAATAATGTAGTGATAAATTAAAAAATATTAGATGAAATGAATGTAAAAATTTTAGTCAGTATTTCATTATTCTACTCACTACCATTACAATATTTTAGGCACTACTTCTTCACCCAAAGCTATAATATTCCACTACTTCATCAAATTATGAAAATTAACATTTTTGTACTAACATTTTTTTTCAATATTCATTGGTTTCATTGTTAATTATATTTCATTGTATAATGTTTTATTAAACTATAATGTTATTATGAAAATTTTATAACACAATTAAAAGGTATCAGTTTCATTATTGCATTTTGACTAGAAGGCAGTTTTTTAAGTTGTCCTCAAAATTTTGAAAAGGAAAAATATAGGTCATTAATTATCATAGCAATGATATTTTTTATTTTTTACCTTTGTAAATTGATAGGTAAAGTATGTACATTAATTAGAAGATGATATATTTTATTAAATTCATAAGATAATATTTATTAATTGATATCTATGATATTTTATTGAATTTGTTAATATAATATGAAGGATAATTTGAATTTGAGCTTGTAAAATTTGTTCATCCCTACGTTTATCAATATAGGTTGTAGTATTAACATAACCACTTTATCAAATTTTTATTCAGAATGAATTTTTATTATCATCATATATATTTTTTACATTTTATTCATTACTCAAGGTATTTAAATATTTGTAATTCACATTTATTTTAACTGTTTCCTCCTACTTTGTTGGAAATAACAATTTCTTGTTATACAATAATCATGCCAATAATCATGATTATCTCTTTAACAACGAATATGGAAACCACATATATTTAGAATAACAATTATCTAATATTGTCAATGTTTTTAGTGGATTACACAATAATGTATTAAAACCAAATCACCATTATAGTAATCAAATTCTCTACACATCCCTCACATAATACTATATTGAAAAAATTCATACTCTTACTACTCAAAAAATATTCCTACATCCTAGGAGAGTATAGAGAATATGTATCATTCCTTATTGAATACCTAAAATAAACCCACACATTAACAAGGAAATATATATCACATAACTCATGAAAACCCTAATATAATAGAAATAAAAACATTTCCATGATTTAATGTGATGAACCCAATTTATATAAATATTTTACCATTTTTTTATATTTTATTATGTATTGATGGAGTATTATGTATGAATGGTTGTGGAGGATAATGGATATGATGACATTGACGTTCATCCCTTATTTCCCCCCATAATTTTGATCTTTAGTCATTGTGTGGGTGTTTTTACGTAAAATGTAGTTAGAGTCACAATAATGTGAAGTACAATAGGGATGTGATATGGAATATGTTTAGTTCTACAACATATACTTATTGGTAATAGTATATTTAACTTTTGTAAATAAAATAGAGCTATGGTTATTTTATGAAGACACCAGGTTCCTAGTGTCCTTTTAATTTTCACTGCATAAAATCTTTATAAAAAATAGATTTTAAAATGTTTTATTCACATTATAATTAATATTTTAACTATAGAACCTCGAGGGTTCTTTATTTTATCCTATTTTAGATAATATATCATACCCTTTTGATATCATGTTATTTATTTTCTATTAATGTAAAATAATATTAAATCATTTAATATATTATTTTTCTTCTATCACTGTTATTAATATTCAGTTTAGAAGATGTCAGAATCACCATTACTCGTTTAATTTGTTTCATTATACAATGGTACATATTGAATAATTAAAATCTCACATATATGTTATTGAAAACCAAGTAATTAATATTTATTTTTATCTCAATATTCATGGATAATGTTGAAGATATGGGATGCTGGGTGTAACCATTATTTAATTAATAGATCTTTTGATTTTTAATAATAGTGGTTGAACTATTAAAATACTATTAAAAAGTTTAATCAAATTATTCATATGTTTTCACCCACTCATATATTATGGCCTTGAGGAATCACTTAATACATGAAGATCTAGGAGAATAAAATCCTAATATTATATTCACATTGAGTTAGGATACCAGTGACATATAAAAGATTGGATTTCAGGAACAAAAAATGATTTTATTAATATAAAAATAGTTGATAATATTTTATCTTTACATTGATGCATTTAAGGAAGTAGTATTTTAAATATTTGAAGTTTTCACACCCTCCAAAATTTTATCAATTGTTTTTAAAATATTTGTGGAAAAATGTCTGGGTATGGTTTGGATTGAATCAAGTAGGTTATATATTGATTAAAACTGATATAGAAAAACAAGTGGTTATGTATTTTCACCAGTCCAATGATTACTTCCATCGTCCTACCCTATTTATAATAAAAAATATATTTTATTTCATTTTTTTGTGGTCAAAATATCTCTTTCTCTAATTCATAGTCACATATTCTTACTCGTTTAATTTCAACATCTACTCATCACTTTCTGAAAACAATAGTGGAAATGATGGATTCTATTATGATTAATTATTAATATAAATTGTGATTTAGATAACTTGGGATTGTGAATAAACATATTTAACATAAAAATATTTACCAAAAATATCATAGTTTCTTTATGATTGATGATGGTATTTTTTTTTGAAATTTCATTTATTATAATTTAATGAGACTTTTATGTTTTCAATTTTTCTGAAAGTGTTATTACTATTTATGTTATTTGTGATGAGTTTATAAATTTTCTTCCATATTCTATAAATTTAGTATTAATATAATAAAATATTTTACATATTATATTTTACATTAATTTCTTATAAAATAAAAATTATCTTGGAATTTTTTAATCAAAACATTTTAAAAAATTGTGAGATAAAAGAGTACCTATTTCATGTGTATTTTTAAAATAGAAAAATTATAGATTCAAAGTTTAATTCATTATAATGTATGTGGAATTATTTTCCAATATTTTTCATTGATTGAAATTATTCATTCAATTAGTGTATGTGGTTAGTTATGACGATCTCGAGTGATGTATATTTTTTAAATGATTTTATAATAAAATTTTCATTAATTATTATCTAGATAAATTTATTTTTAAGATGGGATTAATTTGGGTTATATTTTTTATGGATATTGAAAAAAGTTCATATCACATTTTATTTAAGTGAATTAATTTTAAGTTTTAATATTTTCTATTTTGAATTGATATTTTCCTAGTAGTGTTGGTGTTAACAATTAATCAAATATTAGAATCATTTTGAGAAGTGATGTTTAATGAGAGAAGTTTTAAAATGTTGGTGGGGGGGAATATATATTTTTTATTAGGTAACAATGAAATATGTTTTGATCATATTACATGATTTTATCCTCACAAGATTTTTTCTTAAAACATTGATACCCTAGGAAACTATTTGTGACTCTTATTTTCATACAATACTAGGTATGATTATTTTGACAGATAGTGTTGGATTGTATATTCCGTGAAATGGATATGTTATTGTGAGTATTCTATTATTTAAGTGAAAAAATCTTTTAATAATACATGGTAAACAAATATATTTTTTTGTAGAAATATTGGTTGTATTTATAGTGGTGTTTCAATATTTTGTTTGTCAGAATTAGTTAAGGGTTTTTATTTTCAATGAATTTTTCTTATATAGGAAGTAAATTATATTTATAAATGTTGAGACTAATCTAAAATATATATGACGGTTTGTTTATATTTGGATGTTCTATTTCAATTCTTGTTGTATCCTTAAAATAGATTATTCAACATCATAAATATTGATAAGTAAGCATACATAATTTATTAATCATTAAACCTAGGATGATTTACATTATGATGATAAAAATTTAAATATTAATTTATTTAACCTCCCACAATCATATTTTTGTTAATATTTTTGAAATAAAACCAATATTTATATTACGTCCATAAATTAGTTGGAAAAATCCAATTGGTTAATTTCATTCAAATGAAATTTAAAATTACTCAACTACCTTTATAAATGTTCTAGAAATCAATAGAAACTCTCACCTTGTCACATCAAATAACTATATATAAATAATAAACTATTTTTCTAGAGAATATCAATTATCAATTAATATATAAAATGAATAAAAGTTGTTATTATCACAAACACAATCACAATAAATGTTATATTATAAAAATTATTATAGTAATCAGTCAGAATTAATTATTTTTTTATGATATTCTATACTATAGAGTTATAATAAAGTTTCCTTCCTATCCATAATAGGAGAAATTTCATAACCGCCAAAAGGGAGGTAACTAATGAGAACCGAGCATAGTGTAAAATTATTTTATGTTGTAAAATATAAAATTTTGAAGAACATAGTAACATCAACTACACAAGATAATGTCCATTATCCCTCAATAATCTCATTAATATATTGAATCCATAATCCTCCCTTAAATAATTTTCTTCACTTAAGATTTATTTACAGTCAATTTTACTATTGGTTATGTTATTTGTTTTTGAAATTCAATAACATGGACCAATAATTATATTATTATAATCCTTAATCAGTAATATAATTCTAGTATCCATTATTTTATACCATTGTATTATTTCCCTAAATTATCCCTCTAATGATCATGTTCATAAAATGGTATGGACATATTATAATATATTACTGTTTTAATACTCAACTCATGGGAACAAAATATTATGTGACATACCTCTTTCAATTGGAAGTACTGTTGTTATTGGCCTATGTATCATTATAACAGAATAAAAACCATAGAAGTCTGGAATATTCTTCTTAATTACACATGATTGCATTGAAAAATCATTGGTGTGAGAAACTATAAAATTGTATTACAATTTAATTATTTTATAGACTCTTTTAGGTGAAACAACTATACTAATGGTTAGTTTCCCTAACATTCTAATTTTATTAATGGAAAGCATCATATATTTTTTCTAATAGATTTGAATAAATATTATTTATCTTTATAAAACATAATAATTTTTATATATATCATCATATATCTTTAATAATATCATATGTATTTATGTATGAAAAGGAAAAAAATTTATATATCAATTAACAAAGTAAATAATATCATGTATATCATTAAAACATGTCAGATATGCCTCTATGTCTTCATAATTGTCTACGTATCTATAAGAAATCAAAAAAATATTATATACCATTCAGAAATCTCGAGAAAATATGTTTCATTACATAAAAAAATTCTACATATCACTGATACATTTTTACTTTTCATGTTTTAATGATATTTTAAAAGTAAATTACGTTGTATGAAAAATATGATATTTAACTCTAGGTGTGGTCAATTTTCTACAATAAAGATGGAAATATTACGCATTCCACACCAAGAAAAAATTACTCTCCCGCAAGTTATAAAAAATAAATTTCAACATCTTAGGGATATATGAAATTACCCAAAACAAGATATTTATTCAATAAAAATGCCATATATAATAATTAATTGGATGATTTTATCTTTCATTAAATGTAGTTGGAAAATTTATTTAAATGACCAATTAATCTTAAAATATTATAAAACTAAATTATTATTTAAAATTAAAGTAATTAATGATAACTAAATATTAAAAAATATACTTATTTTAATTATTTTTAACATTAACCCTTTTATAAATATTTGAAAATTTGATATGTGATCAATATAAAAAATACCAAACAAATTATACAAAATAACAATTTTTGGACCTTTAAGGAAGTTGATTGAGTCAAGCATATTATGCTTATCAAATTATACTATTTACAATTTATCTATGAAGTACATAAAATTTATTTCAATATACTTTATCAAACCAAGATTAGTTATGAAATTTAATTTGGAATTATTTCTCTCATTATGAAAATTTTAATTTATTGAATGTTTTCCGATTCTATTACAATGAAGTTGTCTTAAAAGACATGATAAATTGCTAAAAATCTATCAAATAGGTAGATTGTTTTCCTTATCATATGAAATATTCAAAGATTTTAAATGGAAATTTTTGGATGGTACTTATGTGAGTGGAATATAAGGAATAATATGTGTTTTTTTATCTATTATGATCAATTATAAGTGATTGTTACTTTTTCACTAAAATACATAACCACTATCTACCCCAAGTTTTGTTTTTATTTACAAACATCTTGAGTTCATATACATATCACCAAATAATAATTTAATAGAAATAAAAATAATTTCAATCAATTTACTTATTATATTTTAATGATTTCTTTTTTATTTCTTCATAAATTTAATTTTGATGAAATAAAGAACACTGAATATTTCCATTATATATTTACATAAATGTTGATGTTTCGAAGATATTATCATTCTATTTCATGTAATAATGATTATTTTTTGGAATTTCTATAAAAACATTTATAAATATAACAAGACTACCATCAATTTATATACATTAAATGGAAAGATCAGAACATACGACACATCAATTTATATTAGCTACCTTGTCACCCCACTAACGTGTTTATCTGCGATGATGTAGTTTCCTCTAGGGCTTGAATGGATGGGTTTTTTGATCTAATAACATAGATTAACTTCTATATAAATAATTAATGGATTATGTTATATTAATTATATATCATTGTATATTGATTTATAAATTTTTTCTCTGAAGGGTCCTTTTAAACAAAAAACCTGGAATCAATTTCACTAAAAGTTCCTCATTACTCCATGGTTTTAAAAATATTAACACTGAAATTTTTTTTTATGAATTCCCTAGTACTGTCATTAAAATTTTCATTCTCCAAATGGTATCAAATTGGTTTATAATCCTCTCATATAATTGATTTTATATACGATTGTATGTGATTTCACGTGATTATAATTTTTTTCCTTTTATAAATTTTCCAGACATTGAATTTTAAATGGACCTCATATAAAAATTTCTCTATTTCAAGTTCACTAATAAAAATTTATTATTTTAATTTCTCATTGGAATAAATGTTCATTGTTATTCATGTTGAACCTTGATGGTTTTTGGACACAATAAAATGAACAGTAAAAAACTGAAATGCGCTACTAAATTAAAATAAATGAAAAAATTTATAATTTATAATACTAGATGGTTTATCACCAATAATGGAATGATAAAATGAAATTAGATCCGTGTAATATATATACTTTTTTGGAAAATATTTAATCATTGTACATCAATCCATTTTAATTTAAAAAAATTTATAACCACATGTTTCTATTAGATTTCATGTTATAATTGTTTGACCCCATATACTGATGCTTATAGAAGATTTCCATTATAAATTTTAAATATATTCCCAATGATAGTGAATAAAATTCTCTTCCCATATTATATGATGGATTCCATGAATAATGAGTTTCATTCGGATGTAAATAATCTATTTTCTTTCCTAATGGATGTGTTTTGATGAATTAATATATTATAGGACAATATAGTTACCTAATTTCAAATCCAATAAGTTACAAGGTCATAAATATTTTTCAATTTCCATGAACTATATTTTTATTTTTATCCCATATATTACATAATCAATATTTATCTCATAGATGGTTGTTTAGTATCTGTTGTGAAGCTCCTAAGATATGTGACACCACTTCTAATAAGTCATAAAGTATAGAATGATTTTGATGAGTGTATATTGGTTGTAGTGTATGCCTTTAAGTAAACTTCTATCTGTTTTCTCTAATAGATCATATTTTTATTTGTTATTTTCACCAATATTACACTAATTATTTTATTTGAATCATTATCTTAACCATCAAATTCATGGTTATTGGTTGATCCGGGTATTTGATGAATTCATTACCTTCCCATACAATAATCCATTTAATTTATGAAAAATTGAGTAAATCAATTACTAAAAATGAATTTTCATAATTATAGTCTAATAAATTATGTTAGTCATTGTTAACTAATGTTCAACCATATTCAAATTCTATATATGAGAATAATCATTGAAATTTTTTCTTCTAGATTATCAACCACAGGTAAACGAGGTATCCTGTAAAGATGATATAATACATAATTCTTAGCTCCATTTTATATTTTAGATCAAGGATTCAATTATTGAGAAGTAATATACATCCAATAAGACATTGAATATAATCATCTGTCCATATTATATACAATTTATAAAAATGACCATATATGTTAATAAATTAAGTACTGAAAACATTTTAAAATATATTTACCCAAAGAAAAACCCATAATTTTAAAATATTATTTTGTTATAATGTATGATTTTGGTGTATAATCCATATATCATGATGTAAATTCTATGACTAAAATAATCTATTAAATTGATTGAGTAAAGAATACTCCTATATCAATCTATGAGAAATCATGAAATAGATCAAAAACAAATCTCAGGTTTAATGGATGGATCATTTCTGGTGTGGTCATTGTAATTTTTTTCATCTAAATCAACTATTTAATAATCATTAATGATATATTTTTCATATTTTACATTAATATACACATTGGATAAGAAATATAATTGAATATGTTTAATGAAACTTTTTTCATAGTAGGAATTTCTATGATGTGATCAAAAATTCATTATATAGGGCAGAATAGACATTAAAATTTTCACATTAATTTTTTTATTTACCAACATAACCTTTTTTAAATAACATCCCATCACACTATGTCTCATTGAAATAATGTATTTATATTTTTAAAATCCAATCCATGGTTCATTATAAATTTTTTTATAATATTTATTTATATTTGAAAGAATGATAGATTGTTTTTGTAAATAATAAATTAATATAGGAAAACATCTCGGTAGTCCATAATATGTTGATGGAAATTAAATATAATGTGTCACTAGAATATACAACATTTATAACATTATCCAGATAGCTTTCTTTATATAGGATAAGGTATCATAAATATATTTTATGGACATATATTCTTTTACCTAAAGATTATGGACCGAGAAAAACTATCATGATATGTGATGTTTAAGAGAATAATTTTTTATTGATAATAATATTTGTATAATTTGGTAAAAAGTTAATGTGGGTATATCATTTATTAGTGACTTGGTCCAAAAAACTCTCGTTTATACACACAATAATACATTTTAGTATTCTAAATGTATTAATAATTCGATACATTTATCATAATGTTTATTTCGTTATTTTTGGGAACCATGTGAACAAGACTGTCCCATTTTATTCCATATATAGGCAATATTATTCATAAATTACATAATATTTCATCACACTCTTGAATAAAGATGTGATGATTTATTTTAGTTTTCTCAAGGGACTTATATCTGGGTAAGAATATTTTACCCGAGTAATTATTAACATACTAATATCAAGACATATCACAGTATTATGTCACAGTCTTTATCATATGGAATGAAAATAGTTTTGTATAATTTTTTCAATCACTTTTTTTAACTGTTAATCCCATTTATAGGAATTTTCACATAAATCAATTCAACATCATAATTTTCACATAATTCATGTAAATGGGAAATGGTATTAACACCAATGTTATGGTGTATTCCAAGAATAAAACTATATTTGGATTTAAAACATTAATAACATAGACTTAATTCATAGAAGATGAAATTTTATAATCTCATCATTGATGAAATATTAAAAAACATCAATAAAATATTTTTTTTCATATTCTTATAATATATGAACATATTTATCTTGTTAATTGATTTAAAAAAGAAAATTTTTATTTTGTTACCCTAGAATCCTTATAAGGATCATACACTTACCTCTGTAGCTACATGAGAAATAAATGTCCCCTTAGTGTATTTCATGGAATGAACGATGTAAAAAACTGACATTATTCTTAGCAAAATTACAGAATAAGATGTTTTCCATGTGTATATAATATGTAGTGTTATATTTTCAATGGATTGACACATAATGATGTGTAATAATGTGGGGGTCCTATAATTATCCTTATTTATCATGTAAACGTTTTCTATAAGGATCAAAATTTTAAAATACACTTCCATATCTTCCATGAATCCTAGTTGAAATATAGTGGGTATTCTTTCAAATTTGTCATCCACTATTATAGGATAATGTTGTCTTGTATACAAATATGTTAGCAATAGAAGTAGTATTGAATATATAAAGGATCCATGATAAAAAATAGAATATTTAAATGAAAAAATAGATAATTGCGTAGTAATATTTAAATGTAATTGGATCATGAAGGAAGGTAGGTTGTTTTGGAGAGTTAAATTCTAAAAAACTTATTCCGTAGATTATTGAATTATTTACATGATTTATACGTTATTTTATAATGGTTATGTGAGCATTCATTAGATATTACGTATTTGATAGTTTTTAGATATTTTATTTTTATAATATATATATATATATATATATATAATAATTCTAGAATATTGAATTAAAATTTATCCTCTAGTATTTTTTTTATTTAAATTTTTCATAGGGTAAGTGTAGTAAATAATAATTTCCCCCTCTTCTATTTTTAATGGATGGATAAGAAATATTCTCATTAATTGTAAATTTTTACTACACATTCTTTTATTCTTTAATGCTAGACTATTTCTCAACATTCTCAAATTCCTCAGCATTATTTTATTTAGTATTGTAATAATTCTTGTAGGAATAATGTGATGATCGTGAACTGAATACCCTCTTAATGTTGTACCGAAACCGACTCTCTACATACCTATGGTTTGTTCATGATGAATAAGGGCCTTCTTCTAAAACTTGTTATTCAAAAAACTAAATAGTGATACATTTATCCAAACAAAATGTAGACAAAATGAAATATATAAAAAATTTACATAATGTGATAAAAAAAAGTAAATGAATATAAACATATATATTTATATGCCATAATAGAAATAGAATAATGGAAGTACAGAAATGAAACAAATAGAAAACAATAACCCAGAGGGAAGTCAATTAGAAAAGGATGATATAATTAAAAAAACTGAAAAATTCTCTATTTGATATCCTAAGAAACCCACACCATCTCACCATCTAGAAAACCATATCCCAGTTGATATAAAACCTCTCCTCCTCAATCAGGTGCCTTGCAATTACCAACAACAAATAAAATTGAAAGTTATATACACCACCGAAGGGGTGTTCATTTTGTTAGATAAGAGGATCATTAAGGTCCAACCCAGTTGTCCTAAAACAATTAGTTGAACAATATTCCAAGCATTATCAAAATAAAATAAAAAAAGAATGACACAGATTAATTGATTTTATATCAAAATTATTTTAAAAAATTTAATTTTCCCACTTTCCACATTTTTAAATAATGATGGTCAATCAATTTTTTAAAATGTCATATCCATATATAATAGAAGTTATATCATATCGAGAAAATCATGCATCAATTAATAAATTAGATAGATTACAGAAAAACTAAAAATAGTAAAAAAAATGCATCCCAAATCATTGATGACTCGAAGATATCAACATGAAAAGGATCACACAAGGTGAGGATAGCTAAAATTATGATATCTAAAATAAAAATTCATGCACATATCATGAGTCTAGACAAATGCATCAAGAAAATAGTTTATATGAAATTTCTAGAAATGAAACCCCCTATCGGTCTAACAGGTACCTTGAAAAAATTGTCATAGAGGGTATTGGAAAGCTCCATGACAACCCCCCCCCCCAAATAGTGGATCAGACATATTAGTTTATTTTTAGACTATGTACCCAAGGCTTCCCAAGTGCTCAAATTTCAAAACCATTTCATAAAAAAATTCTTTTATTCATTGAAAACCATTACAGGAAAAGAATTCACAATACTATGAAAAACATATTCAATTATCCAAAACCCAAGGAAGCTGTCATTTATTTAAAGAAATAGTTCCCCATAACATGATTAAATATGTCAATATTTATTTCTTATATTATTCATCATAAAAAATAAGTGAATTTTCATTCACCAACATTGGTTTGCTTCATAACCACTTACCTTGGAACATGGGTTTCACATGCCTACAACAGAATACACTACAATAAATGATTCAAAATAAAAAACATGTCATTATAATGAATATAAAAATAATATAATTAATTCAATTTAAATAAAATGTTATAGGATATAATGAAACAATGTGTAACTAAATAACATACATATACTGCACCACGACCAATAAATGAAACTTTCCCTAAAATGGGATATAACAACATATCTAAAGGGAATCATAAAGAAACATCCACACAAATCAGCCAAACCAATAGAAAAAATCCAATGCTTCTACCCGGATTAAAGGAAATGAAGAAATAGAAATAATCAATCAATTGGGAGATATTTCCTAATTTAACTAATGATCAAACACTGAATGAAACAATATAGATCAAATAGAGGAGCCAAAAATCATAGTAGTGGAGCCCATGGTTGAGAGTGGAGATATATATACATGAATGTATAAAATACCAGTCAATTGACACCATAAAATCCATAAACATGAAATTTTAATGGTGAAAATCAATTTACAAGTCATGTAATCCTCAGGACTCAATTACAATAAAACATTGTATTTTAAATAAAAAATGATATTATAACATTACATGACATGGGACCCATAAAAGACATGTAAATAAATTTTCTATGTAAACAGATCATGTGTTGAGTCTAAC